>OY728131.1:1872124597-1873374597 GCA_963277665.1 Viscum album
TATGTGATATCTCTTTGGGTAGGGGTGGTGGAAAACACTTATCATGGGAGTCATGCATCCTAGAATGAGGAAAACATGAATAGTGAAACCCTGACCTGTTAATATAAATTATAGATTGATATATGTTGATGATAGTTTTATTTTTAGTGATCAAAACATATTTATTACCATATGGTTTATTATTTTGGGATTCCTTGGATCACTCCTACCTCCTCATCAAAATGAAATTTGATGTTAGTTCACTAAGAGGAGAGACTTTTTGAGTAGTCGATTGTGGTTACATGGGGTTATTTTCCCCATTTATTCCCTATTATACTTGTGTTTTTATATTGGATGTATAGTCTAAATATCCTACCCCTCCATATTTAATTATGGGATAATTAATTCATACTCATATAGGTGGATTTTTGAGTTGATAACCCACAAATCCAAAGAATTTATTGGGGATATTCATGAGGGAAATGTCATTTTATGGGGGATATTGTAGTGACTTCTAGAGTATAATTGCATGAAATATCCATATATAGAAACTCAAGAGTATTATTAGTGTTAGGAAAATCCTTCGTACCTCCTCTCCATTATTAAATAGTAGGGGAATCTGGTTTGGCATGCCCAATGTCTATTAGATTGTATGATCAGCTGAAGATAACAACAAATAGATGTGTTATTATAGCGATACACAATGTTGTTCACCCACTTACTATTTATGTACAAGGGGTTCACATTGTGTTCACAACATCTATTTTTGACAATATTTACAACTTGAATATATATGGATGCATAGTTTCTCATGATCTAGTCGCTCGTTACATGTTTTTAATGGTCAATGACCTATTTTTACATGGGTGACAGTGTTGAAATCTTTTATCAGAGTGAGAGTACATGAGTTTGTCTCATCCCACTGAAGAGATTGTATCCCAGTTTGAGATTTCCACACAAAATTATGAAATAGTAATGAACACCTTCATTGTTCCATTATGCTGGACTCTATTTAATTACATCACATGATTACATAGTTGGGTGAGTGACTTGTGGTTAGACGGTTGAATTTTTATTGAATATGGGAACTTCAATTTATTCCTTATGACTAAAATTGAGAGAATCTTATTATCATTACATAATGAGATATTAAGTTTCGTTTTTTAATTCAACATTGAGATGATCATTTTTTTTGAATCGCAATAGGTATGAACTCATGGTTTATAGTCTAGTAGGGACAGTTAGAATTTTGTGTCTCATGAGGACACTCAGAGTTTAATGTATAGTGGGGAAACATAAAGTTCATAGTTCATTTCTGAAACTAATGGATTATATTACATTGTGGACCAAAAAATTTAATGTATAGTGGGGATAATTATAGTTTTGAGTCTAGTGGAAATGCTCATAGTTTTGTGTTGGGCGGAGATACTCTGTGGGATGAATCCTTATAGGTGGGGACTTTTGATAATGTTTGATTATCATTAAAAAAATAGTGTATACCACCTCCCAAAGGGGGTATTAGGATTTAGTGATGTTGTGAATAAACTATGAAGAAGATCCCTATGTGTCTGGATAAAACATTAATAAAAAACCATTTAGATTGAGTTATAATTTTCAATGTCAAGTGATAGGACCAGTCCATTTTGTTTAACATCATTCAATAAGATTTGTGTTGTTGTGAATGTGATGAAAAAAATGATTGAATGGGGTTTATACTTTCAGATAACTATATCTTTCTTATAATAAGGGTGTTTATGTAGGGGGACCACACATGAGCTTTTAAATCCATGGATGGTGTAAAGGGATCAATGATTAAAGGATAAAATTATGGTTGTGCATATTGTGTATTCATGGATGAATATATTTTGAGCAAATGATGTTTCCAATGCTCTACTACTCACACCAAAGTTGGTCACACAAAGGAGGTATAAAATGGGTTGTGTAACAGAGGATCACATAATATAGGGATTTGATGATAACATTTTTTTTCACTCCATTTAACTCTTATGTAAACAATTTTAATAATGGAATATCTTTTCCATGAAATTGAGTCAAGAATTCTATAATATATTTAATGCATTAATTGAATTTTTTCACATTAATTATCATACCCTCTGGTGTCCATGAAAGTTTCTAGGATCATATTGTATACAGTGAATAATCTCATGGTTTCACGAGCTATGATGCTTCAACTTCTAAAAATGATCCAAAATCCCTAGAAATGGTGATAGGATGGGTATTTATAGGACTCTTGGATCATGGAAGTGCATTCTCATGTAATATTTGAGTTCTCACATAATCGTTTCATGCTTGAAAAATGTTGAATTCTGAAACTTCTTAGGATATCAATTTTTTAATGATTAGGGTTTCACAAGACTCATCTCATATGACCTAATATCTCTTTTGTATTTCTCTCTTACATTATCCATATTGGGCACAATTCTAGGATTCAATATGGTAGTATGACAACATACTAAGATATTTTGACTTATTCAAATGATTATAATAATAAAATATCATTGATATCAATTATGGGTATTCATTTTATTTTATAAGAGTATTACTAATGATGTAGGTGAGATTTCAAATATGGGAAATTGTAGCATGAGTATACTAATTTTTTAGGTTACATGATATTGGATTATAGAACATGATATATGTGGGAATAGTAATGATTTTTAGGGTTTATCATTATATAGAATATCTAAATTATTAATTATATTATTATTACTTCATTTGGTGGGAGTACCAATTGCAACACAACAACAATCTGTGGTCGATTCATATTTATTGTATTCTAACACACCATGAGTCAATGGGATCATGTTAGGGACAACCAGATGACCTTATCCTCTACAACTCATTTTTTAGTGTCGGACAACAACGCATGATACCATTTTGGGTGGTATCACATGTTACCTCATGGTGTGGGGATCTACTAGAGATACTAGTGGGAGTGAAAATAAAAATATTGGTTTATGACTTTATGGAATATGTGGTTTATGTAGTAATTTGAAGGAGGGGATGACCATGTTTTCCTTGATGATGTGAGGAATCAGTGATATATTGATTAGGTTGATATAAGGTTCTTGGTTTTGGGTATTCGATCATATACTTATGAGGTATATAAGTAGTCTATATTTTACTGTTTTATAGTGATTTAGTATCTATTTCTCTATAATAATATATTTATTTAATTTTTGTTGTATTGTACCAAATTAATGAAATTTAAATTTTTTATGATATAAATTTCTTATTTATTCTTATTTTTAATAGTTTCTTTCCTTGAATATACTTTATAGTCTTTCAATCTATTTATTTGAGTAAAATTCATCCCATTTATGATATTCATTCTCTCAATGATAATGACTAACCCATATATTATTAGAGAAAGAATTTGAGGATCATATACGGTTTCACCACTAACTTTTGTTGGTTCTTGATAGAATATTTCAAAAACATTATACCTTTCTCCAGTAATATTAGTTGGTGTACTCCATAAAATGTTATTTTGTAAAAAATATCCAATTATTCCTGTGGAAATATTGTTACATTATTATTTATTATATATCTTCTATAAAATTTTGGTATTTATTTTAATCTAAACACTATATATACCTTTTAATATGTATTTTCATACATTTTTACGAACCTATTTTTCACTGAATCTTTCTCCATTACTTCTGAAATTATTAATATGTTTTAATAATTATATTTAGATTATTACAATTTTCCCTCTATACGATTTATTAATATTTCTCTTTACAGTGATATTTTAAATCAATTTAATATTCTATAAAAATGATACTTCACAATATTTTATTATTTAGAGACATAAAGTTAGTAATATTCTATAATGGTTTCTTAATTTTTCCCTCAATGGGAATTTATAAGGCCATTTTATTCAATTCAACCATGTCGGGTTAATGTTGATTACATTATACATATGTTTATGGAATGATAAGAAATATTTTATATATTATATCCATGTGATGGTTTTTTATGTTTAATTAATTATAGGTGGGCCCATTTTTATATATACTTACAATACATTGGGTAGATAATTTATTCTTCAATTAAAATAAGTTTGGATAGTAAGGGTAGGGTTTCTCATAATGTTAATTTCTTATTGAGGAAGCAATTATTTTTTAATAGGATATCCAAACAATTTTATGATTACCAATTAATTCAACGAATGTATTGAAGTTTTCATAACATAATATTTTAATTTTATTTTGAATTTTTATGTCATTGATAATAATTAAATTTAGTTTTATGAGCCATTAAAATGATTCTTCGATTACCAACATGTATAATACTTTTATCCCATGTTGAGTTTTTTAGTCTCACTCATATTTTCAATATTATGACAATCCTAGAGTTTATAAATGATTAGGAAGAATAAGAGAGTTATAATTTTTTTCTAAGGATCCATGTGATGGAAATGGAAAATGAAAATCTTATAAATATATTTATGGATGAAATGAGTTTCCATTAGATGTAATGAATTTAGATTTTTTATGTAATTATTTTTTATTTTTATATTTCATAAAAATACTTATTTCAGTTATTTTGTAATATATAAATACAAATCAATAGTATGGGATGACAAATTATCCCTAAAAGGGATTTGTTGTTTAGTATTAGATTCTTTTATATAATTAATTCATGTTTATTAAATACTTCCCAAAAAATTACCAGTTTTTTTATCTCACTTATAACCTTATCTAGAAAACATTCATTATGAATTGATCATTTAAAAAGAAATTTCCAAGATTTTTATAATTAATGTACACTACTCAATATCATCATGTATGTATTATATTTCATTTAGTTTGATAATGTTTATGTTTGTGGTTACACTATATTTTAATGTTAAAGAGAAGGGAACCAAGATATTTAACACTATCCCAGTAGGCATGGTGAAATTTATGATGTAATATCACTACAAGAATAAGGATACAGATCTAAAATCTTACAACCAATGGATTAATCTTTTATTTCACTACTAAAAGATAGATATGTTTACTAGATCATAACTACAAGAATGATCTATTTGGTCATCACTACTAGAGAAATGATTTCTTTTCAATCATGTCAAAATTTGATTTATTTATTGGTCATTACCCAATAATGATATATTTTTTCAAGTTCATCACCAACATATTGATCTATTGTATCATCACTAATATGGATACATTTTTATAAGATCATCACTAATAAATTAATATATATTTTCATAACCTATAGAAAAATTATTTTTACTTGTTTATCCCCACCAATAAAATCTATTGGTAAATAATGAATTATAGACGAGTTTACAAGACCTTTAATAATACATATATGATTAAATATCACATAATTATGGAATTTAGGGTTTCTGATACTCATCAAAAAAACATAGTATTAATTCTCTCATTAAAAAATATATTTAAGATCTTTCGGTTCAACACCAATAGATAAAGTTATTTATTATCTCTCTACTAGTAGGTTAATAGATTCACCATATTATCAACAATGGTTGTAGAGAAGCACTTTTATTTCACTAGAAAATATATTTTATGGGAAGGTATCTATTTTGGATGATACCAAATATTTTTAGTACATTGATAGTTAATAATATTTAAGAATCCTTAATGGTTATGTTGATATTTATTGTCCTGCATGAAAACAGTTAGATTATGAAGGGGTTATAGTTACATATTGTTGAGATTAATCACATAAATGGCCTTACTATATATCCCTATGAGGGAATAAAAACATATAATGTTAAAGGTTTAATTTTAAATGTTTATTATAAGTTATAATATACCATTTAAATTTATGTTACAATGATCAATATTGTTCCCCTTAAGATCATTCCATCTTTACAGATAGTGTAACCTATAGTTTTATACAACCATAACAGACATGTATTATATTTTACAGTCATAAAAATATGACCTCTATGACTTTTACATTTTTTTCATAATAATAGGAATATTAAGAGACATATTTCTATCAATGAAATAGGTGTGTAACTAACTCATGAGAAACACAATATAGTTTTTAACAACATATAGTCCATGGGAAGGTATAAGTACATACTATAGGTGTTAGGGATTTTATAGTTGCTCAATTTAGGATACAGAGGTTAAGGTGTGAATATAATTATACTGGAGTTGTAACCCCTCAAAAATTACCCCATTTCCAATAGAAATTAAATTGAGGGAAATGATGACTCAACCCATGGGAGTAGGAGCTAGTATAATCGTATTTGGACTTCCCATAGCTCAATAAGTATTGTTGGGAGTTCACATGATGTGTTGAAGCTCTCAAATACCATGTAACATTATTTTGTATTATCTGAGTATAACATAGTTTTACTTAGTGCTTAATTTTTATTGGGATGTTGGAAATATTCTACAATGAATGAGAAGATAATAGGAGTGGAACTTATAAAAAACCCTAATGTTTGGAACTATTGATAAAATTAATGATATGTAGAAATCCTTTCTAAGGGAGATAAAAAATACTCCTCAAGACATAGGTTAAATGTTGAAATCATCCCTATATTTTATGAAAGGTACGACTTAAACATGTGGAACCCTTCATGTTAAATATTTTGGCATGTTGTCTTAATGGATAATTATAGTTTTTTGCATATGATAATGATTTATCATGTTGTGTAACATGTGTATGGTACACAATAGTTATTCTAAATCATTTCAATGAAGAATATTTTATAAGTGTGTATGTATTACACAAGATAATTGATATTGATATCCTTGAGTCCCTTAAGTGTATCTGATTTATCTTATGATCGAAGGAGATTAAGCCTAATTTCTATGTTGGTACCCACATGAGGACCTTTATACATATTTCTCAATGATTTGGTTGAGTTATTAACCTTTAATATATGGGGTTTTAACTCCTAAGAGTCATATGATACTATTATGTTTATGGATCTGATGAGTTTTGCTCGCAACAAATATTTTACCAATGTATGATTTTATAAATTTCATCCAACCATTTGAAAATTGAGATTTTGGTTTATTTATATGCACTTCGATGATATATTACAATAAAAGGTTGTTATATATTAAGATATACATGTTTATATAAGTGGAAGGCTTAATATTATAGGATATATATAATTTTTATGGTATGGGAGCTAAGCTTCGAAGAGTATGAAACTTTTGTGCATAAACCACTTATCTCTATGAATAATATATTTTTATGGGTTTAATGTTTAATGGAATAAAAGATTTAATTGACTTAATTTGACTGAATTTTATTTTAGTACACAATTGCTAGATACGAGACTATCTTGGAGACTAGTCAACATCCAGATGTCACATGTCATTTGTGCTAGGTAAATTCAATGATATTTTACATTTATTGTTTTGATGGTTCAGGCCCACAACTAACATTATTCATGTTCTCGGATCAATACTTTAGCATATATACTTCCTTTTCCATAAATATTTAGGTAAAATATCTTTTATCCCTCCAAAGTGGTTTATAGAATTTTTTTTAGTCTGACCTATTTTGCCACAATTTTTTTGGATAGAATGGATTATATTTTTTCCATAAATATAGTATTTTTATAACATGTACTCAAATTCTCACATAGCCTTAGAATATGAAATCTATGTTCTACCCTAATTTGGATTCACCATAAATTCAATTATCTCATTTTTGAGTATCCTAAGATATATCTTTTGATGAAAACCAATCATTCTATCTACATTGTTCCTCATGTATCTTTAGTTTTTAAAACAATTTTCAAAACCTAGTCTTCTATCATTCAAATATGAATAAATTTTTTAATGATGTAATTTTAGAATCTTTTTATGAAATTTAGTACATTTTATCACTTTTTTTATCACATATCATTAAATTTTGTACAATAGAATACATTTTCAAATTTTATAACCTCATTTATAATTATGAAACATTCTTCTATTATGCCCTGAATTTTAATTAAAAATGACTGAAATATAATCTTAATATACTACATATGATACCTAAAAATGATAGTAAAAAATAGTTTTTAGTATTAGGAATGACCCACTATATATTATTAAAACACTTCATAAGACTCTTATTGGACTCTATAGATCAAAGATCGAATGATATCATTTGTTGTACAATTCTCCTGTATATAGTTTTACGCTTAATGTTTATCCATTGATTCATTTTTTAGGACACAATATTCAACATTTGTGGTTTTATAATAATACTGGGTTTTTAAAGGTAAACATTTTCCGAAATGGATAACTAATTTGAGATAATGTTTGGGAAAAAAACATATCCTAAAATTTTATCATTAACCATGGTTGATCAATTCCAAGGACACTAACCCAAGTATATAAAAAATGAATAATCTCTACCAATTTTATAAACAAGATAAATGAAATATGGAGTCTAAACTGGGATATTCATCTTGAAGGATACTTGTTAGATGAGTGAGCATAAGATTTATATGACTGTCAAATTTTTAGGAATGTGGAATATAATTATAATAATTAACGGTATATCAAGTATCCAATGATTTATATTTTATATTATATTAAAATACAGAATAGATTAAAGATTTATTCAGTCAGTAATGATCACTGATGGATATTTTCATATTATTTTATAAGGAAACATTGATCAATTATAGGATATAAGATTTATTAGGGGTTCCTTATTCATCAGGTAATTGTATGATAAATTTCATCTAGATTATAATGTCTCATATGATTCTAAATTGACACATCCATGAGAGAAGAATGTACTTACGGAAACTAAGAGTCTTTATGAAAAATAAATCATTCAAATTTCTTAATGGGTCCACAAATTTTTTTCTACAAAATGGATCAAAGATGAAGGTGAGGGACATGAGAAACCATCATTCCCCTCATTCATGAAATTTCATAGGCACATATAAATCCATCACAGAGGGTTTAAAAACAATAAATGGTGATATAAAACAATAAATGGGGTTGCCTTAATTTTCCATATTGTGGATTTTTTTCAATGTTTTATAGTAGGTGTCTCTTTCTTATAAGATGTCTTCAATATATGAATAATGTTTTTTCCATTTGATGGATGTATTTTCAAATAATGAGTAGTTGATCAATGTTTTTATGATAATAAAATCGAAGATCTATTTTATGATGGGGTTTGTTCAAAGAAGAAAATCTTATATCATACACATGGACTGATATGGATTCAACATGATTTTATAAAAAAAATCTATAAGGGATACAAGTTCGAGAGCATCATATTAATCCCCCAGTACAAATTTCTCTAAGAGATTATCAATATTTCTGGAATGAGACTAGTGTCTCTAGACACTAATGAAATTATAAATATGATAATTAATCAATTACACCTTATATTTATTACCCATGAAACCCATTATCACATAGTTATGGATAACATAAGTGATATACATAAGGTTCAATCTTATATTAATTCTCGTGGAGATAAGTTTCATACAACTCATGTGTATAATATCATAATTTTATTACCATACATTCCATTGCTGTTTTTATAATAAATTGGGTGATTAAAAGAAGTTACCCAACAAATATATATTAATATTTATGTGTAAAATCATCCAATGGTTATTTGTAAGTTTTTTTTAATGATGGATCATGATGATATAAATTCTAGAATGGTTTTTCTATATAAAAAATAAATACATTATTTATTATACAAATATGAGAATTACATTATATGATGTCATATTAATTATATATTGGAGGGAAAATAAAATTGTGTTAGTATATAGACCATATGTTGTAAAAGGATAATGGTTAGGGGTTCCTCTCCACTACACTTCTAAATAAGAGTATCTTATTTGGAAGACACTCAAGATAACAAAAGAAGTTCTAAAATATTAGAAAACATGATAGCATGAAATGAATGTACACATTTAGGATTTTGTCGAATGAAAAAATCAATCTTCTTCTCACACATTTGATGTCGACAGGATATTACTGGAAAAAGTTTTTATATTAAGATAAGACCCTCTTGTAAAATGTTTCCCCAAATAGAATAAGCTACAATTGGGAAATTTGAGACCCCATTTTTAGAGATGTCTGATATGGGATAATTCATAGTTTTATTAATTCAGGGATATAATCCAATAGAAATTAGTGGATTTGGATTAGTTTTTTAATCCATTATAATAAATAGGTAGTGAAACGACTTTCTGGGTGAAGTATCTGGACTTTAATAATTGAGACATTATTAAGAGAAATATTTAGTAAATAATATATACTTATCTATAAAAATTTGGGTTTAGTTAAAAAAATTGACTACTATTAATCACTTATATGAAATAATTATTAAAATTATTAGGAATCAAGTGTTTCTTGATGTTTACTTAACTAACTTTCTTAGAGATAGAATTAGGATTAGAATTTTCAATCTCATTATATAGGCCAAATATGTTCGAGGTTCGACCAGGATACTGAATCTAAAATATAAGATTAGTATAATATTAAGAATTTCAAAGGCAGATTACCTAAACCATTAATAGGTAACTATCATGTAAATGTTTATAGAAGTAATATATAGGATTTTAGTCTACCAATGAGGTCATGATGAATAGATCTTGGTGGTAGAATAATTTTTAATACAACGGTACATAAATAATACAAATAACATACCCCTAAAAACAATTTTATTAAGAAATATTATCTCATGTACATATTATTGTTTTATTTATAAAATAAAAGTAATCAAAAACATAAAAAATAGTGTTTTAATATAATTGGTAGATTAAATACCCAATACATGAAAATAAAAAGTAACTACATAATTTTTATTTAACTCACCATAATGTGAACCTAAATATCATTGAACTTACATTAATTTATTGGATACCCTAGGGAAAAACATAATGTAAATAAGTGAGATAATAAGCTTATTACGGGAAAAAACAAGATAATGAAGTAAAACATTTGAGTTAAGAGGCACACCGTAATTTCATATAAGAGGAAGATCATATATAGTCACATGATTTCATAGAATAAAAGATAAAATATAATACAGTCATGGAATCATTAGACATTTTCAACATTATATAACAAGTCATCATAAAAAGAGGACAATGGTTACAATAAAAACAATATAACACAATTTTCTAAGATTATTTCCCAAGCCCTAAAAATGTTATATTGTGAGATTAAATCATTAAAAAATAAATTTTGGGGGTTATACAATTTAGTTATTACACATAACATCACAACATATATATATATATACACACACACACACAAAAATATATGAATAACATATATTAAAAAATATATAAATCTTCAGAATATGAAAACCCCATGATAAATAAATGGGATATATAATAATGTCTTAATGAATAACAAAAACACACTTCATAATTATTCCAATGAAAATAAGTGAATAAAAAAATAATATTTTTATATATGAAAAAATAAATATCATTCAACATTATAGAGACCAGTTGTAAAATGACCATGAGAAAGTGATGAAGAAGTTATTGTGGCAATCAACCCCTTAAATGTAGTTATATGAATTGAGGAAAGAACCATTGAAGGAAATGAGTGAATATGGGTTTCTTTTAAAATAGAAATGAATTAGAATATATTCCATAAGATAATGGAATTTTTTAGAAATTGTTGAATTTTAAAACTTTCTAAAATAACTGTTCATGGAATAAAAATCATATAGAAAATTACACTTTATCTAGGTTCACTTTAAGAAGGGATTAAAAAGTAAACATGAAAAAAATAAATAACCCTGATATGTAATTGAAAATTAAAATAGTTATATGGGTATGGAACAAATATATAGAATATATAACAAGTAATAGTGCATAATAGATAGTGATGTGGAGATAGATATATAAAAGTATTAATATACGTAAAAATAGTGTGGTTTAGAAATTACCATACTGTAGAGACCCAAATATTGATGTACAAGGACATTACATAACTTTTGATGAATATTTAATACATAACAAACACAAAAACTCAAGGACCGTAATAGTTTAGTGTCTTTGGAAACTCAGAATTTAATCTTATAATTGTGGTGACAGATCTTCAAATTCTCCCATAAAGATATTCCCCTTTTTTTCTTACCTAAAACCATTTTTCATATGATGTGGAAAAGAAAACATAAAAAGGGTGAGCTCAAATTCTCAATAAGTGTAAGCATAGAGAACATAAAACAATCCATATACATTTGAATGCAAAAGCTTGAACATAAAATCTAAACATCAAAATCTTGAGCAAAGACATAAATCTTGGAAGTACGTAAGGAATATATCATAAAGGATCATCAATATTGATAAAATAGAATGGTAATAAATCAAGTAATTGTGGAAACCATTCAGCACTTGTTATGATTTCCATAGTAGCCAAGGTATTGTTGTCGAGACCATCTTTATGGACAAAGTCCATTTCTGAATCGAGTTCACTCCTCATTCCAGTCCTGTAACACTGATCCAGATTAACTTACCATTCCAGCCATGTCTATCTCATGAGATATAAATCTTTACCCAATGCATTGGAGGGAGATATAGGTCCCACCCATCTCATAATGAAATCATTCTTACTTGTGCCACAGAATAAACATAAATCACTCATCATAACCTAAAGAATAATATGGGTATCATAAACATCATCCCATCATCACATAATAAATATAAAACAAATGGATATCATTTCATCATAAGAAATGTGAGACCATGTAAATCATAGAGACATTATACTGGAAACATACACATATAAAATAATTTTTTCTTAGATGGAAAATGGTTTTGATAAAACACTTGAAAATAATTCTTGAAGAAAATATCATTTCTTCATAAAAATCACTTTCTTTTCACAAAATGTCATGAAATTTTAGAAGAAAAAGATTTTTTTTAAAATATTCATGAAATATTTTGGATTATGCTTCATGGAAATAAGGCATTATAAAACTGTAAAAATCCTTTCATTCAGTATAAGTTAAAAAACATTCTTCTCGTACTTTTGCAGGAAAAGTGAAAAAATTACCTCGTAACGTAAACAATAGAACGATTCATTACATTCAAGTAGTAAAAGTAAAAAATTGGTAAAAATGATTTTAAAAATAAATGAAACCATTTTTAGAAAATTGGGACATTGAGGATAAATATAACCCAAGTAAATATTTATGTATAAGCAAGCTCGGATAGAAAACAATTGAGATTGCAACATTATCCCTTACCTTTTGTCTGATATGCTTTGTATGTATCCGAATCTCATGTATAATGATTTAAATAATGTCATTGAGTTATTAAAGAATCATATTAATTGTTATTATATCATATATGGTTCACTTAGGTATTTATATCACCCGTTCATTTCTCAATTCCATGTTAAAGTAGCGTTTTGGGTAAAATCGTTTTATTTATCGTACATCTTTGGACTTGTTGTTCTTGATATTATTACTTGTATCCTGATTTAATTATTTCCAGAATGTAAAACATGATTTATATATAATATATATTCATTATATACATATATATATGATAGATCGATAAATGGAATGAAATACATCGTTCATGAAGACGGTAGGCCGTACGTACGCATGAACGTTGTTTTCGTTTCCATATTGAATTGAATGGAATGAATTAGATGACATACATATATATATATACATAAATACAGTATAATTATTATGTCATATATTTCATTATTATTCATTATATATACTTTATAATCAATCATGAATGGTTAACATGGAGAATGAATCTCATCACGTCGTGAAGACGGTAGTCAGTACGTACGCACGAGCGATGATATCATTCCCATGATCGTAGAATTGTATTTAAGTGTATGTATAATATTTAAGAATCAATATCACTTTACAATAATCATATATAGTAATTTATGTACACCATTATACCCATCCAAATGAGGTGGTAGTCAAAAACAGATTACCCCACGGCGTGGAGACGGTATTTCGTACGTACGCACGCGCGGTGATTTCGTTTTTCCATAGGATGGATAGATTGTGAAATATAGTTGTTTCATAATTATAATAACATATAAGTATATCATTGATACTGATGTTATTACTTCATAATGAAACAACTAAATAAGAATAATTAGAAGAAGAAATAAATTTGAAAGAATCGGTAACGGATATTACCTCTTCTTTGAAGCGCTTCTTCTTTACATCCTCTTAGTGTACTAAAGATGGTATTTGAATAATACCAAGACCTCTAGGATTTTTCTAGGGAAGTGGAAAAGAGAAATTGGTAGGGTTTGGCCAAGCATGAAGGCTCAAAGTGGTGTGTGGAAGAGAGGGAGGAGGTGCCCTTTTATAAGGGAGGAGAGGGGAACCTTTTGAAAAACTAAAAATATTATTTTCTTATAAAGTCATATTCGGTTTTTAATAGCTCCAAATTGATTTATTTAGAATCTAAGGTGGGTATGTGTCGGAATCCTCTCATCTAATAGAATTTGGACAAGTTTTGGTTACGATTTTAACCTTATCATTTGGATTTAACTCTAAGTTAAATAATTTAACTTTTACCTCGTCTCTTTGTTTTATTACACTATATGGTTAATAAACTAACAATAACATGCCAAAAGAACCCTAAGATGTTTATTATTAATATATATAACTTTATCTAAGTCATTTTGCAGAACATTAGATTTTTAGAAATAAAATAACAATTAACAATTTAATATTTCTTTTAAAAACTATTTTATGTCAATTTTGACACTATTTGGTACTTGATTTTTGTGAAAATCATAACAGCATGATTATTTCGAAGAAAGTTACTTAAATCAATAATAACATGTCATATTAACCTATAAAATTAGTGGAGTTCATAAAATGTCTCAAATTACATTTATTTGGGTATTTATGACATCAATTATGTTAATATTTCATTAATAAGGTAATTACTGCATCATCATTGAGTCATAAATAAATTAACTTATTTAATGTCTAAAAATTATAAATAAAATACCATTATGTAGGAAATATTTTTATCTTTGTAATGAAAATTTATAGTGGAATTTATCTTATGTATTACTCTATAGTAAAAATGTTTTAGTTATTAAACATTGATTTTAACTATTTTAACTATTCTTTAAATAAAATAATATTAAATGTCCTAATCTAATTCAAGTGGACCTAAATGGTCATATTTTCTTACTAAGGTTGTTTTTGGTCGAAATATACTTATCCAATAGAATTATTACATGTGTTATGGTAATATTAATATCATATTGACCTTTAATTACCCTATTTACTTTTAACTCTGGTAAATAAAAGTAAAAAGTTACTATTCACAAAAAATTATTTTCATCGCATTGAACCAAATTTTAGTCCTTGATATTAACCTTGTCTCTCATATTTTCTGAATTCCACTCACAGAAGTGGTAAAATTATGTTTTATGCGAATTTCCAAATTTTCCTAGGAGGTGGGTAAAAGACGGTGAAAAGTTCAATAAAATTTTTATATATCTAAAATTTTTATAAAATGAATCCGATGAATTACATAAAACATATATAGGTATTATGTATCAATTTTGAACTAAAATAAATTTAAATAAAATAAATAATTATTTAAATAAAAATTCAGTTTTGAAATAGTAACCCAGTGTTTTCACTATTCATCAAAAATTGTATGTTCTCCAAAAATAACAAAAATTCACCCTAGTATAATTTCGATATTCCGAATCCAAAAATGAACTCCATTTCAAAAGATAAAATTTATAAAATTTTAAAAAGTGGGTATTACTATTCATAACGGCTAGTTTATATAACATATCGTTGTTTAGTGAAACTCGGTATTGCCTACAACAAAAGCTATTGTGGAAGGTCGCAATTGCGTGTAATGAAAACCAAGTTAGGGATGTGTGTAGTGCAAGATCCTTTTGGTATATCATACAAAAGAAGAAATCAATAAAATTAAAAAGAATATTTTTTTATAAAATCTCTGGGTGTTACATCGTACCCCCCTTAAAATGAATTTCAACCTCGAACGTCGTCGGGGTTATAAATGGTTTACTACTCAAAAGTTTCTTTAATAGAAACCCACATCATAAAATGTAATACCAAAACCAATAATTAAAAACTAAATTATGAAACGTAATGGTTACTCAAATTAGCAAATCACATGGTTTTCACATAGGAGAACATAGGTGAAAATATGGATATGGAAGAGAAATCTAACCATCATGTTATGATGGAGAGTGGTAGAGAACATGGATATGAAAATGCCAACAATCACAAAGCCATAGATTTGTGATGATCTAAGGTACCATCCGATTCATCAGATATAAGGGCACTAGGAAAACATTTTTGGTTTTCAAGATCATTTCCCTAAAGTTAATGAAATTGGAATTAGAAGAAATACTTTTTT
The DNA here is from genome assembly GCA_963277665.1 of Viscum album. NCBI lineage: Eukaryota > Viridiplantae > Streptophyta > Magnoliopsida > Santalales > Viscaceae > Viscum > Viscum album. Next base: position 1,872,140,943 of record OY728131.1, read on the forward strand.
TATTTTGGTAGTCTCACTATTGGTCGTTCCTTGGACAACTTCCACTTCATCTCTTAAATAAATGAAGTGGAATTTTTCATTCGTGAAGTGTTAGTAGATCATGTAATAGAATGATGGGTCATTCCATCTGTCTGAAACAAAAGGTTATAAAAAGTTATCAAAAAAAACATAAGTCCATCTATAGTGAAATTAATCATATATGGTTTTTAAAATGGACATATACTTCATATATCATACTGCTTAATATAATAAATCTGGTTTCTACGAAACATGGACTTCCTGTAGGCCAGCGGTAGGCGATAAAGGCCTGTCGCACTTCAGTTGTGGGTTCGATTCCCACAGCCTTTTCGGGAGCAACAGGTTGTCTCCCATCCTACAGGTTGTCCTTTTTCTAAAACTACATTATTATAAAATTCCATAAATAATATCGAAAAAATTTCTAGCCTTAAAAAATTATATCTGATGTCCAACTTAATCCATTACAACCTTTAAGCTTATCGAAAATACTTTTGTCCAATCTTATAGTATAAAGAAAACGATTACTAGAAAGGTCACATAACAAGAACATGAATACCATCATTTTTCATATGATATATCTTGTTGGTCACATTCCAAACATGTGAATTACTTAATCATGTATTCTCTTGAAAAATGAATACACATTCATCCTTAGTGAAATGATGGATGCAGTTAAAAGTTTACTCTTTCCACATACCAAAATCCCAAATATACTATATACTAAAACCATGATATCACTTAGTCCTTATATCAACCATGAGCTCATGAATACTATCAAACAATTTCTTTTCTCCTTATCCCTTAATTATGCGCATATCATCTTCTTTCCAAAAATATCTGAATAACCATTCATGGTTACCAGTACCATTCTACATATACATTCAAATACATTAGTAAAAACAATAGTGTATCAATCCCCAGATGTTTCGTTATTCCATAGTACCATTAAATTACCTATACAACATAACTCTTGATAAACATAAAATCATTCCACTACCTTCTTAAACAACTGATTGAGCTTCAACAATTCTTTCATCTCAAATATCATTTGTAGTCTCCTCATCATCGTCCACATAAATACTACCCATATGACCATGCTGATTCTCTTCATGAGATTTTTCCTTAGGGAATTAATCTGCATAATTCCCATACATTCCACATTTGAAACATCTAATCATTGTTGATGTCATATAAATACCATTATCCTTATCCATGGTGTTAACTGAACCTTTTCCTTTTCACTTAATGGATTTGTGTCCTTCTTTTCTGCACCCAAAGCATATTCCAGTTCCTATGAAACATTCTCTTTGATGCCTCTTCCCACATGATTTACATGATAGAAATTGAACTTTCCTTCCTCTATGATCATCATGAAACTCCATCTTTCTCTAATTAGCTGAGTCAAGAAACTTATCAAAGTTGAGATTATTTAAGATATTATGTGATTGCTGATTAGGCATAATAATGATATGTGGACCTCTAGATCCAATTTTATTCGGTTGCTCATGATGAATATCATTCCATTGTCCATCATATCCTCCATTATCGTGAATCTTCCTATTCCTAGACATTTTCTAAAACCCAAAAAAATAGTGTGAGAGGCCAAAATCATAATCAATGGGGATTAAATTCAATATCTAACATCTTAGGTTAAATTCTAAGATCGTTACCATTTTTCTAGGACTATAAACTATACTTAAACTTAACCTTAGGGACATCCCTAGACATACCTTAGAAATATCTCCAGTGATCTCACTAAAGTTCTCTCATCCAACTTTCCAAAGGTTGACTAAAAATTTCCTATGATACCAACTGTAGAGACCCAAATATTTATGTACATGGAAATTACATTACTTTTCTGGAATACTTAATACATAACAAACACAGACACATAAGGACCCTAATAGTTTAGTGTCTTTGGAAACTCATAATTTAATCTTCTAATCATGGTGAAAGATCATCAAATTCTCCCATTAAGATCTTCCCCTTTTTTTTCTTACCTAAAACCTTTATTTATATCCTAGGGAAAAGAAAACATAAAAAGGGTGAGCTCAAATGGTTAGTAAGGGTAAGCATAGAGAACATAAAACAATCTATAAACATTTGAATGCAAAATCTTGAACATAAAATCTAAACATCAAAATCATGAGCAAAGACATAAATCTTGGATGTACGTAAGGAATATATCATAAAGGAACATCAATATTGATAAAATAGAATGGGAATAAATTATGTAATTGTGGAAACCATTCATCACTTGTTATGATTTCCATAGTAGCCCAGGCATTTTTGCCGAGACCATCTCAGTGGACAAAGTCCCTTTCTAAATTGAGTTCACTCCCCATTCCAATCCTGTAACACTGAACCAGATTATCTTACTGTTCCAACCATGTCTATCTAATGAGATATAAATCTTTACCCAATGAATTTGATGGAGATATAGGTCCCACCCATCTCATAATGAAATCATTCTTACATGTGCCACATAATAAACATAAATCACTCATCATAACCCAAAGAATAAAATGGGTTTCATAAACATCATCCCATCATCACATAATCCATATAAAACAACTGGATATCATTTCTTAATAAGAAAAGTGAAACCATGTAAATCATAGAGACATTATACTTTAAACATACACATATGAAATAATTTCATCTTAGATGGAAAGTGGTTTTGGTAAAACACTTGAAAAGAATTATTGAGGAAAATATCCATTCTTCTTAAAAATAATTTTATTTTCACAAAATTTCATGAAGTTTTAAAAGAAATGTATTTTTTTTTGAAAATAATCATGAAATCTTTTGGGGGATTCTTCATGAAAATAAGGCTTTTTTAAACCATAAAAAATCCTTTCGTGCCATATAAGTTAAAAAACATTCTTCTCGTACTTTTGCAGGAAAAGTCAAAAAAGTACCTCGTAACATACACAAAATAAATATTCCTTACATACCATGTAGTTAATGTCAAAAAAATGGGTAAAAAGGACGTTAAACAGACATGAAACCATTTTTAGAAAATTGGGACATGGATAATAAACATAACCCCAGAAAATACTTACATATAAGCCATAACACCCCGACCCCAGTTACCCAGAGTTGGTGCATTATTACATAACATTGGCATGATCACAGGAAAGATCAAATATCGAAAGAACGATTGGTTTAGTTTCCTTGGAAACACTAGATATATTCATAAAGTTTTACATTACATTATAAAGTGAAAAACTAATACAACAACATATTGTCCCTATAGTTCACACTATTATCCCCTCATAATATCCCTATAGGTCATTCATAATTTACTTCTTCACATCCTAAGAAAAATAAAAAATAGAAAAGGAGTGAGCTCAAATGCCCAGTAAGAATAACAATATAACAGAAACATTCATAAATAAGAATAAACTTTTAAGACAGTGTATAACTAAAAAAAAGCCTTTTAAACATGATCTTCAACATAGTATGGAAAAAATAAAATGAAATAATGCCATTAACTTATTCACATGGATTTTCACCTAATTGAATAATCACATGCAATATCAATAACCACTTTCATAATTATGGAATGTATAATTCCAGACTATCATAACTACATAGCCAATGCCTCGTTCCAAGACTACAAATAAGTTTTTTCCAAGGCCTTGTACCAAGACACTAGTTTGTCTCATGAGACATACCGATGCATTGAGGAGCTATAGTGGGCTCCACCTGTCACTTATTAAGTCCAATTCATTCCTCATATGAACAGGTCTAAACATAACATAAACATTCGTATTAAAACTAGCACACGAAATGTCAATACTTTCTCCAAAAACCATGAATGGTATAAAAATAACACATCCATAGTCAAACATATCACAAAACCTTCAATACAATATGGAAGTTTTGTATCATAATAAATAAACTTCAAATAAGCTTAAAATCCATCAAAGGATGTTGACATAGATGAAATCAAAACTATTTGAGAGAAATATAACTTCTTTTTTTGAAATCATTTAAAAGTCACATAATTATAAAATAAAACATTTACTTTGAAAATATTCATATAATATTTTAAAGTATGCTTTGAAGATTTTATAATGGTGAAAAATATCCACACCCGTCGTATAAGTTAAAAAAAACATTCTTACCTTATTTCTGTCGAAAAGGTTAAAAAGCACCTTGTTTTGAAAACGACGGGAAGATTTCTTTATAAATCTTTTATTAAAAGTCAAAAAAGGGTATAAGTGACTTTAACCCATATTCTTGTAAATAGTAAAAATGTTTTCAAATACATTTTTAAGAAACATGGATTTGGATGATAAAGAAATCCCAGTAGATTATTACGTATAAACAACCTCGGATAATGAAGAGATTGCGAAATAAACCCTTATCTTGTACTTTTTCTTTGGTTGGGGGTATGTTAACCTCCTGTATAATGTTGAAATAATTGTTATTAAATTATACAAGAATCATATACATTAATATGATATCATATATGATCTTTATTTGTTAATAATATCTTTCTATTATCGTTGTTTCGTATGTTAACTTACTCATTTTCTATTATATGTTTCATTACGTAAGCAATGTTTGTAATGGATAGGTTTTATCTTATTCATATCCAGAATTATATCAATTCCTTAAACATTATTTTTAAATCATCAAATGGTAATTATACTTGAATGGATACGATGGAGATTGATTCTCATCGCGTTCGTGGAGACGGTAGTCCGTACGTACACACGAGCGACAATATCATTCTTTTGATATTAAAATAATATATAATTGGATGTTATATCATATATACATAATTATTATCATGTTATATTTATTATTTACATGAATTATAAATAAATATTATACCCATCCAAATAATAATTTATTGAATAACATTTACACCACGACGTGGAGACGGTAAGCCGTACGTACGCACGTATGGTGACATGTTATTCAAAGGATGGATAGAATACTGAATAAGGTTGTACCATATTTATAATAACATCACATTATATATAATATACTGGATTTATTATTTTATAATGGTAATAAAAAAGGATGAAGAAGTCGAAGAAGAAAGGAATTTCGAAAAGGGTGGTGAAATCATTACCTCTTCTTTGGGCTCTTCCTTTTGATTTGATCAAAAGGGATCCTTAAGTTGGATTTATGACTAAATGAAGGCATCTAGGATGAATTTAGGGAAGTAGAGAGAGTATTTGGGTAGAGGATGGCCGAACCAAAAGGCTTTGAAGGTGTGAGTAAATGAGAAGGGAGAGTTCCCTTTTATAAGAGGGTGAGGGGCACCTTTGGAAAAGCTAGAATTATTATTTTATAATAAATTCATATTCGGTTTCAGATGGATCCAAAGTGGATTATATAAATTTTAAGGTGGGGATAGGTCAAAAACCACTCAACCAATAGAATTTAGACTGGTTTTTTTCATTATACTAACCTTATCTTTATGTATTAACTCTTAGTTAATTAGTTTCACTTTTACAATGTCTCTTTGTATTTTTATATTATATGGTTAATAAACATACTATATACATACAAGAGACCCCCAAGGGGTCCATTAATGATAAATGTATCATGATATAAGTCTCTTGGCCGAACCCTTTATTTTTAGGAATTTAATATCAATTAATAATATAATATTTTTCCAAAAAATGTTTTATGTAAATTTTGACACTATTCAATAATTGATTTTTTTAAAAATCATAAAATAATGATTACATCGAAAAAAGTTAATTAAATAATTCCTAACATGTCATATTAACCTAGGAAATTAGTTTAATTCATAAATAGTCTCAAATTATATTTATTTGTGTATCTACAATATCAATCATTTTAATTTTTCACTATTATGGTAATTTCTGCATCACCATTGTGTCATATATAAATTACATTATTTAATATCTAAAAATTATAAATAAAATACCATTATGTATGAAATAGTTTTATCTTTCTAATGAATAATTATAGTCTAAAATAAATCATATATAACCCTATGTAAAAATTGTTTTTCTAAAAGATATATGCTTGTGTCATTTTTGTATTCATTTTAACATAATTTAAATAAAGTGTCCCTATCACATACAAGTGGCACTATGGGGACCCAAAATAGACCCCAAGATACCCATGGTCGAACATATATCAACCAATAAGGGTAGGACACGTTTTAGGGTATGTTGTTATTATTATAATATTATTATTTAACCCTTATTTACCAGATTTACCCTTTAACCATGGTAAATAAAATATTTACCGAAGTAATTATTCAAAATGTCTAAAAATAAAAGTTACCTATTTACACAATTTGAACATCCTGATCCGAAATATGGAATCCATTTTTCCAATTTCAATACACAGAAGTGGCAAAAATTAAATTATAATTAATTCCCGTTGTCAAAACAAAAAGCGTGTTTTAAGATATAATAACTATCAAAAGATAGATACTTGTTTATGTTCGGTTTAAAGTTATCTGAAAAGTACCAAAATTTCACCTCAGTCTAAATTCGATACTCCGAATCCAAAAATGAAGTCCATTTTGAGAGATAAAATTTCAAAATGTAGGTATTACTATTCATAATGGGTAGTTTGATCGGTTGTGGTGTGTGTTAGAACTCGATGTTTCGTACAACACACGCTATTTCATTATTCAAAGAGAAGCGTACCGTAGAAGCTTGGGGTGTTACATTCTACCCTCCTTCAAATAATTTCTTCCTTGAAATTTCTAGAATACTACCGCATGAAAAGACTCGGGTGGTTCTTCATCATAAGTTCGTCGAGTTCCCATGTTTCCTCTTCCATCTTATGGTTTCTCCGCAAAACTTTTACCAGACGCATCGTCCGGTTTCTCAGTAATTGTTCTCTCGTATCAGGAATCTTGACAGGATTTTCACAATAAGACAGATCGGGTTCCAATTCCAATTCCTCATAGGTGAGTACATGCGTTGGTTCAGGAATGTATTTCCTCAATAAAGATACATGGAACACATCGTGAACTTTGGATAGACTTGCCGGCATTGCCAATCGGTAAGCTACAACCCAAATTCGTTCTAGAATTTCGAAAGGTCCGATGTACCTCGGACTCAATTTACCTTTCTTACCAAAGTATTTGACTCCCTTCCGTGGAGATTCCTTCAAGAAAACATGCTCACTGACTTGAAATTCAAAATCCTTCCTTCGATTGATGGCATAGCACTTCTGCCTACTTTGAGCTACTTTGATGTGATTTTGGATTACCTTCACCTTTTCCATCGTTTCCTCCACCAGTTATGGACCTACAAGTTTTCGTTCACCAACGTCATCCCAACAGGTTGGTGTGCAACATCTTTTTCCGTATAACGCTTCATATGGTGCCATCTAAATACTCGAATAGAAGCTATTGTTAAAGGAAAATTCTACCAAAGGTAAATATTGATCCCACATTCCCTGAAAGTCAAGTGAGCATGATATCAACATGTCTTCTATGGTTTGAATTGTTCGTTCTGATTGTCCATCTCTTTGAGGGTGGTAGGCAGTGCTCAAATGAAGTTCAGTATCCAAGGCTTTCTGAAGACTTTTCTAGAATCTTGAAGTAAAATAGGGTTCGCGATCAGAAACAATCGATAGGGGTACTCCATGAAGTCTCACAACTTCATCAATATATAGTTTTTCTAGACGTTCCAGTGGTAGATCTTCTCTTATAGCAGGAAAATATGCTGAATTGGTAAGACGATCAACAATGAACCATATTTCATCGTTCCTTCTAGGTGTCTTTGGTATCCCCATGACAAATCCCATCATAATATTTTCCCATTTCCACTCTGGTATGGGAAGAGGTTGCATTACTCTTCCAGGCAGTTGCCTTCCAGCTCTCACTTGTTGACAAACCATACGTCTTGACACAAAATCAGAAATCTCCCTCTTCATGTTGTCCCACAAAAAATGTTCCCTCAAATATCTATACATTTTGGTGCTCCCAGGGTGTATAGAGAAATTGGAACTATGAGCATGATCCAGCAATTCCATTTTTAGATCAGGTATATCGGGAACACAAAGTCTCTTCCCGAATTTCAAAATTCCATCTTCATACACAAAGTATCTCAATCTCCCATCATTCACAGCTTTAATCTTCTTTTGAAATTCTTCATCATCGGTCTGATAACTTTTAATCCTTTCTAGTAAAGATGGTTTGGCAACCATTTGAAAAAGCATTGATGTTTCACCTTCCCTGGTTATTCCCATTTCCATCTTCACTAGATCTATGAAAATTGGATCCCTTTCAATTCTCATATTGTTCAAAACTCCATGGTCTTTTATGCTCAAAGCATCTGCCACATTGTTTGCCTTCCCCGGGTGGTAGTGTATTGTGGAATCATAATCCTTGAATAATTCAGTCCATCTCCTTTGCCTCATGTTGAGTTATTTTTCTGAAAAATGTACTTCAAACTCTTGTGATCAATATAAATCTCACATTTTTCACCATAGAGGTAGTGCCTCTATATCTTCAAAGCAAAGATCACAGCTGCTAACTCGAGATCATGAGTAGTATAGTTTTTCTCATGAATTTTCAACTGTCATGATGCATAGGCAATAACCCTATCATTATTCATAAGGACACAACCAAGTCCTTTCTTCGATGCATCACTATAAATAACGAATCCATCATTCCCCGATGGTAGAGTCAATATAGGATCATTGACTAATCTTCCCTTAAGTTCTTCGAAAAATTCTTCATAATCTTTTGTCCAAACAAATTTAACACCTTTACGCGTGAGCTTCGTTAATGGGTTAGCCAATCGGGCAAAATTATGGACGAAACATCGATAATAACCTGCTAAACCAATAAAACTATGTACCTCAGTTATACTCGTAGGTGCTGGCCATTCTTGTATTTCCTTGGTCTTAGAAGGATCAACAGAGATTCCATCTTTAGAGACAATATGGCCAAGAAAAGAAATCTCATGAAGACAGAATTCACACTTCCTAAACTTCCCATATAATTCATATCTTCTCGGAGTCTTCAGGATAATGTGCAAGTGATTTTCATGATCTTCGTAGATTTTGGAGTATACCAAGATATCATCAATAAATACCACCAATAATTCATCGAGATAATCCTTGAAAACTCTATTTATCAGATCCATGAATACAGAGGGTGCATTAGTCAATCCAAAAGGCATTACAGTAAACTCGTAATGCCCGTACCTAGTTCAAAATGCTGTCTTCGAAATGTATTCTTTCTTTATACACAACTAACAGTATCCAGATTGAAGGTCAATCTTTTAAAAGTATTGAGCTCCATGCAGTTGGTCAAATAAATCATCAATGCGAGGTAGGGGATACTTTTTATTTATTGTTATAGCATTGATCTCCCTGTAGTCGATACATAACCTCATAGATCCATCTTTCTTTTTAACAAAAAGAATAGGGGCTACCCATGGAGAAACAGTAGGGCCAATAAATCCCTTATTACTCAATTCCTCTAGTTTTTTCTTTAGTTAAACTAATTCTACAGTGTCCATTCTATAAGGGGTCTTCGATATAGGCCTTGAACTAGGAATTAAATCAATGGGAAACTCAACATATCGTTCTGGAGGATGTCCAGGTAAATCTTCCGGAAATACATCTACATATTCTTTCACAATAGGTACATCCTCTATTTGAACATTCCTTTCCTCACCCACAGTCATTTCATTCTCTTCCTCCCCAATAATTGAATTTAGTTGAGCTACTGGGGGTGGATCTAGATAAGAATTAGGTGGCAAATATTCTTCTCTAAAGATAAGGTGTTCCTTATCATCATCATCAAAAATCATAACCTCCTACTTCTTACAATAAATCTTCGCATCATAGTCCGAAAGCAAATCCATACTGAGGATTATATCAAACTCAATCATAGGTATGACGATGAGATCAGCAGATAAAGAACATTTATGTGCTCTAATGAGGACTGATTCACAAAACTTTGTTGCAATGATACTTCCCTTAGAAGATTTAACTGACAACTCCCTTGTTAAATCAAACTGGAAATATCTAATTTTCTTAGAAAACTGGGAAGATATGAAATAATGCGATGATCTAGAATCAAATAATGCATTTTCTAAACTTGAGGAAACCATTAAATTACCTTCCACCATGTCTTTCGGAGCTTCTACCTCAGTATTAGTGATAGCATAAGCTTGGACTTGATCCCTTGGCCTTTTCTGAGGTAAGTTACCCTGACGATTAGGACATTCATTTTCATAATGTCCCATCTCCCTGCAATTGTAGCACTAAACATTGGAAGCTTCCTTCTTCCCTTTGCAATCACGAGCTTGGTGGCCTTTTTAACCACACTTGTAACAGACACCCATTCCCTTCAAGCAAGTACCGGGGTATTTCTTCCCACATTTACCACAGGATGGATATTCATCCTTTCCCTTCTTCCCATTATTTCCATTCCTAGATTGATTAGTAGATCTCTTCTTATCTTGCATTTCTTTGAAGTCATAAGACTTAGATAATTCCTTTTCTGTCTTGATAGCACATGAGACAATGTCTACGTACGACGAGAAGGATTGTGAGACTAATGATCAATGGAGAAATGGTTTTAAACCCTCAGAGAAATGATCAATCTTAGTTCTTGGGTTACGTATATAATCTACAACATACCTTGTTAAACTTTTAATGTTAGCCTCATACTTTGCGACATTCTCATCCTCCTTTTATCTCAGACTCAGAAATTTCCATTTCATATCTGCTCGATGGTCACGAGTAAGTATTTTTCTAAAAACTGATCTTTGAACTCCCTCCATTCCATATTTGATACTTCATCATCTTTATCTGTGTTTTGAATCAATGACCACCATTGATCAGCATCTCCAGTGAGGCGGTAAATTTCCATGATAACTTTTTCCCTTTCACTACTCCCCAAAGCCTGAAATTTTTTCTCTAGAGAATTTATCCATTGCTCAGATACTAAGGGATTTGTACATTAATTGAATGTTTTTGGTTGTTGCCTCATGAATCGATCTAACATTGATCCTCCACGCTGTGGATTAGGGAGCTCCATAAGGGTAAGGTTATTATTCATAACCTGAGTGAGTAGTCCCAGTATGGTGATTAGCTGATCGGCACCAGTTGCATCTCCATCTCCACTATAATTATCTTGAACAGAAGGTAAATCCCTACATGGAGTGAGTTCAGTGATATAGTTTCTATTTCTTCCACTAGGCGCAATTTCTAAACAATGTCATAAACTAGATCAGTTTATGAATCAAAATTCATAATCCCATACATATAAAACACTTAACATAAATTGAACTATTTATGGATATAATCCATAATCATAAAAAATGTTTTCTTTAAAGAAGTATATACTCATAAACCCTTCATAATGATTTGTAATGAAAATGAGAGTTATCCTAAGCATATCCATCGGGAGTGTCGTATCCAAGAGTGCAGCAAGACCCATTATCGTGCGCTAGTTCCTGTTCGAGTCTAGCTCAAAGTGGTGTTTTCGGGTTTTACCCTAGGTACATCTGTGCCAGAGCCGCCTGTACCTGCTCATATCCAGAAAGGGATGTATTTCTCGGACAACTCACAAAATCTCTACACTACCAAAATTTTAGGATGTTCTTCTATACTAATTATCAATGTTCATCTTAGGTCTACGTGATCTAATCAGAGTTTATCTAAATCTAGCTTCCAAGGTTTGTACTAAACATTCTCTGATACCAACTGTGACGCCCCGACCCTAGTTACCCAGAGTCAGTGCATTATTACATAACATTGGCATGATCACAATAAAGATCAAATCTCGAAAGACAGATTGGTATAGTAGACTTGGAAACACTAGATATATTCATAAAGTTTTACATTACATCATAAAGTGAGAAAATACTACAAAAACATATTGTCTCAATAGTCCACACTATTATCCCCTCATAATATCCCTTAAGGTCATTCATAATTTACTTCTTCACATCCTGGGAAAAATAAAACATAGAAAAGGGGTGAGATCAAATGCCCAGTAAGGACAACAATATAGCAGAAACTTTCATAAATAAGAATAAACATTTAAGGCAGTGTATAACTAAAACAAAAGCCTTTTAAACATGAACATCAACATAGTATGGAAAAAATAAAATTAAATAATGCCATTTACTTATTCACATGGATATTCTACTAATCGAATAATCACATGCAATATCAATAACCACTTTCATAATAATGGAATTCATAATTCCGGACTATCATAACCACATAGCCAAGGCCTCGTGTCAAGACTACAAATAATATTTTTCCAAGGCCTTGTTCCAAGACACTAGTTTGTCTCATGAGACCTACCGATGCATCTATGAGCTATAGCGGGCTCCACCAGTCACTTATTAAGTCCAATGCATTCCTCATATGAACTGGTTTAAACATAACATAAACATTCTTATTAAAACTATCATACGAAATGTCAATAATTTCTCCATAAACAATGAATGGTATAAAAATAACACATCCATAGTCAAACATATCACAAAACATTCAATAGAATATGGAAGTTTTGTATCATAATAAATAAACTTCAAATAATCTTAAAATCCATCAAAGGATGTTGACATAGATGAAATCAAAACTATTTGAGAGAAATATATCTTTTTTTAAATAATTTAAAAGCCACCTAATTATGAAATAAAACATTTACTTTGAAAATATTATTATAATCTTGTAAAGTATGCTTTGAATATTTTATAATGGTGAAAAATAGATGCACCTGCCGTATAAGTTAAAAAAACATTCTTACCTTAATTCTTTCAAAAAGGTTAAAAAGAACCCTGTTTTGAAAACGACAGAAAGATTCCTTTATAAACCTCTTTTTAAATTTAAAACAAGGGTATAAATGACTTTAACCCATATTCTTGTAAATAGTAAAAATGTTTTGAAATACATTTTTAAGAAACATGGACGTGGATGATAAATAAATCACAGTAGATTTTTACGTATAAACAACCTCGGATAATGATGAGATTGCGAAATAAACCCTTACCTTGTACTTTTACATGGATGGGGGTAGGTTAACATGCTGTATAATGGTGAAATGATTGTTATTAAATTATACAATAATCATATACATTAATATGATATCATATATGATCTTTTAACATTGATTTGTTAATAATATCTTAGTATTATCGTTGTTTCGGGTGTTAACTTACTCATTTTCTTTTATATGTTTCGTTATGTAATCCATGTTTTTAATGGATAGGTTGTATCTTATTCATATCCAGAATGATATAAATTCATTAAAAATTATTTTTAAATCATCAAATGATATTTATACTTGAATGGATATGATGGAGAATGAATCTCATCGCGTTTTGGGTGACGGTAGTCCGTACGTACGCACGAGCGACAATATCATTCTTTTGATATTAAAATAATATATAATTGGATGGTATATCATATATACAGAATTATTATCATGTTATATTTATTATTTACATGAATTGTAAATCATTATTATACCCATCCAAATAATAATTTATTGAATAACAATTACACCACGACGTTGAGACGGTAAGCCGTACGTACGCACGTATGGTGACATGTTATTCATAGGATGGATAGAATACTGAATATGGTTGTACCATATTTATAATAAAATCATAGTATATATAAGATACTGGAGTTATTATTTTAGAATTGTAATAACAATGTAATAATAAGTGGAAGAAGAAAGGAACTTGGAAAAGGGAGGTGAAATCATTACCTCTTCTTTGGGTTCTTCCTTTTGATTTGATCAAAATAGCTCTTTATGTTGGCTTTCTGACTAAAGGAAGGACTCTAGGATGAATTTAGGGATGTTTAGAGAGTATTTGGGCAGAGGTTGGCCGAACAAAAAGGTTTTGAAGGTGTGATTTAATGATAAGGGAGAGTGCCCTTTTATAAGAGGGGTGAGGGGCACCTTCGGAAAAGCTAGAAATATTATTTTATAATAAATTAATATTCTGTTTCAAATGGCTCAAAAGTGGATTATATAAATTTTAAGGTGGGTATAGGTCGAAAACCACTCATCCAATATAATTTATACAGGTTTTGGTCATTATACTAACCTTATCTTTATGTATTAACTATTAGTTAATTAGTTTCACTTTTACAATGTCTCTTTGTATTTTTATATTATATGGTTAATAAACACACTATATACATCCAAGAGACCCCCAAGTGGTTCATTAATGATACATATATCATGATATAAGTCTCTTGGCCGATCCTAAGATTTTTAGGAATTTAATATCAATTAGTAATATAATATTTGTGTTAAAAACTCTTTTATATCAATTTTGACACTATTCAATAATTTATTTTTTAAAAAATTATAACCGAATGATTACTTCTAAAAATGTTAATTAAAGCATTCATAACATGTCACATTAACCTAGGAAATTAGTTAAATTCATAAAAAGTCTCAAATTATATTTATTTGGGTATCTACAATATCAATCATTTTAATTGTTCACTATTATGGTAATTATTACATCACCACTGTGTCATATATAAATTAAATTATTTAATGTCTAAAAATTATAAATAAACTACCATTATGTAGGAAATAGTTTTATCTTTCTAATGAATATTTATTGTCGAAAATCTAACATATTGAACCCTATGTACAAATTGTTTTGCTAAATGATATATGCTTGTGTCATTTTTGTATTCATTTTAACTTAATTAAAATAAAGTGTCCCTATCACTTAAAAGTGGCACCATGGGGTCCCAAAATCGACCCAAATATGCCCATGGTCGAACATGTATCAACCAATAAGGTTAGGACACGTTTTAGGGTAATTTTTTATTATTATAATATTATTTTTTAACTCTTCTTTACCGGATTTACCCTTTAACCATGGTAAATAAAATATTTACAGAAGTAATTATTCAAAATGTCTAAAAATAAAAGTTATCTATTTACACAATTTGAACATCCTGATTCCAAATATGGAATCCATTTTTCCAAATTGAAAACACAGAAGTGGCAGAAATTAATTTAAAATTAATTCCCATTGTCAAAACAAAAAGCGTGTTTTTAATATATAATAACTATCAAAAGATTGATACTTGTTTATGTTCGGTTTAATTGTAAAATTATGTCCGATGACCAACATTGTATTAAATGGAAAAAATATATTCTAAATATACTTTAAAACCACTCAAATTATTAATTTATCAATATTAATTATTTTGATTAAAAAAGTTGTTTTTAATATAAATTTATTAATTTTCACTATTTATCAGAATATTAAATTATCCAAAAAGTACCAAAATTTCACCTTAGGCTAAATTCGATACTCCGAATCCAAAAATGAAGTCCATTTTGAGAGATAAAATTTCAAAAAGTAGGTATTACTATTCATAATGGCTAGTTTTATCGGTTGTGGTGTGTGTTAGAACTCGATATTGCGTACAACACACGCTATTTCACTATTTAAAGAGAAGCGTACCGTAGATTTTTGGGGTGTTAAATAAGCAAACTCGGATAGAAAACAATTGAGATTGCAACATTATCCCTTACCTAATGTCCGATATACTTCCTATATATCTGATCCTCCTGTATAATGATTTAAATAATTTCATTGAGTTATTAATGAATCATATTAATTTTTATTATATCATATATGGTTCACTTAGGTATTTATATTACCCGTTCATTTGTCAATTCCATGTTAAAGTAGCGTTTTGGGTAAAATCGTTTTATTTATTATATGTGTTTGGACTTGTTGTTCTTGATATTATTACTTATATCCTGATTTACATAATTCTAGAATGTAAATCATGATATATATAAAATATATATTCATTATATACATATATATATATGATAGATCGATAAATGGAATGAAATACACCGTTCATGGAGGCGGTAGGCCGTACGTACGCATGAACGTAGTTTTCGTTTCCTTATTGAATTGAATGGAATTAAGTAGATGACATACATATATATATATACATAAATATAGTATCATTATTATGTCATATATTCCATTATTATTCATTATATATACTTTATAATCAATCATGAACGGTTAACATAGAGAATGAATCTCATCACGCCGTGGAGACGGTAGTCCATACGTACGCACTAGCGATGATATCATTCCCATGATCATGGAATTGTAGTGAAGTGTATGTATAATATTGAAAAATCAATATAACTTTACAATAATCATATATAGTTAATTATTTACACCATTATACCCATCCATGTATGGTGGTAGTTGAAAACAGATTATACCACGGCGTGGAGATGGTATTCCGTACGCACGCACGCGCGGTGATTTTGTTTTCCGTAGGATGGATCGATGGTTAAATAAGTTTGTTTAATACTTATAATAACATATAAGTATATGAGTGATACTGATGTTATTACTTCATAATGAAACAACTAAATAAGAAGAATTAGAATATGAAATAAAGTTGAACGAATCGGTAAAGGATATTACATCTTCTTTGAAGCACCTCTTCTTAACCTCCACTTAGGTTACTAAAGATGGTATTTGAAGAAGACCAGGACCTCTAGGATGTTTCTAGGGAAGTGTATAAGAGAAATTGTTAGGGTTTGGCCGAGCTTTAAGGCTCAAAGTTGTCTGAGGAAGAGACAGAGGAGGTTCCCTTTTATAAGAGAGGAGAGGGGAAGCTTTTGAAAAACTCAAAATATTATTTTATTATAAAGTCATATTCGGTTTTTAATAGATCCATATTGATTTATTTCGAAGCTAAGGTGGGGATGGGTCTAATTAATCTCATCCAAACGAATTTGGACAAGTTTTGGTTAATATTTTATCCATATCATTTAGATTTAACTCTATGATAAATAATTTAACTTTTACCGTTTCTTTTTGTTTTCTTACACTATATGGTTAATAAACTTGCTATAACAAGACAACAGAACCCTAAGTTGTTTATTATTAATATATATACCCTTATATAAGTCATTTGGCTGACCCTTATATTTTTAGGAATAAAATAACAATTAATAATATAATATTGTTTTAGAAACTATTTTATATCAATTTTGATACTATTTGGTACTTGATTTTTTTGAAAATCATAACAACATTATTAGTTCAAACAAAGATTCTTAAATCAATAATAACATTTCATAGTAACCTAGAAAATTAGTGTAATTCATAAAATGGCAAAAATTACATTTATTTGGGTATTTATAACATCAACTATATTAATATTTCATTATTAAGGTAATTACTACATCATCATTGTGTCATAAATAAATTAATTTATTTAATGTATAAAAATTATAAATAAAATTAAATTATCTATTAAATCTTGTTATATTTGTAATGAATATCTATTGCTTAATTTATCATATGTATAACCTTATATTAAAAATGGTTTAGTTATTAAACATTGATTTTAATTAATTTAACTATTCTTTAAATAAAATAATATTAAATGTCCTAATCTAATCCATGTGGACCTAAATGGTCATATTTTATTCCTAAGGTTGTTTTTGGTCGAATTATACTTATCCAATAGAATTAGTACATGTGTTAGGGTAATATTAATATCATTTTTACCCTTAATTACCCTATTTACTTTTAATCGTTGTAAAAAAAAGTAAAAAGTTACTATTCACCAAATAATATTTTCATCTCATTGAACCACATTTTGGTCTTTAATATTAATTGTGTCTCTCATATTTTCGAAATTCCACTCATAGAAGCGGTAAAATTAAGTTGTATGTGAATTTCCAAATTCTCTTAGGAGGTGGGTAAGAGGCGGTGAAAAGTTCAATAAACTTTTTATATATCTAAAATTTTTATAAAATGAATCAAATGAATTACATCGAAATTATATAGGTATTATGTATCAATTTTGACCTAAAATAAATTTAAATGAAATATATATTTATTTAAATAAAATGTCGGGTTTTAAATTATAACCCAGTGTTTTCACTATTCATCAAAAATTGAATGTTTCTAGAAAATACCAAAATTTCACCGTAGGCTAATTTCGCTATTCCAAATCAAAAAATTAAGTCCATTTCAAAAGATAAAATTTATAAAATTTTAAAAAGTGAGTATTACTATTCATAATGGATAGTTTATATAACATATCATTTTTTAGTCAAACTCGGTATTGAGTACAACACACGCTATCGTGGAAGGTCACGATTGCGTGTAATGCAATCCAAGTTAGGGATGCGTGTAGTGCAAGATCCTATTGGTGTAGAGTACAACACAAGACATCAATAATATTAAAAAGAATATTTTTCATAAAACCTCAGGGTGTTACACAGACATTGGTTACTGACTCAGTTGGTAAGGGAATCCATCCAAAAAAAATAATGACATTATATTTATTTAATAATTTATTAAGTACATTTTTCATGTAATATTTTTTTATTGTTCTTTTATTTTTTTTATAATCATTTTATTAGTAAATTATTTTCATGTTCACTATCCTATGGAAGTCTGTTTCATTATTCTGAGGTCATATCCATTTATTTATAATGATGGATTTTCTTGTTAATTAATTACAAAACAATATATGTGTATAGGTTTCGATTATTTATCATTATAATATCTCAAATTTTATACAATATAATATATGGTCCAAAATAGATTCAAATAATTAATGGTTCTTTGGTAGACTCATCTTTTGTAGTTAAAATTATTATGATAAATTATTATAAATATAATTAATTTTATGGAAAATTTATCATTCCAAACAATTAATCAGGTGATAAATATACAATTAAATTTAAAAATATATAATTTTAAAATTATAAAGTTTAGATATTAATACATTATTTATAACATAATTTATATTTAGGATTAAAACTACCCATGATGGAACGAATGTTGTAAAAATCATAAAATAGATTATATGAATTTTATTATGATATAATTAATATGTTTGTATAATTATATTGTTAATTTTATGATAAAACATTATTATATTAAATTAATGAATAAGAGGATGAATAGAAAAAAGGATAAATTTAAATATCTTTGGATTTGTAATATACTTTCCTCTTTGGGATGTCCTCCTTTGGATTAAAACTTTAGGATTATTGGAATTACTTTTTAATAATACTAATACACTAGATAAATTTATAAGTGACTTAAGAGTTTTATTTCGGTAGATATTTCCCTCGGTAATATGATATACGTAGAACGAAATTGGGTGACGTGGTGTGTTTATTTATTAGGTGGGGAGTTGTTAGTTTTATAATAAAATATTATATATTCAAATAGTTACCCTAATTATGTTTCAATAGTAATAGGATTTTGATTTAATAGTAAATATGATATTAAAAAATATTCATATAATTTATAGAAACCTAAAAAAATATTCTATATAAACTATACCAAAATGTGATATTTTTGTTTTACTATTCAACTATGTATTTTGTTATTTTTGAAAAAAAATAAAAAAATAACGGTAACAAAATTTTAATGTGTTGATTAAAAAAATAAAATCCATTTTATCAAAAATTATTTTATAAATATTATTAATGTAATTTTTATTTAAGATAAATCTTTATTTTAGATATTTTATATATTTATGACATAATAAATTTTATTACCCATAGAAAAATTAATTATGATTTCATAATTTTTTTTATTAATTTAAAGATAAAATTTTTTATTTAAAAGAAATTTATGAAGATAAATTTTTTCCCGAAATTTTTTATTAGTTCAAGAAAAATTCTATTAATAAAATAAATTATGTTATATAAAAATTAAATCATGGAATATTTATATCAAATATTTATTCTCTCATATTAAACTTGTTAATTTTATTTTATTATGATTTAAATTCCTTATATTTTTATTTCAAAAACCCAAATATTTTTTACTTTTCCAATAATCATTTTACTATTCTCACTGTCTTATTACAATTCATAACAACCTAACCAAAATTCCAACAGTCATGTTATTAATACAATATTCATATTTTTTATATTTAATATAAAAAAATCCAAATTTTCTTCATCCATAATTAAATTAAATTATAATCAATGTTAAAATATTAATTTTAAATAATTCTAAATACTTTACTAATTCAATGTTTAATTTTTATAGTGTTATTTGTGGGTATTTTTATTCAAGGAGACAAAAATGAACCCAATTTTTGTATTCTAATTTTTTTATTTTTGTGTGTTCCTTGTCCCACGATAATATTTTTCGATTTTATTATGCATATTTACTCTCTAAATGTAATGTTTTAAATTAATATAATAACATTCCTATTATTTTCTAAATGGTGTAGTTGTGTAATAATATATTTAAAATATGAAATTTATTATGAATGATGATTGAATATCTAAAAGCATATATCATTACATTATTTCTCCATTTAAAAATTTCATTCTTAAAAAATTTATTTCACACACTATGAATAAAATAGACTAGGGTGCTTAAGTTTCATTGATTCCTCTTGCACCAATGTTTCCACCTCATGATTATAGTTTCTCTAAATTAATTTAAAAAGGTAACTTGTCAAGTTTTTATAAACATTTTATCATTATACCAAGATATTCACAAGATTTTCGTTGTAAGAGATATAATAATCTAACTATACCACCTTTGGGTTTTTATATCTGATGGATCCGGTGTGTTCTTCTATAAGAGGGATATGTGAAACACATCATGTACTTAAGACATTTTTGGTGTATGTTATACTCAATAGGCCACTACTCTAATGAAATAATGAATCTCAAAAAATGTATTGTGTATCTGAGACTTATATTTACCTTATTATCAGCCCTCATAAATCTCTTCGATAGAGATATGCGGAGGAATAAACTATCTCCCACTATGTCCTCCAGGCCCCGTTGATGATTTTTAGCATAGCTATTTAGTTGACTTTGTGCTGCATTGATGGTATTTATTATAATTTACATTATAGATTATTTATTTATCCTATTGAAGTCCCAATATCATACTTTATCCATATTCTACATATCAATTTTTTGGTTCTACATTTTATCCCATAGAGTGTTTCATAAGGATCTATCTGAATTCTTGAGTGAAACCTATTGTTTCACAACTATAAAATAGGCCTTTAACATCTCTTGAAATAGCCTTTATTAGTACTTGAAATTCATTGACATCATGAGTGAGGTTGAAGGCCCTGATCTTTTATTAGTTCTGAAAAAGCACTCATAAATGATACCTTTTATCAGTACATTTAGAAATACCCCTACAAGAACAATTTATTAGCGCATTAATTTAGTGCCACTAAATGAACCATTTATCACCACCTCTAAAATCTCTGATAATGTTCCATTTTGTAGAGTGTTGTATCTGCCCACTGTATCACCACTACAGTGTGTAGTAACAACACACCACAATACCTGAAACACCACAGATATAAAAAAACAAGTCCCAATACTGGATTTAAATAAAATAAATTTTATAACACAAATAAATGAAAAAATCAATAATATACACATTTATAACACTGGTTTATACTATCACATAAATACAAATAATTACATACATTCAAAAAAATCAATGTTCCTTTATCTATTAATCCTGACCTGAATCATGGTATTTCAGAAAAAACCACCAATGCTCGAGCAAAATAACTCACTTGTATAAGAAAACAATTATTATGTTAGAAATATTATATAGAAATAAATTAACATAAAGTGTTAATATTACTAAAATTGATGTCAAATTTAAATAAAAATATGCAGTTGTAGTCACAGCGGTCACATCGTGCATCAGATTGAGGTTAAGATGATTCCAACATGTCTCTAATGACTTATTGATCTTTTTCATAATGTATTTAAAAAATTTGACTATGTTTTCTCAGTTTTTTTAGGTCATTTGGACTTTTGTATAAAATTGATGTCAATTTTAAATAAAAATACTCAATTGAAGTCATATTGGTCACAACGTGCATCAAATAGATGTGCATCTGATTCATGACCATAAAACACACATATGGATCATTGTACTAAAGTATCAAAATAATATGAATGTGTTTCTTTGGTTTTTAGGAGTTTCTGAATCTTGCAATGGCATGACACATTGATCATAGCGGCACAACTTGCAGATAATTGGGGAATGTATTATTTCTACACATATCAAATGGATTATGGATCGTTTTCCTAATTTTGAAAGAATTTCATGATTTCATATTACTCTTTTTCCAATCATATAAAACCCTATAAATTTTTTAATTAACAAATGAAATATATCAAACCTAATAATGAACCTATAAAAAATTCACAAAGAATGATTTCTAAAAAATAGACGTATCCAAAGAGGCATGATAGAAAGAGGGGAACTAATTCATAAAAGGCAAACCATTTATTAGTTTTTCATCAAAAAATCATTTTAAATATGAAAGGATGATTTTATCAGCCTTTTATAATGAATGATGAACCTAAAATAGCCACCAAACAAAAATGAAGAAACATTGAATGTCTTCACCATGACACGAGATACAATAATTGAGCGAATTTTTAGTTTGTTTATTTCATGAAAACTCATCCAAAAATGATTCTTCCACTAACTTATCATAATTGAGATCCATGTAGAATTGTATATGCTCTTTTTTCCTTGGATGAAGAACCCTAATAAAAAGAGAATCTTTCAGCATATCCTGTAACCCCACCTCTAGAGAAAAGAAAACCAGTTCTCTAAAGTGTTCAACATAAACCTTCACCAGTAGATGACCTTTTTGGAAAATAACGAGCTCTTAACTTTCCTTCATCTTCACCTTCATAGGTATAGATCATCAGATAAATATGGTATTAAAAACATCCTATGTCTCCCAACATGAATCATTGGAAGGGAAAAGAACACCCATTATTTGAAATCTAGAAATCCCAAGTAGACCTAGAATAACATGAACTCTAATGACTTTTGGAGTTCCCAACACTCTGAAGACATGTTAAAATTCTCCAAGACACTTACTACCTCTGAATAACCTCAATTTTCATATAATATGGGTAGAAACTAATGAGAATTAGATACAGGGTGAGACCCACTTGAAACTTTAGGGACCATTCTAGGCGATATATTCTGAATAACATAAAAAATAAAAAATTCAGGTCTAGAATCAATTCCTCACATACAAAAAAATATGAAAATGATCATGAGAAAAATAGCGGTCCCACTTACCACTTTATCACAAAAACCAATAATTTTCCAAATTTTCAATGAAAAACGGTTTCCATTAAAACGCATTTTTTCTAATTAGGAATGAGGAAATAATATTGATTCTTAACCCGAAAACATCGTAGTGGGACATATTTTACATATTATATGATTTAAATATGATTAAAAAAAGAGTAACCCCCATCACTAATATAATATCAAAAGTACCACTATATACATAATATAGGTTCACTGGGTTCTTGGTTATGTTAATAACGTCACTTCTTACACTTTCCAATCAACCTGTACCAGGTCCCATTCCATCGGGTACTCAGTGTCTTCCGAACAATGGTACCTCTATCGCTTCACCACTCTTACATATCAAATCCTCTATCTCCTATTTTTACTCCCCTTCATCCCAAAATACATCAAAAATGATTCTAAGAAACTATCATTAAAGGGGATTTCATAGTTTGATCAGATGGGTAATTTAAAACCATCACAACTTCAACATCTAATACTCATTATTATTCAACTACATTATTGAGCGATTATATTTTACCATTAGGTTTACATATGTGTAAGGATAGATGTTAAAAAATTTCATACACTTTTCCAAAAAATTTAAAATGTTTTGTGTATTTTGAATTCAATTTACTCTTCTTTATAATCCACTAATGAGAAAATCTCATGGAAACACGAATAAACACATGATAATTAACATTAAATTACAGGTGTCACCACTAATAGTTACTGTAAGAAATTGGTATTCATAGAGAACTTTAAAAATGTTTTTGAATTTACATGTCTCAGCCTATTACTTAATGGAAAATACTAGGGATATTAATAGGATATTATTCTATCTGTATCCAACATAAATGAGAGTAAAAAATATATTCAATATATTTCATTATATGGTTCCATCTGGATAAGTGATTGATAACTATTTTTAAGTGAAAATTCCACCAAGGAATGTTAATCATTCAAGGATTCACTGATGTCAAGAATTAAGGCTAAAATAATATCCCCCAATATCCAGAGAGTCTTATTTGAATGATATTTACTTTTTGGAATAATGGAAGTATAAAATTTCTCCCATTTCCTCATTGAAAATTAAATTCCTTGCTATAAACAAGAAAAAACATCATATCCCAATATGATACAGTAATAGATGGGACACATGGATGTATTATTATCTCCTTGACATATAATTAATTAAGTTCATCTACTGAGGAATCATCTTCAATATATAATATGTTGTTCATATTATATAGGTGATCCAATATAACACACACTAAAACTTTCTATTTGGTTGATCTTGAAAAACTGTTCAGGAAATCCAATATAATTTCACCCCATTACCTAATAGACAATAAAATTATTGAAATATTACTTATTGGTTTTTTGAATTTTTCCTTCATCAGATTATTGGTAAAAAATTTAGTGAGGAATACTACAATTACATTCAATATTAAAGGAAAAAAAATGAGACTAATATCATGGTTTATCTTTATGATCCTTACAAGAACCTAGAAGATTCACACTAGCTGTAGTGAGGAGATGGGATGTAGGACTCTAAATGGTTAATATTAGCACAAAATGAGAAATGTGGACCGTAGAACCCAAAGATCAAACAACAATAGAAGAAAAGTAGAAAATAACATACATTTAATTCTTGCCTTGACTTTTCTTGAGGGAACATAGAGGAGTCATGCCAGCACCAGAGCAGTTCTATGAGAGCTCGAGAATCATGACTGACTGAGTACCCATTAGGGTTCTTTTAAATAGACCGGGAACACTTTTTACAATGAATTTTGAAAGAACATATAAATATAACTTTTATTATCATTAAATTGATAATCACTAATAAAAAATATATTTATCAATTCTATAAAATAGCTGATAAATCTCGAGAATTGTCCATGCTAAGAAAGATCTGATAAAATAATATTCAACATCACTAGTATTCTAGCGTTGATAATGATTTTATTAAATTACTTTTTTAGTGCTGATAATGATCGATCATTATCTGAACTAATAAAAGATTTATTAAAATAAATTTATTATAATTTTTATAATTATTGAATATATATAATTATTTATTTATAATTATATGAATACTTATTTAAAAATAATAATTATTTATTTATAATAATTATAAATAAATAAATAAATAAATATAGTAAATATACATTTATAAATATTTTTATTTGTTAATTTTTATTTAAAAATATATATTTTAATATTAATGGTGGATATGAAATCTTAAATACATGAATTTTAAAAATGAGTGAAATTTAATAATTAAAAATTAGTAAACTTTAAAAATAATAAAAAATAGATATGAATTATTAATAAAATAAAAATTATTAAAAAATATTTATATATATATATATCTTTATGTAATACAGATACATATTGAATATAAAAAAATAGTAATATATATATAATATAAAATGATCAAATTCAAAAATAAAATACTAGATGTAAAAAATTTTGAAAAGGAATGCCCAAACTATAATAGTATTACAAATAATTAAATAAAATTGATTGATTAAAAACATAATATATTAAACGTATCATGTTATAATGAAATTCTAAACTACTCTGAAATTTGAATAAATTACATAAATATTAGGTGTTTGTGTTTCTATATATTGCATAAGTATATTTTTCTATGTGTTTGTATATAAAAATACATTAATTATATATATATATATATCACTCTATTTGTGTGTGTGTACGTGAAATCAATATAACATAGAAAATTTGAAATATATATATTAAATTAAAAATTCAAACAACATAAAAAATCGATATGACATTAATATGTTTTTAAATAAAATTTTATTCATTTTATATATATTTATATTTAATATATATTATTTATTAATATTAATAATAATAATATATATATATTATACTTATGATTTTTTTAATAATTGTTTCAATAATAAATATTTCAAAAATAATAATTTATTCATTTTTTGGTACAATTATATACTTATTTATATATCTTCATTTAATATATAAAATTTCTCAATATTTATAATCTATATATTTGTATATTAAATTTATTCTTTTTTTAATTATTTAATTAAAATATTTCTTAATATTTTTCATAATTTACTCATTTTAAATTTTAAGTTGTTTAACTATTTCATTTTATTCTTTTTAAATATCTATATATTTAATATATACTATTTATTTTTTTTAAAAAATTTATATACATGTATATTAAATTTATTCATTTTTAACAATAATTATATAAATAATGAAATAGTTAAAAATTAATTTTACTTGACTAATTATTTCATTTCATTGTGGGTCTTTATTAGCACTAATAAAGGTTACTATTTATCAGTGTTTTGTTTTTAGCACTCATAAAGGGTACCTTTATCAGCTCCAAAAATAAAGTGCACATAATGTGTTCCCATTATTAATTCATTAATTTATTGTTGATGAAGATGGAATTTCTACGTGCATTTTTCTAGTACTGATAAATTATAGCACTTTTAAAGTCGTGTTTTGTAGTTTTGTTTTGTGATAACTCAACCTATTGGGAATGTTAATCCAAGACTACATCAAAGATTATTGTTAAATAACTTATAACATGCTCAATTTCTAGATTATTATTTTATATTGGACCTTAATATTGGGGTTATAAGTCATAGTTTTCATCTATATTTTCATTGAATAAAATTTAATTTTTCAAAAACATTAAGGTTATCCATGGATATCTATCTTATATAAATGATAATAGTGTTTTATATAGACTCCCCATTTCTCTGATTTATATCTTTGGGAGTTCATTTAGTGATCAATATGCCCAGATATAGATGAAGCGATAATTTTATATAAGAT
The DNA here is from genome assembly GCA_963277665.1 of Viscum album. NCBI lineage: Eukaryota > Viridiplantae > Streptophyta > Magnoliopsida > Santalales > Viscaceae > Viscum > Viscum album. The sequence continues at coordinate 1,872,167,906 of OY728131.1, forward strand.
GGTCTTCTACAACTCATATATATTTATCTCCCTATGATATATGTAGAAAACCTATGATAAATTACATGGTTATGTTATTGTAATTCCATGTAGGTATAGGTAATGGTCACATCATCTAGTTATACCTTCTCCTTTTATCCTTCAATTATTACAATAGAAAGGTCATAAAATTATATTCAATAATATAATTTTTCATATTATTCCACTAGTAATTCTCTTAGTGATATTTATACATATTTTCCCTCCCATGTTGGATATATAATGATAATCTACGAGCATCATCTAATATCTCTTTATTGGTCTCTGGATTGGATGGTATGAGTAATCATGTCTAATATCTCACTAAGACATCTTTATGAATGTTTAAATCAAAGGATTTACCATTACTTATTGCATAAAAATTATTTTTTTATCTCCATATCATCCACATTATATTTCTTAATATTAACTATAATGGATGGGTAAGTAATAATTTATATAATTTTTTGATATTGTTCATTTTTTTATTATTCCCAATGTCTCTCATTTGCATGTTTAGGAAAATTGATCCTTCTAAATCCACATGGTGTATATGGTTGAATTGTATATTATACATAGATCACATTCTACTTTATTCTATTTTCTAGGATGGTAATGGATTCACTAGTCATAGTACATGATCAATTATAAATAAAATTTTCTATTCTATAGAGAACCTAAAATGTGGACATATAATTAAAACTATTATGTTCTCAATATATGTCACCATTATATCCATAGAGATAATTCCTCCAAATATATTTTTTAAATATTAAAAAAACCAAATACAAATATTATGTCATATAATTTTTCACCTGAACCATCAACTAACATGAGGCATATGAAATCACTTTTCATTATTCATCGGTAAACAATTCAATCCTTTCTTGTTTTTATGTTTTTCTATGAAAAATATTTCTTTACATGAAGATGGTGTAATTTTAGTTGTATTTAATAACCACTTATATATCTTCTTGAATCTGTCTTTACATTAATTTGTATTGGAAAACATTTGTCCCTTTTAATATAACATGGTAAGTGTGTTTAAAAATTGTGATAAGTTCCCCAAAAAATACCAATAGTACCCACATAATCTTAAGAAGCTATGTATATATTTTATAGATATTGTTATATTATATTCCTCAAATGGCATTTGTATTCAATGGATCCAAAAATATTGGCTTTATTGTGATGAAATTCCCTAATAATGTTTTCTTATGCATATAAAAAATCACATTTAATATAAATTAAATATAAATTATCCTTTCTCATTTAATCTATCACAATACTCAAATGATTATCTTTTCCCCCCACTATTTTAAGGTATAATAGTATTTCATTTTAAAATATCACCAAAATAATTTTTGGTAATCTGTTAAGACTCTATTCATTATGTCCATGAATGTTTTTGAAAACTTTTTGAGTAAAAATGGAATCAATATAAAATAATAGTGTTCATACATTGTAATAATGGTAGAATCTGGAATATCCTCCTTTATCACATTCAATTTAAGACATCATGGTCCACTACTGGAAATACTGTTTTTCCCAACGGGTGTTTACCAATGGTTTGCTAAAACCATTGGGCTTGAAGGATTAAGGGATTATTTACCAACAGTTTTATAAAACCGTTGGTAAAGAAATGGCCAGGGAAGCCTTTCCCAACGGTTCACTGAAACTATTGGGAAAAGCCACCCCTTTTCCAACAGTTTCTTCAAACCGTTGGTAAAGGGGTGTGTTAATCACCCTTTGCCAACAGTTTCCTCAAACCGTTGGTAAAGGGGTACATAGAATCTCTTTCCTAATGGTTTTTAATAACCATTGGGAATTATTTCCCCCAAATCCAGCCGCGGGGCTGCTCTCCCCCATTCGCACAGAAACCTAATTTCATCCGCTCCACTGCTCTCCTCTCGCGAACTCCCCTATCCGAAGAGGTGAAAACCATCTGAAATCAGGTATTTTTTCATTTATACACATATACTTCCTTATTTTTATTGTTATTGCTTTAGTATTCTAGTTTTAAGTTATCAATCCACCTCCAGCTCTCTGCTACTCTCCAAATCCCCCATCTGAATAGGTGAAAACCCATTTGAATCATCTAAAATCAGGAAAATTTTTTGTTTATACACATATGGTACCTTGTTTTTATTATTATTATTATTATTGCTCTATTATTTTAGTTTTAATTTATCAATCCAGCTGCAGCTCTCTACTACTCTCGAACTCCCCCATCAGAATAGGTGAAAACCCATCTGAATCATCTCAAATCATGTAATTTTTTCTTTATACACATATGGTACCCTATTTTTATTGTTATTGATCTAATATTTTAGTTTTAAGTTTAGATTTTTATGTGATTTCACCGTGTAAAATAAACAAATGAATGAATATTTTGTTAATTATTTAGTGTCCCCTGGAATATCAGTTGTGTTATAATTTCCATGCTAAATAAAGGGGTAATGTAATAAAAGACCTTGAATAAATAAATTGTGGGAGTTGGGGTATGTTGCCTCTATGAGAGGTTTTTTGTTGTGTTTCATTGTATGTTGTAGGTTGTTTTATGGGGATTGAGGTGACCAGTTGGGCTTTGTGATATGTGGGGTTGTAATGTGATGGTTAGTGGGCATGGATGTGTCATGTGAAGTTGTATGATAGTGATGATGTGTTGTGGTGTTGTGTCGTGTGGAGGTGTTGTGTGATAAAGTTCTGGTGTATAATGTGGTGAGGTGGTTTTGGTTGTGCGGTGGTTTGTGATGTGCAATATTTTTATTGTGATATGTGGTTGTTTTGGTGAGATGGTTGATCGATGTAACATGGTGTCGATGGTTATTGTGAGATGGTGAGTTGTTGTGTGGTGGTTTTATTAGTTTCCTGGTTATCTATGGAATAAATTATGCTGTTAAAACAAAATAAAATGATATTAAATAAATGAGATGGAATAGAAATGGATGTTTGGTAAATGGATTTAATTTATTTAACATTAAATGAATGGACAATGGAAGTGTGAATGAAGTGGCTTCTAAATGAAAGTTAGAAATGCTATGTGTCCTGTGTGGTGGTGATGTGGTTTATGTTTTTTATGGTAGTAGTGAAGTGTGTGATTATGTAGTTAATGTGAACCCATAGGTTTAGTATTTTGTTCTATCTATATATCATGTATTTTTATGTTATCTCTACACATTCCCAACAAGAGTTGGATAAACTTACCAACGATCAGAGGTTTTGAGTTATGGGTATTTTTTCTAATATCTAGTATGGTGGTTATATGGTTGGATAGCTACCATGTCTTCCCTACTCTTCCTTCAAAAGTGATTGACCATGTGTTTTTAGGCATGATGCGATGTTAATGTCCATGTGTCTTCAGGTGAGATGTACTATGATTTCCCTAGTGTATTCCGGTGAGGTGTGATGTGATATGGCTATAATAAGATGTGGCATGTGGTTGGGGTCATGTAGGGTTGGAGGATGGCACAAGGTTGATGTTATTCATGTTCATGATACCCTACTAATATGGTTATGGGATGAGGCATGTTGTTATGTGATATAACACATTAAGTTCTTGTTGGTTTTACATTTTTTCAATAACACATTTGTATGTTTTTTTCACATGTGTAGTTGATACCTTGATTACTTTCTTCCTTTATCATTTAATTAAATGTATTTTCTATTAAATTTAATGCATATTGAATTGTATATGACAAAATGACTTATATAAATTCTTTTTATAGAATGGACAGAAGTTGGATGTATGAAACCGATCGGATCTCAAACGATTTTCAAAAAAATTTGGAGAGCTTTATAGATTTTTCATTTCAGAATGCTTCAGATAGTGGTCGCATACACTGCCCATGTTCCAATTGTGTTGGTAGAACCTGGATGAGCCGTGAAGAAGTCTGCTACCACATAACCAAAAATGGGTTTCAAGCAAACTACTTTGTGTGGTATCACAATGGGGAGAAAACGAAATCTCAAATTGTTGATGATCGGAATGAATGGACTGGAATGGAGAATTTGTTAGATGATTGGTTTCCGTTTATTCGTCATCATGAAAAAGAAAGGATTTCAACTCAAGAAGACTTGGATATGAGGACAGCTGATGCATCTAGTGAAAATGATGCTATTGATAGGGTGAAAAAATTTAATGATGCTGCCACGACTCTAGTATATCGACAATGTGATAAAATGAAAAAGCTGTAATTTTTAATCCGATTATTTCATGGGAAAACTATGTATGGGATTTCTAATACAAAAATCGATTACATTCTTACCCTCTTGAAGGATTTACTTCCAGATGATGCAGATATTTCCTCAAACCACTATATGGCATTGAAGTTAGTTGAGGAACTTGGATTTTCAAGAAACAAAATTCATGCTTTCCTGAAAGATTGGAGTTTATTCTGGGAGGAAACCGCTAAACGAAATGATTGTATAAAATGTGGCACATCCCGCTGGAAGTCAAAATCAGATGGAACACCATCCCGCGTTCCACAGAAAGTAATGTGGCACTTTCCATTGATCCCCAGACTCCAGAATCTTTTTATGTTTGATGACATATCAATAAAAATAAGATAGCATGATACCGAGAGAAAGAAGACTGATGATGAGTTGGTTCATCCTATAGATGGATTTTCATGGAAGACATTTGATACTCGACATCTTGATTTTGCAGCTGACGTGCGTAATATGAGGCTCGGTCTTTCATCTGACAGTTTTAATTCGTTTGGGAAGATTCTTACTTCGCACATCACATGGCCAGTTTTTATACTAATTTATAATCTTCCCCCATGGTTGTGTATGAAAAAACCTTTCACTTTCACAAGTATTCTCATATCTGGTCCTTCTGATCCCGACAATGATACTGATGTATACATGCAACCTTTAATAAAATAATTGAAACTTCTTTGGGATGTCGGTGTGCGCACATACGATGCATGTTCGAAAGATATATTTCTGATGCGTGCTGCGCTTATGTGGACGATCAATGATTTTCCAGCTTATGAAATGATTTCTGGATGGAGCACGAAGGGTAAACTGTCATGTCCAGTTTGTATGAAGAATACACGATCCAGAAGACTGAAACATTGTTTTAGTTTCAGTTTTATGGGACATCGACGATTCTTACCAAAGGATCATCCATATAGATTGAATCGTCAAAGATTTTATAATACCATAGAGACCGATGATCCACCTCAGTGTATGTCTGGAACTGATGTGATTAATGAATTGAAAGATTGCAGTTTTTCATTCGGGAAGGGTCAAATGAAATCTGGAATGAGAAAGAATGTTTCCATTGAAACCTGTTACAATTGGAGGAAGAGGAGTATCTTTTTTGATTTACCTTATTGGTCAACCAATTTGTTACGTCATTGCTTAGACTTAATTAATATTGAAAAGAATATATGTGAAATGTTGCTTTCAGTTCTTCTAATTGTCAAGGGGAAAACAAAAGATGATTTACGATCTTGGCGTGACTTGGTGGATTGGGGCATCATACCAGAATTGCATCATGTGCGTATCAGTGAAAATAAATGGCAACGTCTATGTGATTCTTATGTGATGACACCTATGAAAAAAAAACAATTTCTGGAAGTATTAGAGACTATTAGAGTTCCTGATGGCTATTTAAGCAACATATCTAAACGGGTCAACAGAAAAAAGGTGAAGCTAAAATCATTGAAGACTCGTGATTATCACGTTCTACTGCAAGAGTTGCTTCCAATATCAATCCTTCATATTTTGTCCAATAATGTAAGGGTGGATGTTATTCAGTTGTGCCATTTTTTAGAGATCTTTGTGCTAAGAAGTTTTCCAAGTCTTTCTTGCAAAAAAGTTTGATAGATGCCCCATTAATTTTGTGTGAGTTGGAGAGAATATTTCCTCCATCATTTTTTCACATGCATGCTGCATCTGACTGTCCATATTCCCATTGAAATACTTCTCAGAGGACCTATTTCATTTTGTTGGATGTATCCAACTGAAAGAAATATGTTCACATTAATGACTTATGTCCGAATGAGAAATCACCCTGAAGGTTCTATCGTGAATGGTTACCTGGCCCAAGAATGTATGTATTTCTGCTCGATGTATTTGTCTGATCTTACTACAAGATTGAATAGACCAATGAGAAATGAAGAAGAACAGTATGAGCAAATTGAACCCAGTTTTCCATCACTTCCTCAAACTGGAGGAATTCCTGGATCATATACATTGAAGACATTAAGCCATGAAGAGCGGGAGATGGCACATCGCATAGTTTTGTTCAACTGTGATTTGTTCGATGACTATATCAGGTAACTAAATTGATTATGTATATCTTACATATATATCTGTTAAACTATTCATATTTTTTATCTATAGGGAACATAAAAAAATGATAAATAGAAATCATTGTTCTTTATCTTTGAGAAGGAGGGAGGCTTTGCAAAGCAATGAGTTTTCTGCTTGGTTAAAATTGAAGGTAAAAATATTACTATTTAAAATAATTAAATCAATATTTAATTAAGTTTAAGAGTCATTTATATTGCAGGTATTGAGTTTGTCTACTGACTCTGTCTCTGAGGAAATAAGAGCTTTGGCTTTTGGTCCTAATACCGTGGTTCGTGACTGTAAATCAATTGTTATCAATGGGTACAAATTTATTGTCACTGAACGAGCAAAGAATATGAGAACACAACATGATAGTGTTATGGTTACTGCCACAACAGATTGTTATGCCAGTGCATCAGATAGTATACCGCGATTTGAAAATGTGGGCTATTATGGAGTCGTTGAGAAAATAATAATATTGGATTATTACTCTCATGGATGAGTCACAATGTTGAAATGCCATTGGTTTGATTCTATGACGAGACAAGGCACATTTATTGATGATTGTGGATTTCGAGTACTTAATATGGCTCACACTCTTACTACAGAAGAGCCATATGTATTGGCATCAGTGGCTAAACAAGTTTTTTATGTCAAAGGCGAACTTCGACTTGAATTTTGTGTCATAGTTGAAGTAATTCCAAGACATATTTTTGATGATGGTGATGATGAAATTGACACTTTCCCTACTGTCATTGGAACCAATGCATTTATTTATTTTGATGACTCCAATAGCACAATTGTCAGAGTTGATTGTGAACCTGAAGTTGTGGTTGAAAATATATAGAATCATTCATCCATGTTCTCAATTCATTTGGATTACCTCGAGTTGGGTTGTTACGGTTGGTACTATTCAAATTGATTTAGTATTGATAACAAATATATTTTGGCTGACTTGAACGTTATGTGAATTTTCAATGTTTATTCGTTGCAGTTTTATTTGAATTGAATTTTCTAATTTGGAATTGAATTGTATTCAAACCTAGTCAAATAATATTTTTAACTTGGTAAACATTACAACTTGTATGATTTATTAAATCCAATCAAGCTCTTATAAAACAATTGATAGATAAATTACCAATGAATCCCCCTATTCCCTCATATATTTATTTTTTTGGGTTACACTTTAGTTTCATTTTTCTAATTAATTACATATTTGTTTTCAAAAGTAGGAAATGAAGCCTATTGAAGAGAGACGAAGGAAAAAAATAATAGACAACAATCATCGAATGAAGGAGTTGGGAGTTCCAGCATTAGTACCTATTGTGAGTACTTTATTGAAAATATATATATTTAAAGAATATATAATGTCATGTGATTAATTTTGTTGTAAACATTTTTGTAGGATCCACCTTTACGTCGACAGTTATTCGAAGAGGATCCTAGTACTGGTCCAAGTACTCAGGCCGGTGGTATGAGGGGGGTTCGTACCAGAGGTCGACGATCAGCCGCGCGTGCCCGACTAGACCATGCCCCTCCGACTCATGACATGTCATCCTTACCACATTCTGATCCCGGTGTTCCGTTAGGGACACACGGGATATTTAGGCCTCCCATGTTTTCGCTACCGTATGCATCTTCTGCCCCATCATTTTCACATCCCATGATGATTCCCACTCCCCAGTGAGAATCTGGTCATACTATTGTCCCATCTTCTTGTCCTTCTATTTCTGTCTCTCCGAGCTTCCATATTCCTTCATCCTCAACTCCTGTTCCAGCACAGGGTGTTCCATTAGTTTCTGTAGATCATGCAGTGCTCAGCGATCAGACTGGCACAGGTATATTTATAAAACCCTAACAAAATTGTATAAGAATATTTATTTTCATCATAACATTTTTTGATAAAGTATTTGTTTTTTCTTTAATGACATATATAGCTACTGATATGAGGTGAGGGTGGGGGCGTACACGCATGTGTTCAGCGTGGAATCGCCGCACACAGGTTATGGTTGATTATAATGAAGACAACCAAATGGTTGAGAAATCTAGGCAGCAATGTCTGATTTTTTTGGCGACGCTTGCCAAATACTCCGACATCATTCCCGTCAGCCCGCTGTCGTGGAGACATTTGCCACACTAAGTCAAGGATAGAGCTTGGGCAGAGAAATGGGTAAAAAAATCTATTGTATTTAATGAAATGAATTATTTTTGTATTTATATGAATTAATATTTTGATGTCAGCTTCGATTTTATTTTCCCGATGGTGAGGGTGATCGAGCGGAACGTTTAAAGGATTTAGGTGAGCTTTGGAGATCCTAAAAGCATGAGTTGTATCTTGGATGGCGTGCTAGAGTTGGCACTGAGTTAGAGGCGGTACCAGTCGTGGATGACTGTCCTATAGTGCAGTATCTTCAGATGATTACTCATTGGACGAGTAACCAGTTTAAGGTATGAATTACATTTGAGGTATTTAAATAATAACTTTCATGTTTCGCATTAATATTATCCTTTTCATTATTGAATTTTATTTAGGAATCATCTGGAAAAAATAAAGAAAACATTGATTCAAAAAAATATCTCCACACACTAGGACGTACGACGATGCTGGATCATGAGAGGAAGCAGGTATGGCATTTTTTTTATAAGTTTTCTTTACGACTTACATTTTCTTATGTTTTCTCAATTATTTAATCGTTTTTTAAAGTTTTCATATAACTTTAGTTTTCAATATCATTGTAGAGGAAAATACAAAATATTGAAGGACGTGTGCCTCGAGAAAAACTGTTTTGCTCGAGTAGACGGAAAAAGGATGGAAGTGCCGTCAACGAAGAGACTCATCAGTAGATTGTAAGTTTTAATCTATTGATTTTATATTTTAATATCTATTTTGTAACATAATAATATATTTATATTTGTAACAGTTTGCTTTAGAGGCCCTCGATGCCCAAAAACTGGACAGTTTTGGGCCTAGAGATCACCTACATCAGGTGTTAGGAGAGGAGCATCCTGGCAGAGTACGCTGCCGACCTAGGCTAGCCCCGACGAGGTATTGGCCCTCCTCAGGTACGAGCTGTAGTGCCACCGAGATGCAGCAAGTTAGGGAACAAGAAGAACAGGCTGAGAAAAGGGCCACAGAGACGGCAGAACAGTCTGCTAGGGAAAACAATGCATTTATGAAATTTATTGAAGTTCTATGTCCAACACTTCCAGCAGAGGCCAGCCCAGCTTTTGATGAGTATATATCGTCGATAAATTCTATATATGGTTCACCAGGTGATAGTTCTAGTGCTTCTCAGAACGATGTTCATCTTGACGATGATGATGGCGAGGAGGAGGGTGAGGGCGAGGAGGAGGGCACTGAGGAGGGCGAGGACGATGATGGGGACGAGGAAGAGGGTGATGATGATGGTGATGATGATGGTGATGATGATGATGATGGTGATGGTGATGGTGATGGTGATGATGGGGATGATGGTGAGGGTGATGTGGGACAAATTGATCCATTGCATTTTTGACTAATATTACTGACATTTGATATTTAATATATTCTAGTTGTTGGTTTTATCTAGACTCTTAGTACAGTATTGGAGTTGAGTTATTTTTATATATTATCTATTTTTATGGATGTTGATTTCTTTTAGTGTTTGTGTGTTTGGGAACCCCCTCCTTCTTGGACCCCGGACAACCCCCCAGACAGTCCCCACCCTCCTCCCTGGACCCCGGACAAACCCCCGAACACCCCCCAGACAGCCCCCCACACAACCCCCCCACCCTCCTCACTGGACCCCGGACAACCTCCCGAACACCCCCCGGACAGCCCCCACACAACCCCCATACACCCACCTCCCTGGACCCCTGATAGCCCCCCAGACAGCCCCGGACAGTCCCCCAGACAGCCCCCCAGACAGCCCCCCCTCCTCCTTGGACCCCGGAAAACCCCCCGAACACCCCCCGCACAGACCCCCACCCTCCTACCTGGACCCCGGACAACCCCCCGAACACCCCCCGGACAGCCCCCCGCACACCCCCACCCACCCTCCTCCCTGGACCACGGACAACCCCCCGAACACCCCCCAGATAGCCCCCGAACAGCCCCCCCCCCTCCTCCTTGGACCGCGGACAACCCCCCGAAAACCCCCTGGACAGCCCCCCGCACAGCCCCCCCCACCCTCCTCCCTGGACCCCTGACAACCCCCCCGGACAACCCCTCAGATAGCCCCCCAGACAGCCCCCCCACCCATCTCCTTGGACCCGGGACAACCCCCCGAACACCCCCGAACAACCCCCTGAACACCCCCCGTACATCCCCCCCGCACAACCCCCCAAACAGCCCCCACCTCCTTGGACCCCGGACAACCCCCCGAACACCCCCCAGACAGCCCCCTGCACAGCCCCCCCCCCCACCCTTCTCCCTGGACCCCTAACAACCCCCCGAATAGCCCCTCAGACAGCCCCCCGGACGACCCCCCCCCCCCCACCCAGCTCCATGGACCCCGGACAACCCCCCGAACACCCCCCGGACAGCCCCCTGAACATCCCCCCGAACAGCCCCCCCCCCACCCACCTCCGTGGACCCCGGAGAACCCCCCGAACACCCCCCGGATAGCCCCCCCCCCCCCCCCCGAACAGCCCCCCAGCCTCCTCCCTAGACCCCGGACAGCCCCCGGACAGCCCCCGGACAGACCCCAGATAGCCCCCCCCCCAACAGCCCCCCCCCTCCTCCCTGGACCCCTGATAACCCCCCCGGACAGCCCCCCCACCCAGCTCCTTGGACCCGTACAACCCCCCGAACACCCCCCGGACAGCCCCCTGAACAGCCCCCCCCCCCCCCCCCCCCCCGACACAAGTTTAAGTACATACGGAAAATCGAACAAACACATTCGGAATAAGTACATATGGAAGACCAACCAAACCGATTTTATGTATGCGACATGGACGAGTCAACCCCGCCTCAATCCGAGGAGCGGTGTGGCTGACACCACTATAACTGTGTCTCTTTTGTTTAAAATGGACAGGATTAGAAGTGAAAAGAACAACTGGAATACACAAAACTGACCAAACGCATTCGGAATCTGTTGATCATTTATCTCAATGATGCATGGGTCATATCTGACCTGTACGAGCCAACCCGAGATGAATCCGAGTCGCGGTGTGGCCGGGATCATTCTAAGTGCATCTCTTTTGTATAAAACAGACACCATTTTAATTACATATGGAAAAACGACCAAACGGATTCGGTTTCCTTTGAAACATTAGGAGAACGATACATGGGTCATATGTGACGTGTACGAATCAACTCCGCCTCAATAGGAGATGCAGTGTGTCCGGCACCACTCAAAGTGTCCGTCTTTTGTTTCAAAAGGATGCCATTTTAAGTGAAAAGCATCAACTAACATATAGAAAACCGACCAATGGCATTTAGACTGTGTCGATACTTTAGTACAAATATCCATGGGTCGTTTGTGACATGTAAGAGTCAATCCCGCATCAATCCGAGGAGCGGTGTGGCCGACACCGCTCTAACTGTGTCTCTTTTGTTTAAAATGGACAGGATTATAAGTGAAAAGAACAACTGGCATACGGAAAACTGACCAAACACATTCTGAATCTGTTGATAATTTATCCCAACAATACATGGGTCATATGTGATGTGTATTGGACATCCTGGCATGAATCCGAGTCGCGGTATGGTCGGGATCAATCTAAGTGACTCTCTTTTGTTTAAAACAGACACCATTTTAAGTACATACGGAAAACTGACCAAACGGATTCGGTTTCTATTGAAACTTTAGGAGAACGATCCATGGGTCATATGTGACATGTAAGAATCAACCCCGCCTCAATCGGAGATGCGGTGTGGCTGGCACCACTCAATGTGTCCATCTTTTGTTTCAAAAGGACGTCATTTTAAGTGAAAAGCATCAACTGACATACGGAAAACCGACCACAGGCATTCGGACTGTGTCGATACTTTAGCACAAAGATCCATGGGTCGTATGTGACATGTAAGAGTCAATACCGCATCAATCCGAGGAGCGGTGTGGCTGAAACTGCTCTAACTGTGTCTCTTTTGTTTAAAATGGACATGATTATAAGTGAAAAGAACAACTGGCATACGGAAAACCGACCAAACGCATTCGAAATCTGTTGATAATTTATCCCAATTATCCATGGGTCATATGTGACGTGTACGAGCCAACCTGGGATGAATCTGAGTCACGGTGTGGCCGGGATTAGTCTAAGTGGCTCTCTTTTGTTTAAAACGGACACCATTTTATGTACATACGGAAAACCGACCAAACGGATTCAGTTTCCATTGAAACTTTAGGAGAATGATTCATGGGTCATATGTGACGTGTACGAATCAACCCCACCTCAATCGAAGATGCGTTGTGGCTGGAACCACTCAAAGTGTCCATCTTTTGTTTCGAAAGGATGCCATTTTAAGTGAAAAGCATCAACTGACATACGGAAAACCGACCAAAGGCATTCGTACTGTGTCGATACTTTAGAAAAAAGATCAATGGGTCGTATGTGACGTGTACGAGTCAATCCCGCATCAATACAAGGAGTGGTGTGGCCGACATCGCTCTAACTGTGTCTCTTTTGTTTAAAATGGACATGATTATAAGTGAAAAGAACAACTGGCATACGGAAAACTGACCAAACGCATTATGAATCTATTGATAATTTATCCCAACAATCCATGGGTCATTTGTGACGTGTACGAGCCAAACCGGGATAAATCCGAGTCGCGGTGTGGCCGGGATCAGTCTAAGTGACTCTCTTTTATTTAAAACAGACACCATTTTAAGTACATATGGATTACCGACCAAACGGATTCGGTTTCCATTGAAACTTTAGGAGAACGATCCATGAGTCATATGTGACGTGTAAGAATCAACCCCGCCTCAATCGAAGATGCGGTGTGGCTGACACCACTCAAAGTGTCCGTCTTTTGTTTCAAAAGGACGTCATTTTAAGTGAAAAGCATCAACTGACATACGAAAAACCGACCAAAGGCATTCGGACTGTGTTGATACTTTAGCACAAAGATCCATGGGTCATATGTGACGCGTACGAGTCAATCCCCATCAATCCGAGGAGCGGTTTTGCCGACACCGCTCTCACTGTGTCTCTTTTGTTTAAAATGGACAGGATTATAAGTGAAAAGAACAACTGGAATACGGAAAACCGACCAAACACATTCCAAATCTGTTGATAATATATCCCAACGATCCATGGGTCATAAGTGACGTGTATGAGCCAACCCGGGATGAATCCGAGTTGCAGTGTGGTCGGGATCAGTCTAAGTGGCTCTCTTTTGTTTAAAACGGACACCATTTTAAGTACATACGGAAAACTGACCAAACGGATTTGGTTTCCGTTGAAACATTAGGAGAACGATCCATGGGTCATATGTGACGTGAACGAATCAACCCCACCTCAATCGGAGACGCGGTGTGGCCGACAACACTCAAAGTGTGTGTCTTTTGTTTCGAAAGGACGTCATTTTAAGTGAAAAGCATCAACTGACATACAGAAAACCGACCAAAGGCATTCAGACTGTGTCGATACATTAGAACAACGATTCATGGGTCGTATGTGTAATGTATGAGTCAACCCAGCCTCAATCTGAGGAGAGGTGTGGCCGGTATCACTGCAGTTGTATGTATTTTGTTTAAAATTGAATCATTTGAGGTAAAAATATTTGGTATAGAAAAAACCGATCAAATTATGAATTGAATTCCAGATTCGACATATAATTTTCATCTAAATTTGAAATTGAATTCTAAATGAATTATGTATGTTTATAATTACGTTATGAATTCTAATTTAATTATGAATGTGTATAGTTTTAGGATGTATTATATATTAAATGCGTATGAATTTTTTCTTAATTGAATATGTTGTGTATTAATTTTTTCTTAATTGTATATGTTGTATGTGTATGTCTTATTTTATTGTAGGTACAATTATTGGATTGAAAATGAGCTCAAAATGAGCCCCAATGAGGCCCCTGGTTCAAATTGCAGGAATTGAAGGCAGTCTGCCAGGCTGCCTGCTGGGAGGCTGCTGTGCAGGGTATGCCAACGGTTTTAAACCGTTGGAATAGCCTAGAGATCCTCTATTTAACAACGGTTCATTGAACCATTGGTAAATAGATGTTTTCCCAACGGTTTAGAACCGTTGGGAAAAGGATCAATGAAGAAACACTATCCCAACGGTTTTCCAGAATTGTTGGGATAGTTGTCGACTATTGGGATTTCCCAACGGTTCTGGCCAAACCATTGGGATAGTTTTTCCCAACGGTTTTCCAGAACCATTGGGGTATATTTTATTTTCCTAGCATATGCCAACGGTTTCCTGTAAACCATTGGGAAAACCTTTCCCAATGGATTACTTCCCTACGGTTCTCAGAACCGTTGGTATTTGATATACCAACGGTTAGAAGGCCTTTCCCATCGGTTCAGAACCGTTTGGAAACATTTTATTTCCAGTAGTTGTCAAATATCAACACTGTAGAATAATTTAGTTTCTCATAGTTGATAAAAAAATTCATCAATCCTTGGAAGGGTATAATTTTTCATTATTATAATCTTCTTGAGCACATAATAATCAATATAGAGACTCATTGATCTACCCCCCATCATTAAAAAAGGGCCAACACACCCCATGGTCATGAAAATGGAAATACAAAACCCTTATCTACATTCTCTTGATGTTACTTCTTCAATTATTGTAGTTTAATTGGAGATATTTTATTGATACTATTTGATATGGATTGGTTTATAGTTATAAGTTTAATTGGTAATTAAACCACTTGATTTGGAGGACAACCATTCATCTCTTTAGGGACCACATTAACAAATTCTATTATAATTTTCATGTCTTCTAACATGATCATTTACTATTTCTATCATTTGAGATATATATAGTTCATTATAACATTATAATATTAATTATTTAAAATTATCATCCATAGATGATTCAAAATTATAATTCAACGTTTATATAATCTAAGGATGAATTGGAATAGGGAAATTAATTTTATAGTCCCAAAATTTAATGTTAGATCCAATTACAAACAAAAAATCCATCACCTTGTATAACATTGAATTCATCAAAAGTTAGTATAACAATGTTATCTGGGGAATTTTTACAAAATATTTATATTTAGGATGAGTTTTATACATAGGATGAAAAAATTAAAACACATTGTGTTTTCTTAATGATATAAACCTACAATACTTGACATAGTGTTTGTATATTTATATTAAAATTTAATGCTATGAAAGAATGTGTAGAACCAAAAAAAGGAAATTATTTATTTTCTATTGAATAACATTTGTAATTATCACTTTATATTTCTAATGTTCCACCTCAATAAAAATTATATAATAATACCATGCTTTATCTCATGGTCATTGAGATTGTTTTCCTCAGTTATCTTCAATAGCCCTTGACTTAGTGCACTGACATGTATAGTGACCCAGTTCCTTAGATTTTCAACATTAGAATATTAGTGGAGTATGGATCTTATCCTACCATTGTTCTAACATATTATTTTTATTGTTAATGACCCGTAAAAATTCATTGGATTTATACACCTCATTTACTCATGTGAAACATCTCCTTATTCCCATGAGGTAGTTTTATGGATACTTCTTCCCACACTTATAGAATGTGAAAACTTATATTTCATACTCTCTATGATTTTTTTTCAGCCCTCCTAAATTATCCTCTATTATCATCTATTTATCTATCTTCCCAAAATACCATTGGGAATCATTAATATCCTCTCCATGATAATTAATCATTAGTTCTATGTAATAAAAACTTGTTATTATATTTTTATCAAAGACATGAATTTCTTAAGACGTTCACAGACTCATTTTTTTCCAATAAATAAGTGTTAAAACTGACTTTTTATTTCTTTGAAAAATACATATACATACCTTAAATCTATTGTGATGTTTTATTAATAAGATATTATATATTAATCCATATTTTAAGGAGTCTGAGGAACTCACAACCTATTTTAAGATGGAGAGTACAAAGACTATTTTATTTAAAAATGATTCTTTAATTCATCCAACATTATTGATTTTATGTATTCCGTGTTTTTTATTCTTGGTTAGTTTACAATATTTATATACTTCTCCTTATATGTGATAAATGATAAACACATATATCTATTTCTCAGATTAGTGGATAGTAGATAATATCATCTCAATAGAATTAATCCAATGTTTCACAATTAGGGGATTAGAAGATCAACCAAAACATGGATTCCTTTATCTCATAAATGATCCAATAGTAACCTTTTCACCCATTGGTGAAGTTGTTAGTTCTATTTAATTAAATTAATTATTCATAATCTGAGTTAGTTGTAAAGGTACTTCCATTAGGTTGTCGACTTCTTCTCCCCTTATATCCGGAATCCCAAATTTAAAATCATTACATTTACCAATATATTTGTTATTTATATATTTTACTAATTTCCACCCATTTAATATATTAATGGAAAATCAAGGGCAATAATACAAAAATTATTAATAATATAAAAGAAAAAAATATGAACGTAGAAGTAATAACACATAAATTACATGTCTATCTCAATTGATGAATTTATAGGTTTAGTTATAGGTTATTTATGGTAAATTCCATAATTAGTTTCCTAATTAAATACTCATCAATAACTTTATCAGGATCTAGCTTGAACTATAATACCTTGAGACTCATACATATATTGTTACAATATATTTTAAAAAAAATCTATAAAACATTTCCTATAAATCCCTAGCTTTAGTTTATTAGGAAGACTAGATACATAATACATCAAATCAATAATAAACTATATAATAATTATTAAAAAATCCATAATTAGATAAAAAATATCATTAAACTTATATTACTTTATTGAATACCTTGGGGATATAAATAAAGGTAATGTTTTAGCTAATAAGCTATGTATGAGAACAAACATGATAATCATGTAAATCATATGATTCTAGAGGCATAACCTAATGTCATAGAATAGGAAAATAAAATGCAATTACAAAGAATCATTGAATAAAAAAATACTATGTCATAATAATAAGTAATCATATTATTGTGTTAATAATAGAAAGCATGAAATTATAAGAATAAGTCAGGGTTCACTTCCAAGACAACATAACTTAGTGAGCAATTATTATTTTCAAGGCACCACAAATGGTATCTCATGAGATAAAAATATATATCAATTAATAAGGGTGATTTAAAACCCTATAACGACCGATCATAATATTCACCTGTATAAGTTATACATAAACTTAAAATCACACAGAAATATTATGAATGAAAAAACCTTTCAAATGAAAATGGGTCACTTAAAAATTCCTTAAAAAATATATCATAATTATTTATTAAAAAAATAATGTTAATTAGTTTTTAATGTTCATATAAAATTAATTAAATATAGTTAGTGATGATAGAGATTTATTAATGAAATATATTGAGTCAGGGTATAATAAGTAGTCATGTTATTAAACCTATTAAATGATGTTTTGAGAATTGAGAAATGAAATATTAATGGAAATTAATGAATATGGTGTTATTTAAAACATAAAATAGAAAAAAATAAATTTCCTTAAATTAATGTATTTTTGGAGATCAGAGTGGATTTAATTTTATAAAAGGGTGGAAGAAGAAATGGATAAAAATAAATTCGAAAGACCCCTTCAATATGGTTCCCTTTAAAGAAGGTATTTTGAATGGAAAATTAAAGGAAACATCTATATCCCCAAAAAAGAAAAAAATAAATAAAATTTCTATATATAAAAGAAATGTGTGTATATATATATAATATTTAAGAAGAAACCCTTAAGAATTTAGAAAGAAGTGGAGGTAATGTGAGAGAAGTGAAAACTTAAAAGAAAGGATTGTGTACTAGGATATCCCTTACTTTTTGTTATAAATATACTGATATGTTCATATAACATCATGAATTGTCAAATTTTAATTATTAAAAAGATAATTCATAAAAATTTATATGTTTATTTGATATATTATTTTTCTTTTATGTTCATTATTTACAATTTAATTTGGAAAATATTTTATTATTCACTATCCTAAGGATGTTTATTTCATGGTTCTAAGGTATCGTCAGTTAATTGATAAAGGGGGATGGTCTTTAAGAATAATTATATAATTAAAAAATTCTATAATTAAGTATTATTTATATTTCCATTAAAAAAATATTTATAAAGTTCAACAGATTAATCAATACAGATTCAAAATATTAATGGTGTCTCATTACACTCATTTGGTGGATTTTAAATTAATTTTATCTTTTTTTAATTTCATTAATATAATTAAAATTTTATGTTTCCAAAAAATCATAATAATGTCATAATTATTATATTTAATTTTTAATTTTTTTAAATGTCCATGTATTGTGGTAATACATTTTTTATATCATCATCCATATAGGTGAAATTAACATACTATTGTGATATAAATGTTATAAATAAAAATACTTTAGATTTTATGAATTATATGATGAGATACTTCCTATTTGAGTTAAACTATATTCTTAATTTTATGATGAACAAATATTTTAAAAAATCATATTGATTTGTAAGAAAATAATGGATGAATAAATTGAATATCTTATGATCATTGATAGGCTCTTCTCCTTTATATTTCCTCCCCAATATTACACCTTTAGGCTTCTAGGATTGAATTTTTGAATAGAGAAGAACAAAAAAATTAATAAGAAAATAATTAATCGTATTTTTCCTGATAAATTACTATGGAAGAAGATATAATTGAGGATATATTGGGTTGTAGAGGTTCCTATTTCTATAGGGAGGAGATGTTTGTATTAAAATAAAATATTACTTTTACAAAAATTGAATGTAATTTTGATTTTATAGTAAGAGTATTATGGTTTCAAATTAAATGAGACTTTAAAAAATTCATGTAACATTTATAAACCAAATTTATTAATTCATACAACCCATTAGAAATTATAGTATATGTGTGGTATTTTACTATTCAACTTCATATTTTATTATTTAAAAAATATACAATACCATAACGCTAATAAATTATTAACTTTTCGATTATATTTTTTTCCATTTTATCAAAGAAAATCTAATTATGTTAATTTAAATTTTTTAAATTATATCTTTATTTGTTAAAACCTAACAATTTTTAAGAAAATTTCAAATTTATGAACCTATGAAAAATTAATTCTGTTTTCATAAAAATAAATTATTTATTGTATAAAAATAAGTATCATTATTTAAAAAAATTTAATAAAAATGTTCATTATTATTTTTGAAATTTAACATATAAATTTATTTTACCAAAAATAAAACTTATATGTTTTCCAATAATATAATTTTGGTCAATTTTTTTAAACATTTGTTTTAAAATATTTATAACTATTTTTTAATTGTATTATAAAATAAATTACTCAAATTTTTTTGAGAAACTGAAATAATATTTTACTAATATAATAGTCATGTTACTATTTTGACAACCAAGATACTATTCTCAATGATTAGTCTATAATTCCAATGATCATATCATTATTCCAATGGTTAGGGTACTATTTTTATTGAAATATTGATATTATACTTCCCATAAATACGACCCATTTTTTATTAATTTGTCACTTCAATTCTATTCAAGGATACATTTTTCTATTTAGAAAATTTCAAATACATTACTATTTTTTTTTTTATTTTTTACATGTTTTTTTGTAGTGTGATTATTAAAAGAGGGAAAAATAATCTAAATTTTTATATTCTAGTTATTTCATATATTTTGATTATAGTCCCATTATACTATTTTCAATATTATAAGTTATATTCATCCTATAAATATAATTCACTATAT
Source organism: Viscum album (assembly GCA_963277665.1). Lineage (NCBI taxonomy): Eukaryota > Viridiplantae > Streptophyta > Magnoliopsida > Santalales > Viscaceae > Viscum > Viscum album. The sequence continues at coordinate 1,872,188,123 of OY728131.1, forward strand.
TTTTATAATAATTCATTGTAGGTTTTTATTATGTGATTCATGATTTTTATAAAATATTCTCATATAAGAAATTTATTAAAATGCAAAATAAATATATAAAAATTTGTGTTACTACACCATCGATTCATAACCATAGTAGAGGCTAATATAGAACTGTTTAATGGATAACTTCTACAGTGATGGTTTTATTCTCCCTTAATTTTTTTATTCTGAGAAGCCAAAAATTATGGGATTACCTTTTTATCTTATTTTCCCCCAATAATATATATTGATTCATTACAAGATGTGTTCACTTAGATGGTTTTTTTCTGATCATATGGATAACATTAATCTATTGTTTATTTTTTATGAATAGATTAACAATAATTCTATCTAGGATTTATATACTGTCAAAAGTATGATATTTATAGTTTAAGGTTCCAACTGAGGTTTATGAAATCAAGGAGATATTGTTGTTTGAATATAATGTGTATTTTTTTATTACATGAGTTTTATATTTTATTTTCAATGTTTTTAAATGCCATTTCAAATTATTCTTCAAGATTTTTACAAAATATTATTCACATTTATGGTCAAAAACATTTATTCATTTTGATGAGGGAGTGGGTTTTTGAAAATTAAAGAAGTACATTGATTAAGAATGAAATTGAAGATCAAGGTGTAGATTTTCATTGGTGGAATATTTTAAAATCACACTGTAAAGAAATTTATCAAGTCATGATTCATCAGAATTATATAAGTATTCTTAATATATTCTTTCGACACCAATAAAATCATGTCTTAGTAAGTTAGTTTTGATATCTTATGATTTGTCTTCAGAATAAAGGTTTTCATCTTGAGATAATATGTTTCATAAAGAATAAATATATTATATCACACTACTCATGTCTATGAAATATAAATTCCCCTTGATATTGATGGATTTCATAGGTTATTCCTCAATGTGAGGTGTCATTCCATAGTGATTTTGAAATTGAAGTTTTTTTATGTGTTATTAAATGTAATTTTATTAGTATGTTCATGATTGTACCATTATATCTATGAATATATCATGATTTTCATTTCCACACCACATTTTACATGATATTATGATGATTTGGTCTAAAATTAAATTTCATGTGTTTTTCCAGATTTTTTATTTTGGATGATTAATAGGCTATTCAAACATGATCCCATTCATCCTTAAAACACATAAATGATGACAAATAGGCATTTATTGATCATATGGATTTAATTAAAGTGTGAAATTTTTATAATTAATGTTTTATTGTTATTATTTATATACATTTTAAATTTCAATGAAAGTGATTGAGTGGTTTTGAAATAAATAGAGATAGGTTATTTGCATGAAGCATCATGGTGTAATAGATGTGGAAGAAGAAGAAGAAACTCAATAACAAAAATATGTTTAGAGGATCCCCATAATACATTATCCTAAATTTGGAAAACATATATGTGAATGTTTATTATATTTTGAAAAAGATTATGGAAACTATAGTGTGTGGGGTGATGTTTTTAGATTATTCATATTGTTTTATTTTTTTATATTTTCATTAATCATGATATCTTACTAAATATATAGAAAAGGTGTGGGTTTTTTAATGTTTTTTTCATTAATTATTTGTTTTGATGATTAGTGTTTTAAAAATATAATAGATTTTGGTACTCAACTACTTAAATGATCAATCTCCCTGTATTGGTTAGTTATTATTCTTGTTCAACTTTTAATGATCATATTTTTATTGTGTGATATCACGTTACATAATTCCTGAAAACTTTTATTTGTAATTAAAGTTCAATGATATACCATTGTAAATTTTATTCGTGTTTCTAGTGGATATTGTGATATCATGTGTCTTGGACCATGAAAAATGATATAACTATTTATTTTGAATGAGGAAAATGATTAAATCTGTTTAATAATTGATTAATAGTTTTTAGTGGTTAATCATAAATGAAAAATATACCCTATTTAACAGCTCCAAATAAATTCATTATTATCCTAATATCTCTAAGTATCACTATATCCAAATATTGGAATTGGAGTTTCCTCTTAGGTTTCATTTGAATATTACAAGTTGGTTTATGATTATAGGTGAAAAATGTTATATGGTTCTAAATCTAGGTTGGTTCTAATGTTTTCATTCTTGACGTGTCATAATATTTTATTTAATTGATAATTATTTATTATATATTATGTTATGAACTATATCAAATGGAATTATTAAACTCTTCCATGTCTATTATCCATTGGTTTTGATGTTTTTCAAGTGGAAACAAATAGATATGTTCCTAACATGGTAGATTTTATAATAATAGTGGCTGATCAAAAGAATATCGATAATGATTATCATGATCAATATGTTATTCATTACTCACATTCAAATATTCAATTTATAAAATTCATTGGGATTAAGATGATAAATCACATATATAATAACATAAAATATTATAACTGAAATTGAAATTTTTGATTTATTTTAATTTTTTATTATGAATTATGGTTATAGAAAACACATAAACTCATTTGGACAAATTATATAATTTTTAAATGGTAGTTAAACATCATTTCCGTCGATAATATATCAGTATAATGGTGATCCCTTCATTAGTATAAATATAGGCTTTTAAAAAAAATCCAATTACCACTTACAAAGGAAGTGATGGCCTCAAAAAGTAGGATCATACCCTATGAAGCCCATTTATTGGACCTTATGTGGATGAAAACATATTAGGGATATTTTTATTGGCTAATAACAAGTTGATATCCCATAACTAATTCTTGAGAGAAACCATTAATTAGAGAAGATCGAGTTCATTGAGATCACATTCCAAACCATGTACGATGAACCACCCCAAGAATGTCTCATCATAGAACACCTTAATCATAGGGAGTTTTCCTGTGTATTAAAGGGATATGAATCAATAACCACAATATATGAGTATTTAGTTTACTTTTTATATAATAAAGAATATATTTTCATTCTATTATTGTTACATTATAAATAAGTTTTATACAACAAAAAACAAATGGTATTTTTGGGTAATATTTAATTTCAATAAACGGAATGATTTTTATGAACTAATGGATTTTTGAAATAAATAATATATTATAAAAATATATTATTAAATAATTTATCTTAAATATAAATGATCATATAATGCTTATGATGTCAAATATAATTTTTATATGGGTGAAAAAACTGTTATTTTCAAAAAACCCAACATTTATCAATTAATGATTATTATTATTTTAAAATTGAAAAACAACATATATAAAAAGTTATTTTTATGAATTGAATATAATACTCCAAAATTATCCAATGGTGAATTTTTTATAATTTTCTAAGACACTCGAATTTACATGTAAAACTTAAATACCATATAAATATATTGTGTGTATTATGACATCATAATGACCAAAAATTGATGTGATAAATACAATAAAAGGTATCCATGAAAAATTATAAGTTTAACTTTAAAATAATTAAATTTAATTTTTATTTTATTTAATCTATAAAAGCATTTTGAATCATCTATGACTTATATATAATTTTACATTTTAAAAATCCTTTCTTTAATAGTATGAAACACCTCCACCAACAAAAGTGTATTATTTTATTATTTTCATACTTTTTTCGATATATAATTGTTAAAAAAATTCCAATTTGGAAGATACCATGGAAAAACCATTGTATGGCTTGTGTTTTTGGTTAATTTTTTATATAGATCCCGAAACCTAAATAATAAAGAAACCCCCACATATTTCCTATATAAACCATCCAATGTTAACATTTTTATTATCTAAAAAATAATTAGAGAACAAAATTACTCTACATAATCCTCTCTATATTCCTCCCAATATCCCCTAATCACTCAATAAGTTTCTCCCAATAATTTAGTGTCAGACACTCAAAAAATGGATTTATCTCTCCTCATTTCAATTGAAGAACTCATTTAAGGTTATGTCACTCAACTACAATTTGTTAATTTTGGGATATGTTCTTACATATCATCCTTAATAACCTTTTTATTTATATTTTTACGAGGGACCCCATTCACTAGTATTAATATATCACATGAACCATTATATACACCTGTTACCCTGGCTAAATTTAATAAGGGATATGTTCCATGTCTCCTTTATTGAAGTTTCTTTATTATCATAAGAATTTAATTTTTAATTACTTTTTAAGGTATATGTATCCCCTAACCTTTTTATTTTCAATTTTATTTCCAAGTTATGAAATACCTCTTTATCACTCATCAACCCATTTTATGAATTTTATATGACATAATTATGCTGCCTGAAATTTCCCTTTGATTTTCCATGCCAAAAAAATTGTGTAGTAAATACTATACCCATTTCCTATCAAGGATATTCAAATTTATACACCTATAATTATTTTATTTGTGACTTATGTGTATGTATTCCACACTCATTTATTATGGAATAAAATCTAACGATGAATGAATCCATTTTATATTTTCTATGTGGCACACTAAAGCATAATAATGAAATGAAAGTGAAGGTTAGGCCTAGAATTATATAACCATCCAATTCATTGGGTAATGTTTATTATCATGATACGTCATGTTTGAATATAGTGTGAAACAAGTTCATGTATGATTCTTTGTCCATTAATTTGTCTATGAAGATATCTCTGACCTATGTTTATGATGCATTGGTTTAATTTGTTGCTATATTTCCCATGGTACCTTAATGATTACCATGTTATATAATGTATAATTCTCCACATTTATGATTCATACTATTTTATTCAACATTGATATGACTATTCTCTAACATGTACTTTTATTTTCATGTTACTCTATGTTTATTCCCTTACTGGTCTTTATATCTCACCCTATACTTATGTGTGTCCCCCTGTTATCCTAGGATGTTTCAAAATCCAAATGTTTTTATAATAATGTTAAAGATGTTTTCAATAATTTTGTTGTGTCCCATGTTCAAGATGTTATCTTATATACCTAATTACTAGATACACTTGACTTATCGATCATTTGAGTTATTTTATGTGTTGTTTTATGTAATAAATAATATATTAATGTGTAATAATGTGTGGGGTTTTTATAGTATGTATTAAAGTAAAATATCAGATATTATTTGGATTATGATTCGAGTACTATAGATAAATCCTTAGATATATTTAATATCGTAAAGTCTTATAAATAAAATTTCAAGTTGTGATTTAATTTAAAGTAATATTATGTAATATGATTATAGAAAACATAATAAATTATATGGTTTTATTATATTCTTCTATATTTAATTATTTTTAAGTATCTTTACCCCTGATAAAATAGTCGTTGAACGTTGATAACATGATTAGTATAAATAGAGGATTTTAAAAAAATCCAATTAACATAGAAAACAGATGTGATGGCCTTAACCAGTAGGATCCAACCCTATAAAGTCTATTTTTTAGATATTCTATGGGAGATATAATCTCTTGGATTTTCACTTAACCAAAACCAATTTGAGATCTAACAACTTTAGTATGAGCGAAACCATTTACGAGATAAGTTCATGTTCATCATGATCACAGCCCAAACCACATATTCCAAAACATCCCATGAATGTTACACTGTCATGCACCTCACTATTAGGGTGATTGATAGTTTATTAAAGGGATATACATCCAGAACCTAGTAATACGAGTATATACATGATTTTTTAAATAATAATAATTATTATTTATTAAATTATTGTTACTTTATAATTTTTTTTATTTTGATACAATAAAATGAACGTAATATTTTTTGGTAATATTAAAATTTAATTTAGTAATTTATTTTAAATAATTAATGGATTTTTCGAAATAATTAATATTTTATTAAAATATTATTATTAAATAATTTTTATTAAATTTTAATTATGATTTAATTTATATGAATTCAAAAATTTTGTAATAAGGGTTCAAAAACATTTATTATAAAAAACCATTCATTTTCAATAAATGTCCGTTATTATTTTATAAGTGAAAATTCACATATATAGAAAAATAATTTGGTAAAATGACTATTTTATTGGAAACAATGTCTTGAAATTACACAAAAGTGTATTTTTTATAATTTTCTGAGACCATCAAATTTTCATGTAAAAAATTAAATACTGTATAAATATATGGTTTATATTAACACATCATACTGACCCAAAAGTAATGTAAAAAATACTATAAATGGGATCCACGAACAAATATATTTATTCACTTTAACATAATGCGATTTTATGTTTATTTGGTTAATTTTATAAAGCCTTTTTGAATCTTAAAAAATAATTAATATATTTTAATGTTTTAAAATCATTTATGTAAGAGTATGAATCACTTCTACATAATCAAGGTTATTATTTAATTAAATTAGACATTGGACTTATAAAATAATTAAAACCACTCCCATTTTCCAGAAACCATGGGCCAAAACAGTGGGTTGGTTTGTGGTTTTTGGTAATTTTAATATATAGATTCTAAAACCTGTGTTTGAGAAATATTAAAGAAATCACCACTCTTTTCCACTATAAACCCTCTCATGCTCCCATTTCCCTTCACAATACTTTTTTTGGATCACATCTTTACTATTTCCTACCCTTTATATAGTGATCCCATGGTTCCCATAATCCCTTAAGAAGCATCAACAAAGCATTTGAATTCACACACTCAAGTAACGAATCTATCTCATCTCATATTTATTCAAATTTATTTATTATATTTTGACTACTATTTACAATTAATTATGCTAGGATATTTATTTACAGGTCTCTATTACTACAAATATTATTTCAAAGTAATGAAATAACGTTTTCTCTCAAATAAATCTATTTTATGAATTTTTAATTGACGTCATTTTGCTGCAGAAGTTTTGTGTCATTCCTCACAACAAAACAATTGTATAGTGAATACCATTATCATTTATAATCATTGGTGTTCATGATTATACACATATAATTATTTCACATGGGACTTACACGTATTTATTATGCAGTCCTTTATCATGGAATAAAATATTATTATGAATGAATCCATGTTGTATGACATATGTAGAACACATAGGTATGAGAATGAATTGAAAGTGATGTGTGCCCCCAAAATTATACAGCACTCCAATGAATTGGGTAAAGTTTAATCTCATGAGATGTCTTATTTTGATTTGTATTTATCCTCATTCCTTTTTGTTTCTTTTTATATCATGATGTATTGGTAGTTATCCATAACCTATATTTATGCTGCAATATTTTATGTTGTTGCCACATTTCCCATGTTTTGATCATCATGGAATATACTACCTTATTATTCACGTTCCATTTATTCCACAACAATATGCCTTTTGTATAATATTTATTAACTTACTCCATGTTTATTACCACAATGGGATTTATAGCTCACCCCGTTCTAATTTATGTCCCGTGGTTATCCCGTTCAATTTTAAACTCAATAGAGTTTTATAAGCATATTAAGGAAGTTTTCAATAATGTGCTCGTATATCATGATCAAGATGTTGTTCTAAGTACCTAATTAACAAATATAATATTCATCTCAATCATATAGCTTCTATTAAGTGTAATCCTATGTAATAAATCATGTTTTAATATGAAACAAACAGAAGGTTTGTTATAGTTGTTATCAAATGAAATTTTATTTAATTTTGGGATTAGGATTAGAAAAATCTAGTGAAAGACATAGGGATTATATTAAGAATAATAAAGTATACCTAAATTTTGGTTTGTATAGATTACATATTTTATCAATAAAATACATCCATGTATAGATACTATAAGTGGACATTGTTTATTCACAAATGTTATTTGGGGAAACAACTCTTGTAAGGTGTATTGTACCTAACTCGGTGTAATATTGTACATGAGAATTTGCCATAATGTACACATAGTTTGACAATGATGGGAAATATTATTTGATATGTTCATAATGTCATTTCAAATCATTATTAATGGAATAAAAATTCCTATAAGAATATATATTAGGAAATAGATCATTGATAACATAGATTGATGAATAGAAATTCATATGTCAAGGAAATAAATTTAAGTTATAAGTTATTCCTTTTAATGTTATTAAATTACTATTTATGTGTTCCCTAGTTTAAAATATTCATCCCTAATTTTTCCATTATTCTTGGAAATGTATTAAAATAGGATGAATTAGGTAAAAAGTCAATGTGACAGACAACGTTTTGACTCCCTCAAGGAGATGCCCAACCCAATGGGAGTATGAATCAAGAACATTGTGATGACAATCTATTAGTTGACTCGGGTTATCAATTGAATCATGGATCCGGAGGATCTCCCAAATCACCATATCAAAGAACAAGCTTCAACTAATTACTTAATAAAATAAAGTCCATCAATATTCAATGGATCAGCTGACCACTTAGTCACGGAACAATGGATCAACTCCATTGACAATACCTTTCCCACATTTAAATGTATTGAAAAAATAAATTGTTCTAATGGATGGTTATTATATGTGGATTGAAGATGATCAGTTGTTGAAATTGTACAATAATACAAAGCCTGAAGAAGTGATCCATGTGATTCAATGGAATGAATTATAGAATTTTTTTGATAAATATTTTACATCCACTATCTGACCTAAAATGGAAAGGGATTTCTCTATTGGGGTGTACCATGAGATCTTCACATGACTTGTACGATACACCTCAAACTTGTTCATTAACCCCAAATTAAAGGCTAACTACATTTTAGTGGGCTAAAACCTAGTCTATAAAAATCCATGGCCATCCACGACAATGATATATATGAGGAAATTTCTAGATGTTCCATCAAATTTGAAATAGAGATCAGTGAATATCAATGGAATTGTGGGGATAATTTGTAGAAAGTAGAGTTTAATTTTGGAGGTCTATTGGTGAAATCTATTGGTTCCTATAATGTTCAACATTCCACTTTACAATGTTGTAGAAAGAAGCACCATAGATATTACCAAATGGGTGAGGAAATTCTTTAGGTGACGTGAGAAAGGAAACCTATCTAATGATTGATTAGAAGAGAAACCCACTAATGTGATGGAGAAAGGAATTCTCTAGTAAGCACTCATCAATATGTAAATTAATTAAATATAAAGGAACTATGGAACTTTGAAAATAAATGCACCATGCCAAGGGTTTTCAGAGACAACCAAAAACCTCTAAAAGATAATTTACTTTTTGATTATAAATCTAAACATTCCTTCATATAAAATAATGATACTATAACTTTTAAAACACCCCACAAATAATAGAAGTGGAGTTGTCACAATAAAATGAAAAATTGGTAAATTAGTTCATCCTATGTATATAACTCCACCCCTGTCCGAATATTTAGGTGGATCTTCCCAACAAACCATATCAAACACTTTTTAGTGGAATTCGACTCAATTTTGGGTATGCATTTTATTTATCTTTACAGATCCAACATAAATTTCCATGAGAATGAAATCACTCACTATATTTCGAATAAACCTTAAATTATATATAAGTGCAAGGAGATGGATGAATTTTCATTAGAACCAACATTTCATGTATTGATATTATTACCCTATGAGTAAGTGTATCTAAATAATATTATTGAGTCTTTAGAAAAAATCATCCCTGAATACATGGCTATTGTGAGGGAATATAAGTTTGATATCCCCAATACAGCTTTTCCAACAAAGTACATGCATTATGAGTTCATAGTAATGACATTAGGACTCATTATTTATATTGAAATATTCATGGAATTGATGAATATAGTCTTTATATATGACCTCAAAAATGTTGTGGTAGTAATTATAGATGATATTATAATATTATCCAAACCCAAGGAGGAGTATAAAGTGCATATGCCCACTATTCCAAATACCTTACGAAAGGGAAATAATTAATCCAAGTACATAAAATGTGAGTTTTTGTAGAAGTAAGTATCATTCTTAGAGTATCTCATCACAAAAAATGGGATATTTATTGACCCTAAAAAGATAGAAGAAATTGAATGATCATTGAGGATAAAAACCATGAAAAATAGCTTTAGTTTTTGTGGATTAGTTGGGTATTCTCATCAATTTGTGGGAAATTTATCAAGATTTTCAAACCCTCTAACTGACTAAAATTGAAAATGATTCATGTTTGTTCGGAATGATGAAAGTGAAGAAACATTCAAGGAGTTGAAAAAAGTCTGATAAATGAACATGTACTTACACTTCCTAAAATTTTTAGAGCTTTTTTTTGCTATTCACTGATGATTTAAAGAAGTGACTGGGATGTGTGTTATTGAAAAAAGACATGGTCATAACCTATTATCTAGGATAGTAGAATTTCCAAGAATAGAACTACCCAATTCCCGATATTGAGTGGGATACAATGATCATTTATTTAAAAATATAGAGGTATTATCTATTTGTTGATAATTTTGAAGTATATAAGGATCAATAAATTATCAAGAATATATTCAACCCGAAATAGATATATATTTTACAACAAATATGGTTAGATTTTATCATGTATTATGAATGGTCAATTCACTACAATCCAGGGAAATTGAATAAAGTGGACAATTATCTAAGTAGAAAGGGTCCATAAATTCTATCAGTGATGAGAATTGATTGGTATCTAATCTTTTTAAATTTGGATAGGATATACATTGGAATCATAAATAAGGTAACATATTAAATCCCTTAAAAATGATTTTCCCACTCTCTCTTCAAGAGAGGAAAAAGGATTCTCAAAAATACCATGTCAGAATTCCAAAGAAAGTGAAAGCTATAAAGAACGGGAAATCTTTGGAGTTTAATGTTAATGAAGAAGTAGTTGTGAGATTTGGATCAAGACTATGTGTTCCATCAACTCCAGATTTAAGGAGTTATTGGATGAAGCACATAGCTCAACCATCTCCACCCACCATGAAGTAAAATGATGTATTGAGATCTCTGAGAATAATCATGACCTCTGAAAACACTATTGGTGGGACCATATGTAACACCCCAAGATTTCATAGTGTGTTATTTCTTAAAAATAATTCAATAACTTGCACTACACGCAACACCGAGTTCAATCACACCATTAAAAGAGGTCATGAATAGTATTAACTACATTTTGAACTTTATATAATCCTTATAATTTTAGAATCCCTATTATGAGTTTCTTAGTCATAATGCAAGAACAGATTCATTTTCAGTATTTCACTTTTATCAACTTCTAATAGTGAAACCTTTTTAAATACAATATTTTAAACTTTTTGACTAAATGGGGACATCAAAAATTTAAAATGAAACACCCCAAGCTTCCACGGGACGTTTTCCTTTGAATAATGTGATAGCGTGTGTTGTACAGAACACCGAGTTCTAACACACCATAACCAATCAAACTAGCCGTTATAAATAGTAATACCTACTTTTTGAAAATATATATATTTTATATTTCAAAATGGACTTCATTTTTGGATTCGGAATATCAAATTTAGCCTAAGGTGAAATTTTGGTACTTTTCGGATAACTTTCATATTTTGATGAATAGTGAAAATTACTAAATTTTAATTAAAAACAACTTTTTTAATCAAAATAATTAATAGTGATAAATTATGAATTTGAGTGGTTTTAAAGTATATTTAGAATAAATTTTTACAATTTAATATAATTTTGGTCATTAGACATAATTTTACAATTAAACCGAACATAAACAAGTGTCAATCTTTTGATAGTTATTATCTCTTAAAAACACGCTTTTTGTTTTGACAGCGGGAATTAATTTTAAATTAATTTCTACCACTTCTGTGTTTTGAATTGAGAAAAATGGATTCCATATTTGGAATCAGGATGTTCATATTGTGTAAATAGGTAACTTTTATTTTTAGACATTTTGAATAATTACTGCGGTAAATATTTTATTTACCATGGATAAGGGTAAATCCGGTAAATAAGGGTTAAAAAATAATATTATAATAATACTAAATTACCCTAAAACGTGTCTTAACCCTATTAGTTGATACATGGTCGACCATGGTCATCTTTGGGTCGATTTTGGGACCCCATGGATCCACTTGTAAGTGATAATGACACTTTATTTTAATTAAGTCAAAATGAATACAAAAATGACACAAGCATATATCTTTTAGAAAAACAATTGTTACATAGGGTTATATAAGTTGGATTTTAGATTATAAATATTCATTAGAAATATAAAATGATTTCCTACATAATTATATTTTATTTATAATTTTTAGACATTAAATAATTTATTTTATATATGACACAATGATGATGCAGTAATTTCTATAATAGTGAAAAATTAAAATAATTGATATTACAAATACCCAAATAAATATAATATGAAACTTTTAATGAATTAAACTAATTTTATAGGATAATATGATATATTAGGATTGATTTAATTGACTTTTTTCGAAGTAATAAATATGTTATGAGTTTCACAAAAATCAACTATTGAATAGTGTCAAAATTGACATAAAAGAGTTCTTAAAAAAATATTATATTATTAATTGATATTAAATTCCTACAAATCTAAGGTTCGGCCAAGAGACTTATATCATGATAGGTTCATCATTAGTGTACCACATGGGTGTCTCTTGGATGTATATAGTAAGATTATTAACCATATTATATAAAAATACAAAGAGACATTGTAAAAGTGAAACTAATTAACTTAGAGTTAATACTTAAAGATAAGGTTAATATAAGTACCCAAACCTGTCTAAATTATATTGGTTGAGTGGTTTTCGACCTATCCCCACCTTAACCTTTGAATAATCAACTTTTGAGCCATTAGAAACCGAATATGAATTTATTATAAATTAATATTTCTAGCTTTTCCAAAGGTTCCCCTCACCCCTCTTATAAAAGGGCCCTCCTCCTTCTCATTTCTTCACACCTTCAAAGCCTTTTGGTTCGGCCAAACTCTGCCCAAATACTCTCCCAACATCCCTCACTACAACCTAGAGGCCTTAGTTTGATCATAAAGCCAGCCTATGGAGCCCTTTTGATCAAATCAAAAGTAAGAACCCGAAGAAGAGGTAATGATTTCACCACCCTTCTCCAAGTTCATTTCTTCTTCCACTTCTTCTTCCTTTGTTCTTACCATTCTAAAATAATAACTCCAGTATCTCACATATAATGTGATGTTATTATAAATATGGTACAATCATATTCAGTATTCTATCCACCCTTTGAATAACATGTCACCATACGTGCGTACGTACGGCTTACCGTCTCCACGTCGTGGTTTAATTGTTATTCAATATAATATTATTTGGATGGGTATAATAATGATGTGTAACTCATGTAAATAATAAATATAACATGTTAATGATTCTGTATATATGATATACCATCCATTTATATATTATTTTAATATCAAAAGAATGATATTGTCGCTCGTGCGTACGTACGGACTACCGTCTTCACGAACGCGATGAGATTTATTCTCCATCGTATCCATTCAAGTATAATTATCATTTGATGATTTAAAAATTATGTTTAAGTACTGGATATCATTCTGGATATGAATTAGATACAACAACCATGGCTTATGTAACAAAACATATAAAAGAAAATGAGTAAGTTAACTCCCGAAACGACGATAATTCTAAGATATTATTAACAAATAAATGTTAAAAGATCATATATGATATCATATTAATATATATGATTCTTGTATAATTTAATAACAATTATTTCACCATTATACAGGAGGTTAACCTACCCCAACCAAGTAAAAGTACCAGGTAAGGGTTATTTCACAATCTCTTCATTATCCGAGGTTGTTTATTTGTAATAATCTACTGGGATCTCTTTATCATCCACATCCATGTTTCTTCAAAATGTATTTCAAAACATTTTTATTATTTACAAGAATATGGGTTAAAGTCATTTATACCCTTGTTTGACTTTTTATAAGAGTTTTATAAAGGAATCTTTCCGTCGTTTTCAAAACAAGGTCATTTTTAACCTTTTCGACAGAATTAAGGTAAGAACGTTTTTTTTAAACTTATACGGCGGGTGCGGCTAATTTCCACCGTTATAAAATCTTCAAAACTTCCCTTACAAGCTTATAAGAATATTTTCAAAGAAAATGTTTTATTTTATATGGATCTTAAGTTATTTCAAAATAAAAGGAGATATTTCTTTAAAAAGAATTTTGATTTCATCTATGTCAACATCCTTTGATGGATTTTAAGATTATTTGAAGTTGATTTATTATGATACAAAACTTCTATATTGTATTGAAGGTTTTGTGATATGTTTGACTGTGGATGTGCTATTTTTATACCATTCATAGTTTATGGTGAAAGTATTGACATTTCGTATGCTAGTTTTAATACGAATGTTTATGTTATGTTTAAACCTTTTCATATGGGAATGCATTGGACTTAATATGTGACGGGTGGAGCCCGCTATAGCTCCTCGATGCGTCGGTAGGTCTCATGAGACAAACTAGTGTCTTGGCACAAGGCCTTGACAAAATCTTATTTGTAGTCTTGGCACGAGGCCTTGGCTATGTGGTTATGATAGTCTGGCATTATGCATTCCATCATTATGAAAGTGGTTATTGATTTTGCATGTGATTATTCGATTAGTAGAATAACCATGTGAATAAGTAAATGGCATTATTTTATTTTATTTATGCCATACTATATTAAATGTTCAAGTTTAAAAGGCTTTTGTTTTAGTTATACATTGCCTTATAATGTTTATTCTTATTTATGAAAGTTTCCGCTATATTGTTATCCTTACTGGGCATTTGAGCTCACCCCTTTTCTATGTTTTATTTTTCCCAGGATGTGAAGATGTAAGTTATGAATGACCTTCATGGATATTATGAGGGGATTATAGTGTGGACTATGGAAACATTATGTTGTTGTAGTAGTTTTTCATTTTATGATGTAATGTAAAACTTATGAATATATCTAGTGTTTCCAAGGCTACTAAACCAATCGGTCTTTCGAGATTTGATCTTTCTTGTGATCATGCCAATGTTATGTAATAATGCACCGACTATGGGTAACTGGGGTCGGGGCGTTACAGTTGGTATCAGAGGAAGTTTAGTACAAACCTTTGAAGCTAGATTTAGATAAACTCTGATTAGAGCACGTAGACCTAAGATTAACTTTGAGGATTAGTATAGAAGAACTTCCTAGAATTTTGGTATTGTAGAGATTTTGTGAGTTTTCCGAGCAATACATCCCTGTCTGGATACGAGCAGGTAGAGGCGGCTCTGGCATAGATGTACCTACGAGGTAAAACCCGAAAACACCGCTTTGAGCTAGACTCGAACGGGAACGGGTGCACGACAACGGGCCTTGCTGCACTCTTGGTTACGACACTCCCGGGGGATATGCTTAGGATAACTCTCATTTTCTTTACAAATAATTTTGAAGGGATTATGAGTATATACTTCCTAAAAGAAAACATTCTTATGATTATGGATTATATCCATAAATAGTTCAATTTATGTTAAGTGTTTTATAAGTATGGGATTATGTATTTTGATTCATAAACTGATCTAGTGTATGCCATTGTTTAGAAATGGCGCCCAGTAGAAGGAATGAGAACTCCAGAAATGCACATGATCCAAAGAGAAGGAAGGATCATATCTTTCTTGGTCTTAAGCTAGAATTTATAAGAGAAATAGTCTCTCATGTATTATCATCATATGAAGAAATAATATCATGTGTTGATAAGATAAGTAAAGAGTTTACTGAGTCCTATGGCTTTGAAGGGAAGCAAGAGAAGAAAAGGATGGAAGAGAGAAAGATGGATAAAAGTAAGAGGGAAAAGAAGAATTTTCCCATATGTGGTAACTGTGGAAAGAAACACCCTGGAACTTGCCTGAAAGGAATGGGAGTTTGTTATAAGTGTGGAGGAAAAGGGCACAAAGTACGTGACTGCAAGGGTAAGAAAATGGTTTCAAATGTACAATGCTTCATTTGCAAGGAGTTTGGACACTACGCGAACCTATGTCCCAGTCATCAGACTATGCCGCAAATGATGTTATTGGATAATAATCATGTTATGATACTACCACAGATGAAGAGGGATGATTAGAGTTCTTATGTTGATTATGTCAATTGAGTGTTGTATCAACAATGTACTTGTTACAATAATCATGGAGTATATAAGGATTGTACTGCAGTACTATTTCATTAAGGACTTGAGATTGTGTGGAACAAAGAAAAGTGACTCAATAGCAGGATAAATTTTTGGAAAATATATGGTTGAGAGAATGATAAATCATAATATAGTTCTGATACTGAGGTAGTGATTTTGGAATAATATGTGATTGTTTTGGATAAATTATATTGGATATTCTTGACTACCTTGGAACTGATTAATGATTTGTATATTCCATCATTGTTGGGGTTTAAAACATTTTTGGATTAATGAAGTATATCCAGCATTCTATATGGAATAAGAAAGCATGAATGTAATCAATAAGGAATATGGTAATACATGATGAAGGTATTCATATTCTATTACGGGGTAAAAAGGATCTATATTTTGTTTACCTTCCTTATAAATGTTGGACTGTGAGTTTAGACAGAAGTATTTTGGATAGTTCTAGTTTGGATTATTTTGGATTGCCATAAAAGGACAACCCAGAGGTCGGGCGGCAACCCGTCGCATCCGGCAAGGCTGCGAGACTTGAACCCGCAACCGAAGGGCGAAAAGGGTGTATCACCTACCACTGTCCCACGAGATGTCCTGAATTAAATAATGTAGTTTTTTTTAAAAGATCTGGTAGATGGATTATAATTCATTTATTTTGGAACCCTGTACGAATAGTATAAATAGAAAAAAAAATTACGTTCTATTATCTTTTAGAATGAAAGATGAGTTTGTGGTAGAAATTTATTAATGGGTAAAATTCTAATTATAAAGTAAGTATATCTCCTTATTATCTTATCCAATCTCATAAATAAATTCCTCAACATTAATAATAGAAACTTAGAACAAAAATTTTGTCCTAGATGGTACCTTAAATCATCACAAATTTATGGCTTTGGGATTGTTGGCCTTTTCATAGCCATGTTCTCTACCACTCTCCATCAGATAATTGATGGTTAGATTTCTCTTCCATGTCCATATTTTCCTACATGGAACCCTAGTATGTGTTATTTTCGGTAATCTTCATACTTTCCACTCTTTATTTTAAATAGAGGCCTCATTAATTCATTTTTCGATGTGGGATTTCAACTAAGATATTTTGAAATGTCAAAAATGTGTTGTCCCAATACCATATATTTTGTTGAACCGATGGTACTTCAAATCATCATGGATTGATGAGTTTAAGGACCTCAATTTTATACTTGTTTGTGATTGATGACCTCAATCACTACCTATAAATATTTACGTTTTTCCTCCAATTATATGTCTCTAATTTCCACCAATGTTCTCCTAATCGAGATCATAATTTGGTGGTGACCCTTTAATTTCTCTTTTCCTCATATTAAGACTAAATTTTAGTAACCCAATTTCCGATGTGGGTTTTCCCACAAATATATTTTCTACTTTCAACCTTTTATTTTTGAAGAACAATTTCAAATTGCGAGGACGCAATTTATTGAAGGAGGCGAGAATATAACACCCCAAGATTTCATAGTGTGTTATTTCTTAAAAATAATTCAATAACTTGCACTACAAGCAACACCGAGTTCAATCACACCATTAAAAGAGGTCATGAATAGTATTAACTACATTTTGAACTTTATATAATCCTTATAATTTTAGAATCGCTATTATGAGTTTCTTAGTCATAATGCCAGAACAGATTCATTTTCAGTATTTCACTTTTATCAACTTCTAATAGTGAAACCTTTTTAAATACAATATTTTAAACTTTTTGACTAAATGGGGACATCAAAAATTTAAAATGAAACACCCCAAGCTTCCACGGTACGTTTCCCTTTGAATAATGTGATAGCGTGTGTTGTACGCAACACCGAGTTCTAACACACCATAACCAATCAAACAAGCCGTTATAAATAGTAATACCTACTTTTTGAAAATATATATATTTTATATTTCAAAATGGACTTCATTTTTGGATTCGGAATATCGAATTTAGCCTAAGGTGAAATTTTGGTACTTTTCGGATAACTTTCATATTTTGATGAATAGTGAAAATTACTAAATTTTAATTAAAAACAACTTTTTTAATCAAAGTAATTAATAGTGATAAATTATGAATTTTAGTTGTTTTAAAGTATATTTAGAATATATTTTTACAATTTAATATAATGTTGGTCATTAGACATAATTTTACAATTAAACCGAACATAAACAAGTGTCAATCTTTTGATAGTTATTATCTCTTAAAAACACGCTTTTTGTTTTGACAGCGGGAATTAATTTTAAATTAATTTCTGCCACTTCTGTGTTTTGAATTTAGAAAAATGGATTCCATATTTGGAATCAGGATGTTCAAATTGTGTAAATAGGTAACTTTTATTTTTAGACATTTTGAATAATTACTGCGGTAAATATTTTATTTACCATGGTTAAGGGTAAATCCGGTAAATAAGGGTTAAAAAATAATATTATAATAATACTAAATTACCCTAAAATGTGTCTTAAACCTATTGGTTGATACATGGTCGACCATGGACATCTTTGGGTCGATTTCGGGACCCCATGGATCCACTTGTAAGTGATAATGACACTTTATTTTAATTAAGTCAAAATGAATACAAAAATGACACAAGCATATATCTTTTCGCAAAACAATTGTTACATAGGGTTATATAAGTTGGACTTTACATTATAAATATTCATTAGAAATCTAAAAATATTTCCTACATAATGATATTTTATTTATAATTTTTAGACATTAAATAATTTATTTTATATATGACACAATGATGATGCAGTAATTACTATAATAGTGAAAAATTAAAATAATTGATATTACAAATACCCAAATAAATATAATATGAAACTTTTAATGAATTAAACTAATTTTCTAGGATAATATGATATATTAGGATTGCTTTAATTGACTTTTTTCGAAGTAATCAATCTGTTATGAGTTTCACAAAAATCAACTATTGAATAGTGTCAAAATTGACATAAAAGAGTTCTTAAACAAATATTATATTATTAATTGATATTAAATTCCTAAAAATCTAAGGTTCGGCCAAGAGACTTATATCATGATAGGTTCATCATTAATGTACCACTTGGGGGTCTCTTGGATGTATATAGTAAGTTTATTAACCATATTATATAAAAATACAAAGAGACATTGTAAAAGTGAAACTAATTAACTTAGAGTTAATACTTAAAGATAAGGTTAATATAAGTACCCAAACCTGTCTAAATTCTATTGGTTGAGTGGTTTTCGACCTATCCCCACCTTAACCTTTGAATAATAAACTTTGGAGCCATTAGAATCCGAATATGAATTTATTATAAATTAATATTTCTAGCTTTTCTAAAGGTGCCCCTAACCCCTCTTATAAAAGGGCACTCCTCCTTCTCATTTCTTCACACCTTCAAAGCCTTTTGGTTCGGCCAAACTCTGCCCAAATACTCTTCCAACATCCCTCACTACAACCTAGAGGCCTTAGTTTGATCAGAAATCCAACCTATGGAGCCCTTTTGATCAAATCAAAAGTAAGAACCCGAAGAAGAGGTAATGATTTCACCACCCTTCTCCAAGTTCATTTCTTCTTCCACTTCTTCTTCCTTTGTTCTTACCATTCTAAAATAATAACTCCAGTATCTCACATATACTGTGATGTTATTATAAATATTGTACAATCATATTCAGTATTCTATCCACCCTTTGAATAACATGTCACCATACGTGCGTACGTACGGCTTACCGTCTCCACGTCGTGGTTTAATTGTTATTCAATATAATATTATTTGGATGGGTATAATAATGATGTGTAACTCATGTAAATAATAAATATAACATGTTAATGATTCTGTATATATGATATAACATCCATTTATATATTATTTTAATATCAAAAGAATGATATTGTCGCTCGTGCGTACGTACGGACTACCGTCTCCACGAACGCGATGAGATTCATTCTCCATCGTATCCATTCAAGTATAATTATCATTTGATGATTTAAAAATGATTTTTAAGGACTGGATATCATTCTGGATATGAATAAGATACAACAACCATGGCTTATGTAACAAAACATATAAAAGAAAATGAGTATGTTAACTCCCGAAACGACGATAATTCTAAGATATTATTAACAAATCAATGTTAAAAGATCATATATGATATCATATTAATATATATGATTCTTGTATAATTTAATAACAATTATTTCACCATTATACAGGAGGTTAACCTACCCCAACCAAGGAAAAGTACAAGGTAAGGGTTATTTCACAATCTCTTCATTATCCGAGGTTGTTTATTTGTAATAATCTACTGGGATCTCTTTATCATCCACATCCATGTTTCTTCAAAATGTATTTCAAAACATTTTTATTATTTACAAGAATATGGGTTAAAGTCATTTATACCCTTGTTTGAATTTTTATAAGAGGTTTATAAAGGAATCTTTCCGTCGTTTTCAAAACAAGGTCATTTTTAACCTTTTCGACAGAATTAAGGTAAGAACGTTTTTTTTAAACTTATACGGCGGGTGCGGCTAATTTCCACCGTTATAAAATCTTCAAAACTTCCCTTACAAGCTTATAAGAATATTTTCAAAGAAAATGTTTTATTTTATATGGATCTTAAATTATTTCAAAATAAAAGGAGATATTTCTTTAAAAAGAATTTTGATTTCATCTATGTCAACATCCTTTGATGGATTTTAAGATTATTTGAAGTTGATTTATTATGATACAAAACATCTATATTGTATTGAAGGTTTTGTGATATGTTTGACTGTGGATGTTCTATTTTTATACCATTCATAGTTTATGGTGAAAGTATTGACATTTCGTATGCTAGTTTTAATACGAATGTTTATGTTATGTTTAAACCTTTTCATATGGGAATGCATTGGACTTAATATGTGACGGGTGGAGCCCCCTATAGCTCCTCGATGCATCGGTAGGTCTCATGAGACAAACTAGTGTCTTGGCACAAGGCCTTGACAAAATCTTATTTGTAGTCTTGGCACGAGGCCTTGGCTATGTGGTTATGATAGTCTGGCATTATGCATTCCATCATTATGAAAGTGGTTATTGATTTTGCATGTGATTATTCGATTAGTAGAATAACCATGTGAATAAGTAAATGGCATTATTTCATTTTATTTATTCCATACTATATTAAATGTTCATGTTTAAAAGGCTTTTGTTTTAGTTATACATTGCCTTAAAATGTTTATTCTTATTTATGAATGTTTCCGCTATATTGTTATCCTTACTGGGCATTTGAGCTCACCCCTTTTCTATGTTTTATTTTTCCCAGGATGTGAAGATGTAAGTTATGAATGACCATCAGGGATATTATGAGGGGATTATAGTGTGGACTATGGAAACATTATGTTGTTGTAGTAGTTTTTCATTTTATGATGTAATGTAAAACTTATGAATATATCTAGTGTTTCCAAGGCTACTAAACCAATCGGTCTTTCGAGATTTGATCTTTCTTGTGATCATGCCAATGTTATGTAATAATGCACCGACTCTGGGTAACTGGGGTCGGGGTGTTACACCATATAAATAATTATATCATGAATTATACATAAATACATCATGCATGTCATCAAGTTAATGAAAAAAGGAAAAAATATAAGGGGATGATGCAACCATTTCCTAAACCTTTTTTAAAAAGGTAAAACATAACCATGTTTTTTTTCACCAGTCTTCTAAAGAAATAATGTGGGAATGAAGCTATATGGGTTATGGTTTATCACCTCAAAGTGGATGCACTCTTCATTGATATTTGATAGGATTTCTCATAGGATCAACTGGAATGAATATACATCAGATATGTTATGAGGTTGAATGGAGTACCACTGTCGATTCTATCTAATTAATATCTGAGATTCACCAACATATTTCTAGAAACGATTTAAACATGATTTAAACACTAATCCGAACATTAGCACACATTATCACCACTAATATATTAGTCAATTTGAGAATACTCTATATACACATCAGTACATGTTTATAGGATGCTCAATTGACTTCAAAGGAGTAATGGATCAACATATTCCTCTATTCAAGTTGTCTTGCATCAACAGTTTCCACTCTAGTATCCAAATGGATACCTATAATGACCTTCATGAAAATAGGTTCAAAAAACCTGCATTCTAGGATGATATTAGGGAATGAAAACTACATGGTCCTGAAATAATTGAGGAAATGGTGTAAATGGATAAGACCATTAATCATAAAATCATTGCTAATTAGATTCAAAAGAAAGCCTATACTAACAATCATCGATGAGACCTAGAGTTTTATCTAGGATACATGGTATTCCTCTTCAGATATCCATGGAAAAATTGATGATATTCGGGAATAATAGAAATCTTAGTCTATGATACATCGGCCTTTTTGAGATCCTTGATCACAACAGAGTGGCTGGCTCTCCCACCTAACCTATCTCACGTAAATGATATTTTCTTTTTATCCCTTTGGAGAAATTACATACCATACCCCTCATATGTACTCAATCTAGAGGTGGTACCATTGGGGAATTACCTTCCCTATGTTGAGTATCCAGTGATGATCTCTAATCATATTGAAAACGTTTTTTGGAATAATACAATGCATCTCATTAAAGAGTTTTAACGAAACTAAATGATTAAGTAAGAAATATTGGAACCGGAGGAGGTGATGAAACAGAGTCACCCTAAACTATTTTATTATGGTAAAATAAAATTTCAAGGGATAAATTTCTCAAGGGGTGATTATAATGACCCAAACAATTATAAATAAAATTCCCCCATGTAATTTAATTATATGTATTATTCTGTAATATGGTCATAGAAAGCACATGCACTTATTTGTTTTATTTTATATTATATCATATATAAAAAAACATTAATCATCTTTACCACTGATAAAATAGATTTTTATAAAGATCACATGATTACTATTAATATTGTGTTTTAACAAATCCAATTGAAACCAAAAAAGGAAGTGATGGCCCCAACTAGTAGTACCATCAGTCTCCCTAAAATTTACCAATGTTTATAAGGTTAATCAGTTGCTTGTGGCATCTCTTGGGTGGTTGCATCCTTAGAGACCTAAGAAGAAACCTACATGAATATACATTCTTTAAATTGTGTTTGGATATAATGTGGCCAACTATGGGTCAATTTTATATTAGTTTAAGTGAACACTAATTGACATAAGTTAATTCAAATTAAAATAATGAGTAGACCCTAGGTTATTTCTTGTGGTGGATTGGTTGTATTTCTTTTTCAACTATTTTAATTTCTTATATTTGAGATGGGGTAATTAAATGATGTAAAACTACTATAATCACTTACTTATTTAATAACTATGCACCCTAATACTAATAAAATATACACATGGAGGGACATATTTATGATAACTCTAAGGTAATGGTTCGTATTATCACTTGTAGTGTATGGCCTTAAATTCCACAAGGATGAATACATTTAAAGATCATCAAAATAAATTCTCAATTAAAATAAGTGATAATACATTAATTTAGTGAGAAATAAATTCTAATCCATCCTCTTGATACTCCCCTGGATCAAACCATTTGTGGGGTTTCCATCCTTTGATGTTATGGTTTCAATGGAAGCAGGAATTAGACTCGTGGGGGAGGAATTGAAGAGGTGAAAACAATGAAATAACACATAATCCACCATTTTGTGAAGTATTTCTCTCTTATTTTTGGGAATAAATTCCCCCCTTGATAAAAAATTATCAACATTTTATCAAAATGAATAGAAAATTTGAAGTATAAGAAGTTTTACAATGAAGCTAAGGTGATTCAATCAACATAAAATTGAAAAATAATGTTGGAAAGGCAATTTGGTAGAATAACATTACAATGAAAAAAATCACAAAATATGCTTATATTCTTCAACACCACATCCCAAAAAAAATTTGAATCCCTAGGTCAATCTATGGTAGTATATGTCTCCTCAATTAATGGCGGTAGCCAATGGGGGGTGGAATGTTAATGGATAGTGGAATTTTCCAACCATGACAAAAAATTATGAGCCAAATTAAATGCCTCTCACAAGTGAGTCCAAAAATCATCTAGATAGATGAATTTGGGTGGTAAATAAAATAAAAATATAGAAATAAGGATTTACCTTGATTTTCAGCAATGCTTCAGCCTAAAATAGTTTATTATTTTCACGATATGATTTAAATTGTGGCTTTTTTTGTGTCGTAGAATCTATCCCATAATTTCATCTTCAACTTTTCCCACTTGGAACTTCCTTAGAACATCCAAATTATCATGGGAAACTATTTCATTAAATTTTACCCATGATTTATTCGATCTATAGATTAAATTTAAGAATCTGTGGGCTTGGATTTGGTCCTCTACAGTACTTTTATTGGGCAGTATTCTAGTTCACATCGCCTATAATGTTCTTGGTTCAAGACCCATTTTGGTGGTTTTCCAATGGAAGTCTTCAAGTGGTCCAAAAGAATGAATTGTTAACTATAGAATAAAGATACTAAAAATAAAATATATAAAAATCAAGAACAATTTTTGTGTTTATGTGCTGTTCAAAAATGTACCATTCAATAGTGCATTTTAGGAAAGAATTACAATGATAATGTGAAATAATTTTCATTTTTGTAAAATGAACTAAAAATGGTGTTTATCAGTAATGAATAAAATAAAAATTAAAATATAAACAATGAATATTATGATCTTACATTGGCTAATCACACCCCCAACTTGAGTTTTTATAGTCTTGAGAAAAATATATCTCAAAAATATGAAATTCAAATTCCCTTTTCCAAAAAATATTTTAATACACATTTCTCAAACAAATACCTCATACCAAACAATTATAAAACCAAAAAAGTAATAATATAATGTAAGCTATGTCTACTAGAAATATCTTAATCCCAAGAACATTTCTTTTTTTAAAATTCATCACAAAAATTCATCCAAATTTAATTAGTTGTGATGATATGTAGTGCATGACACTAGACATCAAGGTTCATCTTTATTTAAAGGACAAAATATTGAAGCGTTAGGTGGAATCACATTTTAATTTTAATATGATAATTTATTTATTTTTATTATGTTTTTTTGTATCTTTTTTTGCAATGTTTCCATGGTAATTGAAATTTATCTCAATTTAGTCAACCCATGTAGTAATATTTTTTGATGACTCTTAGGCACAAAGGCTTTAGAGAACAAAGTGCAACCCATAAAATCAAGAATCATCTAATGGTTGTTGAATTAAAAACAAATTAAAATTACAAAAAATATATATATAATCACAAACTACATGAATGAAAATTATAGAGTCCTGATCACCAGGTTTCCAAATCAAAACATTAGGTCAATCCATTCCTCTATGAAAAATTTAATATTTTTTCTGTTTTTTATATTTTTTTCAATACTCATGTTAAAATTAAAATGATAACAAAACATATTACATTATTATATGTGACACAAAGAACTCAAACCAATACCCCAAAATCCAAAGGATGCATGTTGTGTTTTTTTAAATGGATGAAAATTTAAATGTGAAGAATCAGATAGGACAACCGCACATTCCATAATTGTTCTCATGAACTAAAACGTGCATTAAAATCAGAATCATGTCATACAAAATATTTCTATATTAAATTTCAAAGGGTGAAATGTGTATTTCCATAACAAAGGATTGATGATTTTTTCTTCCATGTATTTTTTATTTCAAAATATAGTGTTTTAATTTTTATTTTTTTAATCACACAAAACCAATTTTTTATTTCACCTCATCCCCTACATAATATTAAATTTTCTCCAACGTTTATTGTAAATAAAATTTATAAGGGGATAGAGGTAGATGATAATATTTTTTAAAAAAAATTGAAATAATTAAAATGGAACAAAGTCACATGGTGGTTGATGTTGATGTTCATGATTCTCATTATTATTAATTTGATCTATATATCACCTAATGAAGCCTCATAAATGATGATATTTTGTGTTTGTAAACCTTTTATTTTCATAAAAAACCATCAATCTTGGTATCCCCTGAATCATACACACCAACACAATGGGAACCCCATGAGGTTCCCTTAACTAAAAAAAGGAAAGGAAAAAACATTCCTTTTTTACATTGAAACTCCAAACATGAGTAAATGTAAAGGTATAAGCCGGGTTTTCTTTTGTAATACACTATGATTACTTTCATTCGCCTGACATGGAACCTAAAACTATCAACATATTTTTAGTTCGTAGGTTTCCACAATTAAATCCCCCTTTGTTTATTGTCAATTAAATGATTCAATGAATGGTTTTAACCTTTTACCATTGAATTTCAATACATGTACATTAGTGGGATCCTAAATCTCTACTACCCCATGAGGGTAAACATGATGCACTATTTATGGACTTCACCATCTAGACCATACCATTCTAGGATGTAAATGAAGTTTATAACTATAAAAGAGCATTAATTTTCCTGGTTCAATGTGATTGAGTTTGATATTCCAATATCGATAGACATGAACTCTAGATTTATTTATCATTGAAGTTTACTAATCCTCCTACCTATGATCCTCATGATCATTAAGATATAACTTCCTTTTTTCATAAGCCAAAAAAATGTAAAAGTTCATTTTTTTTGGTTTCCCAAAAATAATTATGTTCAATTTCAATAGGTATATGGAATGTTTTTTCAAAAGAAACCTATATAGTGACATTACTAGTATGGTTTTGAATGCAGTAAGATATTCCCAAAGGGAATCAAAGAGTTTCCTGGACCAATATTTATTAGAGGGATTGACAATTTTTAGATTTTTTATCACTATCTCCTTATTCACTAAATCAGTTTGACAATAAGTATAAGGATGGTAGTCAATGGAAAAATTATAAGAAATCCCTTACATAGACTTGACTTTTGATAAGGGACGGTTGTAGAAATTGGTTTCTTGATCAACAATGATAACTATATGGATTCCAAATCATTAAATTATTTTCTATTTCAGGAAATGAAACACAAAATGAAGGTCATTATACTTGGTGGGATTGGACTTTATCTATTTTGAGACATAATATACTACTAAGAGGATTATAGATATCCCCTAGATTTTGGGAAGGTACCCATGGAATTAATTCACTAATAATAAAATATTTTGATAACCATAATAGGAGTGAGGACCATTTGATTAATTTTTGTAATGGAACCTAATTTTTCACATTGATGAAAACTGTGGCATGATTGGTAGATATCCTTAGGGAAGTTATGAAAGTATAAAACACTTTTAAGGACCTTTTAAATTGTTTTATTTTTGTAAAAGTGTCTCCCACAAGCCTCTCAAAGACATAATCATATAATGGACTCTTTCTTAGAGTCATGAACAGAACTCATAATTATTTGATCACGATAGAACATAATGATATATGGTAGATAAAACACAGATTTTTTGACATTATAAATGATTTTATTATTAGCTTGGACACTGAGGAATTTTGTAATGTCACCTGTAACCAATTGGTTTCCTATGTCAGCATACTATAGAAAAAACTCCTGGAATATAGGTGCTCATCGAGAATGAATAAAACAAATAATTGGGAAGTTAGTTGTCTTTAAATTAAATCCTAAAAATGCTATAAGAAACAACATTTTTCAACACCATTTTTATCCATAATGGTTAAATCTAACTGTTGAAGAAGAAGGACCCACCTAATTAATATATCATTTGAGTATTGTTTTTGGATAAGGTATTTCATAGCTGAATGGTCAGTGAAGAGAATGATGGGTGATCCTATGATATATGACAAAAATTTATCTAAGGAATATAGAATAGTAAGAATCTTTTTCTCATTGGTGGTGTAGTTTATTTTTAAATCATTGAACGATTTTCTCGTGTATGTAATGGCACATCATGTTTTATCAAACTTTTCTCCAAATAATGCTCCTACAACGAAGTCAGTTTCATCACTGATGTGATCAAATAGAAAATTAATCTTGAATATTTCAAGATAGGTGGTGAGATAAGAGGTTACTTGAGTGTATAGAATGATTCCTCATAGCTCTTTTTCAATAAAAATGGAGCAACATTCACACATAGCACAAAATTTTCGAGAAATAAAGGTGAAAATCCAAATGAACCATTTATAAAACCATTATGTTCTATGAAGGAAAAAACTTACACGATAGTTTTTTATAGATAAGGAAATGAATGATATCCAAATTATCTTTATCAACCTTAATCCCACTAGTAGAGACCTGATATCTAAGAACAAGTCCTTCCTTTAACATGAAATGGATTTTTTTCCAATTTAGAATGAGATTCTTATTTTAGAATCTTGAAAAAACCCTTTCAACGTTTATAAGGAACCCCTAAAAAGTATCTCCAAAAAATGAGAAGTCACCCATAAAAAACTATAAAAAATCCCCCACCATGATCGAGAAGATTCCCATCATGCACCGTTGGATGGTACCAGGGGCGTTACATGGAGTTGAAGGAAAGAGTGAAAAATAGAAAAATGAAGGTTGTTTTTCTTGGATCATCTAAGGATAACTCGATTTGATTGTACCCTAAAAATCCATATTGGATGTAGTAAAATTGATGACCCACCACTAGATCGAGGATTTGATCAATAAATGGAAAGGGGAAATGGCCTTTCTTGGTAAATGAGTTGATATTTCTTTAGTAAATTAAGACTCACCATACCCTACTAAAAAATATGGGGAGAAGGTCACCATCCTAATTGGTGATCATTTTGATTCCAACTTTTCTATGGGACAACATGAATTGGGATTATCCACTCACTCTTAATAATGGGGTATATGATACTAGCTTATAAAAACATGAAAAGATAATTCCATAACACAAATATAATATTTGGATTGAGTATCCACTGAGTTTGAAGACATGGTTTTGAGTAAGACTCAAGAACTCTCTTATGAGTTATAAAGTGTGGGATAATCCCAGGAATATTAGAAGTGGTCCATCCAATTACTTTCTTATTCTTTCTTAGTAATCTAGAAGCATCATCTCTTCATTGGTTTCAAGAGTGGAAGAAATGACAAATGGAAAGGCTCGATTGTCCGCTAAGAATGAAATATTTAGTGATGAAGGCATGACCATAAATTTAATATTAGAGTGGTTATCATATTCAAAATAATGATTAGAATTTGTATGGAACTCAGTTTCCTGGTCGGAATTTCTTGATATAATTGGTTCCTTGTGAAAAGAATTTTCATACACTAAATTCGCCAGATCAGTGTCATTCTTTTTTATAGATTCAATGTTATTGATTTCACCAATGGTATCATAGATTGTTGATTTGTCAAAATCATAAAATTATATATATGAAAGTGATTCAAGCTAAGGTGAAAATTCTACCACATGTGAACTAAGTAAATCAATATCTTCTTAACTTAAACATCCTTCAATAATTTCTTGGTGTTCCTATAGTTCACTGTCCACACCGCCAATCTAATTTACCTTAAATATCTCTTAATCATCCCCAATTTGAGAGTATATACTATAGATTTTCAGGTTGAGACTCATGTTTCTAAAGGTTATTTTCATGTTCTAATTTCTAAATCGGAAGAATGTGTTAATTTTTTCATAGAAGGGATGATCAACAATGATGGGGTTTGCTCCCTATGACCTAAGCATGGGTGATTGTCGGGGAAAATTATGTTAGTAGGGTAAATGAAAAATTTCCACTTTCACTAAAACATCCTTTAATATCAACTTAGGAACTTAAAAACTACAATCAGCATGCTGAAGAGTGACAGATGTGGTTTAGAGTTCTTCAATCCCCAAATGAAAAGATGTTTCATAAGGAATGAGGATAAAACAATCTCATAGATCATAGAGGTATTTGACCCCATTTTCACTCCTAACTCAATATTGATGTATGGACCTCCTGGATCATTCCTATTTTGAGGAATGATCCCTTGAATGGTGGTACTCACATTTGCATCCAAGGATTCTTGGGTTTTAGGTGAAAATTTCCTTTTAAATTGAACATGTCATTAGGGAACAATGATAATTTAGGATTTTTTTATTGCATCAAGAAGGTGAATGTTCAACATAACCTGAGATAATATTTCTCTTAACGTCTAATTCATTTCTAGTTTAGATTTTCTACTCATACGTTGATGGAAGGGAGCCGGTTATTTCATTATTTGGTGTGGTTTTGGTTCCTTCTCATTATCATTGGATTTTTTATAATACGTGAGTGGTTAATCATCATTTTAATGTCTTATTGAATATATTAATGTTTATAAAATTTTATGTTTAGGTTTTTTAATTGAATTTTCACTTCTTAACACAGTAATTACTTTTAGTTGTTCATGAGAGGGTTGTGTGTGACTGGATTCTCCCCTTATGGTGGAAGATGGTACTGCCTATGTATGAATGGCTACCTTCCCAGATTTAATGGTTTGTATTTCTTGTTTTTGTGATGATACTTATGAATTAATTTTATCTAATTTTTTACCCAACTGATCAAGGATTGGTAGAGGGACTAATTGGGTATGGGCTTGTGCTGGATGGTTTGTCCTACGAGGATTCTTTGGTTGTCGGATAGGTTTTTTATATTGGATAGGATGGTGTTGGTATTGGATTGGTTGTGGTTTAAAGTTGTAATGGTTTTGAAAATTTTTGGGAGGGTAGGTTTTTTATTTATGGCTAACTAGGTTGTTAGATGGGTCGCTGGTTATCATCCAAATGGAATCCTAGATTGTCATTATACCTTGGATGGAATGTGTTTTGGTATAATTTATTCTGAATGTTCAGAGCATTAACTTATTCTAGTGTCCCCCCAAAAAGAACATCATTAATGGAAGGGATGGTTTCACAATTTTCTTTCTTTTGGTAATGACTGTCACAAATTTTGCAAACACAGTCAACAGTTTGAATTTCCTTGACCTTCCAAAGACTGATCTCCTCATCCTTCCTAGTGAGTGTAGAAAGTTTTTACTGAATTATTTCCTCATACATAAGTGTGTGAATTCCACAATATTTGGGTGGTATCTCATAGTAAGGTGATGTTACCCATGTATGGTTTCGTTCGTCCGGTCCTTCTAGATACACATCAGATTCTTTTTGTGACTTATTTTATAAGGTTCCATTACACATCATGTTAATAGATTATTTTTTATCAGAAACAGATCATTTTAAAACATTATAACTTATTATGGGATTGAGAATCCATGGTGAGGTACCATGTTGAGTGTGTCTTGTAACATTTCCCATGTTTCATAAAATGACTCCCCTTATTTTTCAAAAAAATATTGGGATGCCATTTTTTATCGCAATTGTTTTGTGATGGGGGATGTATTTTTTGTAGATGTATCTTTGTAATTGGTTCCAAATGTGGATTGATGTATGTATCCTATTGCTTACCCAATTATTGTCTTGATACATCAGGGAATAAGTAAATATACTCATATTAGCTGACTCAAGTTGATGTTGGGGGCACATGGTTTCGAAAATGTTGATGAACTCTTTGATATGAATGTACATAATTTTAGACTTAATCACATAAAAGGATGGAATATGGTTTAGGACATGATGTTTGAAGACAAAGTATAAGTACCCTAGGGAGGCATGCCTAATTCTAGATGGTGCATTGGTTTAGGCATTTGTTAGTTAGTAATTATGGGTTTTATCGACTATATTCCCCATGTTTGGGGAAACCAGATTTGGATTTCCATTTTGGTTTAGAAATGGTATTATTAGTTGGTTTCTTTGGATACCCTCCAATGAAATGGGATCATTTTTTTAATCTAGAGTATTGGGAATATTAGGATATAATGGAATGATTTATCTTCATGTAATTGAATCCCCATACCCTAGATTTTCCACCATAACAGGTATGTTTGATTGGTCATGGCTATAGGCGGACAAGCACCATGAAAATTGAAAAAACAAAAGAAATGTGAAAAGATAAAAGAAGTTGAGGTGAGAATAGAAAAGTGGGGGATAATAGAATTAGTGTTGATATGAACTACTTGGCTCCTCTAAAACGGTTAAAATAATTTTCTTCTCCAAATTTACCGATATTTTTCGGGTTAAGAAGTTGCTTGTAGTGTAGCTTGGGTTGTCGAATCCTTATAGACCTAAGAAGAAACCTACATACATGTAAATTACTTGGAATTTTTTTTCTATGAAGTGGAAAACATTGCAATGATTTTAGATAGGTTTAATTCAACACTATCAGACTTATTTGAATTCAATTTAAATGAATTATTTGGTCCTAGGATATCACTAATGGTGGATTGGATGCATTTCTTTTTTGACTATTTCAATTTCTTATATTTTAGATGGGTTCATTCAATGAAGTAAAACTACCATCATATATTATGGATTTAATACATACACAAACATAATACTAAACACATATACACATATAGGAACATATTTCTGAACACTCTAATGTAATGGTTCGTGTTAGCACATGAAGTTCATGACCTTAAATTCAACAAGGACGATTGAGTTTAAGGATTTTCAAAAAAAATTCTCAATATATGTACGTGATTATAAATTAATTATGTGATAATTAACATCCAATACAACAAATTTATACTCCATTTGATCAACCCCTAAGTGTTTTATCCCTCCATTGATGTTATGGTTTCAATGGAAGCTGGATGTAAACTCATGAGGGAGGGATTCAACAGGTGAAAACAATGAAATAACAAACACACCACCATTGTGTGATGTATTTATCTCTTTATCGTGTGAATAAATTCACACCTTAAAAAAAATCTATCAACATGTTAACAAAAATAACAATAAATGAGAAGTACAAGAAGTTTTATAAAAAATTTAATGTGATTCGAGCAACTTATAATTGAAACAAGAACATTACAAATACCAATCGGAAGAATAACATTACTATGAAACAAACCAAAATAGATACTGAAATACTCTAACACCAGTACCTTAAATTGGGATTTTGTAAGCCTTTGGTTGATTCTCCACTAGTATATGTCTCTCAACTAATGGTGGTAGGCCATGGTGGGGGGAATGTTAAGGGATAGATGAATCTTTCACCCTTGACAAAAACTCCGATCCAACTCACATGCCTCTGAAAGGTGTGTCTAAATTATCATTTTGATGGCCTAATTTGGGTGGCACATAACAGAAAATATGAGGATATGGATGTACCCTGACTATAGGTAACATTTCAACCAAAAAGTGTTTATAGTGTTTTAGATATGATTTAAATGGTGGGCCATTTTTATTGGTCATAGAATCTATCCAAGAATATTATCTTCAACATGTGCCTCCTAGAACTCCATTAGAATATCCTAATTATCTTGGTACACTATAGAACTAAATGTTCCCAATGAAATTATTATGAAAAAACTGATCATTTTCAAAAATTACATTTTTTATATTAAAAGTGAAAATTCTCATATTAAATAAATTATTTATATGAAATATATATTATTTTGGGAATTAGAATGTCCAAATTATCCAATGGGGACTTTTTCATAATTTTCTAAAAGATATTCATTTTCAGGTAAAAATTAAATACTATATAAATATATAGTGTGTATTTTGACTTCATAATTACCCAAAAGTTATTTAATAAATACTAAAATGTGGTCACGATGAAATATATGTTTAAAATTTAAAATAATGTAATTTATATTTTATTTTTTTAGTTTTATAAATCCTTTATGAATCCTCCAAAAGAATTAATATATTTTAAGGTTTTAATATCATTTAATTAATATTATGATTCACTTACACATAAGGAAGTGTACTATTTTATTAATTTAGGACCTTTTCATTATAAAATAAATAAAATCACTCCCATGTTTTTGAAACCATAGAAAAAATCAATGGGAATGTTTGTGGTTTTGGTTATTTTTTAAATTGATTCCAAAACCAATGTTTGAGAAATATTAAACAAATCTCCACACTTTTTCAATTTATATGCACCCATTCTCTCATTTATAATCACTAAGAATATTATTATCAGCTCTTTACTCTTCTTCCACTACCTATATTCCTCCCAAGGTGACCCAAAGATATAAATAATATCCTCTTAATAATTTGGAGTCACACACTCTAATTAGGGATCATCACATTCTCTTCATTATTCATGTTTCTTTATTGTCTTATTCCTTATATTTAATATTCCTTATATAGGTATATGTATTAACACGTACCTCTTAATTCTTATGTTATTTCCAAATGATTATAGAACCATTTTTTCTCATGAACATATTTTATGAATAGTTATATGACGTCGTTATACTATAGAAATATCAGAGTGATTTTTCATACCAAAACAATTATGTAGTGGAAAACATAAACATCTCCTATCTTATGTGTTACACTTTATAAAATAATAATACTTTGAAATGGGACATAAATTTATTTATTTCACATCCTTGATCCTAGAATTAATTATGATGAAAGATGAATAGATTGTTGTATTATTTATGTGGACCATAGAAGCATGAGAATGAAATAAATGTGACATGTGCGCCAGAAATTATATATCACCCCAGTGCATTAGGTAATTCTTAGCCTCATAAGACATAAATTTGGGATAGTTATTGAACCCAATTCCTTTATTGGACAATGTCCATCATTATGTCTTGGAATTTATCATTCACCACTGTTTATGATTATTGTTTTATTTCTTTCCCACATTTCCCATGTTATGATTATCATGTTATATCATGCCTTATTATTCAAGTTCCTATTATTCCCCAATGAAATGACCATTGTCTAAAATATATTACCTTAATCCATTTTTCTTCCTTAATGTGATTTATAGCTCAACCCCTCCTAATGTATGTGCCTAAGTAGTCCAAGGTAGTTTTAAATTCCATGGAATAATAGAAGCATGTTAAGGAAGTTTTCAAAAATGATGTTGTGTCCCATGTTCATGATGTTATGATATATATATAATTCCGAAATACAATAGTCTCTTTGAACATATCAGTTGTACTTTGTGTAGTCCAATGTATTAAATCACATATTAATGTGAAATAAACAGAAGGGTTGTAATAGGATAAGTCTAAGTATAAGAAAACATCCCTAAATTTTTGTATATATAGAATAAGTGGTTTATTATGAGAATATATACACGTATAGATACTTGAAGTGGAAATGGTTTTATAAAATATATACCTATGGGTAACATCTCTGACTAGGTAGCTCTATCCAAACATTGTGTGACCTCGAACATGAAAATGGGTGTTATTTCAAACATGGTTTGACACTCCCAAATGATATGCTTTGGTAAATTCATAAGTTAATCATGAACCATTATTAAGGGAACAAAAAATTTCCATAAGAATTTATCTCATGAAATAGACCATAGATAATATATATTGAAGCCTTGAAATTCATAAGTTAAGTAAATAAATTTAATTTATAAGTTATCCCTTCAATTCCATTAAATTATCATTTATGTGTTTAATAGTTTTAAAAAATGAATCCCTAATTTCCCTTTTATTTTATAAAATGGATAGAAATATGATGAACTAGGTAAACAATCAATGTAGAGGGTGATGTGATGACTGTACATATCAGATTCATTATCTGATAGGATTAGGAATAAAAACGTTTGTGATAATAATATCTCCTATGACTCTAGTTTTTAATAGAATCATGGATCATGAGGAGAACCCAAATACCCCCCAGAAAGGAGAAGCTGTAATTTATTCTTTTATGTTTAAATCCCTCCCAATTTCAATCGATTAACTCCATTGAGAATATCTTCTCCATCATTCAATTTTCCGAAAAACAGAAGGTTCTTCTGGATGTTTACCATATGGAGGTAGAATTTGATCAGTTTAGGAAATTGGTCAAGAATATGAATCATGAGAAATATATTGATGTGATTGGGTGTAATGAAATATCGAAAAAATAATTGATAAATATTTTCCTCACACTCGCCAACATAAAATGAAAATATATTTCCTTTCCCTCTTGTATAAAGATGACGAATATATCGGGGATTATGAGCAAAAATAATAATACTTTTGTGATGAAACATTGACTATATTCCCCCCCCCCTAATTCAAGGTTGACCACTAAATTTTGGGCATAGAACCTAGTGTATAAAAATTCTTGGTGACCAGTGAATTTGCAGCTCTAAATAAATTTTCCAATGTGCCCTAAAAGTTGAAATTGATATTAGATAATATCAATGGTATCATCAGGATATGAAGTGGAAAGTGGGGTTTCATTTTGGTGTTCTTATAAGGAAATCTAATAGGGACTATAAATTTCACCATCCCACTTTTCAAAGGTGTGGAACACATGAACCCAAAAATTTACTTTTTCGCGAGGAAATTATTTTTGTGCGGGAAAGAAGGTCACCTGGATAGAAACTACAGATAAAAGAAACCCACTAATGAGATAGAGGAAATTAATTCTCTAATTATTCCATAATGGATTGTTCACTAATTCAACTATATGGAACCATGGAACTCTTTAATCCAATGCTCTAAGACAAGGGTTTTCAAAGATAACCAACAACCTCTAAGGTAGTAAAGTAGTGGTTTTTCTATCACAAATTTTTATGTATATCACAAAATTGAAGTTGTGATAGGTACATAAGTTATTTATTCAATAAAAGCGATCATACTTTTTTATTCTAGTCCTACATATTCTTTCATATCATATAATTTTTGTACAACTATTAAAACACCACTAGAAAACCATGGAAGTAGAGCTTGTAGTGAAAAATGAAAATGGAGAAATTATAGTATCCAAAGTTTATAACTCCTCACTTGAAAAAATTTGTTTGATGAAATTCCCATTGAATTATTTGGTACTTCCTTTTATGTAATTTGATGCGATTCTGGGAATGGATTGGATTACCAATACATAGCCAGCATAAATTTCCGTAATAAGTAAATCACCCTATACATCATGAATTGACCCCATATTATATACAAATAGAAAGAGGTGGATGAATCTTATTTAGCACCATCATCTAAAGAATGGATATTATTTACTTATTTTC
The DNA here is from genome assembly GCA_963277665.1 of Viscum album. Classification (NCBI taxonomy): domain Eukaryota; kingdom Viridiplantae; phylum Streptophyta; class Magnoliopsida; order Santalales; family Viscaceae; genus Viscum; species Viscum album. The sequence continues at coordinate 1,872,225,218 of OY728131.1, forward strand.
ATTAATATCTATGTCTATTGGTTTATTCTAAAAAAAAGAATAATCCTTGCTGTCTTGCCCATTGTAAAAGAATATGATGATGTCTTTCCTAAGGAATTGTATTTTATTCCTCTTAGCTGAGAGGTTGAATTTTTAATTGATCTTATACCTTGGGAAATACCATTATCCAAAAAATGTTTGATAGATGTTTTTAATCATGAGAAGATAAAAAAACAATTACATGACAGTGTGTATAAAGGGTTAATATGCTCAAGTTCTTCACTATGGGGTGTACTAGTCCTCTTCATCAAGAAGATGGATAGGTCAATGCACATTTGAATTGAATATCATGATCCCACAAAGAACATAATAAAGAACCCATATAATCTCCCATTGATTTATCAATTGTATGATCAACTGCATGGATTATAATACTTCTCCATGGTGTTTCTACGGTATAGATGTTATCAATTTAGGAAGAAGAATGATGATGTCGCATTGATTTCATTTTGTATAAGGTACGAGCACTATGAGTTCATAGTAATGCCATTCAGACTCACTAATTCTCAAGAAACATTTATGGAAATGATGAATAGAGTGTTTAGAGATTACCTAGGATATTTTTAGATCTATTTAGAGATGATATTATAATATTCTCTAAAACCATGGAAGATCATTATGGGAATTTGGGAACTATGATAAAAACATTACGAAAGTATAAGATTTATGCCATGTGCAATAAATGCGAGGGATATTTGAAGGATGTCACATTATTGGAAGAATATAATCGCAATAAATGTGATATATGTGGACCCTTCAAATATAGTGTTAGTTTTATGATGTCATAGGCTAGCATATGTGATGGATATCTATATATTACTTATATTAGATGGTCATTATCATCGATTTGTGAGAAATTTCTCATGATTTTAAAATCATATATCCAAGATATCTTCTAAGAGAGTCAAGTTTTCTTGCAATGATGAACGTGGAGATAGCTTCAAGGATTTGAAAAGGAGTCTTATCACTACAAATATTCTCACACTACCCATGGGTGAATAAATTTTCATGTTAATATGTGATTCTTTGAAGAAGGTATGGGGTGGTGTGTTAATGCATAATATAAAATTCGTATCTTATGATACATGGATGTTGAAATTCCATGATCAAAACTACCCAAAACATAATATGATGTTTGTGTAGTGAACTTTTCTTCAAAGATTCTGTTCCATTATCTCTCTAGGGAGAAGTGTAAAATATATACATAACACAAAATACTCAAGTATAAATTTATATAGAAGGAGTTGATTATGAACCAGTGAATAATGTTAGTGTTGATAAAGGAATATGACTGCTCAATGCACCATCATCTAGTGAATGAGAATAATGTGTAATATGAAAAAAGTAGATAGGATCCAATAGTTTTACAATTGTTATGAATTGAGACAGATTTGATCTTCGCATATTTGAAGAGGATGGACATGAGAATCATAACAGAAAGAACATCATCAAAAATTTTAGAAATGTTTGGTCAACCATCTATTTTTTAAAATATAATTCATAAATAAAAAATGTTGTGATAATTATAAAAATGTGAAAATTATAAGAATAAATAAATCATTTGAGATCAATGTTATTGAAGAATGAGTTGTAAGATTTGTGTTCCAACAATATGTACCATAAAATCATCAAATAAAGAGAGAGATTCGGAATGAAAAACATATCACCATTGTCTCTATTCATCCAGGGAGGAAAAAATGTATCGAGATCTCTGAAATTACTATTTGTTGGACAATATGATGAAGGAGATTTCTGAATATATATCAATGTTTCTATATGTCATGTAGTGCTGGATAAAAATAAAAATTCAAAGGGGATGATGCAACCATTACCCATAAAAATATGGAAATTTAAAAAATCATCTTGGAAATTGTAACTGGACTCCCAATGACATCGATAGGAAATAATGATATTCGGGTTTTTTGGATATCCATAAAATATTTCTCACTTTATCTCAATTTGAGACAATTTATAAAAGGACCATCTTGCAAAGATATACACCAGAGAAGTGGTGGGGATACATGGACTACCACTATCAATTGTATCTATCAAGATCAATGATTTACAACTATGTTTTAGAAAAGTCACCAACATTCTCTAAAAACTGAGCCTAAATTCATTACAGCCTATCATCCTCAAACTGATGTCCAATATGAGCAGGCTATTCTGACACATGAAGAAAAGTTGAGATTATGTTTTATGGATATCAAAATAGTATGGGATAAATATCTACCTTTGGTCGAGTTATCATAAAACAATAATTCCAACTCATGTATCCAAATGGCCCCTATAAATCCCTTTATGGGAAGAGGTTTGGAACACTTAAATATTGGTAGGTATATGGGGAATAGTAAATCTAAGGCCCTGAAATTGTCGTGGAAATGGTGGAAAAGGATAAGACCATTCAACAACACATCAAGGATGCTCAAAGTCGACAGAAGAGTTATGATGTAAATCACCAATAATACCTATAAATTGATGTTGGAGACATAGTATTCCTTCATATATATATATATATATGGACGAAATTAATCATATTTCGGAATTAATTGAACCCTAGTCAAGATACATCAGACCCTTCGAGATCATTTATCACATTGGAGTGGTAGATTATCGTATAGTATACTGAACTAACCAATACCAAGTACATGAGTTATCTCATGTATCATCCATGAAGATGTATATATGAAACCCCTCCAATTTAATCTATCCATAGGTGGTACCATTGAATAATGATCTTTCCTATGAATATAATACTGTGAAAATTCATAAATCATAATGAGAAAGTCCTACAAAATAATAAAATGCACCTTATCAATGTCTTCTAGAGAAAAAAAAAACATTTTATGATGTGACATGGGAACTAGAGGAGGTGTTGAAATAGATTTACCCTCATCTATTCCAATATGGGAAATGAAAATTTTTTGGGTCAAATTTCATAAGGTGGGAAGATTGTATGGAACCAAACCATTATAAATGAAATTCCCATTTTTTGATTTATAGAAATGTTTTATGGTGTATTATGGTTATACAAATAACATGTACTTTTTTGTAATCATTATATATAACTTAAATGAAAATTTAGAATCATTACCATTTATAATATATCCATTGAACAATGATCACTTTTTTAGTATAATATTGTATTTTAGCAATTCTAATGGACACAAATAAAGGACATAATGGCCCCAACTAGTAGGATCATACCCAATGAAGCTCATTTATTAGAGATTCCAAGGGATATATAATCTCTTGGTTTTTACCATGACCATTCCCATTCTAATATCCAAAAACATAATTATGAGTGAAACAGTTTATGGGAGAAGTTAAAGCTCATCGACATCACAACACAACCCATGTACATCTATCAACCCCAAGAATGTCTCACCACCATACACATTACTCTTGGAGATTTTGGTGGTGAATTAAAGTAATATTTATCATGACCCTAGTAATATTTATACGTAATTTAAAATTTTTATAATAATTAATAGATTTTAATTCTATTATTGTTACTTTATAAATTTTTATTATACAATAAAACACAAATTGTATTTTTTTTGTGTAATATTCAGATTAAATTAAAGTATTTATTTTGATGAATTAATGGATTTTTGAAATAAATAATATTTTATAAAATATCATTATTAAATAATTTCTATTAAATATAAAATATTATAAATTTTTTATGAAGTAAAATATATATTTTATAAGTGCTCAAAAATTGTTATTTTTAAAATACACAACATTTATCAGTAAATGAAGATTATTATTTTAAAATTGAAAATAAATATATTTATAAAATTTTCCTAATAAAATGAATATTTTTTCTGGATTCATAATTTTGAAATTATCAAATGGTGAATTTTTAATATATTTTTTGAGAGACTCATATTTTCAGGTAAATATTAAATACCGTATAAATATACAGTGTGTATTATGGAATTATAATGACCCAAAAGTGATATAATAAATAATAAAAAGGGTATATAAACCCGAATATGTGTTTTATCTTTAAAATAATACAATTTTAACTATATTTTAATTATTTCATAATTCTATTATGAATCCTCAAAATCTTATAATATATTTTAATATTTTAAAATCATTTATTTAAGAGTATGATTCTCCTCCACCAAACCTAGGTTATTAATTTTTTATGTTAGTACCTTGGCCTTATAAAATAATTAAATCCACCACCATTTAACTAATACTATGGAAAATACCCATTGTATGTTTTTTGGTTTTGAAAATTTTATTTTACAGATTCCATAACCTAAATAATAATGATTCCCATACTCATTAACTATATAAACCCACCCCATATAGTGTTTCTATTCACTCCTTAATATATATACAATGTCCTTACTATTACCTTCCCTCTATAGATTCCTCCCAAGGCACCCCTAATCTCTCATGTAGCTCCTCCCAAGCATTTGGATTCACCCACTCAAGTAATTGACTTCTCTCTTATCATTTCTATTCAATGACCTACCATATGTTATGTATCTCAATTACAATTTATTAATGTTAGGATATGTTCATCTATATCCCCATTAATATATATTTTATTTACATACGATGAGGGACTCCTTTCAATCTCATTTAGAATTATAAAGAACCGTTATAAGCACTTGATACCATGCTGAAATTTAGTAAGAGAACCTTTCCTTCTCTCATTTATTCATGTTTCTTTATTATCTTAGGCTATCAATTTATAATTCCTATTTTTTGGGATATGTTTTTCCATTCCCCTATTTATTTCTATTTTTGATTCAAATGATTAGATACCCATTTATCTCTTAGCACCCCATTTTATGAATTTTAATTGATTTAGTTATGTGGATGAAATTTCACAGTGATTTTCCATGACAAAACAATTGTGTGGTGAATAGAATACCCATTTATTGTAAATGTTATTGACATTTAAAAACATAAAAATAACATAATTCGGAAAAAAAAAATTTATTTCACACTCTTTCATCGTTGGATAAAATATTATAATAAATTAATCCATTCTCTATGTTTTATGTGGCACACTTAAGTAGGAGAATGAAATTAAAGTGATGGGTGTCCGTGGAATTATATAGGTCTCCAATGAATTGTGTAATGTTTAGCCTCATGAGATGTCATGTTGGGACAAGGAATGATCTTGATTCATTTATGGGACTTCTCAATTAATAATAATAGTCCATTAGCCTTTAATTATGTTTATTATACTATGTTTTAAGTTGTTTCCACATTTCCAATGTTGTAATTATGATTATCATGTTATATCCTGTCTCATTTTCTATGTTTATGATTTCTACTCATTTTATTACCCATTTAACGGCCTATTCTTTGAAGTTTAATATTATATTCATTTAATTCCATTTTTATTCCCTTACTGGGATTTATATCTCACACCTTTTTTATGTGTTCCCCACGTTATCCTGTGTAGTTGTAAAAGCCCTATAATTTTAGAATCATGTTAAGAAATTTTTCAATAATGTTTTATATCACATGTTCAAGATGTTGTTCTACGTACCAAATTCTGAAATACTCTATACTTATCAATCATTTGGTATTAATAATGTTTACTTTAATGTAATAAATCAACTAATACTTTGTAATAAAGCGATGTGTTGTTATAGCATATCGGATACATTAGATAATATCTGTGAAAGAAATGAAAATGTAAAGGATGCTAAATTAATATTTTTTTATTGACCTATGTCAAAATTAGAATACATGGAGATAAATATTTTTTGCATTTTTTTGTAATAGTGAATGAATTCATTAGAAATGTTAGGTATTTTTAGTGATACTCTTAAAAATTCTATGTTTTTCAAATAGATACAACAAATTTTTTATAAAAAATTGATACAAAGGTATCACCCAATAATGATCATGATTACATAGAAAATGGGGAAAGGATGTACTCTTAAGAATAAGTGTAAGTAAATAAGTGAACTAAAATTTCAATATATATAGCCGGAAATGAGATTAAATGAAATAAAAAATGAATATATGTATTTATACTATGTTGAAATTGTTGAAATAATGTTTGAAATCATAATTTCATTCATATCAATAATTTTTTGGAAAGAAAATGTAAATTAATGGGGAGATATTTCATTGACGTGATTAAAATTTGTACTTATAATACATTACTCATATACTTTTTCAAAGATTCAAGATAAATAAAGATATAATGATTTCATGTTGTGAAGAAGTTCTTAAGGTATAAAAATTAAAAATTAAAAAAACAAAGAAGTTTCCATTCAAGGGGAAATAGAAAATTTTATAAAGATATAAAAAATAAATAACTACTTAGTTCTTTAGTTTTGAATTTATGGGTGACCACAGGACTAATGATCCAACTATAAATGTATATAAGGAAAAGATATATATTTCAAAAATTAATGAATATTATTTAACTAATAATTGAGATGATGAAAATTATAAAGAGCAATAACATATGATATAGTTCATGTTAATGTGTTATTTTATATAATAAATATAATATATCTCAAAAATTTAATAATTTTATAAATTTTTATGAAATATTCATAAAATTTGTACATAATTATTTTTACCAATGCGGAAAAGGAATCAATGTTGTTACAGGGGATTGAATATTTTAAGGTTTTAATCATTAAATAGAATATAAGATTCAATGATATATAAAATAATGTTGAATGGAAATAAAATAACAAAAAAATTATCGTAAAAATAATTTGGATTCTGAAATTCAACAAACCAAATTGATTGTTAAATTTTTAAAATTTATACAATATATAGAATAATTATAAAAAGGAGTTTTCCTAGGTAATGATTCATTAAAGAGGTGTGATAGATGTGAAAATTTCCAAGGACCAAACTAAATATAATTATATTATTATGGATGCATGGAATAGAATGCTAATTAAAATTTTATTTCAATGTAATTTAAGATTGATGAAAAGAAAAGAAATTTTAGAAAACCTGTATTTTCTGAAAAATTAAATGTTAACGAAGAATCTTCTACCAATGAAAAATTGGAAAATCAAATGAGATTAATAAAGATAATAATTAATGTATATAGAGTTTAAAATTAATATTTTTCATATATAATATATAAAATTTTAGTCTTAAATATTAATTTACTGCAAGTGAAACCATCCATACATGAAGCTACTTATGGAAGGAGATTTTCATTTTATGGATATTACTATCATTGTGGTGGATTAAGACATGTGATTAGAAGATTATGGATTAATTAGTAGTATTTATATAAAACTAAATGGTATTTAAGGAATGATTTGAGTACTATTCAACATATTCAATGAAAATAAGTTTATAGAAATGCATTTTTTGAATTAAAGATAGATTTGTAGTTTCAGATGCTAAAATAACACTATAAAAAGGGTAACCAATCAGGTTATGGAGATGTGAATTTAATTGTCATGTTTTTTAGTTTATAATGAATATTAATACTATAATGTTTAATAATAAATGGGATATGGTAAATGATAAATCACTTATAGTGGAAGTTACATTGAAATCATTACAAAATGAGGGTCCACTGATTTTGAATAATATATTCTCATAACATAATATGGTTGATATGAATACTATTAATGAATTATAAACATGTAAAAAAGTTTTATTATTATTTTTTAATGATTTTTAGCTCAAAATAAAATGATTTAGAAAAATATATATAAGATAGAACATTTTAAAATCAATGAGTAATCATTAGATTAATGGGATGCCATATAAATTGCATAATGTTTCTCCGAATTGTGATGAATGCAATAAATTGAATTTTTGAATTTTTAGAATCTTGATTAAGAGGTTAAATGTTTATAATTTTGTTATTATTTTACAAAAGAATGATATAACATGTTTCAAGTTTTATTTGTTGATGATTTTTGTCATCTGAACACGAAGTACGAGAATAAGTTATGGCATCGACGACAATGAAACCATAACTCAAAAAATATAAACATGATTAATCATAGATAAAATGTTTAATATTATCTAGTATTTAATATGTAAAGATATTTTACTTTTTAAACTTTATAAATATATGATATTGTTAACTCTTAAAAGTAGAATGTGTATATTCAAACATGTCATCCATAAAAATTATATTTTTAGTTGTTTATGGGCCTCTGAGGAACAAATCGAATAATAGAGATGACAAATTTTAACAATGTATTAATTAATTTAATCATATTACATTTATTTTGTATATGAATCATAAATAATAGAAAATATTTATAGATAAGAAATTTTGGATATGTGTAGAAAATATTATGTTTTTATTTAATGGAATTAGAATGGTTAGTAAATCTAATAACACATAAAGAAATTAAAATGTATATTTAGAATATATTGATTTATAATATGATTTTAGAGCATAGTATACCATATATAAATATAATTACTAAATCCATGAAAATAATTCTTCTGGATATGGTTATACTATTTTGGTGGATTTTGATATAGTGTAGTTCATTTAGAGAAATATTTTTTGGAATAACAATTCATATCCAAAACGTTTTCATAAATCATATGATTTTTAATTTGCCTTGTTAATAAATTTATAATAATAATATTCATATATTAATGTACTAAATGGTGTTTGTAATATTTTCTATTGTTATGTTGAAACGGAAGCACATTCAAATGTTTTAGTATAGAGGTGCTGATAGAATTTTCCTTGGTTACCCTCTTAATAGAAGTAGTTATAACTACCATAACAGGGGAATAGTAAAAATTATATATTGTTAAGTTTTAAATGATATGGGATTATTATTAAATTAGTTTAAAAATAGTGAATAAGTGACATACGTGATAGTGATAAATTAAAATTTTATCATGAATATGATGAAATTTATTGAAATGGTTAATATTATTGTGATATTATAGAAGAAGAATATGATTTAATATTATAAAGTGATGAATAATAGACAAATTAAATTAATTCAGGTTTTTAATGTATTAGGATATTCATACTATAATTTATGATCATCCAAATATAGTTCAAATTAGGGGATCATTGAGGATAACATCACATGGATCATTGTATTTTCAGGTCAAACCATATTGTGTGGATTATTTATTAAGGCAAGAAGAATGAGTGGATTCTGTGGATAAATAATTTTACAATTTTTAGAAGAATTAGACTATGGAGTTGGAAAAAATACAATAAAAAAATAATGTTATTATAACTCTGTGGTTATTAACTATTAGGATGAAAGGAAAGGGAAAACCAATGAAGAGTAAATCATGAATTTTCTTCAACGGTTATTATCATGTTGAAGTTTGTTACTACAATAGACCATTCTCATCAATTAAAAATCGTATAAATATTATTATTTTTCTTTCTCAAACTACTAAATGGTTATTTAATATCCTATAATTTTATGTGGATTCATCTTTTTTTCATGTGTGATCTTGAATAGGGAGAGTAAAAATAGGAACCTATATGATTATTGGTTAGAGATGATGGTGGATGTATTTTTAGGTTAAATACTACATTATATGGGTAAAAATAAGAATTTATATAATGGTATTCAATGAATTAATCCTACTTGAAGTTGTTGAATTTCTAAAAATAAAGAGTGAACATAATCCCCATAATCAAATAATGTGAGGAGGTATCCTTTTTTGTTATTATCCATATTTATGAAATTATATTTTACGGAAACATAGAATATTTTTTCAAGAATAATCACTCTCAAATGATGAACATGTTTGAGATTCCATTTTCAAGAGAATTTGAGTACTTATTGGGACCTGACATTTCTGAGGAGGAGGATTGTATATTCCATTCTCAAGATATGTTTTCCCATGAACCGGTGATGTTGTTTTGTATCAAAGATTATAAGGTATTTTCTAATCCAATTATAGTGGAAAATAATTCCATGTATGCTATTTTTATAGAGGTAAATAAAATAGAATTAAAAAACCAATGTTTTTTTACTATACTTAAAGACTCCAACAATATATATCCTATATTTTTTCCATTATTTTAATGGAACTAGAATACAAAAAATGAAAATCAACTAATTTTAATGAATCATATTTATGGTATATTCAAAATAATATATTCTTTTCAATAATGTATTATAAAAAAATGGTAGATCTATCTAGATTTACTGATGTTGATAGGGTTGGTAGTATTGATGGAATGGGGTCTGCATCTAGTTTAGTATTCTTAATATAATATATTTGTACTTCTTAAAATAAAAAGAAGTAATGTTATAATATTTTATGTATAATAGATGAAAATTATACTTATGTAACTCATAATCAAGACAATTTATTTGGATGATAATTTAAAATGGAGAAATCATAGTAAAAATAAACATACCATTTTTTATTGTCTATGATATTCATATATTGATTAATATATCAAGATATTTTGTTATAATTCTCAATAAAAATAAATAGATATCATGTACCACAATATATAGGATATGTATGAACAAGGGGAGATGAATTTTGAGATTGTTTCTACTATGTAGAAAGAATTAAATATCTATAACAAGACAAATCAAAAGGATTAATTTAAATAGATGATGTTTATGATGGGATTTCAGCCTCATCCACATCAAAGATATGGTATATTTATCTCATTCCCTCTCTTATTTTATTTTTATTCAAATGGAGAGACAAAAAATAAATTCTAAAAATACATTTTTCTTTAAGGGGTGAAATATATTTATGGGGAGTTTCTTAAAAAAAGAATATATTTAATTCAACATGTATGTGTGTGTATTGGTGAATGTATGAACTGTACTATTTGGATTGTCAATTACTTCTTCCAAATTTTCATTAAAAGAATGGTCATTAATAATTTTAACAGTAGGAATTTATATAATAATATAAACATTGATTTTTTAAATTTAATTTAGTTACTCTTATATATATTATATATATATATATTCATTATTTCATTTTTCTATATCAATTTTTCAAAATATTTATTAGAATATATAAATGATGATATATTTTTAATGGTCTATGTAATATATGTTCAATTCATGAAAAATATTCCAATGTGGTATATTTTAGTGATCCAAAATATGTATGTGGTTTATGGTGTCTTTGGAGTTACTTTATTACAATTGGATGATTTTTGTTTTAGGATGATGTTTGCCTATTTTGGGTCGTATATTTTGTCTATTTTATCAATACATTTTTACTATATGAATATCATTAAAACCCAATTGAATTTTTTGGTTTTCATCTAGTAATGTTTATTTATAAAATTTAATGTTCTTAATGTGGTATTATGTCAGGATCAAAGTCAAAATTTCAAATTTTTCATTCATAGTTTTTGAAATCACAAACACTTTCTTAAAATAATATTTTACTATATTTATTTGTTCCTAGTATTTTTTTGGTTATTTAAAAAACTTATTTTTAATCCAAATATATAAATTGTTCTAAAGTATGAAAAATATAAAAATTTATTATTTAATATGATCAGTTAGAAAGATGGTTTTTTTGATACATTAGACCAAAAAATGTTCTATCTACTGGTTAGATAAGTGTTTTGTCTGTAAAACTAATCGAATATATAACCATTAGACAGATAATTTTTCAAATTAATTATATTGACCATAATGAAGTTCATAGGAATAAAAATAATTATTATATTCCATTGGGATGATCATAGTTTATAATTCTAGTATATATAATTGTTTCCTTCAAATGGAAATATTTTATATAATTGTAATGGTGATAAAAATGTATTCAAAAAAATAAAATAATGTTAAGGATTAGATGTCAAGATTGAGATCCATATCATTATGAACTATCAAATTCAATGATTTCCAAGAACTTTTCAACCAAATCAGAAATATTCCCATTGAATAATTTCTTATAAATAGGATTAAATATGAAGAGTTGGGAGATAATGCGTTAGAAACATATCACATATGATGATCAATTTCTGTGAATATATTATTTTTAATATTTTTAATCATTTAGTGATTTTTAGTTATAAGCAATATGTTTGAGGTGTGTAAATTAGTTATAACATTTTTCATTTGTAGTTTTTGGGACCAATCACAGATTTGATGAAGAGATTTTTGAGATATGATAATTTGTGAATCTGGTCAATCGAATCAAGGGATTTGGGGGGCATGAGGATAGAGACATTGATCATCATATAGTGGGATTTATTGTTTAAGATATAAAGAGATGATTATGAACCATCTGATTGAATTATTCTAATGCATTGTAAGATGATGATTCCTTTCTTCGTATCGAGGGATTTCCTATTATAAAATGGTATGACTTACAGTTGGTATTGAAGCTAGGGATACCATAAGTCATAATTTCTAAATCCATTATCTCTTTAGGTTAAATAATAAAATCGCCTTTTTTAATATTTTAATTCTTTCATATAATTATAATATTTTTACTCATTTTTTTACGTTATTTAATATTCATATATGTATTTACATGAGAATTGTATTATATAGTTCACTTTATAATAATATTTTTATTTTTCTATATGTGTGATTGAAAATAAAATTGATACATAGAATGATTTTTTAATCTAATTTAAATAGTTTGATCATGAGATGAAGTTCAAGTATGATCATTTAGAATTAATAGGATTTTTGTTTTGTATTTGATTAATATTTTTTTAAAAACAATTCACCACATCATCTAGAAATTATTTAATATTAGTATCCAAAAATTGGTATCAGAGGAAGTTATAATGATATACATTCAGTGTATTTACTTTTGATATATACTTTCTGTAATTATTTTTAATTATAAACTCTTTGTTAATAAATATCTTTTACACTAAAGTATTTTCGTTGAATAATGGTTTTATATGATAAGATAACAAGATTAAATGTTTTTACACTTGAAAATATTAATCCAAGTAGAACATATATTTTTAAGGGAATTACCATGAATACCGGAGAGATATAATGAAGACTTTTTTATCAACAATCGTGTATATAACATGGTGATTCCATATGGATATTATGTGATTCCAGAGAAAGAAGTTACTATTATTACCAACTAAGAAAATAAATAATCTCAATTTAATTATAATTTATGTAATATTATATATTATTCTTTGAAAATAAGTAACTATATTTAATTTTATTTCATTTGAGGAAGATAATAGTATATAGAAAAATTTAGTGGCTGCTATATTTGGAAAATAAAATGTTATTGAAACTAAAAGATTTATATTAATAGAAAACTATGAATATTTTGTTTTCATTCCTAGAGAATTGGTAACTAAATGAATTGAATATTTATGACCACTATTAATAGTTTATATTATCTTGGAAATATATATGAAATGTGTGAAATATTATAGGAAATTATTATAGAGATTATTCTCAATGAATGAGAATCTAATAGGTTATATTTGAATGAAATGAGTATGATTAAATTTTTTAATTTAAATGACCTCATTATCACACTTATTAAATATGAATTCAGAATGAAATGGAAGTCGTAGAAAATGAAAATTAAAATAGGGTTTATTTTTAAACTACATCAGATGTTCCTACTAAATCTTAGTCATCTGAGAAAATTGTGAAATCGTATAGAAAGAAAAATAACAATTTTGAATCGGATACTATTTCATCAAAAAAATCATTGAATGAATAAGATAATCTTGTGAGAAAAATTAAATATATTATTTTCAAAAAATACTTGAAATATAAATATAAGAATAATCACAAATAAAATGATGATAAGGAATATTCTTCTGATATTATATATTTTCAGTGCAAGAAAACAAGATATACAATTCCTTGTTTTTTTTATCTCAAAAGATATTATAATAATGATTGGAATTATTCAAGTAATTTTAAATTATATTAAAAACACAAGAGACATAATATTTTTAAATATTTAGACACATAGAGTAAAAGTGGACGTGATTCTTCTTTATAGAGTTATTCAGAAAATGAATTTTCCAGATAGAGTCATATAGGTTTATATACAGAAATAAAAAAGGTGGGAATATCTTATTGAAAAGGTAACTACTATTTAATATCGTATTAATCATAAATTGAAAAAAAATTAACATGATAAAAAGGATGATAAAAATTATACTTCATTGGATAAATAATCCTCCTCTATTTAAGAGGATAATAATTTTCCTATTTATGAATAAGTAATTTGGTTCTCAAAATTACAGGAAATATAAAACTCAAAAGTTTTATAAAAAAAATTTGTGTCTCTCATGGTAAAATTTTTATGGAAAATTAATGAATTAATACCTTAACTACATATATATATATATATATATATATTATTTTTAATTAAAATGATAAAACTAATTTTTAATAAGATATTATTTTTAAAGATCCTGAGACATCAGTTTTTAATAAAAATAGTTTACAAAATGATTTTGTAAAACACAGTTTGAATGTCAATAATTTTGAGGATAAATACATTTTTCTAAAACTAAAATATTAATCTCTAATTATAAGAATATTTTGTTTTTTTCCACTAGAATGGGAAACCTATATAAAATGTTTCCTAATATCAAAAATATTGGATATATTTATGGAATGGGTTTTACTATTAAAAAAATATTTTAAAAAATATTTAATTTTTTCAAAATACTACTACATTTTTTACTAACTGTCCAATTTGTGTACAATAGAAGAATAAGTTTTCTTTTAATAAATTTCATCTTGTATAATTTAAAAATCCAATTTTTAAAAATAAATTATATTCAATCAAAATAATAATGTTGAAAAAAATACGGTTACCTAATTTTTTCTTATTAAACAATACCCAAGATGGTTTTCATTATGAAATGTGAAATTATTTATTTTCATGAAAATAATGAATAGTACAAAAACAAAAACATTTGCTACCTAGATAGTCAGCTTTCCAGAAATATGACTACAAAAAAATATTTATGAATATCATAAATATTAATGGTGTATAATTTAATTTTGGAGATTATTCTCAATGAGTGAGAAGATTTAATTTCCAATGTCTTATTTTTAATATGAAACAAAAAAAATCCAATAAGCATAATTAAATTATTTTATGATTGTTATCCTATTATATTTAGGAATGATAAATGTAACATTCATAGTTCTAAAGATAAATTTATTATTTATGCTAATTGGAATAAGAATAATTACACTTTAAAGAAATATTGTCTTCCAACATTCCTGAAGGTTTCGTTGTCCTCAAACTCCCCCAATCTATTCCAAGATGTGCCTAACCTCCCTTTATCCCCAACTAAGCTAACTTGTGCAATAGACCTTTGCAAGCTCACCTAGGATGCTAGGTTATTCCTTCATCGACCATCAGTAGACAAATTTGATCATTATATCCTTCGTTCCTAGAAGCTACAGGTGTGTGCGGTGGTCGGGTTTCATGATTGGATTAACATTATGATTCGTTCTGATTGGAGGAGGACCTTATCGTCGCCAGGTCTATGGAACCCTGATGATTCAAAAGAGATTTATTCTTTCTGTTTCATTGGTGTTTTGATTTTCACATGAGGCGCAATGAATCTACAATCGCAACATGGGTAAGTCTCCATGGTCTCCCCCTTTCCATTCAAACCCCATCTATCTTGTGTGTTATTGGAAATATGATTGGAAGATACCTCTATTCTGATCATATAACAGAGGTCCTGTGTCATCCCATTTGTTCAATAATATGTGTTGAAGTGGATTTAGCAATGCCACCCGTGAATTGGGTATAGATCACAGATGCATAAGAATTGAGGTGGAAGTATGAGGGAATAATAGATTCTTGGATCAGATACTGTGTTAATTTTCATCAATTTGGTCATCTTGCATTAGTCTGTAAAGGCAGGAATGTGATCATCAATACACAAGTAGTGGATTTGGACTCCTGTGGCTCTGGAGACATTGGAATGGAAGCAATTGCTGGTGGAGGTTCAGCCAGCGATATCTCTACCTAGGCGAACATCTGATAGTGTAAATGAGGTGAATGATCTCTAGAATGTGGTAACTAAGAACACTGGAAAGGAGGGTTCTTGTGGGGAGGGAGTGAGGGAGGATAAGCGGACTCATTCGACTGCGGAATGTAAGTCTTTACAGAATCTGGTGCATGCAGCTGTGGTGAAGGTAGTGCAACCTTCTCTGAATCCATTTATGAATCAATTCTTTGATAATCTGAAATTATATCTTGGGGATGGAAGCGGAATTTTGTGGATTTTACTGGAAGTGGCCATTGGAAGTTGGTTATTGTTTCCACTTATAATTAGTTTGAGGTACTAGAGACTGAGAGGGATCCTCTTATAGGGGAAGTCTCACAAAAGTTTGAGTTTGAGAATATGAATCTTGTTCCCTTTTCTCAGCCTGCAGTGAGTGAGGTTAAACTTGGATAGAAGTCCCATTATTTTTGTGAAAATGAACTTCCCATTCAATGCCTCAAGCCAATTAATGTTAATATGCCATCATAGCTAGCGGGTGGATGATATCTTTCAGTTTCAGAGGGTATGTTGATTGGAGGAATTTTTGGATGCCAAAAGTTTGATTCCATTCACATCACTAGAAAATGGGGATATGTCTCTGAAAGTGGAAATGAAAATTCTAGTGATGTTTCTAGACTATCTTATAGTAATTTTGTTCAATGTGATAAAAATAAACTGTCTACATGTGATGGAAGTATGACTTCTCCACCAAGAAGATGACCGAGAAAAGATTACTCCTACCTGCAAAACATATTATCTACTAGATCATCCTCTAAGAGTGATAATCGGTCTAGGGCAGTCAATGGTTAGAAGAAGGGAATGAAATATTATATGTAGTTTCTCTCATTTGAAAAGATAAATATAAGAAGAATGTATGCTAAAGTTCTGAATCACTATGAAATCTCAGAGTGGGAATTGGCTACTCCAGATGAAACTTCATATCCGGAATATGGTAATGGGGATGATTTCTATGATATGTAATTGTCTTCCTTGATGTGCATTACTTGAAATATGTACATTTATTTTATGTTAACAAATAGTTAGAGGTCATCCTCTGTCTGGTCCTTCCTTGAAAATTGGAAGTATTGGTAGAAAATACTATGTATATGTTTTAGTTGATGACTAAACTAGATATAAATTGTTATATTTTAAAAAATATATATATATTGTTTATTTTTTTAAAATAAATATAACCAAGAGTTAAAAATTATAAAAGACTCTCCTTTATTACTATTAATAGTGATCATGGGGGATAATTTAGAAATTATAATTTTGAAATATTTTTTATTGGAAAATATCGTATACATTAATTTTCAGCACCAAAAACTCCAAAAAATAATTTAGTAGTTAAAAGAAGAAATAAATTTTTTCAATAGATTAAATGATTTTTAATGAGTGAATAGTAAGTTGTTAATATTTTTTGGGATGAATAATTTAGTATTTCCTATCATAATATAGATCATGTTTTAATTTGACACTTTATAAATAAAAAAACATTTTGAGTTGTGGACTCAAAGGAAACCTGAACATTCTTTAATTTTTTTAGAAAGTACATATCATGGGGAAATAACTTATTTATATGTTTTTAAAGATATTTGTCAAGAATATTTTTAACCTATTGTTTAAGAAAAGGAATTATATAATCCTTGAAGTTGGTTGTTTCTGAAGAATCATTATAGTGATAATATAGAGGGGCCTGATGTTCCACTATAACATTTCTGCATGGTCATTCTCTATAAAGGAAATAAGTGTATTATAATCAATAAATTATTTCTTAGCATGTTATATATTAAATATAACTACCATAATCAAAAAAACCTTATGGATTTTTTTAAGGATTATATAAGTAATTTTTATTTCTCATTGGAAAAAGTAAGGGAATATGAAATCCAGGGTTGTATTGGTATTATGGAAGAATTTTTTAATACATCATATTTCTAGTAAAATATTTATGATAATATATTATGTAGCAATTGTTTATCATAAAATATTTTTTATCTAGAACATTTAAAAAAGGAATACACTAGAGTCTTGGGTTAAAATACCATTCTGGTATAATGGAAAGAAAAACTAGGTCATATAGTGCTCATAGACTATCGAGGTGTTGTTTCTCTAGTTAGATATTATATTATCAAAGCCATAGTTTTGTGAGTTTTAAAATTACAAAAATTATCCCCTTTCCCCTATCGATCATTCTAGATATTAATTATCATACAATTAGTAATATTAATAATGTGATCCACGATGAATCCATTAATCAAGGGTGGGTTTTAGGTGAGTTAACTTTTACCTTGATGGAACCTTCAGTGAATGTTGAGGGAATGTTGTTTATTATAAAAATATTATATCTCCTATATAACATCATCAATTTAATTAAATTTGTAAAGGAGGATTTAGCTACCTCTTTAATGGAGGGTTCAGTTTGGTAGGGTAGTTCCCATTCTCAAAATTTTGGGGGTATAAAGTCCATAATTGTGTAGACCCAAATAGGAATCATTCAATCCTCTTGTCCTTTATAATTGGAATTCAAATTTCGGTTTCATTAACATTGTGATGCATCAAAACTGGAGATTTTTTTGGGTTGTCGTGGGAATTTGGATCATCACTAGTTGATTTGGTTATCAATATTGATGGTCTATGAGTGAATAAATAATTTTAAAAAATCTCCATCAGGGAAAATTAATGTATAATTTTTTTATACCTAATTCCAATATCCTTCTTCTCTATGGATAACAATTACCACATTGATCAAGTGTTCCTTCAGGGTATCCTACACTACCTAATTTCCATTTACAATCTTCTCATGTAAGACCATAAAATAATATTTGACTCTAAATGTGTGTTCTATCTTTTGATGATAGTATTTAGGGATATCATTGAAACTATCTATATAAGGAAAACTCATCATAGGTAATGTGGTCATGTAATTCTCCAAATATGGTAAAAGGTAACCATAAACTATCAATTCCAAAAGTATTTTTTTAATTATTTTCATATAATAAATTGTTATTTTATTCCCCATAAACATCATTTATATTGTTTCTTTCAAAATTACCATGTGGATGATTGATGATTAATGTTATGTATATTTTAAATATATCATGTGGAAAAAATTCAATGTATAAGGAAGGTGGATTTTACCATGATAAGTGAATATTATAAAATGAGAAAGAACGAAAGTTGTTTTGAAATAATTTGGAAGAATATTATAATAGGATTTTTGTAGAGTAATGATTCCTAGAGGGTTAAAAAGTACACATTGATCACATGTTACATTATGCAATGAAACAATAATTCACCATCATATATCATATCCATAATTATGACATTAAACATAACATAGTCCTTAATAGTGTTTTATAACATTGTATGATAATGATAGTAGTAGGGGTGATCATTTAACTTTTCCTCATTGGGGTTCCTCGTCCAGGGTAATGTAGTCATGTTTTTATCCTGGGTTGGTATAAGGTACCCATATATCCTAGGATGATTTTTTCATTATTGGATTAGATTTCCTCATGGGAAGGTTATAAATAAATCCAAAATAAATCTAAATATTTTCTATAATTATGCTTCTAATAAGGTCTCTTATCTGCAAATAAAACTATATATGCAGTGAGGGTCCTTCCCAATAAAGTACCTCAATGCCCCAATATCCTTATGAAGATGTCGAATCTGAGACTTTTAAAATGTTTTGAGAAATATAACGAACCACATTCTAAAATTAATTAACCACTAATTATCATTTGGGGGTCATATTACATTGTATAATAGAATCATGTTGTCCATACCCATCCATGCTCTAGCTTCCCCAATGTGAAAAAGGATCCATTAAACAATTGATAATATTCTGTCCAGTTTCATTAGGGATGCTCTCTAATAAGGTAAGAGGAACTGGGTCTCAGGGGATAGTATGGAAAAGAACATCCATGATGGGGAAATTAATGTGAGGATTCCCAATAACATACTCCACCGCATTCATGATATGCTCAGGTGGGAAATTATTGAATAACAATCACATTGAGGTAAGATCATGTCCCATTATATTGAAGGAAATGTGGATACTATTAGTTTCCATGCCTCTCCCTTTTCGTCAATGATTTTTCCAAACATCCTTACCCTAAAATAGAAATATCTATAGATCCTAGGGGAAGGTGATATCCTATTCTAGCACCACAACAAGGTAGGATAATTTATTGGATTCTTGGGATGTACTTCTTCAATGATCACTTTTAAGAAAGAGAGATTTTATCCAATGTTTATTAAGACAGTTGTGGATGAAGACCAATAGGATATATTTGATTAAATTGTCATCAAATCAGAACTAGATAAGTGTTTGTTCACACCTTCCACCTCAAGGACATTCACTACTAGGGAATTGCGAAGGATCATTCCCTCACAGGATCAACATGACGGTTGGAATGGTAAGGTTTGGTGCAACATGATACCATATAAATATAACTTTCTCACCTAGAGAATAAGAAATAATATAGTACCTATGGATGATAAAATTAAGAAAGTGGTCATAAGCATGGTATCCAAATTCTATTTCTATTGAAACTATTGGGAGGAATGTACGAACCATCTCTTCTTTGATGACAAATGGTCTCATATTGTTTGGACATTATTCAGTGACCTTACTTCTTTCTCCACTCATGATTTTTTTGATGTATCATATTTTGAGAGATGGATACATGGAAAAAATCATTTGAGTATGGAAAGGATGGAGAGGTTAATTTTTATCATTGTTGGATATCGGTTCTTGTAGAAGGATAGAAACTAGGCTAGGTATGAAGGATCCCTTCCGAAAGTAAGGTCCTTAATTTTGAGAACTTGGAACTTACTATTGGACATGGTCACCCTTATCAATTATTTGGGGGAAGATCATTCTATGAGATAACTGTAGTTTTTCACCTCTCTGGTTCAACCCTTCAACAACAAACCACAGTGACAATGGGTATGTTGGAACACTCTCGACATAGGCAACAAGATAAATACAGATGGGTCCTCTATATTGGGTGACATTCGAGAAGGGTGAGTGGTGTGTGACACTTTGGGGAGTTTCATTCTATCCTTTAATGTTTTTTATATTAATGGAAACACCCAAATGGCCTAGGTCAATGAATTGATAACATGGTCAACATTATGAAACTATGATAATACTAGAATCATTCAAGTGGAGACTGACACTTTGATCATACATGACACATTTCATGGGAAATTCTCCACCCATGTGGTTGTTATCCTACCTTATAAAGAAATATATATCCCTCATCAACCAAAAAATTCATGTGATCCAAACATGGTGATAGGGTAATAAGGTTTTAGACCACGTTACTTATTTAGTCTATTAGTCATCCAACATCACATTCCTCCCAAACAAAAATTACATGAGTCCTACGTGGGTAATTTGATCATAGGAAATTCCCTCATTTTAAATTACATTAGGTCTCCCTAAACATTTGTTTTCTCCATGTGTCTTTATAACTCTTTTCCTAGAATAAAAATATTATGGTGGATGGGTAGTGATCCAATTCCACATTATCTTATCTTTGATTAGTTCTAGAGAATATTATATTTTGATGTCTAACCAGTAATTATATATTTTTTTTCTATATAATATGAAGAAAAATGCAAATATATAAGTAATATGGTGTTTTTTATTATTATAGATTATCATTGAACCAAAATATATGAATGATGTTGAGATAAATTGAGTAAAATGTGATCATAGAGAGTAGTATAGATTGATTATTACTAGAGGATAACAATGTAAAAATTGATCACATGCTCTTTTAGGCTATCCAACCCCACTTCACTAGCATCTACCATTCCTCAATCATGAACATAAATTAAAAGTATTATTTAATTGTGTGTCTCAACATTCAATGGTAATAATTATAGTTGTGGTGATCATTAAAACATCCCACATTGGGATTCCTTATCATTGGTAATGAATTCATGTTTTTCTCGAGGGTTGGTAAATGGTATACAAATAATTATACACCCAAATTAAATTTTTTTATTCTAGGATTATTATTTGTGGTGATTTTATTTCCCAAGAACATCTATTCTATTAGTTCTTATAAAGATCAAATGACGATGAGTGATCTGTAATGTTGTATTTTTAATAATATGGAATGTGGGAAAAGTAAAAATATAAATAATTTGAAGTTATCCATGATTGTTTATTACTATGAAATAGAACAAATGGAAGAATTTGAGAATGATTTAGAAAGAAGAGCTAATGATGTGTAGAGTAGAGTTATAATGGCTAGAGGATTTTTAAGGATTCATTGTATGTCATTCTAGGTTAGAAAACCCTCCATTAACATGAGATGATTGTTTAAATGGTATTAATTATTGAGAATGATCTAATGATATTTGTTGGTCGCCCATTGTTTTCAAAATAGAACAATCCATCCTGCATAAAAAGAGTGTTTTTTTGATGATGTTGAGTTTGTTATATAAATATGAAGAATTTATTTCATGTCAAATTTAATGATTGATTGGGTGTTGGATATTTTGATGAAGGATTGTAGATTGAGGAATTTATGTACTTTGTTTTTTTTATAAGTGATTTTTTATGAATTGGTGTATATGGGATTGGGTATGTGCACTATATGTGATGGGATATTAACTGTGTATTGAAATTGTGGGTGATGGGGTGTTACTTTCATAGTAATATTATGGTGTGTGTCAATGGATTGTAGGTGTTGGTTTGTTATTCTCTCAAGTGTGAGGTGGAAACATGAGAGAAATAGACTATTGATTCTTGTATATTTTTATTATTAAATATTAAGAATAAGTTTTGAATTATGAAGTGGGTATCTCCAAAAAATATTCCAATATGGGACTCATTTAATAAACTTATCCATTATTCCTCTACTCTAATAGATATAAACATATTCCTCGATAAACGATTTAAATTGAATGATGTTGTCAGGATTCATGGATTCATCCTCACCCTCTGACTTCATGGGTTCAAGTTGCCTTAATATAACATTTATCCTACATGTGATCAAACCATTATCGATTTAGTGATTTAGTGATCATGGTGTAAGGTAAATTTGATAATTTCAGGAGAAATGCTTGATTAGTATGTGGTGTCGAGTGTTTGAAACATATTAAAACATAATGATCCAATATCCTGATGTAATATTACGATTAATACTACACATTCTAAAAAATTATGGACTTTTCATGAATCATTATGTTAAATAATTATTAATGTTTTTCTTTATTAGTGAAAAATGTGATGATAAAGGAATCCTTTTTCAATACTAATTAAAATCATTGATAAACAGACCCCTTTGTCAGTACAATTTTTATCATTGATAAACATTCCATTTATAAGTGATTTTATCTCTCACTGATAAAAATAATATTTCATAAAAATATTATATATCCTTAAATAACATATATTAATAGATAAATACATTTATATTGATATAAATATATCATATTTTATTAAATATGATTTTTATAATCCTAAATATGTATTTGTGCGTAATATAAAATATATTTAGTTAAAATGGACTGTAAAATAAGTAAAATTAAAAATATTATTAGTTATTTTGATAATTATTTGTATGTAAAATAATTTTTTTGACTATTTCAAGACATAAAAATTAAATAAATTAACAAACGATCTAAGCTAAGTTGAAAACATGACTTCAACATCAAATAGACATTACTTTTGATCTGACTGCCTATTTGTACTATACAACATATAAAATAGAATCTTGAGAAGGGATCTTATATATTATTACTTGGGAGGGCCTATGTAAATGGTTTATCCATGTCAAAAATGCCCTGAAGGCCTTCCAAACTAAGTTTTTTATACCAATTATTTTAATATTCAATGGGATTTCAATTTCATTTAGGAGGGTATTCTTATCCTTCTTTGGCAGAGACTGAATTTATTCCCATAGAGAACATTTTTATAGATCTTATGGTTTTCATTTTTTTTGTTTTCATATTGTAGTCATATATATTTTTCAATATTTTATTACATGTACATATGATAAATAAATTGTAAAAATAAATATTTAATAATATTTACATAATAATATATATATTAATAAATAAACTACATGATAATAAATATATATTATAAAATTAATTTTCAATAAAAAACATATTTATTTAACTTATTAAAATGCATTAATATATATATACCTATACAATTAATGTTTATATAATTATATTTTTGGTTCAATAAAAAAAATATAAATTTATCTATATAATCTTACATATTTAAATTAACACACATATGTAAATATTTTCTTGTTCATGTGTGAAATATAAATGTCTACATGTGTCTGTGAATATCTGTGTGAGCATCTATGCATGTGTATCAATATTATTTAAATACATCATAGGTAAATGTATTTTAATAAATATATCATTATAATTAAATATAGTATAAAAACATTTTTCAAATAAATATTTACAAATACATTATAAAAAACAATATCCAAAAAAATATGTAAATATGTGTAAATATTTATATGTAAATATATTGACATATATAATATAATATTCAAAATAAAATTTACAATATATATACATATATTAAAAATGAATTTATAAATAATTTTATAAATCATATAAAAAATTTAGGAATTTTATTTTAAATAATATCTAACCCCCTTTACATAATAAAATTATATGAATAAATATACACACTTATAAAAATTTAAACATAATGTTTTTATTTACATATATGATTCTGTATCAATTGACAGATATATATTAAAATTTATTTTATAATATATATAAATAAATAATAATATATAATATATTTAAATAAATATATATATATATACATACATATATGACACATAGATAGACATATATTTTATAAATATATTGAAAAATAATTATATAAATATATATATAAATATATGAATAAAAAAAGAATGAAAATAAATAGAAATAAATAAAAATACCATACAAATATATTAAAATATACATGGGATGCTGGTAAATGGGTTCAAATATCATAAGGAATGTCACATGATTAGGTCCAGAAATGGATAGTAAAGAACATGTAACTGGGTAGTTGAAAATAACTGATAAAGGGGACTTGAATGCACTAAAAAGGGGAGTTCCTTAGAGTTACAATAAGTGATAAATGTTAGAGGAGGGTGATATTTTACAATTATATTATTTTATATCAAATTTCAGCAGCACTAATATAGAAAAGATTAAGTTCACCACTATCAGTACTAAAAAATAAAGCCGATAAATCCCCCATTTATTAATTATTATTTTTATTGTTGATGAAAATGAAATTTATCAGAACATTGTTTGGTGCGGATAATGGCCTAATTTTGTAATGATTCTCATCATGGTAGTTCTTTTATACACTAAAAAAAGACCATATATAAATTTTTTAAAAGTTTGATCTATAATAGTGGATGAATGTAGTATAGTAGATGACACATTCATGCATATGGAATCACTCATGAGGTTTCCAGATAGTCGTAAAGAGGGTTAGGGTGGACCATGAGGTTACTACATAGTCGTAAATCATAAGAATCTGTGGCTCGTGATGTTGATATGAGTTGGAGTTATTATATTTTCCAAATCATAGTTTCTACACGATGTGGTTAAGGTAATGTAAGAAATATGGTGTGTTTTTTCCATTGATAGAGGAATATCACACATGTACTATGTAACCATATATTCAGTTAATGATATTTATCATATGTGATGAAATTTTAGAGTTTAGGATAAACAAATTGTATGTGAGTTTCATAGGTTATATCGTCGGGGAATGAAAATTACGTGAACATACATATTGATAATGATAATTATCTGCAACATGCAGCATGTAGTTCATGCATGGATTCCAAAATGAGAACACACAGACATAAAATAATTGATACATAAGAGGTTAAAACATTTATTTTATTATCATTATTATAGTATACAAATCCACATATCAGGCATGCGAAATGATCACCTACAAGGATAGTTTGTGATGAACACTATTACATTTCACACTTTCAACTCCACTAATAATATAAATTTATAGTTCTGAAAATTTATTATTTCAATAGAGTAGTTGCCTCTAAGCTGGATAGAGCCTTCACGAATGTCCTAGCTTTAGATAATTGGGACACAGTATCCGGTATTACCCTTTATAGACTGAACTCTGATCATCAACACATCCAGATCAGTGTGCCCACCGAAGACATGAAACCATGTATGGATTTTAGATTTAACAATTCTTGGTTATCTGATGAAAATTTATCTCATATCATTCAAAACAATTTTCCCTAAATGACTTGTAACAATGATGTTCTTTACAATAGCCTCAAATTAAAACATCTCAAACAGACTCTAAAAATTTTGCGCAGATCTAAAGAAAAACAAATAAATAATGACATCATGACTCTATAGAAAGAGATCAATGATCTTGAAAAGATAAACACCACCTATGATCTCAACATTGATCCTAATCATGAAATAAACATTGCGATCAAACATAACTCCCTTCTCACTTTTAAAGACAATATGAGAAAAAAAATGTTTAAAGCTAAATTGTTTGCAGACGGTGATAAAAATACTAAAATTTACAATTTTCTTCAATGAAAAAAGAAATCCTACAGACTATTATCTCTTTTAATGGATGGGGATAATCTCGTTGACAATGAATATGACATCTCTCATCAAATCATCCCCCACTATGAAACCATTTTCCATGGACCTGATATAAACAAAGACCTCCTACCTGGTTTCATTCCCCTTGTGAGAAATGATGAGGACAACTCCGTCCTTCTTAACACACCGATGTATCATGAAATAAAAGATACTATCTTTAGTTTGAATCTTGATAGTTCCCCTGGACCTGATGGTTTCAACAATGGTTTTTTCTAGCATTACTGGGATTTGATTTAGATTGATCTTCGTAAAAATTTTGAAATGTTTTTCATAAATAGTGTTCTCCATCATGCTCTAAATTCCATGTTTCTCACCTTGATATTGATGGTAGATAACACCTATGAGATTCATTTGTTTAGACCCATTGATCTTATCAACACCCTTTTTAATGTCATCAAAAAAAATCATTTCCAATAGTCTTTCCACTCTCACGAACAAAATTGTCGCATGGAACCAATTTGGTTTTATAAAGGGAAGATCCAATCAAGACTGAATTTACCTCGCCTTGAAGTGTGTCAATAATTTGAATAAAACCAATAGGGGATGAAACATTGCAATTAAGATTGACATCGAAAAATCTTTCGACACCATGGACAGGCGCTTAATTTTCAAAGTCCTCCATGGTAATGGTTTTATCACCTCTTTTATATCTATAATCAGAATTCTATTCAACTCAGAGTCTATCTCCATCCTGGTCAATGGATCAATGAAGGTTATTTTAAATGAACTAAAGGTTTCAGGCATGGTGACCCCGTTTCTTCCATTCTCTTCTTGATAGCAGAAGACTACCTCAGTCGTCTGATCAATAGGCTGGTAAGCCAGAACAAAATAAAGCCCATTCATCTCTCCAAATAATGTGAATGCTCCCACTTATCTTTTTAATGCTGATGAAATCATCCTTTTCCTTCAGGGGATAAAATAAACATTCGTAACTAAAAAAATGTGACCTCACTTTATGTAGAGGTTTCTGGTCTAACCGTTAACTGGAACAAATCTTGCATCTTCTTTGGGAAGAATTTACCTTATGGAAGAAAATGTAACATTATTAGTGACCTAGGTCTAAAAGAAGGCATGCTTCCATTCACCTATCTCGGTGTTCTCATTTTTTTGGTAGACACAAATCTGGTCACTTTATGACTATAGTTGATCATGTTCTTAATCAACATTCTTATTGTAAAGGTAAATCTCTCCCTATAGCCTGTAGAACACGCCTTTTTTAAATCCACTATTGTTTCTAAGATGGTTTATTCAATGATGGTCTATAAATGGCCAATTGGAATCATTAAAAAAATTAACATAGCCATAAAGAACATTATCTAGACCGGTATCACTCTTGAAAGAAAGCTTGTGACTATGCCCTGGCCAACTTTTTGCAAACCCATCGAAAATGGTGGTATTGGTATAAAAATATCAAACACTTCAATGAACCCCTTCAAGCAAGACACACTTGGAATCTTTTTCAAAATACCTCTGTATCGATTTCCTTTCTTAAAAATAGGTTTCTAGACAAACTTAAAACAGGAAACTCAAACATCATTAAATCATATATTTGTCCCTCCATCAAATAATCCCTCACAAATATTATGCATAACTCTCGATGGATGGTCATTAGAGACTCCTCCATGAAATTTTGGTTAGATAACTGGATTTGCATGCCTCTAATATCCATTTTTCTTCCTGATAAAACCCCTCATACTATCAACAACTCTACTAGAGAAATTTTAAACTCACAACATGATCACCATCCTAACACTATTTTAAACATTTTTGAAAACTACTCTTTCTCTCCCGCCAATGACATCTTAATTTGGGAACC
Source organism: Viscum album (assembly GCA_963277665.1). Classification (NCBI taxonomy): domain Eukaryota; kingdom Viridiplantae; phylum Streptophyta; class Magnoliopsida; order Santalales; family Viscaceae; genus Viscum; species Viscum album. The sequence continues at coordinate 1,872,253,681 of OY728131.1, forward strand.
TGCTCACAATGGTATGTCAACTCAAAACATTTCTACAAAAATTATTTTTGTAAATCAAAAAATGACTATAGATGGTTAAAAAAATTCACCAAACCTTGGATAAATCCATCGCAATTGAACCTTATATGGCGTATTCCTCACAAAAAAGTGCCCAATTAACTTTTCCACCAATATTTTGGAATCCAGCTCTATTCCAAATGAAAAATATATAATCTTAACAGAGAATATTCTAACCACCTTTTTATCTTTTTTTGCTACTGTATTTCCTCTTTGGAACTATATTCTTGACATTTTTTATTGTAGATGGTTGATGCTTAATTCTGTCAAATATCAACTTAAAAATGTATAGAAATGGAAGGCTCTCAACAAATCAAGATCCTCTTTCATGCTGTGGTTACTAAGCTCCACCATGTGATTTGGTATGATCAAGATTCTATTATTCATCACAATTACTCATTCAATCAAAATGAATGATGAATGAGGATCCTCATTTCTATTCAAGAAACTTATTCGATTCGAAACGGACGATGCCAAAACGACGTGCATGACTTTGTGATCCCATGGTGTCTTTGGATTAAAGGCAATTTCTATCAGCTGAATCGTACTCTAGAGGTGTTCTGGTGAGCCCCCCTACCTGGATGGATCAATATCAATATCGACGGTGCCTCCAAAGGCAATCTGGGACCTGTAGGATGTGGTGTTGTATTCAAAAATCACCACGGCTAGATCCTTTGATGATTCATGGGTAAATGTGACATTTTTACCACCGTCAAAGTTGAGATGATGTGCTTGATTCATGCCATTACATTTTCCAAATCCTTTGGTTATAATAACCTTTGGATCTAAAGTGACTCGGCAACTATTGTCCAAGCAAATTGGAATGGTGTAATCCAACTTGCTTGGATGATTACAACACGCTGAATGGATTGATCCTGCTCGCTTAGCGATCTTAACTATATCATCACACATATTTATCAAGAATCAAACATGGTTGCAGACGTTCTGGCCAAAATTGGAGCCAATAAGGACATTACATGGTTCGATGACCTCCCCATTACTCAACTTTCCTTGCGTGAAAAAGAATGTTATATGATCTGGTCTTTTAGACTCTTGTTATCATTTTTCCTCTTCAATAATATTTAGGATTTGGTCATTTTTGACCAAGGCATCACCTTTAAAAAATATATTTATATTAAAATATATATTTAAATATATGTATTGTTATTAATTTAAGAAAATATGGATATATAAACATTATATATATATATATTCATATATATATATTCATATATTTTTATAACGTAAAAAATGGTTAGATATTTTTTTAAATACATTTTTATTATATATCTATATAATTTATTATATATCTATTACATTTAATTTTATATTTACATAGGAAATTTTGATAATTCATTTTTAAATATTTACTATAAAATGCATTTTTATACTATATATAACGATAATGATAATGATTTAGTTATAATAATGTATTTTTATATGATGTATATACATAATATTGATACTCACATATGTATTTACACACACAAGAATACATTAATGTTTTTTACATATACATTGAAATATTTACATCTATTTGTATTTATTTATATATTTTAAAATAGAAATAAAAATATTTATTGTTTTATTGAAAAACACATGTTTATTTGTCAACATTAATGGTATAGGAATACATATACATATTAGTGTTTTTTAATTTAAATAAAATGGATAATTTTTCATTTTAAATAAGATGATGAATAAATATTTATTTCCATTTGGATTATATATTTCCTAATATATTTTATGTAAATATATATATATATATATATTTATACAATTAATATTGTGTAATAAAATATAAACACATATACTTATATTTAACTATAATTATAAAGAAAATATAAAAAATTTTAAAATTTCATAACTGTAATAATTACAAGAATGTAATCCCTATGAATTAATTCCGTCTCTACTAAAATGGATAAGAAGATTCTCTTAAACAAAGATGATATACTATCCAATAATAAAACATTATGGTATCCCAACTAAATAATCAGTTTTAGAGGCCTCATTTACCATTTTAACATCCACAAAATTATTACATGAGTTCCCCCAGTCAACACTGTATAGAACTCTTCGCTGGATTTGATGTGATATGTGGAATAGCTCAAATGAAAATTTGCTTGAAACATTTTGTCAATTGGAATTTCATATTATGTTTTCACTAAATTATAGATCATTTATTATTTTTATGAATTATAATGACTAATAATTGTAATTAAATTATTATTATGATATAATAATTAAAAAATTATAGTTTAATATAATTTTGAAATTATTTTATAATACAGTTTTTAATTAATATCATATATATTAAATTTAAAGGATTATTTAGAACTATATAAATCATATTTAAAAAATTATATGATATTTATAAAAATATATTTACATTTATATATCAAAATATATTTTTAATGGAATAAAAAAATTATGATATATAATGTTTTTTAGTGCTAGTAAAAATGTGGTGAATGAGATTTAATCTACATTTCCTCTGATTGGACATATTTTTTTTTTGGTGTGAGACCATGTTATCCTTATAGGTATGTTTCTTTGGATTTTCATACATTGTTCTAGGTTTGGAATGTGTTTGATTTTGGTTTTCAAGTATTTGGAGGTGGAAAGATCATTTTTTGATAATCTTTTTGTGCTGAAAAGCTATCTAAAAAAATAACTTGTTGTGTAATGACATTACAAGTCATGAGATAGTTTAATTATGATACAATCACCCGATGATATGGGTTTTTTGTTGAAAACCATGAAAATAATAATTACATAATGTGTATTAGAATTACATACCATTTAATACCTTGAGAAACCGATTAAAACGTGTCATGAGTTTCATTTTGGTTTATTTTCCCTTCATGAATCCTTCCTCAAATCTTAGGGAGACTCTTAGTGGATTTATAGGGATATATTCATCTCTTATTATTGAGGTATGTTATTGGATAATTGGTAAGCACTTTTTTATTTCATTCCCTTCTATTTATCCTCATTTTGATGAAGTAGTGGATCCTTTGATATTTTTGGGTTCTAGGTTGATCTTGATCCTAGGTTTTTGTCTAGATCTTTTCTGTTGTTGTTGATTCAACCATCTTACATCATTTGGAGTTTTCTATTGGCATGTTTTCTTCCTAAATTTTGTGTTAGGTGGTAAATTATTGAAATACATATGTTTTGATTTGGATTATTTTAAATTAGTTGTAGAATTACATTTGGATGATTAGAAACTGAGTTCCTAAATTTAAATTAATTATCTTGGATGATTAATTAATTAAGGAATTGTAAAATTGGGGATATTGGGATAGTTGGAATTGATTAATTAATTATTGAATTAATTATAATATATTATTATAATTGGTAAATTGACTGAATGAATTAGTTAATTTTTAAATTAATTAATTGAATATAGGAAATAAATTAATTGTTGAATTAGATAATGGGGTGGACATGATTAATTAATTTTTTAAATTTAATAGTGTAATTAGTGTAATCAATTAATTTCTGGATAAAAAGAATGTATTTTCATGGTTAATTAATTGTTAAATTAATCAATGTAATTTATGTTATTAATTAATGTTTTAATTAATTAATGGAATGATGTGATTATTCAATTTTTCATTTTGATTAATTAATTGAAGAATTAATTATTGTAATGGTAAGACAATTGTGAAATTGTGATATATGTGTTAAATGTGTGTGGTATAGGGACTTAGGATCCATATACCCATATGTGTTAAGTGTGTTTGGGATAGTTACTTAGGCATTGAATACTTTTATGTGTTAAATATTTGTGGGATAGGGACTGAGGATCCAAATACCCATATGTGTTAAATGTGTTTGGGATATGGACTCTGGATCCAAATACCCATATGAGATAGTGATTATTTTACAAGAACTAAGGCTCAAAATACCCACATGACATTGATTTATGGTAAATAGACTAAGGCTCCAAATACCCATGGGGTGTTAAACCCGATGTTCTTCGTCCATGAGTTTGAATTGGACTATGGTTCTAATTTTATGTTATGTTAAATTATAATAATGGTATTTAGATATATGGTATTCTATGAGGATAGTTCAAACCCCAACAGGGGATGAAGCATATATTTATGTTCAGTATTCTTAGGGAACCCATGGGTTTATGTGGTCAAATAAACAGTAATTTAATAAGTGTGAACAATTTACATTATTTTCCGTATTTTATTGCTTATAAAACTATATACACTAATCTAGAATAGATATTGTTTTAGATTCCATTGGTGGTGGATTAATTATTTTTATTGATATCCTACTTGGGCTTCCAGACTAGTACACCAATATACATTATGTTATCAGGAAAGGATAAGGGAAAATTCCTTGTGTTAGATGGATGATTTGAGATAGATCATGGTTGACGTAACTAGACATGATTCAGGACCCAGTAAGGAGTTGAATGTGTCTTTACTTTTGGGTTTTAATTTTGACACATGAAACTTACATTAGTTATGAATATATACTGTTTAGATTTTATACTGTATTTCTAGTTTTGTTCATCTTTAAATAATGGTATTTACCATGTTATGTTATATTTATTGGTTATTATTATTTATTTCTATTGTTTAGATACTTTTATAAATAGGGTATACTCTCTATTCAATAAAAATTAGACCCTTGCTACTTGTCAGCAACCTATGGAATATGGGAAGGAACACATAAAGTCATGTGACTGACTGGCTCAGGGCATCGGTGTGTGGTAGCCAGGTCAAGATGTTACAAAGGGGTATTAAATAGGTTTGGTTCTCTCATTTTTTACTTTCATTTTTGGAAAGGTAGACAATATAATAGGATTATTTGGCTCTTGGTTAAGAGCTCGTGTATGGGAGTAGTTATCCCATTGTTTGTGGGTAAAATCCATGTACTGAGAGTGCCATTAAAGTTGTGGATATGTATTTGTACAATTGATGATATTTCACCTTGCGTGATGAACTTGTAGTGTGATTTGATTATCATTTCAATGATTTTATCTAGGTGGATATCATGAATATTGGCCAAGGGGACGGATCAGCTACTCAGGATCTTACCCAATTTCTATTCCACCAGTGCGGTAGCCAGGGGTACATTCATAAACATAATCCCCAATCACCAGTGGAGTGATGATCCTGGGATAAGATGGAAATCAACATAGGTTATTTAATAACCCATGATAGATGAGTGGTGATGGGGGAGTTAAATAGAACTAGAGTGTGTGAATATTATCTTATGAACCATATTAGTCTATTAGATATAGTTCTACTAGCTATGGGGATAGATGCAGTGGATGTGGATCTTCAGGGAAAGTATATATGTTCTAGCACAGTGGTGAAGCTCATGGGACTTGTACTGTAACACATATAAGAGTGTAAATATAGTAACATGTGATTCATCCAACACTTTTGGATAGCGGGGATGGATTATTGAGAGTGAGAGGTACTATTATGGTATCTTCTATGGTAGCAGATTACTTATTTGATACCATTTGTTTTAATTCCATAAGTTATACACAACCTGTTAATGGTTTGATCATAGTAGTTGAGTTTTTTATTAGGGTTTTGGTGATAGTTACACTATTGGGAGTATGCTCCAGAGGAATCTTCTTGTGCAAAGGGTGTTCTCTCGAGTTTGGGGAGTATCGTTTCTATTGGATATATATATTATTGATATGTTAGACTTTTAACTATTTTTTCGAATTGATTTTAAAGTATCATACCATGAACAAATTGATTGTTACCATTGGATAATAAATTTCACAAATCCTAAGGGTGAAAAATATGTTCACCGTGGAGAGTGGTACATTGCGGCAAGACATATAGGTCCAGTTCTTTAATGAATAGGGGAGCTCACCGCCCAGGGTTCTAGTCTATTGTCTTATGGTGGAGGTGTAAATCATGATGTTTTACACATATATCGTACATGTTTTAGTATGTTTTTCTTGAATAATTCTTAGTACATCCACCAAATAGATATTTGGAATATACAATTCAACTCATGGCGGAGGCTAATACAATTTCAGTTACACTATAAAAAATTGCACTAACAGAGCGTCAAGAGCTTAAAACTCAACAATAAAAGTTGTAGAATGATATTTTTATCAATCTGGTTACATATTCATGGGGTGGTAACGTTTTTTACTAATATGGAGTATTGAACTCTCTTCCAGTGTGTTGATTCCTAGAGGTTTAACTAGATGAGTATAATAAACTGGTATTCTCTTCCACATATTGGTGACCTTTTTGATCAGTTGCGGGGATACTATGTATTCTGTAAGATAAACATGAGATTTGGGTATCAAAAGTTGAGAGTTAGGCTTCTTTATATATTGATTTCTTCTTTCAAAAACATATATGGCTGTTTTGGATCGGTTTCGAAACGCCCAACGGTTCCGTATCCAGTGACACGTGGACCTTCATTCCAAAGGTAGGAGTTTGCTAGGAGACTTGGCTAGCGACACTTAAGAACTAACATTGGTCGAGAGGATTGGAAGTCGGGCTCATAAAACCCTTTAAGGGAGAATTATTGCATGTTCCAGGAGTCTCTTACTGATTTAAGACGCATTCATATGTTTTTGAATCATTGGTTTATACCCAAGAATAGTATCAACAAATTACTCCTAGCTGGAATGGGTCAGCTGGACGCAGGGGTTCGGAGTCATTTATGCCCGAGGTTTACCATCCCTCGTTAGATTAATGATACCGAGGAGTCTAGACTCATTGAGGCAGCACAAGAAGTGGCACGGTGAACCGATATGAAGATAGTCAGATCGACTGGTTGTTGTGCTTGAACCTCAGAGAGGGTTCCTACATACCCTGTCTGAGAGATAGGGTTAAAAGTCCACGTAGTTCGAATAGGAGTGTTGGAGAACCGACGTGAATGTGGACCCGGGGGTCAGAGGGTGATCGGACTTGAACCACATGGAGGCTTCCTACGTATCCCTGTGTTAGGGAATCAATGTCCTCGTAGTTCTCATTGGAGTGGGTCTTACGCTTTGAGGCAGCCAATGGTAATGGATTGGTCCTTACACCCCTGAGATGTCCCATGGTAACAGATTGGGCCTTACACTCTATGGAGTACTAGGGTAATGGATTGGGGCTTACACCCTGAAGAGGCCCATGGTAATGGATTGGGGCTTACAATCTGAGGAGGCCCATGGAAATGGATTTCATGGTCGATGCTTACTCTAGGCTCACCCGAGTCATGCTCGATGTGAGAAACAAGAGGTAGAAGGGACCAGACGATCACGTCATGAATGGTGCGTTTGTGGGAAGTGGAGTGGGGCTTACGCATAGAGCCGGCCCATAAAATCAGGCCTTACTCCGGGATGGATTCCCATGGTGAAAAAGTGTAGTGGGAGAGGAACTTGGACCCAAAGAAGGATGAAGCAGTACCCTTCCCACTACACCCTTCCTTGGGCATGGCCATGGGGATGTACAAAGGTGCATGGGGGCCTCCTTCCTATGGGTATCCCGCCACTCCCCAGAGAGGGGACAAGTGCCCCAGTCCTAACAAGTGGAAGGGCAAAAAGGGGGCTCCCAAGCTCGGATTCTGCATTACCATGGTAATGTGAACCCAGGAATACTTTGAGAATCCGCCCAAGGGGTAGAGAAACCCCTTCGCCCCTGCTTACCGTGGGTATGTGAACTCAAGACGGCACGCTGATGCGCCTGAAGGTTACATAACCTGGGATTGGTGGCTCTATTGGAGGCCTCACCTCAGGGCTGATGAATGGGCCAATGAGGGAGCTGTGGAGGATCAGGCCAGATCAGAAGGAATTTATCTGGATCTGGAAATGGTAACTCATAAGGTTTTGGCGGGCCACATGGGTATATGAGTGGTGGAGCCCTTTCCATAGGGTGGTGCTACGTAGCTGGAGAGGCTGTCCACGAACCAGGGTGGTCCGCAGACTGATGGGCATTTCGCAAACCAGGGTGGATCGTGGCTTGGTGGGCATCCCGCGAACCAGGGTGGATCGCGGCTTCGGGTTCGGCCCATGTACCAGGTTAGAACGCAGAGGGATCCATGTGAGCAGTGGCAGCCAAGGGATATGCCAGTCGGGGGTTCGTCGGTCGAGGCTTCGCCTGTAACGCCACGACCCCAGCTACCCAAAGTCGGTGCATTATTGCGTAACATTGGCATGATCACAAAAGATCATGTCTCGAAAGACCGATTAGTTTAGTAGCGTTGGAAACACTAGATACTTTCATAAATGTTACATTACATCGTAAAGTGAAAAACTACAAAAACATAGTCTCTATTTTCCACACTCATATCCCCTTCAGACTATCCCTGCAGGTCATTCCTAAAATAATTCTACACATCCTGGAAAAATAAAAACATTGAAAGGAGTGAGCTAAAATGCTCAGTAAGGATAAAAAAATAGGGGAAGCTTTCATAAATAAACATAAACATATAAGGCAATGTAAAAAATAAAACAAAATCCTTTTAAACATGAACTTCAACATAATATGGAAAAGGTAAAATGAGATAATTCCATTTAATTATTCACATGGATATTCTATTGGTCGAATAATCACATGCAATATCAATAACAACTTTCATAATGATGGAATGCATAATTCCTGACTATCATAAACACGTAGCCATGGCCTCGTGCCAAGACTAAAAATATGATTTTGTCAAGGCCTCGTGCCAAGACAGTAGTTTGTCTCATGAGACCTGCCGATGCATCGAGGAGCTATAGCGGGCTCCACCCGTCACTTATTAAGTCCAGTTCATTCCTCATATGAATAGGTTTAAACATATCATAAATCATAACATAATCGTATCATATAAAACATACATAAAGGAAACATAAGATTTCCACACTTCAATCACAAGATATCAATACAACACATTGATATAATAAAAACTTTATCAAAACCATTTTCAATACCAAAATAAAAGAAAAGTAAAACATGGTATTTATTTTTCTTTTAAAAAAAGTTAGGGCTTGTAGAGGAAGCCGAAACTCAAATAGTGCTCACAGAGGCGGAGAAGTCATTGTCGCCGCATACGTACAACAAGAAAAACATTCCTTTTTGTCGTTTAGTAAAATTATTCATATAAAAAATATTCCTTTTGAATAAACGTAAAAGTCAAATGGGTTTATACACCGTATAAAAGAAATTTGTGTATAAAACAAAATATGCTTCAATGAAAGGTGATTGAGATGAAGTCCTTACCAAGATCATTTTTTAAACAAAATAGATCTATTATGTGTATTCAATATAAGTACACATAAAGAAATTACAATAAAAGATAGGACATAATAATATTATAATATAATTTGAAAGTAGTAGATTAAAACGAAGAATGGAAATTGGGTTAAGAAATTCCTTTCCCTCGTGTTTGACATGACTCGACCGCTCTTTAACCTCCTGAATAATAAGATAGAGTTTATCTATACCTGCTTAAGAACCTTTTTCAAGTTCATTATTCATTTTATATCACTTAGTACCAGGTTATGAACATTATGTATTTATTTAAGTTAATAACGGGCGTTTTGTCGATCTTAGGTACTTGAGTCAAAAATAAACTTCTTATAATTACACTTTGTTCATGTGGTAAAATATCCATTATATACATAATTATATTCATGATATAGATATCTTATACATCATATATATCTAGTATATACAGTCATTTATAATATTACATAACATTTAGAGGTAAGAAATGAAATGCACCGTTCATGGAGACGGGAAGCCGTACGTACGCATGAACGCTACTTTCACTTCTATTTCATATTTAATGGAATGAAGTTATCATTATATAAAGGTATAATTAAATTCCAGTATAATATAATGTATAATACAATTTACTCCATCCTTTATACATCCCACATATGGAATTAACGATTCAAATCACTTTGAGGCGGCGGTAGTCCGCACTTCCTAAAATTAAAATATCGTGCTTACCCATAATGGAAATATTAAAGTTATTCCATAAATGAGAAATACAGAATCATAAGGATAACATAAAAACAATATATATATCATATATGAAAATAGTTTCATCAAAATTGCCACCATTAGAGGTGTTAAAATAATATTGAACAATCATCGTTTCGTGAGGCAGTATTTCGCCACCCACAGAAACAATATGTTCTTTAACCATTAGACAAAGGTGTGTGTAAGTGTAAATCAAATCCTTATCATAAGAATATCCTACTATATTTTAGATACTGGTTTTGTTATAAAGGAATGTAATAAAAAGATTTTAGGGGGTTGGAGAAGCAAAATAAAACAAAATAACATAAAAGAATTCATTTCCTTAAAATCGGGTAACTCGTTTTGATTTGATCCAAAGGAATACTTGGGAAGAATTCTGCCCAAAGTGAGGCTTCTAGGAGTAACAGAAGGAATTTTAGAGAGTATTTGGGAAGAGTTTGGCCGATCCAAATGGCTTGATGGTCTGAATAAGGTGGTAGTGGTGGGGGGCCTTTTATAAGAGGAGAGGAGGGGCACTCTTGGAAAGATTGAAATGTTACTTTATTATGAAATGATTTTCGGATTCTAAAGGTCCCACAATGATATATTTCGAGGCTAATGTGATTAGGGTTCTAAATATACTCATCCAATAAGTTTTTTAATGTGTATGCATTAGATTATATATTATCTTTTTATTTTATTTAAATCATTAATTAATGAGGTAATCGCTGCATCATCATTGTGTCAAACAATTTTTAATTTATTTAATGTCTAAAAATTATAAAAATGTATCCTGATGTAGGAAATATTATTATATTTCTAATGAATATTTATAGTCAAAAATATGACTTGTATAACCCCATTTAAAAATTGTTCTAGTAAAAGAACTTATGTTTGTGACATTTTTATTTTAACATTAAATAAAACGTTTTTAATATCATTTTCCTACCAAAGTGGCTCCATGGGGTCCCCAAGGTGACCCATGGATTGTCTTGGTCGGCCATGACTCATCCAATAGGGGTAGGACATGTGTAATGGTATTTTCATATTTTTATAATATCATTTTTACCTTAAATTTCACTAATTACCTTTAATCGCGATTAATTAAACATAAAAGTTACTATTCACAAAAAAAAGTTATTTTAATCCCATTGAACCACATTTTACTTCCTAATGACAACCATTTATCTTGGATTTTTGAAAATCAAATCACATAAGTGGTAATATACGAAAAATCAGTTTTATAACTACCACTTAGTGGTTTCACTATTCATCAAAAATTGAAGTTTTTCAGAACAATGCCAAAATTTCACCCTAATCTATAATTGATATTCCTAATTCAAAAATGATGTCTATTTTATGAAATTAGAAACCTATAAGTTGAATTATTTAATTTTATAATTAATTCCCACTGTCACAACAAATAGCATGTTTTTTAGAAACAATATATATCAAAAGATTGACTATTGTTAATGTCCAATTTCAAAGTGAAATTAATTCTACTGAACACCATTGGATAAAATGGTAAAAATATATTCTAATTATACTTTAAAACCACTCAATAGTATAATTTATCACTATAAATTATTTTTATTATAAAATTTGTTTTTAAGTATTTTTGACTATTCGTAGAAAATTGGAAGTTCTCAGAAAACTACAAAAAATTCAACTTAGGATAATTACGATATTCCGAATACAAAAAATAAGTCCATTTTGAAATATAAAATTTATATAATTTCAAAAAGTGGGTATTACTATTCATAACTACTACTTTGATTAGACGTAGTGTGTTAGAATCTCGAACTTGCGTACAATGCAAGCTATTGCATTATTGAAAGAGAAGTGTATCATAAAAGCTTGGGGTGTTAAATTCTCCCCTCCTTCAATAAATTACTTCCTTGAAATTTGAAAATGTTCTTCGAAAATAAAAGGTTGAAAATAGAAAATACCTTTGTGGAAAACCCACATCGGAAATAGGGTTAATAAGAATATAACATTAAAAGAAAGAAAGATAAGTACAAAGGTCACCCGAGATAGCCCATACTAAGATTATATGAAAATATGGATATGGAGGAGAAACAAACCATCAAGGTATGATGGAGAGTTGTAGAAAAAAGGATTAAGAGATAGTTAACCACATGAAAATCACAAACTTGTGATTGGTTAAACGGTCATTGAATCTCCAGTTGGAAAAGTTAACCGACAACATTTTTTTTATGTTACCTTTTATAATGTTGAGGAATTTATTTAAGAGATTTTCTAAGAACGTGAGGATATTTACTTACCTGTCATGTAGGCTTTCATTCTTTAATAAATTTTTACCACGAACCCATCATTCAATCCAAATGGTAACAAAACTCAAAAACATTCTATTTATCCTAATTGTATAAGGTTCCAAATATTAACACATACCATTTAGATTAGGAAAACTATTTTGTAATAACCAGGGACTTCCTGTAGGCTAGTGGTAAGTAATAAAGGCCTGTTGCACTATGGTTGTGGGTTCGATTCCTGCAACTTTGTCCAACGCGACGGGTTATCCCCCAACCTGCAGGTTGTCCTTTTACTAAAACTATCGTATTATAATATTCCAAAAATAATATTCAGAAATGTTTTAACCTTAAACAATACTATCCAAGGTTCAACATAATCCGTTCCCACCTATATAGTTATCCATAATACCTCTGTCCAAACTTTCTCTAAAAGGTCTCTAAATTCCAAAATCAATTGTAACATCAGATTCCCCAAACAAAGTAAAGTTTCTCTTATTATCACATAATAAAAATATGATTACCTTCATCATATCAAAACCTTAATGAAAAAAAACAAGTACTACAGAACAATCCTTATATATATCACATTATTATTATAACCAAAATATAATCATTGAGTCCAAAGCACCAATACATTAATTATTCCACTTCAACTGTAGTAACAGCATAAGATTGTCCTTGATCCCTTGGCCTTTTATGAGGTAAGTTTTTCTGACACTTAGGACATTCATTTGCATAATTCCCCATTTCCCTACAATTTTAGCATTCTACATTGATAGCCTCTTTCTTTCCCTTGCAATCACGAGCTTGGTGACCTTTTTCTCTGCATTTATAACACACTCCCATTCCTTTTGGGCAAGCACTGGGGTGATTCTTCCCACAATTATCACATAATGGAAAATCCTTCATTCCCTTTTTCCCTTTATCCGTCTCTTGTTCCACCGTTCTCTTCTTCTATTACTTTACATTGTTTTCATAAGACATAGAGAATTCCTTTTCTGTCTTGATATCACACGAGAAAATATCTTCGTATAATGAGAAGGATTGTTATACTAAAGCTCGATGGATAAATGGTTTTAACCCATCAAAGAAACGATAAATCTTACTTCTTGGGTTACGTATATAATCTGTAGCATACCTCGCTAACCTTGTAAAGTTGGCCTCATACTTTGCGACTTTCTCATCCTTCTTTTGTCTCAGACTCATAAATTTCCTTTCCATATCTGCTCAATGGTCACGAGGAATGTATTTTTCTAAGAAATTATCTTTGAACTCTCTCAATTCCATAATTGATACTTCTTCATCATCCTTTGTATTTTGAATCAATGACCACCATTGATTGTCATCTCCAGTGAAGCGGTAAACATCCATGATAACCTTCTCCCTTTCGCTACTCCCCAAGGCGTGGAATATTTTCTCTAAGGAGTTTATCCATTGCTCAGCTACTAATGGATTTGTACCCCCATTAAATATTGGTGGTTGTTGCCTCATGAAATGGTCTAACATTGATCCTCCACAATGCAGATCAGGGTGCTCCATACGAGTAAGGTTATTATTCATAACCTGAGTGAGTTGTCCCAGTATGGTAATAAGTTGATCAACAACATTTTTATCTCTAGATCCATAATAATTATCTTGATTAGGAGGGAAATACCTACACGGAGTGCGTGCATTGATACGGTTTCCATTCCTTCCACTAGGCGCAATTTCTAAACAATGTCATAAACTATATTGGTTTATGAATCGAAATAAATAATTCCATACTTGTAAAACACTTGACATAAATTGAACTATTTATGGATATAATCCATAATAGTAAAAAGAAATGTTTTCATTGAGGATGTATAAACTCATAAACCCTTCATAATGGTTTGTAAAGAAAATGAGAATTATCCTAAGCATATCCCCAAGGAGTGTAGTAACCAAGAGTGCAGCATGGCTCGTTGTCTTGCACTGGTTCTCGTTTGAGTATATCTCAAAGCGGTGTTTCGGGATTTACCCCTAGGTACATCTGTGCCAGAGCTGCCTCTACCTGATCGTATCCATATAGGGATGTATTGCTCGAACAACCCACAAAATCTTTACAACAACAAAATTCTAGGATGTTCTTCTATACTAATCCTCAAAGTCTATCTTATGGCTATGCTCTCTAATCAGAGTTTAACTAAATCTAGCTTCCAAGGTTAGTACTAAACTACCTCTGATGCCAACTATAACACCCCGACCCCAGCTACCCAGAGTCGGTGCATTATTGTGTAACATTGGCATGATCACAAAAGATCAAGTCTCGAAATACCGATTAGTTTAGTAGCCTTGGAAACACTAGATAAATTCATAAATGTTACATTACATCATAAAGTGAAAAAGTACAATAACATAGACTCCATTTTCCACACTCATATCCCCTTCAGACTATCCCTGCAGGTCATTCCTAAAATACTTCTTCACATCCTAGAAAAATTAAAACATTGAATGGGGTGAGCTCAGATGCTCAGTAAGGATATCAATATAGCGGAAGCTTTCAAAAATAAACATAAACATATAAGGCAGTGTAAAACTAAAACAAAATACTTTTAAGCATGAACATCAACCTAATATGGCAAAAGTAAAATGAGATAATTCCATTTACTTATTCACATGGATATTCTATTGGTCGAATAATCACATGCAATATCAATAACCACTTTCATAATGATGGAATGCATAATTCCAGACTATCATAACCACATATCAAAGGCCTCATGCCAAGACTACAAATAAGATTTTGTCAAAGCCTCATGCCAAGACACTAGTTTGTCTCATGAGACCTGCCGATGCATCGAGGAGCTATAGCGGGCTCCACCCATCAATTATTATGTCCAATGCTTTCCTCTTATGAATAGGATTAAACATATCATAAACCATAACATAATCATATCATATAAAACATGCATAAAGGAAACATAAGATTTCCACACTTCAATCATGAAATATCAATTCAAAAAATTGATATAATAAAAACATTATCAAAACCATTTTCAATACCAAAATAAAATAAAAGTAAAACATGGTATTTATTTTTCTTCAAAAAAAGTTATGTCTTGTATAAGAAGCCGAAACTCAAATAGTGCTTACATAGGTGGAGAAGTCATTGTCGCCGCATACGTACGACAGGAAAAACATTCCTTTTTGTCATTTAGTAAAATTATTCGTATAAAAAATATTCCTTTTGAATAAACGTAAAAGTCAAAGGGGTTTATACACCGTATAAAAGAAAGTTGTGTATAAAAAAAATATGCCTCAATGAAAGGAGATTGAGACGAAGTCCTTACCAAGATCATTTATTTTAAATAAAATTTATCTATTATGTGTATTCAATATAATTACAGATAAATAAAGTACAAATACCAGATAGGACATAATAATATCATAACATAATTTGAAATTAGGAGATTAACCCAGAGAATGGAAATTGGGTTAAGAAATTCCCGTACCTCGTGTCCGAATTAACTCGACCGCTCTTTAACCTCCTGAATAATAAACCACAGTTAATCTCTACCTTCTTAAGAACTTTTTTAAAGTTAATTATTCCTTTTATATCACTTATTACCATGTTATGAACATTATGTAATTATTTAAGTTAATAACGGTCGTTTTGTCGATCTTAGGTACTTGAGTCAAAAATAAACTTCTTATAATTACACTTTGTTCATGTGGTAAAATATCCATTATATCCATAATTATATTCATTATATAGATATCATATACATAATATATATCCAGTATATACATTCATTTATAATATTACATAACATTTAGAGGTAGGAAATGAAATGCACCGTTCATGGAGACGGTAAGTCGTACGTCCGCATGAACGGTACTTTCATTTCTATTTCGTATTTAATGGAATGAAGTTATTATTATATAAATAAATAATATAATTTTAGTATTATATATTGTATAATACCATTTACTCTATCCTTTATACATCCCACATATGGAATTAACGATTCAAATCACTTTGAGGGGGCGGTAGTCCGCACTTCCTAAAATGAAAATATCGTGTTTACCCATAATGGAAATCTTAAAGGTATGCCATAAATGATAAATAAAGAATCATAAGTAAAACATAAACATAATATATATATATAATATATGAATATAGTGTCATCAAAATGGACACCATTAGAGGTGTTAAAAGAATATTGCACAATCATCGTTTCGTGAGGCAGTATTTCACCACCCACAGAAACAGTATGTTCATTATCCATTAGACGAAGGTGTGTGAAATTTTAAATCAAATCCTTATCATAAAAACATCCTACTATATTTTAGATACTGGTGTTGTTATAATAGAAATGAATAAAAAGAGTTTAAGGGGGTTGGAGAAGCATAATAGTACAGAAGAACATAAAAGAATACATTACCTTAAAATCAGGTAACTCTTTTTGATTTGATCCAGAGGCTTACTTGGGAAGAATTCTGCCCAAATTGAGGCTTCTAGGAGTAAGAGAGGGAAGTTGAGAGATTATTTGGTAAGAGGTTTTCCAAGCCAAATGGCTTGATGGTGCGAATAAGGTGGTAGTGGTGGGGGCCTTTTATAAGAGGAGAGGAGGGGCACTCTTGGAAAGATTGAAATGTTACTTTATTATGAAATGATTGTCAGATTCTATAGGTCCAAAAATGATATATTTCGTGGATAAGGTGATAAGGGTTCTAAATATACTCATCCAATATGTTTTTTAAAGTGTAAGAATTATATTTTACATTATCATTTCATTTTATTTAAATCATTAGTTAATGAGGTAATCGATGTATCATCATTGTGTCATATAATTTTTAATTTATTTAATGTCTAAAAATTATAAAAACTTATCATGATTTAGGAAATCTTTTAATATTTCTAATTAATATTTATAGTCAAAAATATGACTTGTATAACCTCATTTAAAAATTGTTTTAGTAAAAGAACTCATGTTTGTGACATTTTTATTTTAACATTAAATAAAACGTTTTAATGTCATTTTCCTACCAATGTGGCTCCATGGGGTCACCAAGTTGACCCATGGATTGTCGTGGTCGGCCATGACTCACCCAATAGTGTTAGGAAAAGTTTAATGGCATTTTCATATTTTTATAATATTATTTTTACCTTATATTTCACTAATTACCTTTAATCGCGATTAATTAAACTTAAACATTACTATTCACCAAAAAAATTATTTTAATCCCATTGAACCGTATTTTACTTCCTAATGACAACCTTGTATGTTGGATTTTTTAAAATCAAATCACATAAGTGGTAATAAATGAAAAAACAGTTTTTTAACTACCACTTAGTGGTTTCACTATTCATCAAAAATTGATGTTTTTCAGAACAATGCCAAAATTTCACCCTAATCTTTAATTGATATTCCGAATTCAAAAATGATTTCTATTTTAGGAAATTCCAAATATATAAGTTGCATTAATTAGTTTTATAATTAATTATCGATGTCACAACAAATAGCGTGTTTTTATGAAATAATATATATCAAAAGATTGACAATTGTTTATGTCCAATTTCAATGTGAAATTAATTCTAATGACCACCATTGGATAAAGTGGTAAAAATATTTTCTAATTATACTTTAAAACCACTAAATAGTATAATTTATCCCTATAAATTATTTTTATTATAAAAGTTGTTTTTAAGTATTTTTCACTATTCATAGAAAATTGGAAGTTCTCAGAAAATTACAAAAAATTCAACTTAGGATAATTACGATATTCTGAATACAAAAATGAAGTCCATTTTGAAATATAATTTTTATATAATTTCATAAAGTGGGTATTACTATTCATTACTACTACTTTGATTGGTCGCTGTGTGTTAGAATCTCGAACATGCGTACAATGCAAGCTATTGCATTATTGAAAGATAAGTGTATAATGAAAGATTGGGGTGTTACATTCTACCCTCCTTCAATAAATTGTGTCCTCGCAATTTGAAAATGTTTTTCGAAAATAAAAGGTTGAAAATAGAAAATACCTTTGTGGAAAACCCACATCGGAAATGGGGTTAATAAGAATATAACATTAAAAGAAAGAAAGAGAAGTACAAAGGTCACCCGAGATAGCCCATACTAGGATTATATGAAAATATGGATATGGAGGAGAAACAAACCATCAAGGTCTGATGGAGAGTTGTAGAAAACAGGATTAAGAGATAGTTGACCACAATAAAATCACAAACTTGTGAATCGTTAAACGGTCATTGAATGCCCAGTTGGAAAAGTTAATCGAAAACGTTTTTGTTTTAAGTTACCTTTTATAAAGTTGGGGAATTTATTTAAGATATTTTCTAAGAACGTAAGGAAATACACGTACTCGTCATGTAGGCTTTCATTATTTAATAAATTTTTACCACGAACCCTTCTTTCACTCTAAATGGTAACAGAACTCAAAAATATTCTATTTAACCTAATTGTATAAGGTTCCAAATATTACCACATACCATTTAGATTAGGAAAACTATTTTGTAATAACCAAGAACTTCATGTAGGCTAGTGGTAGGTAATAAATCCTGTCGAACTATGGTTGTGGGTTCGATTCCTGCAGCTTTGTCCGATGCGACGGGTTATCGCCCAACCTTCAGGTTGTCCTTTTCCTAAAACTATAGTATTATAATATTCCAAAAATAATCTTCAGAAATGTTTTAACCTTAAACAATACTATACAAGGTTCAACTTAATCCATTCCAACCTATATAGTTATCCAAAATACCTCTGTCCAGAGTTTCTTAAAAAGGTCTCTAAATTCCAAAATCAATTGTAACATCAGATTTCCCAAACAAAGTAAAGTTTCTCTTATTATCACATACTAAAAATATGATTACCTTCATCATATTAAAAACTTAATTAAAAAAACAAGTACTGTAGTACAATCCTTATATATATCACATTATTATTATAACCAGAATATAATCCTTGAGTCCAAAGCACCAATACATCAATTATTCCACTTCAACTGTAGTAACAACATAATATTGTCCTTGATCCCTTGTCCTTTGCTGAGGTAAGTTTCCCTGACACTTAGGACATTCATTTGCATAATTCCCCATTTCCCTACAATTGTGGCATTCAACATTGATAGCCTCTTTCTTTCCCTTGCAATCACGAGCCTGGTGACCTTTTTCTCCACATTTATAACAAACTCCCATTCCTTTTAGACAAGCACCAGAGTGATTATTCCCACAATTATCAAATAATAAAAATACATCATTCCCTTCTTCCCTTTATCTATCTCTTGTTCCACCATTCTCTTCTGCTATTGCTTTACTTTGTTGTCATAAGACTTAGAGAATTCCTTTTCTATCTTGATAGCACATGAGACAATATGTTCATACGATGAGAAGGATTGTGATACTAAAGCTCGATGGAGAAATGGTTTTAACCCATCAAAGAAACGATCAATCTTACTTATTGGGTTACGTATATAATCTGCAGTATACCTCACTAAACTTGTAAAGTTGGCTATAAACTTTGCGACATTCTCATCCTCCTTTTGTCTCAGACTCATAAATTGCCTTTCCATAGCTGCTCGATGGTCACGAGG
Organism: Viscum album; assembly: GCA_963277665.1. Classification (NCBI taxonomy): domain Eukaryota; kingdom Viridiplantae; phylum Streptophyta; class Magnoliopsida; order Santalales; family Viscaceae; genus Viscum; species Viscum album. The sequence goes on from OY728131.1 coordinate 1,872,273,533, forward strand.
AAAGTATTTTTCTAAGAAAATAACTTTGAACTCTCTCCATTCCATTCTTGATACTTCATAATCTTCCTTTGTATTTTGAATCAATGACCACCATTGATCGGCATCTCCAGTGAAGAGGTAAACTGCCATGATAACCTTATCCCTTTCGCTACTCCCCAACGCATGGAATATTTTCTCTAAGGAGTTTATCCATTGCTCTGATACTAATGTATTTGTACCCCCATTAAATGTTGGTGGTTTTTGCCTCATGAAGCGGTCTAACATTGATCCTCCACGTTGCAGATAAAGGTGCTCCATACGAGTAAGGTTATTATTCATAACCTGAGTGAGTTGTCCCAGTATGGTAATAAGTTGATCAGCACCAGTTGTATCTCCATCCCCACAATAATTATCTTAATCAGGAGGGAAATCCATACACGGAGTGCGTGCATTGATACGGTCTCCTTTCCTTCCATTAGGCACCATTTCTAAACAATGTCATAAACTAGATTAGTTTATGAATCGAAATACATAATTCCATACTTGTAAAACACTTAGCATAAATTGAACTATTTATGGATATAATCCATAATCGTAAAAAGAAATTTTTTCATTAAGGAAGTATATACTCATAAACACTTCATAATTGTTTGTAAAGAAAATGAAAATTATCCTAAGAATATTCCCTGGGAGTTTCGTAACCAAGACTGCAGCAAGGCCTGTTGTCGTGCACCAGTTCCCGTTCGAGTCTAGCTCAAAGTGGTGTTTTCTGGTTTTAACCCTAGATACATCTGTTCCAGAGCTGCCTCTACCTGATCGTATCCAGACAAGGATGTATCGCTTGAACAACCCACAAAATCTCTAAAACAACAAAATTCTAGGAAGTTCTTCTATACTAATCCTCAAAGTCCATCTTATGGGTATGCGCTCTAATAAGTGTTTATCTAAATCTAGCTTCCAAGGTTAGTACTAAACTGCCTCTGATACCAACTGTATCGCCCCGACCCCAGCTACCCAGAGTCGGTGCATTATTGCGTAACATTGGCATGATAACAAAAGATCAAGTCTCAAAATACCAATTAGTTTAGTAACCTTGGAAACACTAGATACATTCATAAATGTTACATTACATCATAAAGTGAAAAACTACAATAACATAGTCTCCATTTTCCACACTCGTATCCCCATTAGACTATCCCTGCAGGTCATTCCTAAAATACTTCTTCACATCCTGAAAATATTAAAACATTGAAATGGGTGAGCTCAGATGCTCAGTAAGGATAACAATATAGCAGACGCTTTAATAAATAAACATAAACATATAAGGCAATGTAAAACTAAAAAAAAGACTTTTAAACTTGAACTTCAACATAATATAGAAAAAGAAAAATGAGATAATGCCATTTACATATTCACATGGATATTCTTATTGGTCGAATAATCATATACAATGTCAATAACCACATTCATAATGATGGAATGCATAATGCCAGACTATCATAACCACATATCCAAGGCCTCATGCCAAGACTACAAATAAGATTTTGTCAAGGCCTCGTGTCAAGACACTAGTTTGTCTCATGAGACCTTCCAATGCATCGAGGAGCTATAGCGGGCTCCACCCGTCACTTATTAAGTTCAATTCATTCCTCATATGAATAGGTTTAAAAATATCATAAACCATAACATAATCGTATCATATAAAACATGCATAAACGAAACATAAGATTTCCACACTTCAATAACAAGATATCAATACAAAACATTTATATAATAAAAACTTTATCAAAACCTTTTTCAATACCAAAATAAAATAAAAGTAAAACATGCTATTTATTTTTCTTTTGAAAAAAGTTATAGCTTGTAGAGGAAGCCGAAACTCAAATAGTGCTCACGGAGGCGGAGAAGTCTTTGTCGCCGCATACGTACGACAAGAAAAACATTCCTTTTTGTCTTTTAGTAAAATGCTTCATAAAAAAAATATTTCTTTTGAATAAACGTAAAATTCAAATGTGTTTATACACCGTATAAAAGAAACTTGTGTATAAAACAAAATATGCCTCAATGTAAGGAGATTGAGACGAAGTCCTTACCAAGATCATTTTTTTAAATAAAATAGATTTATTATGTGTATTCAATATAATTACACATAATGAAAGTACAAATACAAGATATGACATAATAATATCATAACATAATTTGAAAGTAGGAGATTGACCCAAAGAATGGAAATTTGGTTAAGAAATTCCCTTACCTCGTGTCCGACTTGACTCGACCACTCTTTAACCTCCTGAATAATAAACTAGAGTTAATCTCTACCTACTTAAGAACCTTTTTTAAGTTCATTATTCCTTTTATATCACTTATTACCATGTTTTGAACATTATGTAATTATTTAAGTTAATAACTGTCATTTTGTCGATCTTAGGTACTTGAGTCAAAAATAAACTTCTTATAATTACACTTTGTTCATGTGGTAAAATATACCTTATTTCCATAATTATATTCATTATGTAGATATCATATACATCATATATATCCAGAATATACATTCATTTATAATATTACAAAACATTTAGCGGTATGAAATGAAATGCACCGTTCATGGAGACGGTAATCCGTACGTACGCATGAACACTACATTCATTTCTATTTCGTATTTAATGGAATAAAGTTATAATTATTTAAAGGTATAATATAATTCCAGTATAATATAAGGTATAATACCATTTACTACATCCTTTATACATCCCACATATGGCATTAACGATTCAAATCACTTTGAGGGGGCGGTAGTCCGCACTTCCTAAAATGAAAATATCGTGTCTACCCATAATGGAAATCTTAATGGTATACCATAAATGAGAAATAAAGAATCATAAGGAAAACATAAAAGTAATATATATATCATATATTAAAATAGTGTCATCAAAATGGCCACCATTAGAGGTGTTAAAAGAATATTGAACAATCATCATTTCGTGAGGCAATATTTTTCCACCCACAGAAACAATATGTTCTTTAAACATTAAACGAAGGTGTGTGTAAGTGTAAATCAAATAATTATCATAAAAACATCCTACTATATATTAGATACTGGTTTTGTTATAAAGGAAAGTAATAAAAAGATTTTAGGGGGTTGGAGAAGCAAAATAAAACAAAAGAACATAAAAGAAGACATTACCTTAAAATAGGGTAACTCTTTTTGATTTGAGACAAAGGCTTCCTTGGAATGAATTATGCCCAAAGTGAGGCTTCTAGGAGTAAGAGAGGGAAATTTATAGAGTATTTGGGCAGAGTTTGGCTGAGCCAAATGTCTTCAATGCGTGAATAAGGTGGTAGTGGTGGGGGCCTTTTATAAATGGAGAGGATGGGCACTCTTGGAATGATTGAAATGATACTTTATTATGAAATTATTTTTTCTGATTCTAAAGGTCCCAAAATGTTATATTTCAAGGATAAGGTGATAAGGGTTCTAAATCTACTCATCCAATAGGTTTTTGATAGTTTAAGCATTAGATTTTACATTAGATTTTCATTTTATTTAAATCATTAATTAATGAGGTAATCGCTTCATCATCATTGTGTCATAAAATTTTTAATTTATTTAATGTCTAAAAATTATAAAAACGTATCCTGATGTAGGAAATCTTTTAATCTTTATAATTAATCATTATAGTCAAAAATATGACTTGTATAACCCCATATAAAAATTGTTTTAGTAAATGAACTCATGATTGTGACATTTTTATTTTAACATTAAATAAAACGTTTTTAATGTCATTTTCCTACCAAAGTGGCTCAATGGGGTCCCCAAGTTGACCCATGGATTGTCTTGGTCGGCCAGGACTCATCCAATAGGGGTAGGAAAATTGTAAATGTATTTTCATATTTTTATAATATCATTTTATCTAAAATTTCACTAATTACCTTTAATCACGATTAATTAAACTTAAAAGTTACTATTCACCAAAAAAATTATTTTAATCCCATTGAACCACATTTTACTTCATAATGAAAACAATTTATATTTGATTTTTCAAAATAAAATCACATAAGTTGTAATAAATGATAAATCGGTTTTTTAACTACCACTTAGTGGTTTCACTATTCATCAAAAATTGAAGTTTTTCAGAAGAATGCAAAAATTTCACCATAAGCTATAATTGATATTCCGAATTCAAAAATGATTTCTATTTTATGAAATTCCAAACATATAAGTTTCATTAATTAATTTTATAACTAATTCCCGCTGTCAGAACAATAGCGTGTTTTTAAGAAATAATATATATCAAAAGATTGACAATTGTTTATGTCCAATTTCAATGTGAAATTAATTCTAATGAACACCATTGGATAAAATGGTAAAAATATATTCTAATTATACTTTAAAACCACTCAATAGTATAATTTATCACTATAAATTATTTTTATTATAAAAGTTGTTTTTATGTATTTTTCACTATTCATAGAAAATTGGAAGTTCTCAAAAAATTACCAAAAAATCAAATTAGGATAATTTCGATATTCCAAATACAAAAATGAAGTCCATTTTGTAATATAAAATTTATATAATTTCAAAAAGTGGGTATTACTATTCATAACTACTACTTTGATTGGTCGCGGTGTGTTAGAATCTCGAACTTGCGTACAATGCAAGCTATTGAATTATTGAAAGAGAAGTATATCGTGAAAGCATGGGGTGTTACATTCTCCCCTCCTTTAATAAATTGCATCCTCGCAATTTGAAAATGTTCTTTCAAAATAAAAGGTTGAAAATAGAAAATATCTTTGTGGAAAACCCACATCGGAAATAGGGTTAATAAAAATATAACATTAAAAGAAAGAAAGAGAAGTACAAAGGTCAACCGAGATAGCCCATACTAGGATTATATGAAAATATAGATATAGAGGAGAAACAAACCATCAAGGTCTGATGGAGAGTTGTAGAAATCAGGATTAGGAGAAAGTTAACCACAAGAAAATCACAAACTTGTGATTGGTTAAACGGTTATTGAATCCCTAGTTTGAAAAGTTAACCGACAACGTTTTTGTTTTAAGTTACCTTTTATAAAGTTTAGGAATTTATTTAAGAGATTTTCTAAGAACATAAGGAAATATAATTACTTTTCATGTATGGTTTCATTCTTTAATAAATTTTTACCACGAACCCATCTTTCACTCCAAATGGTAACAGAACTCAAAAATATTCTATTTATCCTAATTGTATAAGGTTCCAAATATTACCACATACCATTTAGATTAGGAAAACTATTTTGTAGTAACCAGGGACTTCCTGTAGGCTAGTGGTAGGTAATAAAGGCTTGTCGCACTATGGTTGTGGGTTTGATTCCTGCAGCTTTGTCTGACACGACGGGTTATCCCCCAACCTGCAGGTTGTCCTTTTCCTAAAACTATAGTATTATAATATTCAAAAATAATCTTTAGAAATGTTTTTACCTTAAACAATACTATCCAAGGTTCAACTAAATCCATTCCAACCTATATAGTTATCCAAAATACCTCTGTCCAGACTTTCTCTAAAAGGTCTCTAAATTCCAAAATCAATTATAACATCAGATTCCCCAAACAAAGTAAAGTTTCTCTTATTGTCACATACTAAAAATATGATTACCTTCATCATATTAAAACCTTAATGAAAAAAACAAGTACTGCAGTACAATCATTATATATATCACATTATTATTATAACCAGAATATATTCTTTGAGTCCAAATCACCAATACATTAATTATTCCACTTCAACTGTAGTAACAGCATAAGATTTCCCTTGATCCCTTGGCCTTTTTTGAGGTACGTTTCCCTAACACTTAGGACATTCCTTTTCATAATGCCCCATTTCCCTACAATTATAGCATTCAACATTGATAGCCTCTTTCTTTCCCTTGCAATCACGAGCCTGGTGTCCTTTTTCACCACATTTATAACAAACTACCATTTATTTTAGGCAAGCACCGAGGTGATTCATCCCATAATTATCACATAATGTAAAATCCTTATTTCCCTTTTTCTCTTTATCCGTCTCTTGTTCCACCTTTCTCTTCTTATATTACTTTACTTTGTTGTCATAAGACTTAGATAATTCCTTTTCTGTCTTGATAGAACACAAGATAATATCTTCGTACGATGAGAAGGATTGTGATACTAAAGCTCGAAGGGGAAATGGTTTTAAGACATCAAAGAAACGATCAATATTACTTCTTGGGTTTCGTATATAATCTGCAGCATACCACGCTAACCATGTAATGTTGGCCTCATACTTTGCGACATTCTCATCCTCCTTTTGTCTCAGACTCAAAAAATACCTTTCCATATCTGCTCGATGGTCACGAGGAATGTATTTTTATAAGAAATGATCTTTTAACTCTCTCCATTCCATACTTGATACTTATTCATCTTCCTTTTTATTTTGAATCAATTACCATCATTGATCGGCATCTCCAGTGAAGCGGTAAACTGCCATGATAACCTTCTCCCTTTCGCTACTCCCCAAGGCGTGGAATATTTTCTCTAAGGAGTTTATCCATTGATCAGCTACTGATGGATTTCAACCCCTATTAAATGTTGGTGGTTGTTTCCTCATTAAGCGGTCTAACATTGATCCTCCACATTGCGGATCAGGGTGCTCCATACGTGTAAGGTTATTATTCATAACCTGAGTGAGTTGTCCTAGTATGGTAATAAGTTGATCAACACCAGTGGTATCTCCAGCTCCACAATAATTATCTTGAGTAGGAGTTCAATCCCAACACGGAGTGCATGCATTGATATGGTTTCCATTCCTTCGACTAGGCTCCATTTATAAACAATGTCATAAACTAGATTAGTTTATCAATCGAAATACATAATTCCATACTTGTAAAAAACTTAACATAAATTGAACTTTTTATGGATATAATCCATAATCGTAAAAAGAAATGTTTTCATTGAGGAAGTATATACTGATAAACCTTTCATAATGGTTTTTAATGAAATTGAGAATTATCCTAAGCATATCCCCCAGGAGTGTCGTAACCAAGAGTGCAGTAAGGCCCGTTGTCGTGCACCAGTTCCCGTTCAAGTCTAGCTCAAAGCGGTGTTTTCGGGTTTTACCTCTAGGTACATCTGTGCCAGAGCTGCCTCTACCTACTCGTATCCAAACAGGGATGTATTGCTCGAACAACCCACAAAATCTCTACAACAACAAAATTCTAGGAAGTTCTTCTATACTAATCTTCAATGTATATCTTATGGTTATGCGCTCTAATCAGAGTTTATCTAAATCTAGCTTCCAGGGTATGTACTAAACTGCCTCTGATACCAACTGTTACACCCCGACCCCAGCTACCCAGAGTCGGTGCATTATTGAATAACATTTGCACGATCACAAAATATCATGTCTCGAAAGACCGATTAGTTTAGTAGCCTTGGAAACACTAGATACATTCATAAATGTTACATTACATCATAAAGTGAAAAACTACAATAACATTGTCTCCATTTTCCACACTCATATCCCCTTCAGACTATCCCTACAGGTCATTCCTAAAATACTTCTTCACATCTTTGAAAAATTAAAACTTTGAAAGGGGTGAGCTCAGATTCTCAGTAAGGATAACAATATAGCGGAAGCTTTCATAAATAAACATAAACATATAAGGCAATGTAAAACTAAAAAAAATCCTTTTAAACGTGAACTTCAACATAATATGGCAAAAGTAAATTGTGATAATTCAATTTACTTATTCACATTGATAATCTATGGTCGAATAATCACTTTCAATATCAATAACCACTTTCATAATGATGGAATGCATAATTCCAGACTATCATAACCACGTAGCCAAGGCCGCATGCCAAGACTAAAAATAAGATTTTGTCAAGGAATCGTGCCAAGACACTAGTTTGTCTCATGAGACTTGCTGATGCATCGAGGAGCTATAGTGGGCTCCACCCGACACTTATTAAGTCCAATGCATTCCTCATATGAATAGGTTTAAACATATCATAATCCATAACATAATCGTATCATATAAAACATGCATAATGGAAACATAAGATTTTCACACATCAATAACAAGATATCAATACAACACATTGACATAATAAAAACTTTATCAAACCCATTTTCAATACCAAAATAAAAGAAAAGCAAAACATGGTATTTATTTTTGTTTTAATAAAATTTATGACTTGTATAGGAAGCCGAAACACAAATAGTGCTCACAGAGGCGGAGAAATCATTGTCTCCGCATACGTACGACAAGAAAAACATTCCTTTTTGAAGTTTAGTAAAATTATTCGTATAAAAAATATTCCTTTTGAATAAACATAAAATTCAAAGGGGTTTATACACCGTATAAAACAAAGTTGTGTATAAAACAAAATATGCCTCAATGAAAGGAGATTGAGATGAAGTCCTTACCAAGATCATTTTTGTAAATAAAATAGATCTATTATGTGTATTTAATATAAGTACACATAAACAAAGTACAAATTCAAGATAGGACATAATAATCTCATAACATAATTTGGAAGTAGGAGATTAACCCAAAGAATGGAAATTGGGTTAAGAAATTCCCTTTCCTCGTGTCTGACTTGACTCGACCGCTCTTTAACCTCCTGAATAATAAACTAGAGTTAATCTCTACCTGATTAAGAACCTTTTTCAAGTTAATTATTCCTTTTATATCACTTATTACCATGTTATAAACATTATGTAATTATTTATGTTAATAATGGTCGTTTTTTCAATCTTAGGTACTTGAGTCAAAAATAAACTTCTTATAATTACACTTTGATCATGTGGTAAAATATCCATTATATCCATAATTATATTCATGATGTAGATATCATATACATAATATATTTCTATTATATACATTCATTTATAATATTACATAACATTTAGAGGTAAGAAATGAAATGCACCGTTCATGGAGACGGTAAGCCGTACGTACGCATGAACACTACTTTCATTTATATTTCGTATTTAATGGAATGAAGTTATAATTATATAAAGTTATAATATAAATACAGTATAATATAATTTATAATACCATTTACTCCATCCTTTTTACATCCCACATATGTCATTAACGATTCAAATCACTTTGTGGGGGCGGTAGTCCGCACTTCCTAAAATGAAAATATCGTGTTTACCCATAATGGAAATCTTAATGGTATGCCATAAATTAGAAATAAAGAATAATAAGGAAAACATAAACATAATATATATATCATATTTTAAAATATTGTCATCAAAATGGCCACCATTAGAGGTGTTAAAAGAATATTGAACAATCATCGTTTCGTGAGGCAGTATTTCGCCACCCACAGAAAAAGTATGTTCTTTAACCATTAGAAGAAGGTGTGTGTAAGTTTAAATCAAATACTTATCATAACAACATCCTACTATATTTTAGATACTGGTTTTGTTATAAAGGAAATAAATAAAATGATTTTAGGGGATTGGAGAAGCAAAATAAAACAAAAGAACATAAAAGAAGACATTACCTTAAATTTGGGTAACTCATTTTGATTTGAGCCAAAGGATTCCTTGGGAAGAATTCTGCCCAAAGTGAGGCTTTTAGGAGTAAGAGAGGAAAGTATAAAGAGTATTTGGGCAGAGTTTTGCCGAACCAAATGGCTTGATGGTGTGAATAAGGTTGTAGTGGCGGGGGCCTTTTATAAGAGGAGAGGAGGGGCACTCTTGGAATGATTAAAATGTTACTTTATTAGGAAATTATTTTCGGATTCTAAAGGTCCCACAATGATATATTTCTAGGATAAGGTGATAAGGGTTCTAAATCTACTAATCCAATAGGTTTTTTACCTGTGTAAGCCTTATATTATAGATTATCTTTTCATTTTATTTAAATCATTAATTAATGAGGTAATCGCTGCATCATCAGTGTGTCATAAATTTTTTAATTTATTTAATGTCTAAAAATAATAAAACAGTATCATGATATAGGAAATCTTTTTAGAATTCTAATTAATATTTATAGTCAAAAATATGACTTTTATAACCCCATTTTAAAATTGTTTTAGTAAAAGAACTCATGTTCGTGACATTTTTATTTTAACATTAAATAAAACGTTTTAAATTTCATTTTCCTACCAATATGGTTCCATGGGGTTCCCAAGTTAACCCATGGATTTTCTTGGTCGGACATGACTCATCAAATAGGAGTAGGACAAGTGTAATGGTATTTTCATATTTTTATAATATCATTTTTACCTTAAATTTCACTAATTACCTTTAATCGCGATTAATTAAACTTAAAAGTTTCTATTCACCAAAAAAATTATTTTATTCCCATTAAACCAAATTTTACTTCCTAATGACAACCATTTATATTGTATTTTTGAAAATCAAATCACATAAGTGGTAATAAACGAAAAATCAGTTTTTTAACTACCACTTAGTGGTTTCACTATTCATCAAAAATTTATGTTTTTCAGAACAATGCCAAAATTTCACCCTAAGAAATAATTGATATTACAAATTCAGAAATGATGTCTATTTTATGAAATTACAAAAATATAAGTTGCATTAATTAATTTTATAATTAATTCCGGCTGTCAAAACAAATACCGTGTTTTTAAGAAACAATATATATCAAAATATTGACAATTGTTTATGTCTAATTTCAAAGTGAAATTAATTATAATGAACACCATTGGATAAAATTATAAAAATATATTAAAATTATTCTTTTAAACCACTCAATAGTATAATTTATCACTATAAATTATTTTGATTAAAAACGTTGTTTTTAAGTATTTTTCACTATTCATAGAAAATTGGAAGTTCTCAGAAAATTACAAAAAATTAAACATAAGATAATTTCGATATTAAGAATACAAAAATGAATTCCATTTTGAAATATAAAATTTATATAATTTCAAAAAGTGGGTATTACTATTCATAACTACTACTTTGATTGGTCCTGGTGTGTTAGAATCTTTAACTTGCATACAATGCAAGCTATTGAATTATTGAAAAAGAAGTGTATCATGAAAGCTTGGGGCGTTACATCGCCCGCATAGGAGGGTGCTATGCGATGCGATGGATTAAAGAAGGGGCATAAACTCCCTGGTCCGCGGGGAGTGAATCTCCATAGGGGCCAAGGTTCATGGTCTTTTTTCTTTGTTATTTTTAGTTCGTGGTTCACAAATTTATTATGCGTTTTCAGTTCCTTATTAATTCTCTTCCAGCTTCATAACTCTTCTGGTTCACGAACTAGAACTTCGCTGTTTGCAAAATCCTATGCTCCTTCCTTTTGAAATCCTTCCACCCAAATCTGGTCGATCTCCCCGAATCCTTCCCTCCTATTTCCCCTCGGTCTCCTTTTATAGAGTGTGGAAAGATAGGTATATGTGGTCATGCGGCACATTTTGTGGAATCCCGTGATCGAAAATCTGGTTTACTTATGACTTGGTCAATCCTCAACTCGCGGGGGGAATTGAACACATCTCCCCCGCGAACCAAATCAATCTCGGGGAGTGATTCACAGTCGTGCAGGGTTCCACATCCATTCCACAAAGGACAGAGGATACGGCCCGGTCCGGTTGACGCGGTCCGCGGCTGGGGCGGTTCATGACGGTGAACCGGGTTGGCGCTCTTCCTGCTTCACGCACGTCCTTCTTTGCACCCGCGGAAGATCTCCGCCTCCATTCCGTGAACGACAGCGGTCCGTGGAGGGGGTGATTCATGGAACCGTCCGTGACCCATTATAATTGGACCGGTCTGTGGACCGGTTCATCTTGTGCCATCCTTTGAGTATTTCCCCACCATTCCCAAATCTTTTTGAGGGTAAATTGGGAGGAATCTCCCTTGGATTAAAGGGGATTATCATTCTTTTTTGCGGATTTATCATGACCCTATAAATGCCCCCATCGGAATGGGGTCCAATCAGAATGAAGAGGAGGCTATTCTGATGTAGAGTAGTCCTGAATATCGATGAGTGATTGGAAAATGCTCTAAATTTTTCCCGATCCCATTTGGTGTGGACCCAGCTGGTATGGAATGACTTTTTCTTAGGTCACCCTTTTCAGGTTTTCGGCCTAACATGCTTTGTGCCTCTTTTTCTGAGCAGTTTAAAGTCCCACCGACAAGAATATTCTTACTGATTTTTTAGGTCGAACAGCTTTGACCAAATATAGTGGGGCGAGGGCCCCAATAATATTTTATTGACTAAAAGATGTTTTAATATCCTCCAGATGCATGTGGGTGAACCATGTTTATATTTTAATGACATGTAGGGAATGTCTCAAGGCATGGGAGTCATATCGGCGTACAGAGGTAGGAGGAGCATCGCCCAAGGAAATCTTGCCTTTGTTAGATGGTCCAGGGGTGATCAATATGTAGAGCCACTGACGGCATGGTATGCATAGTTGTGCAATGGTGTCCTTAAGTCAATGACTCTCCATTTCTGATGGTCTGGGGAATTTATGGGATTTTGGATTATGGAAACCACCATGGGCGGCTTGGGAAATTCTGAAAACCACCGGGGGTGGCTCGGAAAGGGAATACGGCATCTGAAAGGGTTTGAGAACATCTGTATTAATCAGGAGTGTGGACTCATGGTCCATATCATACGCATTTATCTAGCGTAAAGGATGGTTGGTTCTTAGAGCAGTTTAAAGTCATGGAGCTGGGAAATTAATCAATGTTGAATGGATTCTCCTGTTTCTCAGTAATCTCGTCAGAGACGTTCCTCCATATTCATGCAGGGTTGTGAAAGAGGCTGGTAAACAGTAGCTCATAGGGTTTCCGAATCCTGGGATAGAAATGGGGGCTCAATGGCCAAAAGGCATACTAATAGAAGAATTTCCTGTTGAAATATTGCCATTGGTAGACGAACTGGGGGAGATCAATATGCAGAGCCGCTGAGGGAATGATATGCATAGTCATGCAACGGTGTCCTTGGGTCAATTATTGCATTCTCCCGATAGTCGGACAACTTCAAGGAAGTTTGATATTCGGGACCACCAGGGTTGGCTTATGAGATTACAGATTTTTCTGAGTACTTAGTATGGTTTATGAGGAGAGGTTTCCTGGATACAGGAGAAACATCTACGCAAAATTTCCCGGGAATGGGTGAAGTCACCCCTTCTCATGCTGGTGTGAGAGGGTGTTTTGTGCAGGTCTGACCCATGCACTAAAGGACAGAGAAAAGCATATGTTCCTTACTGAACCCACGACATGTTTGGCCATGTAGTTTAATGTCATTCGGTAAGGAAGGATTCCGTGCAGTTTAGCGTCATGCAGTAAAGACAAGGAGTATTATTAAAGGATTCTGTGCAGTTTAACATCATGCAGCGACGATGGGGGAATTTTTAAACCAGTGAAAATGATTGTAGTTGGAGGCATTTCCCTATATGTTTAATACATGGTCTTTTCAGCTTTATGCCAAGCGGACTAGACGTTCTGTGCAGTTTAACGTCATATGGTAATGACATAGTTGCAAAGGCCTCTCTTGATCAGAATGTAACTGGGATTCAACACATTGGCATGGACAAGACGTGTACAGGGTTTGATGGTGTAAATATTGGTTCTGAGGCTTCATGGATTAGGAGAAATTATATGAGGGCTCTGAGGCCAGTAAGCATACAGAGCTAGGAAGAGGGCTGCCTGAGGAAATCATGCCTTTGGTAGACGAGCCAGGGGCTATCAATATGCAGAGCCACTGAGGGCATGGTATGCATTGTCATTAAAAGTTGTCCACAGGTCGATAAATTTCCACTACCTATGGTCTTGAATTCCTATGAGGATCCACAATTGTCTGGGCCACAATGTCTATTGTCTGGTAATAAAATATCTGGACATGTCGGGCATACTCGACCCTGGTTGCTGTTAAATCTTAGAGAGCTCCATGTTCTGATTTATCTTGTGTGCGAGGTTGCACCTTTACTCCATTAATTTTAACGTCATGCGGAATGGATGAAGTACTCCTAGTTTATTTTTCATAGATCTTGGACCATTGGGTGACTATTTCTGCAGCCACTCGAAGGATAATTGAGTTACCATACTCTGATATACTCCGAACATGGTGGGGGATGAAGTTTGTAAACTGTAACTCTGAGGTTTCCCGGATCGTGAGATGTGGTGTGGGGGCTCTGAGACCGATAAGCATATGGAGCTAGGAAGAGTACCGACCGAGTAAGTCTTTCCTTTGGTAGATGAGCCAGTGGATATCAATATGCAGAGCCGCTGAGGGCATGGTATGCATAGTCATGCAAAGGTATCCCTGGGTCAATGACTTTCCACTTCTGATGGCCATGAATGATTATGAAAACACAGGACTACTCACAATACAGATTTCAGAATATGGCGATAATGATGTCTGAGAATACAATAAACATCTTCACTACAATTGTCCATTGAGTCAAAGTTGCCTAGTTGTGGCTTGATGTTCATAGATTCAGGTCGTCATGTGAACCATGGGTGGATATATAGGCTAACCGGGTAGGTATAACCCGACAACGTTTGGATGTGAAAAAATAAGGGTGAACGCGTAAACCACTGCACCATAAATTTATGGATCGGGAGATATGATGTGGGGGATCCGAGGTCGGTAGGCATACGGATATAGGAAGAGTATCGTCTGAGGAAATATTGCCTATGGTAGACGGGCCATGGGCTATCATTATGTAGAGTCTCTAAGGTAATGGTATGCATAGTTATGAAAAGGTGTCCACAGGTTGATCAATTTCCACTTCCAATGTCCATGAATGGTTATGAAGATCCATAGTTATCCGGTTCGTGGAGTCTGATGTTTGGAGAGGATGCATCCAAATGTGCAAGGAGTATTTCCATCTCGTTTTTCCATATATCTTGGGTGGGTTGAGATAAAGTTTGTGCAATGTTTAAGTCGTGTGGTGAGGACGCGAAATACACCTTGTGCAGGTCTTGTTTGTACACTGGGGAAAAGGGCATTTTTATCTTCTTATCCGTGAAATTTAATGTCATGCGGTAAGGACAAAGAGTACACCCCGTGCAGGTCTGGTCCGTACACGGGGGAATAGTGATTTTTTTCTTTCATAAGGGAACGGCTGGGCCAGGCTGGTGGACCCTGGCGTAACTACATATCCTGCGAGTGTAGGAATCAAGCCACACATAGTTATTTTCTGAATACGCCCCGTGCAGGTCTGGTCCTAACAAGGGGGGATGGGGCATTTTTTTCTCAAAATGGATGGGCCAGGATTCAAAGTCCAGGCGTCACTACGTATCCTGGTAGGGAAGGAATCAATCCTCGTGTAGTTCTTCTAATGGAGTACACCTCGTGAAGGTTTGGTCTATACACGGGGGGAAGGGGCATTTTTTAAAACTCCTATTTAACGGGGTGACTAGGACAGGATGGGGAACCCGGCGTTGCTACGTATCCTGCGGAGGTAGGAATCATGACGTACATAGTTCTCTGCTAAATACACCATGTGCATTTCTGGTCCATACACGGTGGGAAGGGGGGCATTTTTAACTTTTATTTGAGGGGTGGCTTGGCCAGGATGGGGAACCCTGGAATCACTACTTATCCTGTGAAGGCAAGAATCAAGTCGTACTTAGTTCTTCGAATGAAGTACACCCCATGCAGGGCTGGTCCATACACTGGGTAAGGGGACATGTTTTTTAAATTTAATTCCATTAAGGAGTGGGTGGGCCACGATAGGGGAACCCAGAATCACTACGTATCCTATACAGGGAAAGAATCGAGCCATAAGTAGTTCTCTTAAAGACAATACACCCCGTGTAGGTCTGGCCCATACACAGGGGAAGAGAAAATTTTTAAAACAATTTTATCCATGCAATTTAACTTCATGTGGTAAAGATGAGGAATACACCCCGTGCAGGATCGATCTGTACATGGGGTTAATGGGAATTTTTAAATCTTTTTTGAGGATTGATGGGCCAGGATTTGGGCCCCCGGTGTCGCTATGTATCTTGTACAGGGCCACAATCAAGTCGTACGTAGTTATCTGAGATCCATGCAGTTTAACGTCTTGCTTTTAGGAAGGTATACTCTTAGTTTAGGGTCATAGATTTTGGACCGTTGGGTGCTTGGATGTTTAACATCAAGCAGCTTGAACGATAACTTCTTTTAGTTATCCTGGTGGGGACGGAATTCTATTAGTTTAAGGTCATAGAGTTTGGACCATTGGGTGCTTGGAAATTTAACGTCATGCAGCTTGGATGATAACTGCTTTGGACTGCTCCTAGTTTATGGTCATAGATTTTGGACCATTGAGTGATTAGCAGTTTAATGTCATGCAAATTAGATGATAATTGCTTTTAATTATCTATGAGAAATACTTCTTCAGGAATCTCGCATTTGTAGGAGCGGTGGTGAACTGCCCGTCCATGGAGATCAGGGAATATTCTCCGTTGTAGTAGACCTTGTGTATAACATAGGGTCCCTCCCAATTGGGCTCCAGATTTTAAGGTTTCTTTCCGGGTATCATTGGGGTCCGGAGGACCAAAACCAATTCTCCTTCCAAGAAAGCCCGAAGACAGACCTTTTTATTGAAGGATCGTGCAATCCGGTTCTGGTATACTTCTAGATGTTTTAAAGTATGAAACCACTTATTTTCTAGCTATTTCAATTCACCTAGATGCTTTTCTGATTGCTCATCATTGGACAATTGATCACATATGGAAATACGGAGCAAGGGAAATTGGAGCTCAATGGGCCGAACTGCTTCTGTTCCGTATACTAATGAGTACGGAGTAGCTCAGGTAGCGGTGCAGATTGTGGTTTGGTAATCCCACAATGCATTGAGGATTTTATCCGGCCATGAATTCTTGACTTTTCCTACCATTTTCTGTAGAAGTTTGCAGAGGGTCTTGTTGAATGACTATATCATCCCATTGGTCGCTGCGTGGTAGTGAGATGAGTGGTTAGCCTTGATACCATACTCTTGGTATAGTTTCTCCAACTCAACAGAGCAGAAGTTGGTGTCGTTATCTATCAATATGGTATGAGGGACACCAAATCTGGTGATGATATTGGTTTTCACAAAGCTGACAATTCTTCTTACCCCGACATCCTTAAGGTGTACAACTTCTGCCCATTTGGAAAAGAAGTCGGTTTCCGTGAGGATATACTTTAGCTGTTTGGATGTGGCGGGAGGATAGGGTCCCACAAAATCCATTCCTCAGACAGAAGATGGCCAGGAGTACTTAGCCTGATGAAGTAACTCTGGGGGTTGGTGTATAAAGTTGGCACGAAGTTGTCATGAGTGGCATTTTACAGTAAAGTACTCTCAATCACGTGCCATTGTGGGCCAATAGTACCTAAACCTTCAGACCTGATGGGAATGCTTGGACCTTGGATTATGTTCTCCACATACTCCGGGATGCACTTCAGTCATGAAGACGACCTTTTCTTCTCCATCAATGCATCTGATGAGGATTCTGTCGAGGCCTCGTTTGCGGAGGACCTCTTGCTGACCCGCGCTGCCATATAAGACAAAGTTGATTTCCCTTCTCTATATTTTCTCTATTTCAGCCATGTCTGAGGACAGTTCTCCCCATTGAAGGTAGTTTGAAATGGGGGTCATCCAGCCGGTAGCAGGAGCATATGGATCTGGGAGAGGATTGACTTTGTTGATCTCTTCCATCTTGGCCTGAACAAATAGTAAGACCATTCGGTGGTGAGCAATACTGATGACTGTTTCATCCCGGTCTGGGCCGACTAGGGCTGTGGCCGCATTGGATAATTCATCAGCCTAGGCATTCTGAGACCGGGGAATATAGGTCAATGTCGGTTCTGTGGATAGTTCTTCCATTAACCCTCGTACAAGGTCAAACAGGGAAATCAGCTCCTCCTTTTTGATAGCATAGTCAACGTTGACCTTCTTGAGGACCAGTTCCGAGTCAACTTTGAACTTAATGTGATGTACTTGGGCTTGTAGTGCAAGCTCCGGGCCTGCAATGAGGGATTGATATTCTACTTCATTGTTTGTACATATTTCTGATAGGAGGAAGGAATATGAAAAAACTGCCTTTTCCGGGGACATGAGTATTATCCCAAAGCCCACCTTGTTAAATTTGGGATTTTCCATCCTTTTCCCGGTTGGGCTTCATGAGGCCCCGTCGAAGTACATTTACCATGTTGGGAGCTCCTCTTGAACTACGAATATGTCTTCATCAGGTAGCTCGACGTCCGATACAGCGGTCCTTGTTGAAGGGTGCTCTGCCAGAAACTCTATTAACGCCTGGACTTTGATAGCCTTATGAGGAACAAACCGGATGTCAAACTATTACAGGATGACTGTCCATCAGGATTGGCACCTGGTCAGCATTGGGTGGCTGAGGATGTACTTGAGCGGGTTATTACGCAAGACCAAGTGGACTTCATGATGCTACAGATAATGTCACAACTTTTGAACTGTGAAGACCAGGTCCAAACAACACTTCTCAATGTTTGAGTATCGAGTGTCAGCATCAATCATGGTTCAGTTGAGGTTGTAGAGACTGTTTTCACTACCGTCATCATTTTTCTACGTGAGGAAGGCTCCTTGCGAATTCTCTAGGGTCGTCACATATAGGAAGAGGGGCCTTCCTTCCACAGGGGCATGAGCACCGGTGGGATTAAGAGGTACTTCTTTAGGCTATCAAATGCCTCTTGGAAGTCATCTGTCCATTGGTACATGACTCCCTTAATCATTAACATGGTAATGGGAAAACATTGTCCTACCAGGTTGGCTATGAATCGCCTGATGTAGGCCAAGTGCCCTTTGAATGCTCTCAACTCGGTGATATTGTGTTTGTGTGGGGGGTGGCAGGCCGAAGATAGCCTTTGTCTTCTCAGGGTCAACTTTGATGCCAAGATGGCGTATGAAGAAGCCAAGGAATTTCCTAGAGGTAACCCTGAAGAAACACTTCAAGGGGTCTATCTTCAGGCTATGTTGTCGATGTTTGTTGAAGACGGTCTCAAGATCTGACTGGTGATTTGAGTGCTTCCTAGACTTAACCACCAAGTTATCTATGTAGCATTCAACGAATCTCCCCAGGAATGGTTTAATGATACGATGCATGGTGCGTTGATATGTGGCACCAGCATTCTTGAGACCAAAGGGCATGACCATGTAACAGAATACTCTTTGGGGGCCCTGATGGAAGTAGGTTCTTCGTCTTCTTAGGCCATCTTGATTTGATTATACCCAGAACAGTCATCCATGAAGGATAGAGCCTCATACCTGGCCGTTGCATCAATTAATAACTTGGTGATCAGGACCAGGAAATCAACTTTTGGGCAATGCCAATTGAGGTCTCTGAAATCAATAACAACGTGGAGTTGTACATTCTTTTTCTTGATGGGGACAATTTTGGCCAACCAGATGGGGTACTGGACCTCCCAAATGAATACTACTTTAATGAGATTATCGAATTCAACCTCTATTTTGGCATCATGTGAGTGGTGTTTCCTTTAGGTGGCTTGTTTTAGCCCCGGTGGCCTTCTGGTAGACCTAAGTGGTGCGTTGCCACTTCGGGATCGAGTCCCGGCATTTCCGTGTAATTAATAGAAAAGAGATCCCAATGCTGCCTAAAAAAAGAGGAATATACCTCGTGCTCCTCGAGGGACGTGGCTGCACCGCCAAGAGCGGGCCCCGGGTCTTCCTCGGTACCCCGGTTTATTTCCCTGAGCTCGTCCACCGTGGTGGCGATTCCTTCCTCAAATTTCGGAGGTGCATCCCTGAGATCTTCCTCCTCTTATTCTCCCAAATTTTCATCTTCTTGATCCGACGGGGGGAGAGTTTCCAGCCCAGGCTCTCGAGGGTTTGAGGGAGAGGCATCGTGGGCATCCCCGCTTGAGTAATCGTTCCCAGATTGTGGGTTGGCGGACGTTCTCTCATTGTCACGCTAGACTGTTATGGTTGAAGTCATGAAGACAAATGAGTGTGTGTCCGAACATGAATACCTGCTCTCAACGTGGTTGATGGGTAGTACGTAGTGTCTGCCAAGCTGTCTGAGGGGGTCTTCATGAACCATTTCTAGGCCATTTGGAGTAGGGATCCAGTTGATACCATCAGTCAAAGGTTTCTTCATCTTTTTCTCATAAAACCTGGAGTCAATATAGTGTGACTCAGAGAGCTCGAAAAGGGCCTTGTCAGTGTGCAAAGTCCAACTTTTCCCATTGACACAGTACTTAATACACATTTGGTAGGATGAAGGAAAGACCATGTGCTTATGGAGCCACAAACTTCCCATTAGGGTCTTGAATGTTGTGTTCTGTCGAATCACTCGGAATTCCGAATAGGCCACAAGGTCACCAAAATGGGTCTTTAGCATGATTTTCTCCATTGGCTTCTGCTCACTCTTGTTGTAACCCTGCATAGTTGTGGCTGAGGGTATTAAATCACCCTCACTGATGCCCGACTTACGGAGTGTCCGTAGGGGAAGGAGGTTAACTCCAGAGCCATTGTCGACAAAGACTTTGTGTATCTCAACATCATCTAGTGTGCCAGACACATATAGTGATTTGATGTGTCACTACATGATGGAATCTTCGTCTAGATCGGTGAAGGAAATAACTGCATTGCATTCAACCGAGCCAGTCTCCGTCTGGTAAATCTCGGTGGCAGCTACCTCAGCTTGAAACTTCTGGGGACTATGAAAGGCTTCTATAAGTGCCTCCCTGAGGTCGGCTGACAAACCCAGGGCATCTAGGATCGACGGTTTGTCTGGTACCGATGCCACCTGCTTAAAGATGTTGTATTTATATTCCAGCGGCTGACGCTTCTCCATTGGTTGGAGTTTTTTATCGGGAAACTTGTGAGTGGTAATACATGATGAGGAGGGACCGAATGTGGGGTCAGATGCCGATGATGTCCCCATGTTCTGGGGATTTGGCCCTGCCGGTCTGTTTTTGCGCACTAAGCAGCTAGGCGATTATTCCTCCACTGATGGGTACTGCAGAATGATGGAGGCAGAGTGGCTGCTTGTGGAGTTGGAGGGATGTTCTTTCTCTTGATAAGTATATTGAAGGACTCTCCCATGGGTTTCTATGATATTAATGGTTCGAGACGAGTTCCAACCGTAGGGTTAGTTTCGGCCGCGACTGCGGCTTCCCTGATATCCCCTGCCTATGCGATTCCTCATCCTGGCTCCTCATATTGGGAGTTCAGGTTCATAACCATACCCTTCGTCAAGGAACGATTCCATAAGATGGATGATGTTTATGGAACCAAAGATTGCCTCGTTATCCTTTGACTGGTCAACCTAGTTGGTTGTCCCTGATGGTGCTGTTTGGTGGGTCGGTGCCCGTGGCAACAAATTTGAGGGCATGAAATCTGACATTGTCGGGGATAACCTTTGCCTCGTCGCATACTGCTCCTCTTGCTCTTTTCTCCTCCTTCTTTGATTATGCCTATATGATCGGCTCGTAGAGGGTTGTGAGGCCTATATTGTCAGGTGTGCAGCATCAGAGGCTATTGGTGGCAATACCGGCTGCTGTAGTTGAGCTCGGAGTATTCCCTGGGCTTGATTGGTAGTCATTTGAGTCATCCAAATTTTGAATTTCTGCCCCTTCTTGCTGGTGACGTCCTGCCACCCCTCCCCTTCGATGGATCTGGTGGTAGATATATATGTCACCTATGCTGGGGGTGGTCCCAGCATGACCTTCCAGGAGTCCACCATCCTTTACAGGAGGTCCTTGAAGACGAATCATTCTTGAATATTGTTCCCCAACATTCGATGGTAGGGACAGTAATCTAGCCTGTCATTGCGGCCGACATCATTGGGTTTCCTCAGCTCCGGGAGGTGGAGAATGTTGCAATTCGTGGCAATAATGATGTATCCATAGACATGGTCCTCTCAGAAAGAGTATCATTTATGTCTCCATTCCTCAAACTGGTTCCAATTCACCCCTTTCTGATCATCCCGCCTAGGCAGAGGTGTCCGTTGATATATAGGGGGCACATGACAATTTGGTGGGGGCCTGAGCGGTGGAGCAGGCACAGGGGATGGCTTGAGCGTGACAGAGGACGATTCAGCCCTGGCTGCTATATTTGAAGGAGCCTGTGAGGCTATTTAAGACTTCAAATTGGTCTACTGTAGGGAGTCCTCGATTCTCTGGGAAATGGCTGAGAGATGGCGGAAGCCAGTGGTGCACTCCACTAATATGAGCAGTGTTTGCAGCTCATCTCGAAGATTGTCGATGCATATGGAAAGCAGCTCATCTTGAGGCATTAGCATGCTCAGGGAGTAGGTCAGACCTTTCTATCTAACGATGAAATCTGAAACCCTCTCGTTCTCCATGTGCTTGCAGTTCATGAGGTCGCTGACTATTGTTTTAGTCAACGTCAAGCTGAAGTGAAAGAGGACCTTCTACCGAAGGTCTTCCCAGTTTTTTATTGACTGGGTTGGCAAACTTGTATACCAGACGAAGGCATATCCTTTCAAGGTATGTACGAATAATCTGAGTTTCACTGCTTCTTGTTGTTCCGGAGTTCCCATCATAGGTTTGCAATAACACGTGTAGTGCATAAAATGCAATTCCGGATTGCCTGATCCATTGAAAATAGGGAATACAGGGCTCCCCAAATTGGTTGGAGATGGCGTCTTGCTCACCCAATCCGGGTAAGGTTTCTTCTATGGCTGTATCAGAGTGCGTCGACCTTCCATTGCTTCCAATCGAGTTGTTAGTGCCTCGATGGTGTTGGTGAGACCCTGTTTTACATCCTGTTGGGCCCAGTCCTGGGCAGGTCTAGCACGAGGCATTTCTTTGAGGATCCAGCTCGATTGGCACTAGGGGTTCATGTGCCGTTTTTGACACCTTTGGAGGGTTCAAACGTACTAGCTCTGGTTGCTTCCTAAGTGAAGGAATGTCTTGGTATTCATCCAGATCCACATTTAGGTAGTTGGACGGGCTGGGAGTCTCGTTGGGCCGGAGCCCTGGTCGTTCTTTTTTTTTCGGGGCAAACCATTGTCTTTGAGGTGAACTCACTAGGAGCGCATGATGTGGCTGATCTTGTGACGCTCTTTCAATAAGATGGTTCATCTTGAGTAGCTTGACGTTAATCTGCCTCAATTCTTTCATTTCCTCTTTCTGTCGAGTGAATCTCTCTTCAAGCTTAAGTGGGTCGTTTTTATCAAGAGAATGAGGCGGGTTAAGGGTAAATCATCTTTTGTTATTATCCTTGTTGGACGCTCGTAGGGTGAGAAGAGGAAGGTTAGCTGAAGGGGCGACCATGTTTAGAGCGACGCTCTAGTTCCGGGTGTGCACAACTGGTGGTTCGTTGTGAGTCACAGCCTAACTGGAACCATCATCTCCCGATCCATCCAGATTTGCATCATCTTCGGTACTACTCGTGGGGTTAACCTCTATGGAATTGAAGGATGCAAATTACGGGGCGGAGAAGATGTCATCTTCCAAATAAGAAAAGGATCACCCTCGTTTTTTACTGGTCTTCCTTCTTCTGTCCCAGAATTGCTTTTGGGCTCATTAACCAAGGGTGAAGTGGAGAGTCATTTGATAGGACCGTACAGTACGCCTCCCTCTCGAAGGTGATGATGATTCAAATGATTGGATAGGACAGGAACCTCCTCTTCTGACTGTCCTCCCTAGATTAGAGAATACTGATTCTCATTGGGGTGGTTGTTGTTGAGGAGGTAATAATTCCCCCAGCCCTGAGGGCTGGGGTTGGCTCCATTCATTGGACGTTTAGTCTCTTACAATTTTTATTGGTCCTACGAGGAAATTTGTTGTTAAAAATTCCCCCAGCCCTGTAGTCTGGGGTTGACCCCGGATTGCAACAGTGGCTTCTGCTATCGGTATGTGCCTGATCTTGCGTGCCCCCATTCGGGGGTGAACCAGGTTTGGTGCCGAGTTCTTCTGTGAATTTATCCCTTCTGAGGAGGCAGGAAATGACCACTGATTGGCCTCTCTTAGGTGATAGGCCTATTGTATGATCTTGATGGCCTGATTAAAATCTTCTTGAATGGATTGTTCCCGTCGGGTCTGACGCTTGTGGGACTTACTCAAGGAACGACTCTGTTGGCTGTGTTGACTTTCGTGAACAGGGAGACCGATGAATTTCTATCTTGACGTGATGATGTTGCAGGATACCAAGCTGAATGGGTTCTTCTGGGCGGGGAGCGGAGTAAAATACAGAGCTCCATGTTCTCCCCATCCCCTTGATATGGACTCCCGTCAGGGCGTCACCGATGAGGCGGCACAACTGGTGCAGTGCACAGAGGCAGGCTATCTCCATGATTCCTTTACACCTCTCAGGTCGCTGTTGGCATGCCACCGGAAGAGATTCTAGGTCGATGTGACGCTGGAGGTCTCCTATTGTCTTAACATGGTCTATATACCCATCGTAGGGCAGAAAGCTTGATTTCAGTCAGCAGAGGGTTTTCCATATATTATGGAGGATGTCGTGCACGCATTCTTCCGACAACTTTCTGGGTATGTCGAACTGAGAGGTGTCCTTGGTCCAAAACATAACTGTTATATCATCCTTGGCCAGTTGTTTCCTCAGGTGCAACATGTCGGCATACTCCTCTGCTAGTGATTCCTCTACCTAGTCAGCCCAACAGAGACGCTCGTTGTCAGTGTGGTTGGAGGCAGTGGGACTGGTAGGTATTGAATTACCATGCTGTCGATTATGGGGCGGTTTTGAAGATGAACATGTCCATAAAACATCTCCCTATTGAAGAAGGGTGTCATTGGATATTGACTGGGAATCTGACATGATTGATCTTGTCCTTCTGAGTGCCTTAGTATACGAGGGGTTTTCTGTGCTTGATTTGGCAGAGGGAGGACCTTCCTTTCGATATGATATATCATTGCGGGGATGACCATAGCAATGGTGGTCGTAATGGAGAGGACTACCATTACTGCTTGATGATACACTTAATAGAGGAATTTTTCAGTGCATACCTTGGGGAGGGCCTCCAAGGCATGTCGCAGTAATGGGAGGACCTTCTGGCTATGTAGTGTTGTTACGGGGAGGGCCTTCACAACAACTACCATCACGGTGAGGATGACCATCATGGTTTGACGTTCAATGAGTATCCTGGGGAGGACCTTCAAGACACACTGCGACAAGGGGAGGACATTCTTGTTGGTTGGGACCACTACGGGGAGGACCTTCGCAATGGTGGCCATGATGGAGAGGACTACCATCACAGCTGCTGTAATAGAGAGGACTACCAATACAGCTTCCGCAGGGAGAATATCTGTGGTTTACACCCAAGGGAGGGCCTTCATAATGTACCACAATGATGGGAGGGCCTTCTCATTGCATTACGTCTTTATGGGGAGGACCTCCATTATCGGGGTGGTGAGGACTACCACTGCGATCTGATGCCCGGCTGCACGGAGTGTCATTGCAGCGTAACCCCTGGGGTGGACCTTTAGGGCAAGTCACGACAAGGGGAGGGACTTCTTGTCCCGCTGAGATGTTGCTTCATGGAGGGCCTCCACAGATGCGACTATGATAGCAAGAAATACAATCCTAATCTATGGTCCCACTATATGGAGAGTGCTTGTAGTGTATACCCCGGGGAGGACCTTTAGGGTGGACTGCATCAAGTGGAGGACCTTCTTGCTGCTCAATCTTCTAGTCATGTGGAGGGGTTCCGTGACTCACATCAAAAGAGGAGATCCTGTGATAGATTGTTATACGCCCATAGGGGAGGCCCCCACGGGTGCTCTAGGGAGGACCTTCAGAGCTGCTAGTAGAAACATTGTGGGGAGGACCCTCACAACTGCTATTGCCGCTCCAATAATAGTGTAATGGGTGGGCAGGGTTCTGATCCTTCGATATTCACTTAGCGGCATTAGGAATCCCATCTTCCAGCATAGTGGAGTCATGAACCCTCTATTTTTAGAGTTCTTTCAGCGCGTTCGCGGCGCCTTCGTGTAGGCAGCGGGGACCATCTACTATTGACAACGACCTTCACCTTTGGGTCCCTAGCTAATATTGTACCGTGATGTTTCTGAGATATGACGACGAACATCATGACTTTTAGCAGGGATATATGCTTGCTCTAGAGCATCCACCGCAATGGACGGGTGTCCCCCAGTTGGAATGAGTGAAGATGATCGATCTGGTTTCCCTTGCATCACTAAATATGGATGTTGACCCTCCCGGGATGAATAAGGGATGTGGATATGCTCCGAGGGATCTATCTCATCTCATAGATGCGTCACCTCAATTGGGGAGACATGCTCATGGGCCGATGTCCTTGCTCTTTCTGCTGATGCAATTACACTCTAGAAATTCTGAAAGATATGATCTGGGATCAATACCTACTCTTCCATCATTTCCAAGAAATGCAGAGATACATCTTTGACTAGAACGGGTATGAAGGCCCATTCGGGTATCAGAGTAGGAATATCCTGCTCCGTTGCTCTGGTAGTCAGTGGGTACTGACAATTCTCCTGTGTCGGGGTAGGTGAATGAATCTTCCTCTGGGCCAAGATATTTCGGTTTATCTCTCCATTTTGCACCACATCGGGATGGTAGACTTTACTTGCATTCGTAGGAAGCTGGCCCTACATATGTTGGTTTCCCATTGTATCGAGTCGGCGACCTTTATTAGCGGGGAGATGTGGCCGCCTATGAGTTGCCGCCACATTTGGTTGGCAGGCTTTGTTTATTGCTACCATATCTGGATGGTAGGCATCAGGAGCATATTCTAGGAGCTATTCGTGCAAACACTAGGTCGCCACTACATCAGGATGGTGGGCTTCATGACCCTGCGCAGTGAGGGGTGCCTGTCGGGTAGGTTCCGTCCTGCATGAACGGCGGGGGTGGCCGAGCTCAGCAAGGATGCGCGCCTGCTCGTTTGATGCTGCCAGGTCTAGATGTCGGGCCACCATTTCTTGATGGTGGGATTTGGTAGAGCGAACAGGTGTATGTTCCTGTTTGTGATGCATCTCCGTGTCTAGGCAGAGGAGCTTGTCCTCAGGGAAAAGTCTGATGATTGGTCCCTGATTGTAAATTTTCCGCCCTCATCAGGCTGTATGAGGGGCTGGAGCTCCGGGAGAGTGGGCCTGGCTACTCGGGGTGACATCCTCCTTAGCGTGAGGAATCCGAGTCATGGTGTAACCACGATGACGTCTTCCGGCGGGGGCCTTGGGGAAGAACCCCCATTCAGCGGGGATGAAGTCCTCGACATCGACCTCATCCACCTCCCTAAGATAAGGGAGGTAGGTGTTGTCTTGTTCCGGGGAGAGACTCCCAAAACGGTTTGAGATAGAAACATGAACCGTCTGGATCTTCTTTTTTGGCCGTTGTTGGGCAGGAGAACGGCGAGTCCTGGCAGATTGGAGGGCGTGCATGGCAGCCTCCACCGTCGAGAGAGTACCATTCACGTGGTACTCTCGGATCAACACATCCAAGACCCATCGTTGAAGATTCTGGGTAGGTGACGAGGTCCTCCATAGGTGAGGAAGTCCAGTCATTGTGTTGTTGGAAGCACGCACCTGTGAGTTCTTTCAGGATGCCATTGGATCGAAGGGAGTTTTCTGTGGTACCTGTAGAATGTTTTAACAAATACAAACACCAAACCCATCAAATCATCATTTCATGAACCCATGCATAATTAATGGCCTTGCCTAGCCCTCCTTGCGAGTATGAAGGGGGAACAACGTGGGATTAGGTTAAATCTGTCATGCTTGGTTACAGATTCACGTCGGGCTCAACATTTTTTGTTTCGGATCTGTTTCGAATCTCCCAATGGTTCCATGTCTGATGACACGTGGACAAGATTTTTAAAGTGGGGGCATTCGCAAGGCGGCTTGGATAACGACACTTATGAACTCACATTGGTCGAGAAGATGGGAAGTTGGGCTCATCGCACCCTTTTGGGAAGATTTATTTTCTGTTCCGGGACTCTCTTATAGATTTAAGACATATTCAGATGCTCACGAATATTTGGTTTATACCCAAGCATTGTATCAACATATTACTCCTAGTTGGCAATGGTTAGCTGGACACAAGGGTTCTGAATCATTTATGCCCAAGGTTTACCACCCCTCGTTGGATTAATGACCTTGAGGAGTCTGCACTCATTGAGGCGGCACTAGGAGTGGCATGGTGAACCGATGTGAATATAGTCAGATCGACCGGTTGTTGGTCTTGAACCTCAGGGAGGCTTCCTACATACCCTGCCTGGGAGACAGGGATCAAAGTCCATATAGTTCAAATAGGAGTGTCAGAGAACCGATGTGAATGTGGACTTGGGGGGTCCGATGGTGATCGGGATTGAACCTCATGGAGGCTTCCTACGTATCCTTGTGGTAGGGAATCAAAGTCCTCATAGTTTTCATTGGAGTGGGGCTTACGCTATGAGGTAGCCCATGGTAATGATAGGGGATTACACCCTAAGGAGGCCCATGGTAATGGATTGGGGCTTTCACTCTAAGGAGTCCCATGGTAAAGGATTGGGGCTTACACCTAGAGGAGGACCATGGTAACAGATTGGGGCTTACACTCTAAGGAGGCATATGGTAATGGATTTCATAGTCTATGCTTACTCTATGCCCACGTGAGTCATGCTCTATGTGAGAAACAAGAGGCAGTATGGACCAGACGATCACGTCCAGAAAGGTGCATCTATGGGAAGTGGAATGGGGCTTACGCATAGAGGCAGCCCATAAAATCGGGGCTTACTCTGGGATGGATGCCCATGGAGACAAAGAGCTGCGGGAGAGGGACTTGGCCCCAAAGAAGGACAGAGCAACACCCTTCCCACTACACCCTTCCTTGGTCATGGCTGTGGGGAAGTATAGAGGTGCATGGGGGATTCCTTCGGATAGGTATCCCGCCACGCCCCAGAGAGGGGAGAAGTTCCCCTGTCCTAACATGTGGAAGGGATGAAATGGGGCTCCTGGGCTCGGATTCCGCATTACCGTGGGAATGTGAACCAATGAATGCATCAGGAATCCGCCCAAGGGTCTGAGAAACCCCTTCACCCCTACATATTGTGGGTATGTGAACTCAAAACGGCTCACTGATGCACATGAAGGTTACATCACACAGGTCTGGTGGCTCTGGTGGAGGCCTCAACTCGAGGCCGATGAATGGGCCAATGAGGGAGCTATGGAGGATCAGGCCAAATCGGGAGGATTTTATCTGGCTCGAGGAATGGGAACCCTGACGGTTTTGGCAGGCCACATGGGTATTTTAGTGGTGGAATCCTTCGCATAGGGAGGTTCTACACATCTGGAAAGGACTTCCGTGAACCATGGTGGTCTGCAGACTGATGGGAATCCCACGAACGAGGGTGGTTCGCGGCTTAGTAGGAATCCCACAAACCAGGTTTGTTCGCAGCTTCAGGTTTGGCCCACGTAATAGGTTGGTACACGGAGGGATCCATGTGAGAAGCATCGGCCAAGGGCGACACCGGTCGTGGGTTCGTTGGTCGGAGCTTCGCCTGCATAGGAGGGTTCAACGCGGTGCGACAGATCGAAAAAGGTTCATAAACACCCTGGTCCATGGGGAGTGCATCTGCAGAGGGGCCATGGTTCATGGTCTCTTTTTATTTGTTATTTTAAGTTCACGGTTCACCAAGTTATTATGCATTTTCGGTTCCTTATTAATTCTCTTACACCTTCATACCTGTTCTGGTTCACGAATAGGAACTTGGCTGTTTGCAAAATCCTAAGCTTCTTCCTTCGAAATCCTTCCACCAGAATCTGTTCAATCTCCCTAAATCCTTCCCTCCTCTTCCCCCATGGTCTCCTTCTATAGAGTGGATAAAGAGAGGTATATGTGTTCATGCGCCACCTTTTGTGGAAGCCCAAGATTGGAAACCTGGTTTAAGGATGATGTGGTCAATCCGCAACTCGCTGGGGGCATTGAACGCATCTCCCCCACGAACCAAATCAATCTCGGGGAGTGCTTCACGGCTATGCGGGGTTCTTCCTCCATTCCGCGAATGATAGCGGATGTGGCTTGGGCCGGTCGACATGGTCCGCAGTTGGGGTGGTTCATGACGGTGAACCAGGTTTGCACCCGTCCTGCTTCACGCCCGCGGAGGATCTCTGCCTCCATTCTGCAAACGACAACGGTCTGTGGAGGGGGTGCTTCGCAGAACAGGCCGCGACCCATTATCATTGGACCGGTCTGCGGACCGGTTTGGCTTCTGCCATCCTTTTAGTATTTTCCCACCTTTCTCAATTCTTTTTTTGGGGAAATTTAGTGGAATCTCCCTTGGATTAAAGGGGATTCTCATTCTCCTTTTCAGATATTTCAGGACCCTACAATGGCCTTTATGAGTTTTTCGTAATGTCTGATGGGTTGATGAATGCACCAATAGTGTTTATGGACATGATGAAAAGAATATTCCATTTGAACATGGATTAATTTTTGGTTTTGTTCGTGGATGGAATATTGGTATAGTACAAGACTCATGATTATCATTCCCAATATCTTGACATCTTTCTATGTATAATAGGAGAGCATATTATATACGCGAAGATATCATAATGTCATTTTTTGGATTGATTATGTAAACATCTTGGGTCACATCATCTTGGAGAAAGGTGTGTTCGTATATCTATATAAGCTTCAAGAATTTTCTCCTTGGATAATCCCATGAATAGTTATATATATATATTTAGAGGGTTAACATGATAGTATCAGAGGTTTATAAATGAATTTTCTCGATTTAACAGACCACTATTGGGATTTACCCAGAACGGGATAATGTTGGAATGGATGGAAGCATGTGATAATTCCTTCTAGGATCTAAATAATTGTTTGAAATAAAAACTAATATTGTACCTATATAAGTTATGTGACGAGTATAATGTGTTTTTAATGCTTCTAGGATTGAACATGGAGTAGTGTTTATGTGGGGATATCGAGTTATGTCGTATGGTCCTCAAACATTGATGCCAAATGAACAGATCACAAGAGTTTGATATTTACATTTGGGCAGCGAGATCTATTAGGGAAGATTGGTTGAGTATATGTAGTCCATTTATTTTGAGTTATGCGGTTCATTAAAATGAATTGTAAATGTATTAGTGGCCCTTTCTTTAGCATCTATTATGTAGATCAACCATAGTAGGATGAACATGAACCAAGTGAAAACATGGAGTTTGTGGGGTCATTCAACCGAACCATGGCAAGTGACCACCCCACCACCGTGAGATTCGATTACCATGTGAGTAGAAATTCGGTAAAAAACGATAGGTTGGGTGTGTGGTCCCACCTATCAAGACACTTGATTTTGAGTCATTTCATGTTACAAATATCTAGACCTATATCAATACAACATGACTTGATACATAAGAAACCATTCCTTATAATGTACTATCATGGTGTGTGACACCCTTATGTGATGGCTGTTCACATGAGACAATATATTGATATTAGATACACTAGGCGAATCTCCCCAACTACTATTTTGACCTCAACATCCCAAAAATGTGGCCTTTATGTGTGATGGATTAAGGGACCCCATTTCATTATGAAGTTGTAGATCATCCCTAGGATGGCGTGAGATACATTTATAAAGGAGGATACATGATTCACCTTAGAACCATTACCTTTCATGTAGACAATTTATTGTAGATAACTATAATTGGCGTGTATGTTAATATAATCCTTATTTCCTTTGTTTTTATTTTTAATATTAAATTCACTATTGGGGGAGGTTTCATACTCTTTACGATGGGAAAAACACTTTGGGGGACAATTATTTTTTTGAAAGGAAAAATTCTCTTGTATATGAGACTATGATACCAAAGAAAAATTCCCTAATAGGGAGGTATGTGATCCCTTAATGTGGGATTATAGGGATTTAGATATGATATCATTTGGTTATGATTGGAGGGGAGAGTTCTTTCCACATGTTAGTTGTCAGGGGTATATGGAGGTCTTTGGTGTGTCTGGTTGAGTCTTCTGTATTAATGGGACTCTACATTTAGAATCCATCATATATTTGGATGGAACATTACTTGATATGTAATATAAGGATTGAGGATTCCCTATAACAATTTAACATAAATTAGGATGAATTTAGGCTCAATATTTTTATCATGACATGCATAGGTTAATGTGTCACCTAAATTGTTATTATGATTGACACTGTCATCAGGACATGATCAATAAAACCTATGTACTTGTCTATATAAGATTATTGATTGGTTTAATAGGACTTTGGATCAATGGTGATTTCTTTTCAAGAACTACTTATTTTTTTCAATCATGTAACATGCATATATCACTGAATTTATTGTATATGCAGGGCCATGTTTGAGGCTTCATATTGATTATTTTAGTCACCCGATAAATAGGCCACCACTGAACTTGGGAATCCAATCGTACTCTCAATTGGTTAAAAATTTTAATTAGTCCCAAAATACGATCATCAACCAAGATATCCTGGAATATGAAGATTAGGATTTGGTGAGGGTCAGAAAAGGGGTGGGCCCTCAAATACCTCCATTTTAATATTACTTATACTTAATATATATGTGTTATCCCATTGGTTTTGTAAGTGCCGGAATCTTGATTTCTCATTCCTTTGTTTGTTTAGGTGTTCAAGGTTCCATGATGAATCTTAATTGTAGAGATCTGTGTTGATTTTTTATCTTTAGAGAAGGGTTACAACATCAATTCATATGATTCTCTTCCGAGTTTATAATGCATTATTGTGGATTATAATATGCAGTGTAGTGTATCAAGATCTGATTTTTTGGGTTTTCTACTAGTCTGTTACCAATTAATCATGGGTGGTAGACTCCGACATGGAATCCAAGATGTATTTTTTTGTGTGTTCTACCTTTTTTGTTGTCACAATGTTTTAGGCATAACTGTTTGTAATGTCCCAACCCAGGGTCCACATAAACTATGCGTGAGTTGAGAGGTCACATTCCCTCAAATGTGCATCCTCATATTCAAGAGGCTGTCAACTAGAAGAAAGGGTGTAAAGGTGGTATAGTGGGGAGATTATAACCTATTATGATAGTGGTAGCGTGGTAAGAAATAAAACAAAAACAAATGCATATACACAATAGATATCATAAATAAACAAATGTTGAAGCATAAATAACTAAACAACTAATAATAATACAAAATCCAATAGGTAGTGTCATATATACGTTTTCATGGAATGATGATATGCAAAATGGTGAATAGGGTAATATCTATATAGTCAGGCTACAGAAAAAAGTACAAAAATATTAGAAGAATTCTCCACTAGAATATTGAGTGTTTTATCTGTACTATACTCATAAGACCCAACTATAGGAATGCATATCACCATCCTCTAAATAAGACACTTGCCTTATCAATACCTATAGACAGAAAATATTTTAGATTAGAAATGGAAGAGAAAGTGGGCGTAAGATAAAAAATCTCAATAGGCCTCCACTAATATGACAACTCATAATCCTAGTAGTAAACTTAATTAAACATTTTTTAGGAATACATAATTAATTAACAATGATGAATACATAAATAACCACCCACTCATGTTCTAAGAAGGCACCTAGAAGCTCTACCTTCTTCGTCTCATGGAGTGGAGGCACATCTAATCAGTAACTATATATATATATATATTAATAAAAATTATATAGTATATTTATATATTTCTTCAACCTAAATGAACCATGTATGTTCGGATGTAAGTTTCCATATATCGAGAATAAATGGGCTGGCTGGACTAGGGTGTAACATGAACATCCATAACCATTTTAACAAGCTTATAAGCTCATGAAATAAGGTGCATACCCTTCATCTCCTAATTATTGGTAGACTTCATGCTTGTCACGTGATATGGTGAGTGTTCTATTATTTCAACACTCGAATAAGGGATGTGGCGCATAAATCTCAATGTCCAACTAATGGCAATGGTGTGAGAATTCATACTCAACACCCGATGTACGGGAGCATGAAATTGAATTCTTCAATATATCCCTTACCATATTTTCATATCCTATAATAAGGAATATCCATATTTATATTATTATTCATGATTAAATAATTCTCATGTATTTCTCCCAAATCCCATATATAAAAATAAGTCATATTTATGTTTATAATCTAACATATGTGGAAATACCTCTCGTATGTATCTTTATAATGGTTCGATTCCTTTCATGGAAATACATTTCATAATAATCATTTGATTAAGCATAATAAAAAGACATGGCCTCACCATCATTGGTAAATAATTTAATTTTGATCATTCTATTCATTTAGAGAAGGACAATCATCATGAATAAATCATTCCATATTAACATTCCATTTAATTCACTAAGCCAAAAATAAAAGTTATAATGCTCAAGGAGGTATATATAAGGCTCCATTGTCATTAAGTAAATTTTCTACATGTTAAATTTTAATCATAGGCTGGAAAAAAAATATGGAGGTACCATTGGTTCAATAAATCATCGACACTATAAGGAAAATTCAATTTAAAAGCTATGTAAAATGCTTAGAAAGAATTTTTGGAATATATATGTTTAACAAAAAAGTTGTGTAATTTCTATTGGAAGACCCATGGGGTTTCCATATATGAGGTAAACATCCTATAAACAACTAAACAAGAATCATTGGATGTGTATCATGGATCAAAGATAAAATTGATATGAATGTATCAATTTAAAGGGGATTCTTGGAAAAATAAAGCATGAAGTCCAATGACCAATCTATGAATAAAATAAACAAAAGAGTAAAATGAAAAGACCACCTACCATAGAGTAGTAGATGACTACATTCATGATAATGGCCTCAGATCTGGAGTAGGTTGGAAGATATTGGAGAGGATGTCTAATACTGTTAAAATAGGGTACCTGGTATTGAACATAAATAGTGTAAACTATATGAATATAAACCAGAACCAAAGGAAAGTAGAAGGAAGATAATACCATAAGTTGTCCAATTCCTTCAACAAATCATGAACAGAACATCAGATAAATAAGTTATCAATAATCCTAGATTGAGGGTGATGGTAATGTATGGGAGGAGAAACCCTTGTCCAGCCAATGGAATGAGAGTAAAGAAATGATAAATTGGGTTATTAGATTAATGAGGGGATTTTTATAATTTTCACCTTGAAACACAAGGGTGGAAAGTTTGGCCTCATAGTTGACTAAACCATTCACAAACCATGCACGATTCACAGCTACATAGGGGAGCACTACACAATTAGGTGTACAGTTCGTCTAACCATGAACAAACCCTAAAAAAGACCTTTCTTAAAACTCTGTAGCACCACATGGTTATGCACCTAGGGTCATATTTTTTTTACACAAATATTATGGCCCAAAGGGCTGTACTATCTACAACAACAACATTTGAGAGAAACTATCTAGGATAGGCTGAACGGTTTCTTCTAAAGATGTAGCCCATGATTTTTTCACATTTTGGGGCTCTTAGATCCAGATGTGCCTCAAGCACACCCAAGACCTTATTGATTTTAATAGGTTACATAACTAGGACAATTTAAAGGTATTTCAATTGAAA
Source organism: Viscum album (assembly GCA_963277665.1). Classification (NCBI taxonomy): domain Eukaryota; kingdom Viridiplantae; phylum Streptophyta; class Magnoliopsida; order Santalales; family Viscaceae; genus Viscum; species Viscum album. Next base: position 1,872,308,957 of record OY728131.1, read on the forward strand.
AAATGATTAATTCCTTCATGAAAAGAATAGTATTTACAAACTCCAATCCTTAAAGAAACTATTCACTGATTTAGAAATTATAAGGGTAAAAAGGTATGATTTATGAATTTTTCCATATATTGATCTCTTATATCTATTTTACATTCTTGTCCTCGTTATGAATCTTATTATATTGCCACAGCACATACCCCAATGGAACTGACTGAACTCAGGGTTTCTTCATGCTCTGATAAACAATACGAACTATATACTCCTCAAAGGAAGCATCCATATATGATTCAATATCATAGAGATAAAAGAAGTGTGATAGGTTGAGATAGTATTGGAAAATATGAGATACATGAATGAAATAATGCATCGACCAGTATCTATGAGGTAGTTCCAACTGGTGAGCTACTAATCTGATTTGTTTCACAACCTAGAAGTGTCTATCAAACATAAATGATAGCTTAACCTAACTCTGAATATGTCTACCGACAATCATATATGAGGCTCACAAGAAAACCTAGTCTTCGACATTGAGTTCGAGAGGTCATCAATGTCTGTTGGCATATGACTTATATCAGTATTGATCTATAAAAATGATCATTAAGAGAATCTAGACTTTCTTTATAGTCTCCTGTACAAGATGTGTTCTAAGAATACCTACCTCCTCTAATACTATCCAACATAATGGTGAGTGTAAAGGAAAAAAATATATTTTTTCATAAGGATCCCAATCTATGATAGCCGGAAATCTATTATTATAAGATAACATGACATGGGGAATGTGTTTCTCTCGAGAATCTGTAATGTATAGTGTATTTCCACAGAGCATGTCCTTTATATCCAAAATCGTGTGCTTAATTTTTCCCTCAGTCTGTGGGTGATAATTCATGCTCAGAAGCACCTATGTACACAAATCCTTTTGCGACGCCTTCCATGACCATGACGTGAAATAAAAATCTCAATAATAAATAATAGAACCTGGTGATCCATTAATACTAACATCCTTCATGACGTAAAACCTTCCAAAAATGTTTAACAATAAGGTTTCCATCATAGCTAAGAAATGTTTGACCTTTTTCAAAAGATCAACAAAAACCCACATTGTATCGTTTCCATTAGGTTATCTAGGTAAACTAGTCATGAATCCCATGGAAACATCATCCCATTTCCAATCATGAATAGAAAATAGCTATAAAATCCCAGGAATATATTGATGTAATGTATTCCCTGATTGATAGGTGAGACACATAGTCATGATTCCATGAATATTAGGTTTCATACCAGACCACCAATAATGACACCATAGATCCTAATACATTTTGGTGACACAGTGGTTAATACCCATAATAAGGAATGAAATTCCTATATCAACTCTTCTCTATTGCCTGATGGGACCCATACACGACCAAGGAATTGTTAGGTATCCTTCCATCCGTTGTCCAACAAAAATAAATATCATCATATGAGATTATTTCCATCATGAAAATTATTTCATTATCAGATATTTTCCTCATTCATACCTATTCCAATAGAGTACAAGTCAATTCCAATTCCAGGAGGATTATCTAACCATGGTCATCCTAAACCACAATATGAATCTATGAGAATAAATCCATAAGCTTCCAATCCATGCTAGATTCCTAAACATCATGCAATTGAGTCTTCGGGATTAGATGTTCGACCATGACATTACCTTTAAAAGGTGTGTATGAATTCTAGAAATCAAACAACAATAAGTAATTAACCAATCCACGCTACCCAATATTAACATCCTGTAACATGAAGATGTACTTGAGACTTTTGTGATCTATGAATACTATAAAATTATATCCAAGTAGCTAATTCCTCATAAACTATAAGGCATGAACTATAGTAGCTTGCTCAAGGTCATGAATCGAGTAATTCTTTTCATGAGGCCTCAACTGATGAGACTCGTACATGATGACTCACTCATCCAGAATCAAAATAGAAACATCCTTGATAAATGATGTTTCACAGTATAAAATATAAGTCCTCACCTACTACGATAGAATTAGTATTGGTGCTGAAGTCAATATTCACTTCGACACATGAAAGGATACATAACAAGATTCTAAATAGATGAATTTCACACCTTTCTTTTCCAATACCATTAGCGGCACTGCAAGATGTGAGAAATACTAGATGAAGCATTTTTAAAACACATATAGTCCCAAAAAACTACTAATGTCAACTATGTTCTTGGGATTTTCCTAGAAAACTACAGCCGTCACTTTCTCTGGGTAAAATAAAACTTCACATTCCTAGATAATTTCACCTAGAAAGTGGACAATTTTAATTGAAAAAATGATTTTACTAATCTTTGCATAGATTTGATTCTCTTTAGGTGAATTTATCACAATATCATGATGATTGGAATGATCATCTATATAGTGTGAATAAAATATGATATCATCAATAAATACTACCATGAATGAATCCACATACAGGTGGAAAACTCTAAAAATAAGATCCATGAAAATTTTAATTTGTTTCTTGAGTCCTAATGTCATAACAAGGTAGTCGTAAAGACATTAAATACTCCCGAAGGTTGTTCAAGGTATTTCTCAGGGCCTAAAAAATGAACATGGTGATATCCTGACCTCAAATATATCTTTCAAATCACTTTTTCTCATCAGAGATGATCAAATATGTCATCTATTCTTGGAATTGGATACAAATTCTTTTTCATGATCTAGTTTAAACTACAGTAATCCACACAAATCCTAAGGGTACCATCTCCCTTCTTGGAAAAAATGACTGGTGAACCCCTAGTAGATATACTGGGACGTATAAATCCTTTATCCACTCCATCTTATCACTTTTTATTGAGCTCTAGAATCCCTTTAGGTTTCATCCTAAAAAGTGGAATGGTCAGTGGTGATACTACTAGAACATATTAAATAGTAAATTATACCTATCACACTGAAGGTAGACCAAAGAATTCATCATTGAAGATGTCCGAAAAATTATTCACTACTAGAGGAAAAATAGTGTTTCGTAACCCATAGTCGTATAGAAAAAGAAAGAAAATCTAATCCAATACTGTACCCATCCTTTTTTTATTGGGTCCTTCTTGTGCTGCACTAACATCCCATTTTCACTTATATATGTGCCTAATGCCCTCTAGTGATGTAAATGTCACCCAATGATGATATCAATTGATATGGATTGATAGGGAACTGACCATACATCATCATGATTATGTAAAAGCACATCATTCCAATGAATAAAATATTACACATGAGAAGGTACCCACTTATCTCAAGGTAAAATCCTTATAATAGATACTAACCTCTGATCGGATACCTAATGGGGTTTCTAGAGTCATAATCCAATAGAATTGTTCGATCTATAGGCCTAAAATAATATTGATTTGTTAATATATAAATTAGTTAAATGATCCTATGTTAAATAAATTACACACTAATGTAGAGGGTACTAGAAAAGTACCTCGTACTGTAGAAGTTTTGCCACTATTCACCTCCGATATATGTTTTACATCATGTAACAGCATTGTAACAAGGCCCCGATTCACATACTGACTACTGTGGGCAATATTTCTCTTCTAGTGTTGAGAATCGTGAGTCTAAAAACCTATAACTCGACTTCTCCCTCAGACTAATCGACTGGTGGTGTTCATACAGGCTGCCTATCATGATTTTGTTGTTCTCACACCTAATCGAAGAGGAGGAGATCCCAACTCACTAGGAACTAATAGGATCATTCTATAGAAAGGATTGATATGGACCATCCTTCCATAGAATTTCTACTCCACTAGAGCACACAATCACTATGTTGTTGTAATTCCTGTATTACAACACTAGTTATATATCGTAAATCGATCTACCTGAAGATCTTGATTGCTACTATATCCTCAAGTACAATCAAAAAGTCCCCTTCACGAATAAGAATAACAACTGGTAGCTCTATCTGTCGAACTTCCCTAACTCACATTGTATTCTTCCATCAAATTCCTCTCTATAATAAGTTATTGGTTAAAGATTTCAGAAAAGGTAGTCAACCTGTATACATTGACCTGTGATCAGATGGCGTATACTAACCAATCCTCGAATCACCTAGCAGTCCTAAGATCATCACATACTAGTGTAGGAGTGAATCACTGTAACTTAATGAAACATGATGATAATTCCAAAACATACATTCTTTCACACTATAGGTTTATGAATTATCTAGCTCGTCCATCATTCATATTTTGGGGAAAAAATTATTCATAAATGATTGTTTTGAAGTCAACCTTGACCATTTACCTATGCTGATCTACCTGGGTGATAACTTCACACCCCTGTTTAGTAGAATCTTGTATCTTATATTTAGCTAGTTTAACCCTCCACTCTAGTGGTGTATCTATATTCTAAAATTTGGAAAAGATGTATTTTATCCATGACATAGCCACATGTGGTATTCCATACCCTAAAATGGTGGGAGGAGGATGCTTCTGGAATTCCTGAGTCAACTCTTCTATACTTGGGGTAGGGTGAAATAAAAAATTCATATAATAAAAAATACATAAAAATCCCTCTAGGAACTAGGCATATGGTTTCATATTACTAATGGGAGGAGGTTCAATGGGTGGAAATGCATGATGAATCTCTATAAGTTCACAACATTCCACCTCAGGTGTATTGTCATCATCGTCTTCAAGGCATGCGACAAGAGGAAAATGTGGGGAAATGGTACAAAAATTCCAAATGAATGCCTTATAAGAGATCTATGAAATTTAGAGGTTTGAAAATAAAAACTATGATATGTATAAAGACTTTTTATAAGAATGTTCGTGCCTCTCTTACTTCTCTAGAAGCCACATCTAGATGATAGAATAGACCAAAATTCCATAATAATGTAAGAGATACCCCCTACCCACTACCAAGGATGGGTTTGGGTCTAAGTCTATAGTTCAAATTTTTTAGGATAACCAATTCAACATTAATATTAATATTCATTTTTAATTTTATTCGTGTAAATTTAATTAAATTAATTTAATTGATTGAATAAGGTGGATCACCATTTCTAATACAAAAGGTCACATACTCTTTATGAACCAAAATAATGAATCCACTTAACCAACACCATAACACATTCCTTCCCATGAAACCAATGGTATATTGATTAACATGATATTATTGACTACTTGAGGTGTCTGATTTAACCTATTCTAAAAATAATATTAGGATACACCAGGAACATTAAGTGTCAACAATGTTTTCTAATCCCGGCATGATATGTCATCAGAACTCAATAATTAATCATGGAACTATCTGTATGAAAAATGAAAATGCATGTCAAAAATAAATATAACACTAAAAAACACAGGACATATCAATAATGTCATTCCAATGATGATGAATTTACTTATACGAAGCCCTAATTTCATTGAGTATAGGTAATGAAATAATAATTTCAATAATATCAATATAAATAGGAGCATAACTCAATTGTGTCACCTAATAGTGAATACATATCAACTGTAAATGGAATACATAGTAAAAGAATGTTCCCATCCTAAGTAATTTTTGTTTCCCCTATACATGGATTAGATATGTCCAAAAATATCTTGAATTACAAATTCCATTAGGTCCTAGTCTCATTTCTAATAATCAAATAGTAAAACCAAGGCAAAACAAATGGCTCTGATACCACATTATAATGTCCTGAACCGAGGTCCACATAAATCATGCCCCAAGCCAGAAGGTCACATGGCCTCAATAAAACATCTCCATAATCCAAAGGATATCAAATAGTGGAGAGGGTGTAAAGGTGGTATAGTATTGAGACTATACCCATTTATCAGAGTGGAATAGTAGTTATAACATTTAAAATACAGAAGCATAATAATATATAAAACAGATATATGACAGAAAAAAATTCAAAATCATAAAGAATTGAACAGCTGATAATAATAAAAAATCAAATAGGTGATTTTATATAAATAGATGCATGGAATGTTGATATATTAAAATGGAAGAAAAAGAATAAGAATAAAATCATTCTAAAAAAATTAAAAACAGAACATAATATTACCCACTAGCATCTTAATTGTATTCTTTGTGCACCACACCTAATCTCTAACTATAGGTCAATAAATCAACAATCTATAACTAGACCCTTTCCCTTATCAAAACATGTATATAGATAATATTATCTTGTACCAACGACAGCCTGTGTAGGCTATGAGAAAAAAATATCTATAGGCCACCACCAACGGTGTTTGCTTATAATCCAAGTAGTGGTTGAAACTAAATAGTGTGAAGGAATATATAATTAAATTGAAAATCTTAATAAATAAATATCATTCATCTCAGGTTCGGAGAAGACACCATGAATATATACTTATTTTGACCCATGGCCATGTTGAACATCTAATCAGTCACTATATATATATTAATATATATATATATAGTTATTTATTTCATACGCCTATATTAACCAAGTACGTGAAAACATAAGTGGCCATATTATTGGAATATTAGTGATGGATAGACTAGGTAATAACACTAACATCCATAATCAGCCAAATGAGCATTTAATTTCAAGAAATAGGGTACATTCCCTAAATCACATAATTTGAGAGACTTCACTCTTTTCCCTAAAGATGGTTATTGTTTCATTATATCAACACTCAAATAAGGGACATGAAATGTAATACCAATATCAACCATGTTTCAACGGTGTGAGACAACATTACCAATACACAATGTAATTTAGCATGATTCCATCATGTCTAATAGAGCCCTCACCATTATATCACAACCTATAATAAGGAATATCCCCATTTATAATATTATGCTTGAGTAAAGACCGATCATATCATGAACAACAATCATGTATATATAAATATGGAATATTCATGTTTATAATCAAACATAGGAGGATATTCCTATCATATGTGTCTTTAGTCTAGGTCAATTCAATTTGAAGCAATACAATTCATAATAATCATATGATGAAGCATAATCAAAAGACATTGATGCACCATCCAATGTAAATAATTTCCTTTTGAACATTTGGTTCATTTATGGAAGGACAAATGTCAAGCACTATCCTTTCAATATTTAACTCCCATTTAATTCACTACTTTAAGAAATTAAAATTATAAGACCCATAAATGTATATAACAGGTTCTATGGCCATCAAGGTAATTTTATATATGGTTAATTATAATCAGGGGTTGTCCAAACACCAGGAACATACCCTTTTTAACCAAAGCATTAATAAAACAATGGAAATCAAATTTAAAAGTTGAGTTTATTTCTTAGAATGAATTTTAGTCATATACACATTTAACCAATAAGGGGTCAATTCCACTTGGAACACCCACGGTGTGTCTATCATGGTTGTACAATCAATTTGATTTAAAATACTCAATTTAAAGATGAATCATGGAAAAATATAGTGTGTTGATCAATGTAATATCTAAAAAGAATAAAAAAACATGGGTAAATCTATTTGAGCACCTACCCTAGATCCATATATGAATCCTCACTTGATATCAACCTTAGATTTAGAGTAGGATGGAAGAGATCTGAGAAATGGTCCAACTCCCTGAAATAAGGAACACAATATTTCTCCAAAATAGCATGATGTATTTGATGATAACCATGAACCTATAGAAAGAGGATGGTAGACAATACCTTAATCTATACAAACCCTTCGACGGATCATGAATCAGACTTCAAATGAAGAAGCAATCAAGAATCCTAGATTGTGGGAGATGGAAAGCTATGGGTGGATAAACCCATGTTTAGCTACTAGAATGATAGGAGATAAAAGAGAAATTAGATTATTATACTAAAGAGGATAATTTTTAACTTTTCACCTCAAACATAAGGGTGTACATTTTAGCCTCTTGGTTCACCAAACATTATGCCAACCATGCCCCATTCACTGCTACATTGGGGGAAAAATGCATGGTTAGGCACACAATTTCTCTTACCATGTTTCAACCAAAAAAAAGGATATATCTTAAAACCCTGTAACACCATAGGTATGTGCTTCTAGGGTATCAATATTTTATACACAAAATGCATCCCCCGTGTCTCAACTATCTGTAACTGCATTGTTTTATTTAAACTGTATGAGATAGGATATACAGCTTCCTCAAACTCTATAGCCTAGTCTTTTATTCCTATTTTGGGGCTTTAGGATCCAAACAATCCTTGAAAAAACTAGAGACCTATATTACTAAATTAGGTACCCAAAATAGCCCAATTTAAATGAATTTAAATTTTAAAAAATTATCTATACCATTCTCCTATAACATGTTATTACAGTGGTAGCATAGACTCCTTCTTGGGCATTAGATTTTTTGTAGTGTTCACATTATATTTTGGTCCCATTTCAAAATTTATAGAATATGTGGTATGGATTTCACCATGTATCATATACTTAGAATTGAATATCTATGTTATGGTTTTGTCTCTTCCCATAGCCCATAGTGTTTCCTTTTGTCAGCATTATTGTGTCGTGGTCTTCTAAATTCCAAACTGATTAAAATTTCATATTTTTCTTCAAACATGTATTTCTAGAAAAAAAATGACTCGAACCATAGGAAACCATGAGTTTATTTTAAAATTAAATTAGATCCTCATTGATTATATTCAATACCAGTCTCGTACATTTTTATTCATTGTAATTTTTTGCAATCTTCCCCAAATAAAATTTGGGGTTTTCCATTAGGACTCATATCCTCATATGAAAAATTAGCGTTCTATGAAATTTGACCACCTCAAGTTTATTTTAATTTGTTTTATATATTCTTTATTTTACATATTTCGCCATCAATAGGGTCTTTTTGATTCATTATTTAAGAGCTTATCAAATATCTATGTTTTTTGTTATGTTCGTATTTGATGGACATTGAAATCCATGAGCTATGGGATTCATTATTTATAATTAAATTTACGTTAAATCATAAATTTATCATGAATCAGCTCTTTATTTAATTATTTATTTATCTATACAGATTATTAGACAAAAAATTAAAAAAAGGCAATTGTTTTGGGTTATAGGAATAAAAAATGTTTATTCCGTGTTAACAGTTTTCAAATTGCTTTAAAAGAGAGTGTGACATCATTCTATTTTACTAGGGTTTAGAATATTTATTTTTCCATCCAAATTGGATAAATAATGTGAAAAATGAAATTATTTTATGATAAATAATAATGATACATTTTTTTTAGTAATTCTTCAGAATAATTTTTGGAATTCAAAATGATTCTCAAAGAATGACTAAGAATTTATTAATTGTTGGCAGTCAGTGCCTTATTTTCCATATGTTTATAACATATGATAAATTAATTAGATAATTGAATATGATAAAAAATTATTTAATCTTTAAATATAATTGATTGAGTTTGAGGGACCCTATTTTCTTATCAAGGATGGATACACAGGATTGTGGGGAATGATGGACTGTTAACAATTTGTTGTTTTATTTCCACACTATGCTATTTTTCTGGATGATGAGACTTTCTTCATGATGTTATATTATACTGGTACAGATGATGTATTTTTGACTAATGAATTGGGATTCCCATTTTTGTAGAAGCATTGTATGCCTATGATGGTTGGATGGATGGGGATATGCATCGTGGTGTTTGAGATTGAACCTATATTAATGGAATGGGTTAAAGATCTACTTTTTGATGATTTGTATTACAAAAATCATATATGACTTTTTTATAATGATTTTTTCTTAAAGTATGGATACATGAGTTACTTATTTATACATTCATTTGCTCACTTCTTAACATTACTAGAGGTTTGTAGTTTATATATTTGTTATGAAATATTAGGAAGAGTCCAATATTATAAGGAATTATGGAATGATAATGAATACTAAATATTATTAAACTATGTGTTGGTTTCCTAAAATGATACTAAAATGATTATAAATATTTGGGAATAATGGAAGAAGTTTCATTATCCTTGAGTAAATGAAATTTTTAGTGGTATTTAAAATAAAATTAAATGTTTAATAGAAATATTCAAATTAAAAATATCTTGAAATTTTTGTGTGTTTATTAGATATTCAATCCATAATGTTGGAATATGGGTGTCTTTGAGTTGATAGTGGAAATTGTGGTTAATAATGGTAGATTCATATAGTATAGTTGTGAGATGTATAAGTTTCTATGATTTTTTATTTCATATGCTACCCAAACCATGTCGATGGGGTGACTGACACCAGTGGACTCGGGAGGGTGATTCCCCAATGCCTAGTTTGGAAACGAACGGATTGCTAACTATCCCCCCTTTCCTAGCTCTCCTCCCCTGGTAGTATTATGTGCTACATTAATATTCCCATATATGTATTTAGATGGATTTAATGGATTCTAGTTATTTTCACACACATGACTCTAAATATATAGTATCCTTGGGATTTTTTAGGTATGGTGTGTATGGGTAGTAATCGCTTCTACTATAATACATGAAGTAATAATTTTGGTATCTCTATGAAATGTTTATGTTATTCTCTAGATATTTGGATATTTTGGATTATATTATATGGCACATGATTTGTGGGTTATTTTACAATATCCTCTCATAGATGTAGATGATTTAGAGAGAGATGATTCATTATGTGGCAGGTTGGGGAAGGTTGACTGGATAGTGGGGAATAGGAATGAAGGAACTATTATTTTAATATAATATTATTAATTATATTATTACTTTTGAGTAAAATATGATAAGAGATCAATGGTGAAGTTTAAATCAAAATATATCCATTTAGGTGATGAGTTAGTTTCATTTGATTATTAATTCACCTTTAGTTTGATTTCTTTATATTTTTTATGAGAGGATATAGGGAGTTTCCTACTTATTATACAACATATACTAACAACACATCTATATAAACTAATTTTTAGGTCCACCATATCTACTTTGTGATCAAAAATTACAATACTATCTCATGGAGCTGTTCAGGATCCGTTTGGGCTTCATGGTTCTTGCCAAGGATATTCTATTGATAATTGTAGTTTATTTCATAGTTTTTAGTTTCTAATAACATTAAATTTAATTAATTTAGACTTTTATTTAACATGAGGTGGAATTTATTAGGTGTTCATTATTCTCTCTGGTCACTCGTGTTCTTATTAGAGGGTAATGCATGTTATTTGAGTTTGATATGTACCCTGGTTCTAGTCACAAACATGCAGCTTATTGGAGATGGGAATCAGGTTTCATTATCTCTATTCCCTCATTGATATCCCAATATAGATCCCTTTATGAAGATTTGGTCATTAAAAATTAATATTAAAGGCTTTGTTCCAGGGATATGATGGAGTTTGGTGGTGATAACCATAGAGGACATCGTGGGTTGGTATTGAGGGACTTTCATCTAATCTTAACATGTGAGGTATAAAAGGGAGACCATCATGGAAATGTTTATTTAGGGTCCCATATTATCTAATGCATGAAAGACCATATTTAATAAGCCTACTATGTGAAGTGATATAGGTTTTGGGGTAAAGACATATGAATGAATCATGAATCGTTATTTTTTGTGACATTTTTTAAATGGGTTGAACATGGGGTTAGATTGATCCTTAATTAAATAAATAATATAAAATATTTGATATACTATGTTTGGGAATCTATAACCATTTTTACTTTTCTATGATTGGATATATGTCTAAATCCTTTTCTAGTTCATGAAAAATATGTTCATTATGACGTGATAGTAAAATTAAGAAGTTAGTAATATCATTGTGATGAGACTTGGATGAGGTGGAGATAGACATTTGTTTGATCAAATCCTAGAAGGATCACTGGTTTTCATAAATGGTGGAAATGTTTCATGGGTTATCCAATTAGGGATAGTTATTGTTCATAAAGAACCCTAATGAGTCATATTCTTATTGGGAAGTGTTCATATATTAGTTCATAGTTTAGTTCTATTATTTGACCACAAGGGGTTACCATCGTTCATGAGATTCTTACCCTTCAATAAGGGAGCTACAATAAGTAAAATCCAGGGATCCATTTCATGAACCTTCAAGAATATTCTTTGGAAATGCGTTTAGATGGGGAGTCTATGTAGAGTATTTCTTAGGAGGGTTTACATCCATAGTTTCAACTCTATGTTACCCAGTTTATGATTCCATTGTATCTAGAGGTACTAGAAAGATCATATTTTGATGACATGATATGGTCCAAAACAATATCAAAATGATAGAAGAGTCTTCAAGATTTTATATGTAGTATTAATTTGGTCTAGGGTTTCTATTTTTTGGAAAAAGGTGTTTTATAATGTCCTGGATATGTCCCAGCCATCTTCATATAACATTCCGTGGGTGGAGGCTATGTGTCCCCTTCTAAGGGATCATGCGTTTTTCATAGAGGCCATGTTCATCAATCGTGGAAATTCACAAAAATTATGAGTTGGAAGTGTTCTTTAGGTGTTCCACTTCATGTTATGTTATTCAAGATGTATAAGAGAGTGAGACAATAGTAGAGAGGTCTAGTTTATGGAGTGTATAGGGGAAATAGGGTAGTAAATGTGCAACCCCGTGATAGTCCTCATATTTCAATGGAATAGAACAGTCATAGTGTTTTTTTACTTTAGGCTTAAAGAATTTATAGAAATATTAATTTCCAAACTAATGCTATATAGTTTCTAGAACTTGGAAATAACTATAATATTTGATGTTAACTTTTTTATTTTCTACTTGTGTAAAATCCTAACTTGATTTAGGAGCAATACACTCCTTCAGATCACCTATCATAATTTTTTATTTAGGAAATGAGGTAGATAGTCCATTCATAGAAATTAAATTGACTATTTTTGGTAGAGGAAAACCATGTTTTTTATGAATATAGAGAATGTGAGGATGTTTTAGGGAAAAACTATTCTTAGTGATACTTCATATGCTTGAAGATATAACCATTTGATATCATCCATGACATGGACTGAGATTATTGAGTGAATTCTATCATGGATGTATTCAAGAGGAAGGTTGTATTATATAAATAAAATATAGAGTCCTAATTTTTCATTTACGAGTGAGACAGTCTAATGAGTCTAATGAATTTTCTATCCTTCTATTTTCTGATGGATGTGTTGATGCTACAATATTCATAGGTTCAACTAGTTTTGTTTCTATGGTTGTATAAAAATACCATGATTCTTTTCCTAAGATGTTTTTTGAATTAATCCCTTAAGGAGAGGTCATGTTCAAGATATAACTATAGATTATAACTTATTTTTTCTCAATGTCTGTATATATTATGGCTATTTCAATGTTGTCCAATATGTGGATGCTTGTTAGTGATATATTGTAGGGAGTTTTTATTTAGAATATCCTTTTACCTTGGGGTTCTCCGGTTTTGATAATGAAAAAGACCAATGGAAATAAATGTCTATTTTATTATTATCATTGATTAAAAAAACTGATAGTGAATAATATATACACGCTTCCATGAATTAATGATTTATTTGGTCAAATGAAGGGAGATTTTTGGATCTTGATGATCAATCTATAATCAGGATATCATTTTATATGGGTATACGATGATGACATTATGAAGAAAATAGTATGATTCGTTATGAGATTTATGAGTTCAATGTAATTACATTTTTTGTGAGGAATGTTTCATCTATGTTTATCATATTGTTTAATATATTATTCTTTTATTATCTAGTCTAGTTTAGGTGGTTTTAATTGATGAAATAAATGTGTAATCCATTCTTGAGGATGAGCATGAAGAAAATATGTGGGTAGTTTTTTGAGTTAAGTTTTTATGCTATTCAAGTTGTTATCTTGGTAAGTGATATGTGGTTGTCCTGTTTATTTATTAGATTATATTATGTCCTAATGTGGGTAAGTTGTGGACCTTTGAATATAATATTGGTTGTTTCATGGGAATCCCCATGATTGTTGCTTATGTGTATATTTTTTTTAGTATTATATACTATTATCATGGTTTTGTATCTAAATTCAATTAGATTGGTACTCTTCTAACATCCGAGGATAGGAAGGATCAAGAATTCTACTGGATTGACCAGTGTGAGGTAACATTTGAGTATCCAAACTAGAATTTTTCTAGTTCCCTAGTTCTTCATTTTCTATAAAAAAATACTTCAGTTTGAGATCTTTTATGATATATAACTTCTTGGTTAACATAGTTTTCTAGTGAGACAAAGAGTAGTAATTTCTAATTAGTATCAATATTTACATCTCCATGAGTGAAAATGGTCCACCAATGTTTTTTATATAGAATCAGTAATGTTATCCTTAATGTATAAGAAACACTATCTCATCGATGAAAACATTGTGATTTTTAAAAATCATAATAGCATAGGGTATGTATTCTCCCAGTGTGACATGAAATTTTGACATAAAAAATGGATAATATTATTATAGGAATATGATTATGAGTTTTCCAATACACAATTAAAAGGTAAAATAATTTTTTATACTATAAATAGGATTTTACAACGATATTTCATGCATTAGTCTTTGAATTATTAGAAAATGAAGGAAGAACTCATCGTGATATATCATAACAAGGGAGAGGATATTGGTATAGGATAAATTTTTTAGATTATGGTGTGGTTTACTTTAGTAAATAAGGTAAGATCTGTTAACCTTTGGGATAATGTGGTAGACCTATAGTGAAAATTATTTTTCTATGGTGATTCCCCTAATGGTTATTCATGGGTGGTTAGAATCATGTATTCTTTTTTTGGGAGTCTATTCATTTCATTAGTGATGTGTTCGATGGTTCTTATGATTTCTATGGCTCATCGTTAAATGTAATCATAGCATGAAATATATTAACCTACATATTGGAGGTTATTTTTGTTGGATTTAGTTGAAGTATTAAGTTGTAGATTTTTTCCTTATGTTTAGTATCCTATAAAGAGAAGGATTAACTTCGTGTTCCTAGTCATTTACTCCAACTATTTTATGTTCTATAGTGGAATGGAAAGTATATTTTTTAAAATCAAAATAATTATACCTCATGCTCTGAGAGGCTATGATGTTATATGGGTGATAGTGGACTATTAATAAAAATAATCTAACTTCATATTGATCAACGATTCGATCTCTATAGAGGTTTTTTCAAGGAATAATCTTAAGGAGGTTACGAGGATCCATAGTGCGTTGAGGATAATCAACTCTGGTCATGATTATCGTTTCACCTCCTAGGTATGGAGAGATCTCCAACATTACATTCGATCTTAGTTATTCATTATCACATTTTTGCATCTATAGATGGATAGTTAGATAAAGTGGACCATCATGCCTCTTAATAAAACGATCTGATCTTATGACCATGATTTTAGAGGTTCATGGGTAAGGATCCTAACTTCGGTAATGTTATCTTACAGTTATATTTTTCACCCCACCCTAGGTATGAAACTATTTTAAGGTATGTTGGGAATACCTTACATTTCATTTTTATTCATGATAAGGGAATATTGTTACTCATTCTTAGGCCATAACTAGTTAAAATCATGGAAAAGATTGTTCCAGTGATCTAGAGAGGTTAACTACAGAAAAATATTACCAAAATTCATATACAAGTCGTAATATTAGAACTATGTAGTTCAAGGTTTGTGATTATGTGTTATTTATGGTAACACTTCATCATAATCATTGAATGATTAGTCATGGGATTATGAAATATCTCTAGGTTATTGGACCTTTTGAGACCTTGGTGCTTTTAAAATCTATCATGTATTGGTCAACACTTCCCCTACAGATGACCTTAATTCATAATTTCCTTTGTGATTCGTAATTTCATCACTATCTTCATGATTATACTCACATATCTTTTTTCAAAAAATATAGATATTTATAATGATAAACCTGAGAGGATAGGCCTAGGGAGATTCATTTCCAACAAGATAGAATGTTTACCTGGTGTTCTACTCCATTTTTTGTGTCCCTTTACAACATGAAAACATGGAATAGTTTTACTTAGAATGTGACTCATAGATAAATCCTTAGTATCTTGATTTGTTTGATTCTTATTTTTTATTTTTCCTTGATATTTAAATGATTTTTACTTTAATCTAGTTTATATGATAATACCATCTTCCATGATACCAAGTTTATGGAATTTCAATTATTTAAATTGTATCTTAATTAAAAATGTTTTTAGGATTTGGTTGAGATTGTTACATATTATTTCACATTTTGTCTCTTTCTAGATGTTTTTCTCCTGTGATGGTGAGATTTATTAATGGTATGTCTTGGGGTGGTATTTTGGATGACCCTAATTTCATTCCTTTCACTCTTGGTTTGGTTTTTATTTTTCACGAGAGATAATTTTTCGAGAGGTATTTGATATAAAAGACTAGATCCTAGTATAACATTCATTTGTGTGTTTAGGTGATGGAGGTTCTATGTGGGGGATTAGAAGAGATATATTAAGATCAAATGTAATCTGTTTAAAAGGATTTCAAAATATATGATTTTTATACTCCATTTTATCCAAGAGTCCGGGTTATGGATTAAGTGATTTATAATATAGACACAACTGGAGAGGATTGGGTTTTTTTTAAAGTGTTGTTATCAATTCAGTGTGGAGTGTAGACTATGGAGTTGAATTTTGAGAGTTAAGATTCATTGCTTCTAACTTTTTCAGAGTCATTATTCTATTGGGTTAAGTTATATTATAGGATACATCATTGGAGTTAGTGTTATGTGATATCATTTTCAATTTAATTCATCAACTATTTTCATATTTCATAGTATTTTTAGTTTCAACCAGACGATGCTTCTTATAGGTGTATTTAAACATGCATAGAAGGGACACCACTATTCCTATACATCAAAGTTTTTCTTTAGTAAGCATCATCACATCATGTTATTTGGTTTGATGATTTGTTATTATAAATACTAGATTGGCTATAAATTCAAGATCCCCAATGAAATTTTTTCTCCAAAATTTTTATCACAAACCCTAGAAACCTATAATTTATTTCTTAATATTTTTTAGATCCCATTTGGGTTGACTCAACCACTATCTTATAGAGATCTATATGTTGTGATGCAAGGCGAGTTTCCCTTATTTTAATTTGGTTTTTTCTTGATACATTTTTATTTACTCCCTTTGTACCTTTATATACTCTGGAGGTTGATCTACTAAATTCTCATGGAGATATATAGTTATTTAATAGTGTGTTCATGGTGTGGTTTGAATAATGTCTATCAATTCTGTATAGACGAGGTTATCAAAAATATATGAATATTGTTTTATTATCATTAAAATAACATTGATATATTAAAGGTAGGTTATTCATTGAATATTTTTTATTTGAAGTCATAAAGTCATCATGATTTATATCTTATTGTAATAATTGATTTAACATTAATGAATTTTAAATAATAAATAATAAGGAATTGTGTTTGGGTTATAGTGATCACATGTGTTTACATTTTATTAACATGATTCCTCTTAATTTTCTAGATATTAAACTATCTTTTTTTTATTCTATGATTTATCATGTTTTATAATCTTATAAATTATATAATTATGATAATATTGGTAATTCTTATATGATAAATAATAAAATAGAATATTTTGTTATAATTTTTCTTCTTTATACATAGTGGAATAGTTATAAATGATGTATGTTTCAATAATTTATTATTTATTGATAAATGATTCATTGGAATTTTAATGGTTCTATCCTATGATAAATAAAACATTTATTTATATATGGTAAAAAATATATTTTTATTAAAGATAGTAGTTTCGGACCAAGAAATTTTTTTTACTTATGATGGTCAATTGGATTCATTTTAAACCCTTAATTCATTGTTGAATATTGGTTGGTTTCTTTCAACCTTGTATGATTTATCTGAATGAGGAGCCTTACTATGTGATGTGAATTGATCCTGAGTTGGATGATTGTTTAGTGATAAAATGGTTTGGGCTCTGTGGTTTGTGGTATATTTTTGCATATATAATTGTAATATGGATGGTTATATGAATAGTGGTGTTGGGAATGGAACTGAGATTAATGGATTGGGATCAATATAGCATTTACCATTGTTTTTTCTCTAAAATATAGGTTTATTTCGTGAAAATTAATCAACTAGAAATTCCAAATGGCCAATTTTATTAATTTT
The DNA here is from genome assembly GCA_963277665.1 of Viscum album. NCBI lineage: Eukaryota > Viridiplantae > Streptophyta > Magnoliopsida > Santalales > Viscaceae > Viscum > Viscum album. The sequence continues at coordinate 1,872,327,073 of OY728131.1, forward strand.
ATTCTACTTTCCCAACTACTTAAAACAGATGACTATGCATGGTTTATACAACATATATAGTATCCTCAGATGATCTATATAGTACCTAGAATTATATAATGATAATGAATAATACATAATACTATATCATGGGGTTTCTAGATTATGAGAATTATAATATTATGATAAATTATTGGAATAATAGAAGTGGATGGATAATGAATGGAGGAAATTGGGTTTTAGCTGGTAATTAATATAAAATTAAATGTGTAATGGAAGAAATTAAATAAAATATATCATTAATTTAACATGTGCATAAAAAAATCTATTCCACTGTATTGGTAGTCAGGTATCTCATAGGTTATAGATATAGTTGAGGTTAAGGCTACATAGTTTTCCATATTGTGGTAATGAGATAAAAATATTCTTATGTTATGTGATTTTTTACTCCACCCCAACCATATCATTAGGGAGACTGATACTAGTGTACTTTTGAGTATGTTTTCCCCAACATCTAGGATGGTGAGGAATAGATGTAAGAATACCACATATTTCCACTCTCTTATCTAGGTAGAATTATGTGCTTTTATTCACTATAGTTTAGTTTTCCATATATGTGTGTAGAGGGATATAATGTGTAGTGGTTCTTTTATACATATATATCTTGGGATATTATATCATAAGTATTGTTATATGTATGATTTTTATAGGATAAGATAGATTAAGGTATAATACATGACATATCAGAAATGGTGGATCCTTTAATATATTTCATTACTATAAAGATATTTGGATTTTGATTTTGATATTATATGAAACAAGATGTGTGGGTTGTTATATAGTTCCCTTTGATGCATATGGATTATTTGATGTTAGATGAATTTTGATGTGTGATGTTGGGTTATATTAGGATAACATTAGGGAAGTGGTATAGGGGAACCATTATTTTTATATTATGATGGATATTATATTTAACATATATGTAATACTTGTTAAGAGAGACATAGTGGAAAAGAAACATCGTATACATTTTTCGGAGATGAGTTAGTTTCACTTGATTATTTACTGGGAATTAGTATTCTTCCTTGATATTTTTCACGAGGGAATCTAGGAATCATACTACTAAGTATAACCATTATGATCAACCTATATCTATATAATTTATTTTTTGGTGGAGAGGATATGTTTATTGGTTAGGCCAACATTCATTGATTATGGATTTGTTTAAGAGTTATATTGTATTTGAGGTCATTGTATAAGACATTGATTTTTTATATATGGTTTATTTTTCTATTGTAATATTTTTATAACCATATATGTATGTATTGTGATATTTTATTTATTATAAGTAATATTAGTTTGTTGTTTCCATCTAGAATTTCATTCATAAAGTTCTTCATAATGGTTAACACCTATCATATGTTTGTATTATGTTGAAATGATGTTAGTGACCAACATATAGACTATTAGAAGAAGTATTAGAGAATTATTATCTATCTTACTTCGTTGATGGACACAAAGGGATGATTTTGTGAGGGGATGGGGTTGTGAAATGGTGATGTTGTCTGTATGGTCGTAGGTAATCCTCTACACAATGTATTTATTTATTCATTTATTTATTTATTGTTTCTACATACTCTGATGTGTTGAAGAAGATTTTACATAGTTATTTACACCTTACAGTATACTATGATACTGATGTTATGGTCTTATAATAGTACCACCCAAGACAAATATTGCTAGTCAAGAGCCTCTAGTATAAGAACAGGTGTTCCTAAAATCATAGAGTGACATCAATCCGGTTACTTTTTATAATGATCCATGCCTGGATGTTACACCTATGGTCGATATCAATTCACATAAGTATATATAAATAATTTCTGATTATTTCACCATACAATAATTTTATAAAGTCAATAAACATATATATTGGTTTTATTTTCAATCAACTAAATTTCTATGGGTTTTAAAACAACTTCTCATGGTGGAATAACTTGTATATATATGTGTATATTGCAACCAATAACTGTGATTTTGTTGGGTTTTTTAAACACATCCAATAAGTGATCGAGAACAATCAATAGATAAAGTGATTTATTATTTTTTATTTTTCAATCATAGGATATGTATATCTAATCCGGAATAATCCAACATGAATATGAATGTAGTCAAGTGGATAAATGGATGAAAAATATAATTCTTTGGGTATCATATAAAATATGATTACTCTTCATATCTAGGATTCATGACGAATAAACATATATAATATTAGATGATGGATGGAATGTTGAATTTTGAAAAAGATATATATTTTTAATAGATAAGTTGTTTTGAGCAATAAAGAATTCATATTACCATATGATAGCCATATATATACATTATATTATTAAATACATAGTGATAATTAATATTTTTTTGTTTTATCAAGATGTGTGAGATATATCCGAATGATTTCTTAACACCAAAAGGTATGTAATGTAATTGTTCAGATGTTACTAAGTGTTGAATGATTTGTAAGAAATTTTAATTGATATTAAAAACACAAAATGATGTATGTGAATGTTTGATAGAAGTTACCAAACACAAAGAGTTAAATCATATATAACATAAGTAGTAGATATCTTACTACTAATATGTAAAAATATCTATAATTATTCACTATGAGGGAAAAAATGGTGAATCAATGTATAAGAAATCATTTACCTCTTCCAATTAAACAAACCTCATAATTGATTTAGATAAATGATTGATTTAATTAGATTTCATCCATTTTTAATACTAAATTTTGTTGATTTTAATAAATTTAAGTCATTAAATTTAATAATAAATAAATACAGGAACAAAAAACATAATGATTCACAATACCAAAAATTTAAAATGAATTTCATCATCCTTGATGTGATTTAAAAAAAACTATGATCATATTATCTACTAGAATTATCATGTTAGATAGAACAAACATTTTTTATCCCTAACATCATGATATAATAAAATATATCCGACCAAATATAATGTGTCCCTATATAAAAAATATGAAATCCTTTGAAAATTCTATAATAATATTCATCAATCATTGAGAATAATATTTAACTTATTATAAATGAATACTGACTTTAATTTAATTCATTACACACTAGACTATTTAAAAAATAATTGAATAAGCAATAACTATAAAATCCAAATATTGAATTCAGTTTATTATTATCTATCTATATGATTTTAATCAAAAAAAATAAGAATAATATCATAATAACATTAAATAGAACATTTCATTTTTCAACCTCTTCAAAAATGGTCTTTGATCATCAAATAATAGTGTTCAAACATCAATAAATGAAATGACTAAGTCCCACTATTAATTTAATTGACATGGAAGTCTTCTTCTCCCTTATTATATATCTTTTATTATCATAGTTGTTTTAAACATTTCTTATCCATTTAAAACCCAATTAATTCTTTATTTTTGAACTTTATATTAACAAACAACTAAGTAACTTCAAAAAGTCTTCTTATACATGAATTTGATAACATTATCTTTTTATAACCCTATAATTTCCATTTATATAAGATATTCGTGTCACATAACATTTATTATTTTCTCTCTATGGGATAAAATTTTGTGACATTATTAAAATCATCAACAAACATGTTCTGACACAGATAAACTAAACACCTAAATCACATGTTAAAAACACTCTAAATGTATCGTCTAAAATACCAACTTTCATACCCCTAATATAACAACAAATAATTATTATTTTAACCATATGTGGTTCAATTTAATTTATTTTTATAATGTTTTAGGTGTATTTTCAAATAGAATTAAGAAAAACATTACATAAAAAAGTAAACATATCAATAAAATTTTATATTGTTTCCACAAGCCTAAGGATGATCCCTCCCGATTACTCTCCTGTTAACATGGAATAACCCTTATGCGGCGTGGCACTGATCCCTCCTCTCAATTGGAGGAGGGTGGCCTGCAATATCCGATGGAGAACAAGGGAGGTCCATACTTGCTGTTCTCAAATCTTGACTCTCTTCCGCCCTTCCCTAGGGTTTCGCTATCCCCGAAAGTTCCCGAGTTGTTTTAGAATGCACCTCAGCTCCCTCTATCACTGGAAGAGCTCACCTGTGCCACGGACCTCTGCAAATTCATCCTAGTTTCTATGTTCCTCCATCATTGACCATTAGTGGATGAATTTGATCACTTTGTTTAGGGTTCCTAGAAGCTACAGGAGAAGGAAAATATTTGGCTATTGGATCAGCGTCGCATTATGATAGGTTTTCAATCAGAGGAGGACCTCATCGTCGCCGGGTCTAGGGCCCCCCAATGATGCAATGAAGCTTCCTTCCCCCTGTTCCGCTGGTGTTTTTATTTCCATATGCAGCGCGACCCATCAATGATCACATCTTGGGTTAGTATTACTGGTCTCCCTCTTTCCATTAAAAATATGGCTATATTGTGTATGATTGGGAATTTTATTGGAAGATACCTCTGTTCTGATTGGCGAATGGAGGTTCTGTGTCATCTTGTTTGTACAAGAATTTGCATGGAAGTGGACGTTGTGGAGCCACCTGTTAACTGGGTTTGGATTACGGACGGGGAGGAATTCATATGGAAGCAGGAGGTTAGATTTGAGTCTTGGATGGATTACTGTGTAAATTGTCATCGTTTTGGTCATCTATAAATGACCTGTCGAGGGAAGAACGTGACAGGAATTTTGTAAGATGTGAACTTGGGACCTGGTGGCTCTGGCAATAGCGGTATGGAGTAGCTGCTAGTGGAGGATCAACCTGAGAAGTCTTTGTGCGGGAAAACTTGTAAGAGAGTAGTTTAGGGGGAGGATCTATCATCCGGGGTCATGAAGTATGATGGAGGGGACATATCCTGTGAGCAGGGAGAGAAGGATGATGAGCAGCCTCAACCAGTTGCGGAAGGTGAGGCTGTACAGTCTTCCATGGTGGCTGCTGTGTTGAAGTAAGTGCCAACCATGAATGGAATTTTGTTGGCAGTGGGTTTAATACCTAGTGGTTTTGAAACTGTGACCTCCTGTGAGCAGGGAATGAAGGTTGGTGGGCAGGATTGTCCGACTTTGGAATGTGAGGCTGCACAAATCACAGAAGTTACAGCAGGGATGAAGGCAGTGCAACCTACACTGAATCCCTCGGTGAGGCAAGTGTTTGCTACTCTGAAATCGGACCTTGGGGGATGGAAACGGCCCATGCCTGTGATTAAGGGAAGTGGTCAACAACAGGTGGCTCCTGTTGTTGCTCATAATCAATTTGAGTTATTGGAGACTGAGAGAAATCCTCTTACGGAGGAGAATGTGCAAAGGCAGGATTCTAAAAATTTTCAGATTTTCCCTTATTCCCAGCCCGTAATGAAAGATAACCCTCTTGGAAAGGGGTCCTTTGATAATTCTGTCAGTGAAATTCCCCTTCAATGCCTCAACCAGATTGATGTACAATTGCAGCTAGCGGGAGGAGGTTGTTTGTCTGCTTCAGAGGGTATGATGTTTGGAGGAACTGATGGATGTCAAAATTTGGGTCCTGTGAATATCACGGGAAAATGGGGAAGTGTATCTGATAGTGACAAAGGGAACTTTAATGATGTTGCCAGAATATCATATAGTGAAATTGTTCGAAGTGAAAAGACTAAAACGTCTGCATTTGAAGGTGGTAAGAATGCTCCAGCGAAAAGACAACCAAGAAAATATTACTCCTACCTACTGAACCCAGTTACCACCAGGTCATCTACGAAGAGGGGGAATTCTTCGAGGGATGTTAGTGGTGTAAATAAGGGAATGATATCTCCCACGACGCTTCTATCGTTAGAGAAGCTGAATCTGAGAAGGAAGTATGCTAAGGTACTGAATCAATATGAAAGCTCAGAGTGGGAATCAGCTATGGCAGACGAAACTTTTCATCAAGAATATGGTGTTGGAGATTTTTTCTATGATCAGTAGTTGTTTTCCATGTTGTGATGTTCCTACTTCCTGTACATTTTCTTTTTATTAATAAATGGTCATAGGTTTACCTCTGGCTGAACTTTCCTAGTATATTGTTTCCACAAAAGGCTCATTTGTTTACACACCACTTTCCTTCAGGAAGAATTTTTTAGTTAAACTATATGGTTCAATTTACCTATATATAATCCCTATACATTTATAAGTCCTGTAATTTTTTTTAAAAAACTTGGGTGAAAAAAGAAGCTCAGTAAATGATATGAAAGAAAAATGAAAAATAATTAGGCATTTAAAATATTTGAAAATAGTTAAAATGTCCTTCCATTAATCAATGCAATTATCGATTTTAAATAATATAAATTGAAATTTTAAAATCTACTTATCTTTTCAAAATATTTCTTTACAAACTATCATAATAAAGCATGAATCATTAATGTTTCATAGAAACAACAAATTCATAAAAATAAAAATTGAATAACATAACTAGTTATTTCTAACATTTTATTGTAATTCAATAACCCATTCAGTTAAGTACCACATTATCTTGTAACAAAATGTCATAACCAATTAATTTTGAAAAAATAAAAAAATATTAAAATAACAATTAAATTCTAACACAATCACATTATGTAATTTTTCTATTAATTACAACATTAAGAAATAATTTTAAAAAATAACTAGTTAATACAAATATAATATCATAAGAGAATAATTTAACATATTAATTTTAACATCATATCATTTTTAGAGCAAATAATTTCCAACACATTGGATGGATTTAATTGGCTCGCCCATCATTAGAGCTATTTAAATCTCAAAAGTCATAATATAAAATTTTCGAAAACCATATTAGGATCTAAAATTATAAAATATGTCTTTTATATCCTAAAACTCATAAAATTTTATTTTAGAACCCAATAATAGAATTAATTTAATATATATCATTAAATGAGAATGTAATATTTTTTTTCCTTGAACACATTTTGAAACAAAAAAATCCCAAAAATTGGGAAAGTGATATAATTGGAAAAACCATGGAAACATATACTATAATATTGATAATTAAATATAAATATTATGGTGGGAAAATGTTTTCAAGTCATTAACACAAAATAAAATATTTTCCCAATATATTAAATAAAGTAAAAAAACATGATATAATAAAATTTAAAAATATTACTTTTTTTACCAATAGTTATAAGTTTAAATATATTTGAAAATATCCTTTATCAATATTCCACATATAATAAATAATATTCTTAAATAATTTTAAGGAACATTGAAATGGAATAGAAATAAATTTAGACATTTAAAATAATTTATACAAAAAAATCCAATTCATGTTTACTAACATCTGAATCAAAAAAGAAAACATTGAAAAGAAAATAGGCAGTAAAGAAATTGTATTTCATTAAATTAACCTCAAAAAAACATGTGAAAAAAATAAAATAACTCTCAATGTAATGAAATTGATATGATAATTCCATTATATATAGTATAAACTTATATTATACATTATTTAAACCCTAAAGAATAAACTAATATTAATAAATAAATTTATTAAAATATTATTCATGTATATTCCTTTAAATTTATTCATTTTATTTATTTTATTATAACATTTTACTTTTTAATAAAATGGAAAACTTCACATGGGGCATTTTGTAGTCGTTTGGTTAATAACCTCAAAATAACATTGGATCATTGTCCATGGTCAATCAGGTCATGGTTCCAATATCTATATAATCTTAAAAATGTTTTAATTATCTTTCTTATACAATAATATACTATTAGAACCATAAATATAAGGATTTTATAAAACATTATAGCACATCATTTCATGGAGATGGTAGTATGTATTTACACATAAAAAATTTAATTTTTATGATGGATGAAATAAAATATTTGATAATTTTTTAACCTTAATAATAATAATAATTCTATAAATATCATCTTTATTACTTGAAAACATATAAACATACATTATATATAGTAGTTAATAACAATATTCATCTTTTCTTTGAGGCGGTTGTTCGTATGTACACATGAGCGACGTTTCCATTTTCTAAAGGATTGAAGAGTTTGAAGTTTGAATGAATATTTTACTTGAAGATACATAATTATTTCATATATATCATATATATATATATCCATTAATTTGGTCATTTTTTCATCCATATTACGTGATGATGGAAAATGAAATACGTTGCTTTGTTGAGGTGGTTATCCACACAAATGCACAAGAGATGTTTAAATTTCTCATTGGATAGAAAATAGGTATAATTTTTTTTTCCATATGCATGCTAACATTTTATAATATTAATTATACTTATTTAATTATTTTAGGATGGTTATAATATATTTGGAAGAGTTATATAATGAAATAAACTCAATAGAATTCGGTTATTACTTATAATTCATCCTTTGATATCTTCCTTTTTCTTACAATATAAGCAATATATGATTGGTGTTTTGTTGACACCATGATAAAATTGAAGTTATTAATAGTTTTTTTTATGTATTTAGTCATATCATAGTTGAGCTATAGTGACCATGGAGAGCAGAAAAGTGAGGGGGTGTTGGGACCCTTTTATAGGTGACAAGATTGACACTCTTGTAAATATAATTTCTTAATATAAAATTTAGTGTCATTATTAAGTAAAGTGTCACCTAAATTAATATTTAAAGTGGGAAATATTATTTTAGGCTATTAAATTAAATATATACCCATTTATTTATGAGTTTTTTTGAAATGTAGTGGATCACCTATAGATTAAAAATCTTTACCTCAACTTAACCTTGGTAACATATTTTACATAGAAAAAATAAAATAGTCATTATAATAAAATTTGTATTCTCTGACTCCAATATGGAATAAAATATCCAAGATTAAATTATTTAAGTGGTAGAAATTAAATGTAATAAAATAATAAAAAACACACAAATTTTTTTAAAACACAATTTAAAAATCAATTTTTGTAAAAAACAATTTTTATTTAAAAACGAATTTATAATTATATATGCCAAAAAATTCCCAATTGTGTTTCCTATGAAAAATTTATTGCCTTATTATTAATAAAATTATGTCATATTAAATTATAACAATTCCAAAATATAATAATACCATACAACAAAACAATTATGTGAGAATAACCAAAAAAGTTCTTTATTTGATTAAAATATAACATTGGTTCACAAATTTGAAAGCATGCATTTCCAATTTCAAAATCATGTTTTTAAAAAATTTATTTTTATCCTCAAATATAAATATAGTTGAAAATATTTCTTAAATATTTTTATATTATGATTATATCATAATTATATCAAGCTGTTAACAATCTTCATAAAATCATTATTTTTCATAATTCACACAAAATAAAATATTTAAGAAAAATCTAAAAAATACACCATAAGTTAATTTCCACATCATTAATTCTAAAGTCACGTTCATTTAATAAAATTAAAATTATAAAATTCATAATTTTTTTATATGAAAAAAATTAAATAAATATTTTTTTAGAAAAATTATTATTTTAAAATTTAATTATTCTTAATATTATTTCATATTAATTATTAATTAAATTAATGTTAATATGTTATTTAATATATTAAAATATTATATATTATCATAATAATATTTTAAAAGTGGTAAATTTAATTTATTAGAATAAAATACACAACTCATTAAATATGTTTCATTGAAAAACACAAAATGTAAATCATATTAATTATTTATCTTCTAAATGTAAGAATTTTTAATTGATTAATATATTTATTAAAATTATTATTAAACTTTTCTTAATAATTATCACCAAATATATATTGAATCATTTTAACTCAAATTTTCTTGTGAAAGAAGCTATTTAACACAATAATTATTTAAAAGGAAAACAATATATAGAAATCTCACTTTGTAATATTCATCCCCACTTAGAGAAATTGAATCCTGAATTTTTTTAACTCCTATAAATAATATTACTTATTACATCTAAATAACCATATATATAGATACCTCTATCTTTTAACATCCTTTATAAATCATATATAAACATTTTCCTCTTCTTCCTTAATACTCCCTTCCTAATATTAAAAATATGAAGCATGAAATAAGATTCAACAAATTCAAAGTATTCTTGATTTGTATTTTAATTATAAGAAAAAAATATAAGTCATAAAATTTCTATGAAATTAATAGATTCATATTCTCAACCTATAATAAAATATAATTTAGCTATTCCATTATTCATATGATCTTTTTAGTCTCCCTATCAAGATTTTCTCCTAGTATATTGACTTCCATGATTCCCTATTATATAGAATTAAAAACATTTTACAGTAAACTTAGAATCTTGATAAGACTTTGGATCACAATTATTTGTAACACCCCAATCTTCCACGGTACGCTTCTCTTTGAATAATACAGTAGCGTTTGTTGTACGCATCTTTGAGATTCTAACACACCGCCACCAATCAAAGTAGCCGTTATGAATAACAATAACCAATTTTTGAAATTTTATAAATTTTATCTCTCAAAATGGACTTCATTTTTGAATTCATAATATCGAAATTATGATAGGGTAAAATTTTGGTACTTTTTGGAAACCTTTTATATTTTGGTGAATAGTGAATATTACTAAATTTTAATTAAAAAACAACTTTTTTAATCAAAATAATTAGCAGTGATAAATTATGAATTTGTGTGGTTTTAAATTATATTTAGAATATATTTTTACCATTTAATACAACATTGTTCATTGGACATAATTTCACAATTAAACCGGACATAAGCAAGTGTCAATCTTTTGATAGTTATTATCTCTTAAAAACACGCTTTTTGTTTTAACAACAGGAATTAATTTTAAATAAATTTCTCCCACTTCTGTTTTTTGAATTTGGTAAAATGGATTCCATATTTTGTATCAGGATGTCCAAATTGTGTAAATAGGTAACATTTATTTTTAGACATTTTGAATAATTACTTCAGTAAATATTTTATTTACCTTGGTTAAAGGGTAAATCCTATAAATAAGGGTATACAAATATTATTATAATAATAATAAATTAATCTAAAATGTGTCCTAACCTTATTTGTTGAAACATGTCCGACCCTGGGCATCTTTGGGTCGATTTTGGTCCCCCATGGAGCCACTTGTAAGTGATAACGACACTTTATATTAATTAAGTTAAAATAAATACAAAAATGACATATGCATATATCTTTTAGAAAAAAAAAATTTACATAGGGTTATATATGTTGGATTTTCGACTATAAATATTAATTTAAAAGATAAAAATACTTCCTACATAATGTTATTTTATTTATAATTTTTAGACATTAAATAATTAAATTTATTTACGACACAATAATGATGTAGTGTTTTCCTTATTAATGAATGAATCAAATAATTGGTATTATAAATGTTAAAATAAATAAAATATGAAATTTTTGACGACATACATGATTTTTATTGGTTAATATTACATGATAGGATTGTTTAAATGAATTTTTTTCGAATTAATAAAGTTGTTAATACTTAAAAAAACAATTATTGAATAGTGTCAAAATTGACATAAATGAGTTTTTAAAACAAATATTATATTATTAATTGATATTATATTCCTAAAAATCAAAGGTTTGGCCAAAAGAGTTATATCATGATATTTTAATCATTAATGGACCACTTGGGGTCACTCAGATTTATATAGTTTGTTTATTAACTATATAATATAAAAATACAAAGTGACATGGTAAATGTCAATCTAATTAACAAAGAGTTAAAACTAAAAGATAATGTTGATATAATGACCCAAAACTGTCTAAAATATATTGGTTTAAAGGATTTAAAACCATCCCCAGATTCTTATTTGAATAATATACTTTGTATCCATTAGAATACGAATATTAATTTATTATAAATTAATACTTTATGTTTTTTCCTAAATATCCCCTCCTCCCCCTTATAAAAGGACACCACTTCTAACAAAATCATCACACCTTCAATGACTTTTGGATCGGCCAAACCCTGCACAATAATTCTCTCAGCTTGATTCAATTAAACCTAGAGGCCTTAGTTTGATCAGGAAGCCATCCTAAGGATCCCTTTTGATCAAATCAATAGGAAAAAACTGAAGAAGAGGTAATGATTTCACCACCCTCTTTCAAGTTCCTTTCTTCTTCCACTTCCTTTTTCTTTGTTGTTTCTGTTATAAAATAATAAATCTACTATCTTCTATATACTGTGATGTTATTATAATTATGGTACAACCAAATTCATTATTCTATCCACCCTTTTAATGACATGTCACCATACGTGCGTACGTACTGCTTACCGTCTCCACGTCGTGGTGTAATTGTTATTCAATAAATTATTTTTTGGATGGGTATAATAATGGTGTTTATTTGGTGAAAATAATAAATATAACATGATAAGGATTATTTACATATGATATACCATCCAATAATATATTATTTAAATATCAAAAGAATGATATTTTTTCTCATGCGTACGTACGGATTACCGTCTCCACGACGCGATGAGATTCAGTTTCCAAGTTCACCATTCATCGACGATTTAAAAAATATATATTAATAATAAGTATGTAATATATGACATAATAATTCTACTATAGATATTAATAATTATATATATAAATATTTATTTACTTTCATGTATCTTATTCACTTACTTCCGTTCAATACTGTATGAAAACGGAAACATGGTTTATGCTTACGTACGGACAATGGTCTCCGTAAACGGTGTTTTCCATTTCATATATATGTCTATTATACATATTTATATTCTAAGTATATATGATAATGAATCATGTTTTATATTCTGGATGTATTTAAATCATGATCTAAGTGATACAATCAAGAGTAATAAATTAAAACACGTACGATAAAGAAAACGATTATTACCAGAAATATTAATATAACATGGAAATTATTATTAATTGGGTAATATAAAGCCATAAATGAATAATGTATGATATTAATAATATTAATATGGTTCTGGTATAATTTAATAACATACTATAGTGTTCATAAAGGATGTTAAACATACCCTTGACTAATGTAAAGTTCAAGGTAAGGGGTTTCTTATCTCACTATTAATTCCGTGAGATTTCCATTGTTCATCACTTATTTATTGCATGTGGTGTATTGTGTACTGCCATTTGATATGTATTATCATGATCCTATTTATATTCATGATATTATATGATTAATTTGGCGGTTATTGACTATTGTTCATATAACCTGATTGATTACAACATGGTAAGGTTTAATTTCACAATCTCATTATTATCCGAGGTTGTTTATTCGTAATTATTTATTGGGACATCTTTTTCATCCACATCCAAGTTTCTTAAAAATATATTTCAAAACATTTTTACTATTTACTAGGAATTGTGATAAATTAATTTATACCCTTTTTTGACTTTTTATAAAATGTTTTGAAAGGAATATTTATGTCGTTTACCAAATAGGGTACTTTATAACCTTTTCGAAAAAATTAAGGTAAGAATGTTTTTTTAACTTATATGGATGGTGCGGTTATTCTCCCCCATTATTACACATTTTAATCTTACCTTAAAAGCTTATAAGGATATTTTCAAACTAATTGTTTTTTATATAATTATATTATTTTTGAATGATTTAAAAAAACATATTTCCCTCAAATAGTTTTGATTTTGATCTATGTCAACATCCTTTGATGGATTTTAAGCTTATTTGAAATTGATTTATTATGATACAAAACATATATATTGTATTGATGGTTTTGCAATATGTTTGATTGTGGATGAGTTATTTTTATATCATTCATGGTTTATAGTTAATGTATAGACATTTCGTAAGTTAGTTTTAACACGAAATTTTATGTTATATAACAGCATTTTCTTAAGATGAATGTGTGGCACTAGTATGTTCCGGGTTGGGGACCACTAAAAGTAAGCCCTCCGATTTGGTGTCTGGTTAATAGAGGCACTCTGAGTTGGCGTCCAGTTATTAGAGGCACTCTGGGTTCGTGTCCGGTTATTAGAGGCACTCCAGGTTGGAGTCCGGTTACATAGGCTCTCCGGGTTGGGTTCTAGTTACAGTTAGCCCTTAGGTCTTGGAAGGAGGCCTTGACACAGAAATTAAATTTTAGCATTATACATTCCCTCATTATGAAATTAGTTATTACATGTGATTATTTGATTAGTAGAATATCCATGTCCATGTTTATATATTAGTGTTTGATTTATTTTTTTACCATATTATGTTCATGTTTATGTTTAAAAAGGATGTTGTTTTTATTACATATCTTGCCTTAAAAGTTTATAGCTTCCGCTAAATTATTTTCCAATAATGAGAATTTGAGCTCACCCCTTTCTATGTTTTATTTTTTCCAGGATCCCAATAAGTGTTTTATGATTATGATGAGTGGTTAATATAAAGGAACAATGGTGTTTTCAAAGGATTATTTATGCTGTGTTTTATGTTAGAAAGTGTAATGTAATGTTCATGTATGTAATCTATTTTCCAGGAATGATAAACTGATCGATACTTCAGTACTTGATTCCTTGTAATTATACCAATGTATTAAAATAATGCAGTGACTCTGGGTAACTGGGGTCGGGGAGTTACAGTTGGTATCAGAGAAAGTTTAGCAATAAACTTGGAAGCAAGATTTAGATAAACACTGATTAGAGCACATAGACATAATATAGACATTTATAATTAGTATCGAATAATTTCCTGAAATTTTGGTATAGTAGAGATTTTTTGAGTTTTCCGAGCTTTCTGGATACGATTAGGTAGAGGCGGCTCTGGAAAAGATGTACAAAGGGGTAAAACTCGAAAACACCGCTTTGAGCTACACTCAAACATGAACTGGTGCACGAAAATGGGCCTTGCTACACTCTTGGTTACGACACTCCTGGGGATATTGTTAGGATAATTATCATTTTCTTTACAAACCATTATGAAGGGTTTATGAGTATATAATTACTCAAATAAGACATTTTCATTATTATGGATTATATCCAGAAACTGTTTAATTTATAATAAGTTTTTTACAAGTTTGGGATTATGTATTTCTATTCATAAACAAATCTAGTTTATGCCATTGTTTAGAAATGGTTCACAGTAGAAGGAATGAGAACTCCAACAATACACAAGATCCAAAGAGTAAGAAGGATCATATATTTCATGGTCTTAAGACAAAATTTAGAAGGGAAATATTCTCCCATGTATTATCATTATATGAAGAAATAGTATCATCTATTGATAGGATAAGTAAAGAATTTTCGGAGTCCAATGGTTTTGAAGGGAATCCAGAGAAGGAAAGGATGGTAGAGAGAAGGAAAGATAAAGGGAAGAAGGTAAAGTATAATATTCCCATATGTGATAACTGTGGGAAGAAACAGCCTGGAACATCCCAGAAAGGAATGTGAGTTTGTTATAAGTGTAGAGAAAAAGGACACCATGTACATAATTGCAAGGGTAAGAAAAAGGTTTCAAATGTACAATGCTTCATCTGCAAGGAGTTGGGACACTACACAAACCAATTTCCAAATCATCAGAGTATGACCCAAATGATGCTATTGGATAATAATCATGTTATGATACTACCATATATGTGGAGGAATGATTAGAGTTCTTATGTTGTTATTAGATAATTATGTCATTTGAGTGTTGTATCAATAATTTACTGGTTATAATAATTATGGAGTATATAAGGATTCTACTGTATTAATATTTCATTAAGGACATGAGATTGTGTGGATCAATAAAAAGTGACTCAATAACATATTAAATTTTTGGAAAATATATGGTTGAAAGAAAGATAAACCATAATATGGTCTTTATACCGAGGTAGCAATTTTGGAATAATACATGATTGATTTGGATAAATTATATTCGATATCCATTACTACCTTGAAACTGATTAACGATTTGTATATTCCATAATTGATAGATTTTACAACATTTTTGGATAGAAGGAGTCTATCCAGTATTATATAAGTAATAAGGGATCATGAATGTAATCAATTAGGTTTTATGATATTTCAGGATATTGCATTGTTTTAAAAAAATACACGATCATGGTGTTCACATGCTATTACATTGAAAAAAGGATCTTCATTGTGTTTACCTACCTTATAAATTTTTGGACTGTGAGTTTGAACAGAAGTATTTCGGATAATTCTAGTTTGAGATTATTTTTGGATTTCCATAAAAGGACAACCTGGAGTTCGGGTGGAAACCCGTCGCGTCCGGCAAGGATGTGAGACTTGAACCCGCAACCAAAGGGATACAAGGGTGTATCACCTACCACTGGCCCACGTGATGTCTTGGATTGAATAATTAAGTCTTTTAAAAAAAAACTTCTGGTAGATGAATTAGAAATTCTTTTTTAACCCTATGTGAATAGGATAAATAGAATATTATTTTTATGTTCTATTATCTTTTAGAGGGAAAGATGAGTTTGTGTTAGAAATTAGTTAGAGGATGGGACTCTACTTGTCAAAAATATATTTTTTCTTCTTCTCTTATCATATGAAGAAATTATTTATTATAATTTAGTGAAGGGATATTAAAATAAAAAATGTGTTAGCCTAATACCATATGTTTTGTTGAACCAGTGGTATTTTAAATCATCATAGATTGATGAATTTAAGGCCCTCAATTTTACACATGTTTGTGATTGATGACCTCAATCACTACCTATAAATATTTACATTTTCCTCTAATTATATGTCTCTAATTTCCTCCAATGTTCTCTTAATCAAGATCACAATTTGGTGGTGACCCTTTCATTTCCCTTTTCATCTTATTAAGACTAAATTTTTTTAACCCAATTTTAGATGTGGGTTTTCCCACAAAGATATTTTCTATTTTCAATATTTTATTTTGAAAAAACAATTTCAAATTGCGAGGACACAATTTATTGAAGTAGAGGAGAATGTAACAGCCCAATATTCCACAATATGCTTCTCTTTGAATAATAAAGTAACATGTGTTGTACGCAACTTCGAGATTCTAACACACCGCGACCAATCAAAGTAGCCGTTATGAGTAGTAATACCCTCTTTTTGAATTTTTATAAATTTTATCTCTCAAAATGGACTTAAATTTAAAATTTGGAATATCGAAATTAGACTAGGATGAAATTTTTGTTGTTTTCAGATAACTTTTATATTTTCATGAATAGTGAAAATTACATAACTTTAATTAAGAAACAACTTTCTTAATAGAAATAATTAATAGTGATAAATTATTAATTTGTGTGGTTTTAAAGTATATTTAGAATATATTTTTACCATTTAATAAAATTTTGGTCATTGGACATAATTTCATAATTAAACCGGACATAAACAAGTGTCAATATTTTGATAGTTATTATCTCTTAAAAAGACGTTTTTTGTTTTAACAACAGAAATTAATTGTAAATTAATTTCCGCCACTTCTGTGATTTGAATTTGGAAAAATGAATTCCATATTTGGAATCAGGATGTCCAAGTTTTGTAAATTGGTAACCATTATTTTTAGATATTTTGAATAATTACTTCAGTAAATATTTTATTTACCATGGTTAAAGGGTAAATCCGGTAAATAAGGGTAACAAATAATATTATAATAATAATAAAGTACCCTAAAACGTGTCATAACATTATTGGTTGATACATGTCCAACCATGGGAATCTTTGGGTCAATTTTGGGACCCCATGGAGCCACATGTAAGTGATAATGACACTTTATATTAATTAAGTTAAAATAAATACAAAAATGACATAAGCATATATCTTTTAGAAAAACATTTTTTACATAAGGATATATATGTTGGATTTTAAACTATAAATATTAATTATAAATATAAAAAGATTTCAAACATAAAGGTATTTTATTTATAATTGTTAGACATTTAATAATTAAATTTATTTATGACACAATAATGATGCCATATTTTCCTTATTAATAAAGGAATCAAATAATTGGTATTATAAATGTTAAAATAAATATAATTTGGAATTTTTGATGACATCCATGAATTTTATTGGTTAATATGACATGAGAGGATTTCTTAAATGAATATTTTTTCTATTTAATAATTTTTTTAAGTCTTTAACAAAAAACAATTATTGAATAGTGTCAAAATTGACATAAATGAGTTTTTAAAACAAATATTATATTATTAATTTATATTATATTCCTAAAAATCTAAGGATCGACGAAAGGACTTATATCCTGATAGGTGTATCATTAATGGACCAATTGGGGGTCTCTAAAATGTATATAGTATGATTATTAACTATATAATATAAAAATAGAAAGTTACATGGTAAATGTCAATCTTATTAACTAAGAGTTAAAACTAAAAGATAAGGTTACTATAATGACCCAAACCTGTCTAAAATTTATTGGTTGTAATAATATCTATCCAAACCCACATTATAATTTGAATAATCCACTTTGGATCCATTAGAAACCAAATATGAATTTATTATAAATTAATACATTATGTTTTTCCTAAAGATCCCCTCCGCCCCCTTATAAAAGGGCACCACTTCTAACAAATTCGTCACACCTTCAAAGCCCATTGGTTCGGCCAAACCCTGCCCAATTATTCTCTCAACATCCATCACTTCAACCTAGAGGCATTTGTTTGAATCCAAAGTCAACCTAAATATCCCTTTTGATCAAATCGAAAGTAATAAGCTGAAGAAGAGGTAATGATTTCACCACCCTCTTTCAAGTTCCTTTCTTCTTCCACTTCATTTTTCATTGTTGTTTTAGTTCTAAAATAATAACTACAGTATATTCTATATAATTTGATGTTATTATAATTATGGTACAACCAAATTCATTATTCTATACACCCTTTTAATGACATGTCACTATACGTGTGTACGTACGGCTTACCGTCTCCACGTCGTGGTGTAATTGTTATTCAATACATTGTTATTTGGATAGGTATAATAATGATGTTTATCTGATGTAAATAATAAATATGACATGATAAGGATTCTGTATATATGATAAACCATCCAATTATATATTATTTTAATATCAAAATAATGATATTTTCACTCATACGTACGTACGGATTACCGTCTCCACGATGCGATGAGATTCATTTCCAAGTTCACAATTCATCGACGATAATAAAAATATATATTGATAATATGTATGTAATATATTACATAATAATGCTACTATATATATATATTTATATATAATTATTTATATACTTACATATATATTATTTACTTACTTTCGTTCAATACTGTATGAAAACAGAAACAACGTTTATGCGTACGTATGGACTACCGTCTCCATAAATGGTGTTTTCGATTTCATATATATGTATATTATACATATTTATATTCTAAATATATATGATATATAAATCATCTTTTATATTCTGGAAGTATTTAAATCATGATCTAAGTGATACAATCAAGAGTAACAAGTTAAAACACGTACGATAAAAAAAGCGATTATTAACCACAATAATAATATAACATGGAAATTATTATTAAATGGGTAATATAAAGTAATAAATGAATAATGTTTGATATTATAAATATTAATATGGTTCTGGTATAATTTAATAACATACTATTGTCTTCATACAAGAGGTTAAACATTCCCTCGACTAATAGAATGTTCAAGGTAAGGGGTTTCATATCTCAATTTTAATTCTGTGAGATTTCCATTGTTCATCACTTATTTATTGCATGTGCTGTATTGTGTACTTCCATTTGATATGTATTATCATAATCATCTTTGTATTCATTATATTATATGATTCATTTGGTGGTTGTTGACTATTTTTCATATGACTCTATTGATTACAACGACGTAAGGGTCAATTTCACAATCTCTTTATTATCAGAGGTTGTTTATTCATAATTATCTAATGGGACATATTTATCATCCACATCCATGTTTCATAAAAATATATTTCAAACATTATTATTATTTACTATAAATTGGGATAATGTCATTTATAACCTTGTTCGACTTTTTATAAAATATTTTGAAAGGAATCATTCAGTCATTTTCCAAACAAGGTGCTTTATAACCTTTTTGACAAAATTATGGTAATAATGTTTTTTTAACTTATACAGCGGGTGTGGTTATTCTCCTCCTTTATTACACCTTTGAAGCTTCCCTTAAAATATTATAAGGATATTTTCAAAATAATTGTTTTATATATAATTATATGATTTTTATATGATTAAAAAACATATTTCTCTCAAATAGTTTTGATTTTATCTATATCAACGTCCTTTGATGGATTTTATGCTTATTTGAAGTTGATTTATTATGATACAAAACTTCCATATTGTATTGAAGTTTTTTTGATATGTTTGATTGTGGATGAGTTATTTTTATGTCATTCATGATTTATGGTTAAAGTATTGACATTTCGTATGTTAGTTTTAATATGAAAGTTTATGTTATATATCAACCTTTTCTTAAGATTAATGTGTTGTACTAGTATGTTCCGGGTTAGGGACCGGTAAAAGTAAGCCCTTCGGGTTGGTGTCTGGTTATTAGAGGCACTCCGGGTTGGTGTCTAGTTATTTGAGGCACTCTGGGTTGGTTTTCGGTTATTAGAGGCACTCAGGGTTGGAGTTCGGTTATAAAGACTCTATGGGATGGGTTCCGGTTACAGTTATCCCTTCAGTCTTGGCATGATTCCTTGGAACAGAAATTAAAGTTCATCATTATGCATTCCCTCATTATGAAATTAGTTATTATATGTGATTATTTTATTAGTAGAATATCCATGTACATGTTTATATGGTAATGTTTGATTTATTTTTTTACCATATTATGTTCAAGTTTATGTTTAAAAAGGCTGTTGTTTTTGTTACACATATTGCCCTAAATGTTTATAGCTTCTGCTAAATTATTTTCCCTTACTGAGCATCTGAGCTCACCCCTTTCTATGTTTTATTTTTCCCAGGATCCCAATAAGTGTATTATGATTAAGATTTAGGGTTACTCTAAGGGAACAATGGCCTTCTCAAAGGATTATTTGTGCTTTTTTGTATGTTAGAAAGTGTAATGTAATGTTCATGTGTGTAATCTATTTTCCAAGACTACTAAACTGATCTATCTTTCAGGACATGATTCCTTGAAATTATACCAATGTCTTAAAACAATTCACCAACTCTGGGTAACTGGGGTCAGGGCTTTACATTATTAGCCTTTAAAAAAAATATTTCCTTACAATCTTGAGTGTCAAAACATATAAAACATATAACACTTACCAGAACCCCTAATTGACACACCAAAATTATTTTTACCATATTTATGGAATTAAAATGTTTTTTCCCATTTGATAATTTTCTGACATTCTATAAACTTGTATGAATTACAAAATAATCTCTTTATAGTCTTATTTTAATTGCATTTTATAAGATTTAATAAACTCTTACTTCACCTTACCCACCCACCAAAAAATATTCAGATAAATTAAAAATTCAATAGTGTATAATTCCCCTTTTAAACATGGTTTCAAAACTAAGAAAAGTCTGTTAATCTTACATTAAAGGTCGAGATTAAAATTTGTTGCATACATTACCAATATTGTTAATTTTACCTCATATATAATCATATACTCCTATAACATTGGATTAAACTCTAGAAATTATATTTTCCGTATAAGTCCAATAATATTAATAAAATAATATTCAAATAAAACATTTTTCACTCTTTGGAATAAATATCATGTGTTTACTTGGTTTTTTTAATTCAATACCACCACTTATAAACATCACCATAAAATGAATAATAGTAAGAGATAACTTATGATGTCTTGAACAAACCAAAACATCAAATAACTTATCCAAATCATGGATTCATCCATTAGCTAAAATTAGGTATAATGATCAAACAATAGAAAGATGATATTATCATATAAATTATCAACTATGAACATGTTATTCTAATTAGAATATATCCATTTCTTATCATGTTTACATCTTATTGATTGTTCTAATTAAGTTAAGATATCTAAAATTTAAACAACTCAAATTCCAACAATTTTAGGTTGTGGTATATAAGGTTATTATCATCTTGTTTTGTGAATACATTATTTCCTCAATCTTCTCTCCAAAAACCCATTCTAAAATAAACATATATTTTGAGACACGACAATGTAACTTACTAATATTATCTCATGATAATATAACATCACATTCAAATTCCTAGGTGGAAATTTTCAAACAAAATACCAACCTATAAACTTATATAAAGAATTTTTTGTTTCAAAATCTAATTTCCTCAACCCAAACACCCATATCAATTTCTCAAATTTCAATTTCATAAACCCAAACATGAATATCTATTTATAAAATATACATTACACGTTTTATATCATTACAAATATCACATTCCATAATATTCCAAAAACATAATAATTATTTTAATTAAATGGTTTTATCTTGTTTACCATTGAAAAATAATTTTTTAATAACATTTTATAAAATAAGAGAAACCATTTAATAAAAACAAGAAATTTTTAAAAAGTGTACATTTTATCTATAGTTGAGGTTATTAATTTTGGACTCTTATTTCATTAATGAAAATTCTCTTCATTCAGAACATGTCACTAATAGACTTACTATAATAATTTCACATCCATAATTTTTTTCAAAATTTAGTACGAGGGAATAAATGATAAGAATAGGATATAAAAATATAAATAAAAATCACTTGGAATATAAAATATTTGAAAACCATTAAAATTTTATTTCTTTAAACAAAGAAAATTGATATTTTATAAAACATACCGCTAAATATAAAAATACCACTTTGAAAAATATACTTATTTAAAAAATATTTTATGTATACATAAATCATGATGGTTACTTTGAAACAATATATATATATATATAACTCATAATAGAATAAAATAACTACATAATGTCAACAAAATCTTGTAATTTATTTATTTAACTATTTGATTTCATAATAAAATTATAATAGAATAAAATAACCAGATTATTTAAAAATAAACTTAAAAAAATTTAACATGTTAATCATAATGGAAGATCATAGGTAATTAAAGCATGAAATCATAATTTAGATACTTAATTATTTTATTTCAACATCATATCCTTCAGAGTATAAATCATTACCCAATGATTTTGGGATCTATATCATGGTTATCCAGTATTAGTGTTTTGTCAGACTCACCAATAATCTCATAAAATGTAAAATAACCATACAATGAGAAAATAGATAGATGTTGTAATTTCTCTTATAAAACCCATAAAAGTTTTCATCAGGACCATTAGAAGATTCACTTTTAGATATTTCTTTAAATGAGATGAAATAATAATTTCCCATGAAATAACGTTGAAACTAAAAATTCACAGAATAATTGTGAAATGATATTATTTCAAAAAAAAAACTAAAAAAATTTGAATTTATTATTGATATTCAATAACTACTATGAGTGTTAAAAAATATATTCATGTAGTAATCATTAAAAAACTATTTTTTTCCTCTTTTTTTAAAAAAGATAATTAATTCATAGGGCAATCAATAAAATGATTCATTGTTAAAATATTGTAACAATGTAAGATTTAATGTAAAATAAACATTAAAAATATCATATATATAAATAAGAACATTATGGAATCATTTTTAGAACAAAAATATATTGTATAAAGAGATATAAAATTTAACCTAAAGTTTTAAACAAAATGCTATGATAAATTTAGTATCATTCAAATAAAAAGAAAATTGAAGGATATAAAAAAAATAGTTTGTAAAAAACATTTATTTTATTATATGAATGATAACATATATCCATATAAAATTTTTTAAACAATGAAAAAAATGTGGTAAAATAGAATATGTCTCAAAAAAGGATATTGAGATGAGAAATCAGTTACCTAAAGTCTCGAATCATTTCACATGCTGTATAACCCCAATATCATAAAATTATATTAATAATTTACTTTATTGAAATAAATTAATGTACATTACATTATAATTTGTATTTTTATTTCAATTATTGTAAGTATTTATTTAGTTAGTATTATTTTTATTTTTACATTGAATGTTTTGATGTCGTTCGGTTTATAACATAAAAATAGCATCGATGAGTTAACTATTGTAAAAGGGGTGATGGTTAAATAATATAAAATGTATTTAAATAAATAGAATTATCATTTTAATATGTTAAATATACTTCTATAACTATCCATGAAGGGAAATCATGAAAAAATGATGCACATAATTTCATTTAGATGGTAATCTGTATGTTTGAATGAACCATGTTTTCATTTATAGAATGGATGAAAAATACATAAATTATATAATGGTTTTCTATATAATAATAATATTATTATTATGAGTATAAATATCAATTTATTCAATATATTTATTCATATTACATTCCATGAGTTACAATAGTGGAAAATAAATTATATTTCTTTGTTGAGATAGTAGTCTGCATGTACCAACGAGAAAATTTTACATTTTCCAGTAGAAGGAAGTTTAATAAGGAATATAATAAAAATTTATAGAATACAAATTATGCTATAAATATAATATATATCCATTAATTGTATGTTTATACCCATCTCTGTGATGTTTTGATGAAAACTGAAATGCATCGTTTTGTGGAAGCTACAATCCATATGTATGCAAGAGGGGAATTTTCATTTCCCATAGGTTCAATAAGAGTTATAAAATAGTCTTTACATCATCATAATAGAATTTTCTTATATTAAATATACTTATGTATTTATTATAGTATTTTTATAATAATTACTATGGATATAGTGGAAGAAATAAATTTTAATGAATTTGGTTGAGACATATAACCTCTCCTGGGATATCTTCTGTTGGCATACAGATTAATCTATATAGGATTGGTCTTTTGGTTTGGAAATAAACTTTAGAATGTGGTAAAGAGTATTATGGAGTTATATTTTTATATCATGTTCATGTTATGGTGATCAAAGACTATGTTTAACTGAGGGGGTTTGTAAACACTTTTATAATTGAGATGAGTGAAACTTGTGATAATATTATTTCTTAATATAAAAACGAATGTCATCACTAATACATTTACGACACAAATTGATAATTAAAGTGTCAAATATTAGATGTTGTCATTAAATTACATATATACCAATATAATTATGAATTTTTGTGATATTTTGTGTCTTTATTCTTGATTAAATGATTTGCCTCGATTTATCCTTTAGAGAGGTGATAGATTTTTTACAATACTAACTTATTTTAATAAAAAATTATTAATTTAAAATTATATCCAATTTTAGAAATTATAGTTATAAATTTTTAAATGAATTTCATTATGTGAAATAAAATTTTTCGAATACAATCACAAAAAATGAAAAAAACATTTTGAAGGAAAAATTATTTTTCCTTAAAAAAATAAATTTATAATTATTTTTCAAATAGAACCAAAATTTGTATTTATTCTTATGAAATTACCAAATTATAATCAAAAATTAATTTTTATTTCAAAATATATCCATTTCATACTAGAATAGAATCTACCAAACATATTTTTTAATGGAAATAACAAAAAATAGTTTTTTATTGAATTAAAATATAACTCTTCTTCCATAAACAAAACTATGAAGTTAGGAATTCAAAAAATGTTTTTAAATATATTATTATAATTATTATATACATACATCATCAATAAATTGGTTATATATTTTTTATTAATGCCTATATAATAATTACTTATTAAATTTTAATGTATTTATAAAGTTCTTATTTATCACTATTTAGAAAACGATCAACTCTTTCAAAAATATCAAAAACTTTCAACATCAATAACTTTATACATGATTAATTAAAACAAAATTTCCATTATTGAAATTATAATTGTAACATTTATATAATTTTTAATGAAATTCATAGAAAAATTATAATAAAAAAAATTCTTTTATAGAAAAATGGTCTTTTAAAATATTAATTTTTATTAATCTTATTTCATATATATTACTATTTAAAAATGTTAATGTATCGTTAAAACATTGAATTATTACATATTATGATAGTAATATTTTCATACTAATCAATTTATATTAAATTTAAAATATAAGAAACATATTAAAAATAGTTCTCTAAAATATATAATTATATTATTTATTAATCCCCTGGATTTAAGAATTTTTATTTGATTACTATTTTATTTTTTAATTATTTTTTGTTATTTTCATAATATTCTTAATAATTTTTGTTAAATATTAAATGGATCAATTATTTAAATATTGGATGTGAAATATGATATTTTTTAAAAAATATTTATTTAAATGAGAATTACATATTAATATCTTGAGGTGTATCACAATATCACTAATTAAATATACCCAAGGATGGTGAATACAATTAGAAATCTATTAGTTATAATTTCTAATCAACCACATAAATGTAAATACCAATTAAATACTGGTGTAGTTCCACCAGAGTTATGATGGAAATCATGATTCAATATTCTTATAAATTTTTTCCACTATAACTCAGGTGACTAAAAATTGTAACACTAGTGGTAAAGTAGTGTATATTACACCTTTTCTATTCATTCTATTCCATATTCAATCATCACTCAAATAAACATTAACTTATATAAAATTCTTCTTTTATATATTGATGACTGTAAATCATGTGTTCATAAATAACATTACCTAAACTAGTACTTTTGTAAACATGTTTTCAATAATCTCCCCTATATGAGTTTTATATAAACCATTCATCATATATAGTTTTAGTTTCAACCATTATAAGACTATGAAAAAACACCAAATTCACACCAACACCTTTTATATTTTCTAACCCTAAATACATTCTCCCCTTTAATAAAGAATCACTATGTGTTCATGTAAAATAATACACATTGAATAAATGTCTTATTATCCCCCATTGACAACAGTAAACCGAATATAATAAAATAAAAGATACAACACCATACTTTATCCTTTGAAAAAATGTGTCTAAACTACAAATATACACCCCATCCCCCCAAAAGAGCCCTTTGATATTGTTTTGGTAAAATCATCAAAAAACATACAACTTAGTAGAAATAATATTAGACGTTGAAAAAACAATATAAAATTTATTCTTTATAAAGTTCCATATGATGCTAATATTCATTGATCAAAAATTATAAAGCAAAATTATTGAATTATTAATTCAATTTAAATTAATAAATACCTCTAAATTATAACCTAACATTAACCATGAGATATTGATGTTGTGTTCTCATCCAAAACATTGTTTTATTGATTGAGTCGTAATAATTTTTTTTTTATCCAATTTAATTTATATTTTCTTGTTTTTGTTCCTAGAAACTAAAAGCAATCCTTATAAGATAACTTCACCTGAGTTAAACATCCTTTGAATAACATTTCTAGTGTAATCAGAATTGGAAAGTCCAAAAAGAAATGATTTCCCATTTTTTGATAGGTTACAATAAAGGTAAATGAAACATTTTTGTAACAAACAATCCTATTTTCTAAAATTATGTGAGTTTCCTTTATTGCACTTTAATAATGACCACATAATATGAAATCAAAAATGATATTGGATTATCATGTAATCCAATAGAGTAAACTACGAAATATTTTTCTTAAAATTATTTGATTTAATTAATTACAATTATTATATTGGAAAATTATATTTTCCAACGAAATTATAATATAAATAATTGTCAATTATTCTATTTATAATTTCTATATAGTTAAAAAGTTTATTTGTATTAATAAATAAAAATATGGTCTTCTTTAAGAGAAATTTCATGACCCATGAAATAATCTATATATAATAACATTTGAATTTAGAAAAAATCGTTCATTTCAGTAAAAAATCAATCTGAAACATAATTTGTATTTCATTAAATTGAAATATATACAATATTGGGAGAAACTATAAGAGTATAGATATGTTTCTATCAAAATTATCATTTTTATATTAAAAAACCTTAAAAGGGAGTCAAAAATAAAATACCATGATCTTAGGGATTATTTATGTAATATATAGCTCTCATATATTCAAAAAGATATATTTCATCATCTCTAAGAACAATTATCCATCAAGTTACTCAATATACAATTCGTCTTAAATTTTCTGATTGTGGAAGGATGTCTTGAAATCTTATTTGGAAATAGATTACATTATATTTATAGAGATACAATGAAATATTTATATGGTTTCACTAATGGAAACAGAATTAAATTACTATTAAAATTTATTTCACTGATTCATCATAGTTCCCTTATCGTTTAAATTATTACAAAATACCAACATAGCTCTAATAACATTATGTTTTGTGGTATTATGAACTAATATTAAAATTCTATTTTAGTACATTTTTCTAAATTAAATATTCAAATAAAAAATTTATTCTAGATTTTTAAATTTTTATTCAAATTTTTAAATTTAACAAGAAAAATCATAGAGTTGAGAGATGGTATTCTTAGTCATCTTCTTTTTAAAATGATTATCCATAATCCCAAAAAAAGTTTTGCACATGCACCAATATTTATTACATTAATTTTATAATTTAATTCATTATTTTCACCTTGAAAATTCTTAATCATAATTTTTTTTATTCCCATTATTTTAATATACAATATTTTCATAATTTTTAGCACAGTTTCCAAACAAGTACTCTTCATAACAATAATTATCAGAATATGTTATTCGTTTTCCACACCCATTAAAAGTGTGTCTCAAAACCATTATGTAATCTAAATAAATATACTTACCCAAGTACTTGTTGTATCAGTGTCATCATATTTTAATCTATTGATATCTAATGAAAATTACATATTCTTCTATTTTCTCAAACATATACATATTTCCACCATTCACATTAATGATACACAAGAAACTAAAAACACAAATTTTCTATAAAATAAGAGTATAATTTTACTACATCTCATTCGAAACATATAGAAAGTTAAATTAAAAAAAATTAAATATAGATTATATCCCAAATTTATTGTTTCCAAGATAAATTTAATGCATCATGGCCTACAAACACCATTCAAGTCATCCCCAAAAAAATTATATTTTGACACAAAGTCTTTCTATTTTTCATTGAGGTGTATAATTAACTATACTCATTCGGAATATTATAATTTTCTAGATAATATTTATATTTTTCACTATTGAATATATCCCATTTTTTCTAATGCATTTCAAAAAATATTAACATTTATTTTGTTACATCTATTTGGTGTTCTTAGTAGCCCAAGAAATATATTTTTCTTGAAATCAATTTTATGGATTTTTCCTATTACATCATAAATACAATTTAATTTTAATTTGAATGTATCAGGTGAACTAGGACCCTCAGGCTTTGTTTGTGTCTTTCATACCCATTTCTTCTTTGTTAAGTGATGTTTTTTTCATTACCCTGTGAACATAAAAGCCTTTGATGATTAATTTTGTTCCATAATTAGAGAAATTTTATATTATTATCTTATTTTATAGAAGATTATTTCCATTCAATTTTAATCTATACATAATGTGGATGTGTTATATTCCATTTCTGGATTTTTTATTTAGAGACTCATTCCACCATCGATTTAATGCCTTCATAATTTATCAATTGTTTTCAATTCTATACATTCCTATAGGCAGAACAATAAAGTTGTTGATTTTCTCTCTTAATGATATTTTTATGGAGTGAGATTGAAATATTAATTTGTGTTTCCTTAATTTTTATCATCCTTTATTATGAACATATGAACATGGATGTTCATACTCATCTTTGTAATCCACCCTTATAACTCAACTTTTAGTATTATTATTATAATTTTTTTACGAATGTGCTTTCTTAGATAACAAAAATTTATGGTATAACTCTTAAACATACTCATATCCTTGGATTCTTTCATAAACATAATGAATTTCATATTAGTAAATTCATTAATAAATGAGATAATTTAATTATCCCCATTTACTAAATTTTTTTATATTGAACAAATATATAAAAATTATTAAGTTATAGAAGATGATAAGTTTAAATATCCAGTTTTATAAAAAATAATTAATAATAATTCACTTTTTTAATATAATAGAATCCAAATATTTTCTCTCTTTATTATAGTATCATCACAAAAAAATTATCCTAGAGGAAGCTTGTAATGTTATTTTTTCAAATATGGAATAGCCTTCTATTCTATAACTCAATTTACTCTCTCAAATTATAAAAAATATTTTTTCAAATCCATTTATTTGAAAAATGTAACCCCTTATTTTCTATTGTCTAGTTATATATTTATTATAACCTTTTCACTATAATAATCAAAAATGATTTAAAAAATAAATGCATTTTTTTATCAATAGTATAATAACTTGTAATTAAAGTTTTTTGTAAAGATTCAGAGAAATTCAATTTTTCTTATTTCATGTTATTCTACTCAATATTCATTGAACTAACTCATTTTATTCCATTTAACCAATTATTCCTAAGAGTAATTATCAAATATGTGCTCTATTATTTTTATTTCTAAAGATTTATATCTCCTTTCATATTAGATGAATATCTACTATCCAAAATCATTGAACATTATTTTTAATATGATCTCAATAACATTTCCCATATAAGAGACTATTATTTCTTTTATCATCTGTCATATAAAAATGTTTAGTTATATAATTAAAAATATAATGAAATAGAAGAATGGTAATCCAATTCATAACACTATGACCTGGTTGGAATCATTTCCAAGAAATTTCATTCAACTTCAAAAATTTACTATCAATGTTTACATATAAAATATGAAACCTCTTCTAAAATTTTATACTCTAATTGTGCCATACTGTAAAAAATACCTTACATAAAAATCATACATAATTATTAAAAACGAATTTTTATAGTGAAAATCCATTCCTTTTTATCCAAATCCAATAAAACCACAATAATGGCCATAAAAATAATTTTTTCTCACATATATATATCTCATTCAAGATTGTGGCACATAAATTTTTTTCCAAATCATTGAACAATATTTTTTTAATTCATTTAATAAAATCCTATAATTATTATATAATGAATTTATAAGAGAATTGGTTCTGAATTGGTTGACATATATAGATCATATTTTGGAAAATTATAGAATGGAGGGGTCACCATTTATAGGTTGTGGAGAGAAAACACTTGGAATTTCTTAAAAGATTTAAATATAATAGATTAATACTCGAGATGAATTCATAAAATGGAATTTAATTTCATGTACGTGTAGTATGAGGTCAAAATATTTCCAAAACATTGGATTTAGATATGGTCAATTAGTTAACTCACCCTTATCTCATGGTTTAATTCCCCTTAGTAAACCTATTTTAACATTAACCATAGTGACATGTTTTTACTATTTTACCTATTAATTACACTAATAAATGAAGTTATTGTAATTAAATAAACTATAAAATTTTAATCAATATAATGAATCAATTTTATAAAAAAAATCACATAAGCCGTATAATTTAATTTAAAATTAAACAGGAAAAATTTGATTAAAAATAGTTTTCTAGAAAAAAATTATTTCCTCAAGTATAAAAGTATTATATAACAAATTTCAATATAAATCAAATTATAATAACCATAATTTGATTATCTATAATATTAATGAATAATTGTTACATTGAAAACATATTTTTTTAAATAATCATCTCTGTAAATGGTTTAAATGAAACGATTTTTGTCATAAAAATAATAATTTTTCATTATCCATTGAAAAATAAAAATTTTCCTAAAAATGAAAAATAAATATAAGATAATTTTAACAAGGTTATTTTGAAAACAAATTTCAATTTTTTAAAAATAAATTCTCCAAAATTAGAATAAATTAATTATTTTAATTACTCAAACAAATAAATAAAAACCATTTAAGAGGAAAAATTAATTTTAATGAATATCATGACATTGTTAAAAACTAGTAAATTATTCACTAACGTGTTTTTTTAACTAAAACCATTATATATAATTTTAAACAAAATATTATTACTATTCATTCCACTAATTTAATGTCTATGTTATACTAGTATACTAATTTTGATTCATTTATACTTGAGGTTGCATCTATCAAAATTTATTAAATATATTTAATTTATTTATAGTGACAAATATCATAAAATATCAATGTGTTACTTTTTACCCCACCCCCATAAAATGAATTTTACTCCCAAAATTATATCACCAAGACACAAAAAATGAGGATATCTATATTTCATCACATCCTTAGGGTACCATGTAGCTTCTTTGAATTTTTTTTCCTTTATAGTACTTTAAATTGGAGAGTGCGCTCATTCGGTAGCACATTATCTCTAATATCTATGATTTATAATAGTTTTTCATTATAATAATGATAATGACTTTATGGTAAAACCTTTTACTATAGTACATGTGTTGGATTTTTTTGATTAATTCTTTAGGATATATAATTGGAATAAAGTTTGATCTTGAGAGAGGTTCACTGGAAGTACCCAATTATAAGATCTTGTCTCTTCCTGACTAAGATTTATGAAGGGATCAATTTATAGAGGGATGCGATTTTCTTCAATATTAATATTATAAAAATATTCCATGGATAAATTCATAGAAATAACTTCTCAAAAACATAAAATTACATGTTTCTTTGATGATTTACACCATAAAATTTCTATCGACTCTATGATTACTTGATGTGTTGCTGAATGGATTTGACTTTCTATGCCATTTCCTTTTCTTGCCTTAGTTCCCAATAGTTTTCTTTCTCCAACATCATCCTAGAAAATTTTAGTTCTACACTACCTCCAATATAGGGATTCATAAAGATCAATTTTAATGCTTTAGTGAAAACTAGAATTGTAATAAAACATCACTATATGAATGTGTGGATCCCTATCACCTTAAAATCCATATAATGATACCCTAGTATATCTTAAAAGGTTTTAATGGTTCTCTTATACAAGACATAAATTTATGGTTGATATGTTTATTAAAACAAAAATTTAATTCTACATTATAATAAAGACATAACCATAATATTTAGGTAGACATCATATTTGGAATAGAGACAATAGAATGTAGTAATCATTGAAACCTTATCACTTAATTAATATATATTCCCACAAAATGTTGATGAAAAATATATTTTATAATATCAAATATGTTTGATGAATTAGTCATGTGATTTAATACAACCCAAATAAAAATATGTAATCTATAAAATTTTTTAGTCCAATGAAAAAATACATGGTGTTGTTTTCCCATTTTATTCTATTTTATGTAATGGTTATAATATCCCATTATAATTTTATCTCATATACATAAAATTCATACATACCATAAACTGAGATACAAAATCAACTATATCATTATTCACATTATCCCACCAGAAATACACCATTGATGAAATAGGATCAGGATCTTGGTAAATAATATTCCTATCAAATTATTAAAAAATTAAAAAAAGTGGAAGAACAAGGGGGTTTACAAATAGAAAATTAAAACACATGTCAAGAATCCAGATCAACAAGATGTGAGAAATGCATGTGGTAATAATTGACCATATCAAGGATACTTTTGTAATTTATCTCTAGGACATAGTATCATAAATCAGGTTTTCCTCCATATAGGCATGAGTGACATCAAGATGAAGATGTTTAAGAAGATAAAGGCCTGAAATCCATGATGGAAGTATTCTCCAAGGGATGTTATGGGACCTCATATTCATAATTTTCACCACTATGGTTGTGTCATATTCCACCCATACTTGCCTCTATCCATGACAGACATCATAGTTGACATCTTTGATCATCGACCATAACTCACCTTCAATTATGGACCAAATTCCAATGTAATGGTAGAAACCACCTTAAATGAGTCTTGGATGGTTGTAGATGTCCCCAACACATCTTAAAGGTCATGGTGCACCGTATTCCACACAATTAACATTCACTTTTTGTGACTCCCCAAAACATATTTCTCATTTAATATTAATATTATGGTTTTATTTCCTTTAATATACATGTTATATGAACAAAACATGCAACTAAATACAAGTCATTTTAGTTAAATAAAACACCGAAGTGTCTACATTATAGCAGGGTCAAATTAAAACAAATCTAACCAAAATTACAAACTAAAAACCCTAATAGAGCTACTGGAAGGCCACCTAAATCAACAATAAGACCCAATAAATAGATAAGATCCTTTGGGCCAATCATAATAAAGCACATCACGACCAGAACCATGATAGTTATACTAAGCATCAATGGGAAGAAAATAACCATCATTGTCATGTCGTCTTGGATTTGGATCCCCCATAATTCATGGTTTTATAAGTCCCCATTTTCGACCGTTTCTCTCTTGGTGACTGTTGAGTTTCTAACGAATATAATTACAATCGTTTCTCTTTTGTGGTTTAATTTAATGTACCTAGAAATAATTATTTTTCTAAAATAATTAAATAATTCATTGAAATTATAATTTTAAACATATTTTTAATTTAAACTCTTCTTTGAATTTGGAAGGATAATTGTATTAAGGATTAAACGTCCAACTCTTCTGTTTAAAGGGAGGTATGATTTTTATCTCTAATTTTGAAAACATGTTTATGAATAATTTCAGTAATACTCTTATTCAGGTAAAGTAAAATTTAATTTATATACCTTAATCTGTTAATTCTTAAAATGAAAATAAGGTTTTATAAAAAGTAAGATATTGTCATTATAGATAAAATGAATATATTTATTTTTCTCTGATTTTATTGTTAATTTTTAGAGGTGGTTTGTTTATAAAAAGTGTTAGGTCCACTAGGATTGATACCTTAAGAGGGGGTGTGAATCAAGGTATGATATATTAAAACAACTACACCTTCCGATCTTTTTTTTCTATTAGACAAAACCCTCTTCTCTCTCCTTCCTGTTTCTGAGTTTCAATAAACCTTAAAACATGCACATGACACATTAATTTTTACTTGGTTCACCCTCAATAGGCTACGTTCAAAGATCATACATCGGCGGTGTGCCATTGTATATATTCCACTATAAGCACATTGTTGTTAACAAGTTCATAGTGGACACATTATCCCTTCTAGTTTACAACCACTCACAATTTGAGAACTCACTGCTCTCTCAACTGATGTGAGCTCAATAATTATTCAGAAGATCCACTCACAGTTTATACACCACAAGGTCTATTCATTACCACTAATGAATGCATCCTTAACTATGTGTATATTCATTATATAATCCCAAATTTATTCCACAAAGGAATACCCCTTATCCCATGACCACTAGGCAATAACCTTTTGGATGAACCTTTGCAAAGAACCCAATTTCATGAAGCTCAAACAATCCTTCGCGAAATACCTTACTTTTCATGAAGCCCGGGTTTTCACAGAGCTCAGGACTTCGCAGAGATCAAGTCATCGCAGAGTGACTTCCATCACAAATCTCACTAAGCCAACGCGAAGCACACAACATTCGCGGAGCTAAATTAGCCACTGGGAATCTCCTTCCATCCCGAAGCACACTTCCTTTGTGAACCTCCTTCGCGAGCCTAGAGAAAAATGCTTATCTTGGAAAACTCTCTCTTTCCCTTGAGCGGCTCGAGGCCTATTTATAGGAAATTCCACTAACCCTTGGACCTTTTACTTGAAGTCAGTGCCACATCATCTTTAATCACGAAGCTCCAAAATTTCGTCTAAAATTATGTCAAAATCACGAATCAATATGGAAATTTTCGGATTTCGGAGCTCATCATAATCAAGTTGCATTCTTTTAATTACTTTGTCCCACAACTGCAAAGATTCTTTGACTTTCCCTTCAACTCTTCCATTCGAAAAGATCATCATAATTGTGAATAACACCACCAACATTTTTCTTTTCTTCGTGAAATCCAATCCATTAAGCCTATCTTCATGAAACTAATGTCTTTTCCATATTTTCATGATATATTCAAGGATATCCAATTTTCATGCTGCTCACTATATCCCAAATTTTGGACCCCAAAATTTGGGCAAATACTGGAAAAATGTTCCACCTTGTATCTATTCTATTGTACCGCCTCCAGATCGTCCAATCCTTTATCATGGTTCTTTGTCAACATTAATTTTCAACAACATTTCTAGAACTCAACTATTCACCATGGAAACCTGCATTTTCAACAAAAAAAAGCAATCCAATAAAAATGTAATGATACCTTGAAGGATTTTTAATGTACAAAAATAAACCCAACAAGGGGCAGCCCCCTTGCTGGGCTGAAAGAGACAGCACGCACTAAGAGGTCGAGCCTAACCTTCATCCTCAACACAGGCCAACCTATGGGCTTGT
The DNA here is from genome assembly GCA_963277665.1 of Viscum album. Classification (NCBI taxonomy): domain Eukaryota; kingdom Viridiplantae; phylum Streptophyta; class Magnoliopsida; order Santalales; family Viscaceae; genus Viscum; species Viscum album. The sequence goes on from OY728131.1 coordinate 1,872,363,343, forward strand.
GTGCACGCACAGTTCATGATAGGTCTAGCGAGTGGGGGGAATAGCTACCCCAAAGGGCACACAGAAGCACAAACAAGGGGATTGGAGTGTTCCACTGTGCGGGACGACACAACGTCGTGGGTGGGCGCAAGAGGACGCCCGCAGAACCTGGTATGGGGTGGTACCAGGAGGGGAGAGGGAGTATTTTGAGCTTATGAACAGAGTCCTAGGATTTAAAAAGGGTAGTGAAACTCCCCTACAGTTCGATGTGGGACAAAAAAAATCATTCAAGATTGAATCCTGGCCATCAGATCCCACAGTGTGCGATCTCGGCCATTCAATTCGGTTTGGTCCTCAATAATCATTGGCCGCGGTATATCTCCATGTTTTATAACGTCGTATGATATTTCAGGGATCTAATATTGACCGTCCGAGATATTTTAATACCCCACATCTCCCTGATCTGTTAAATCTCACATGAATTAATCACAGTTTTTGTGTAAGTTTGAAGCATAGCTTTGATCTAAACCATCTCATCTGTCGCGATCTAATCGAAGTCGTCTGTCCTTTTAAATCTTGTGAATGCATCCCAACTATAAGATCATGTCTAGATCCAATCCTGGCTGTCTATTCATTTTCTAGTTCTTCAATTCCCACAACGTTTTCTTCTTCTCTATGTTCACTGCACCAATAACCAATTCTACTCCCACTTTTATCGATTATACACACTTGTGACTGGTGGATCCCCCTTTACCTCACATTCCATGAAGGCCAACTCCCCTGGACTTTTTATAATCCAAATTGGCCTCAGTTTTTCAATGAAAATAGAATTAAAATATATTATTTATATTTTATCAATATACCACTATTGGCACACAAACCCTATGGGTTCTCCTTCCTCCAGCACCTCCTTCAAGATCATCTGAACCATTCTCGATCCTCTCCTCCCCCTCAAACCAATTTAGGGATATATTATCTTGTTTTGTTTTTTCTCTTGAGGGTATAAACATATATATTTATTCTAATATATATATATATATATATAACATTACAGATTAGTTAATATCATCTCTTATGCTGATCCTAAGTCATCTGGATTTTCATTTCAAGAAGTATTATAAACGTAAGGGTTCATTTCATTTTGACTTTTTTCATAAGAACCTTCTTGTATAGTTTGTATATTCAGTTTATGAAAATATATATACATATATTGTTTTGGCTAAACCTATTTAATAACGATTTTAAGACTTTTAAACATTGAGTTTCAATGTTGAGGTAGAATTTTTAAAACATAAGGAATACATTATATATATATAGTAAACATGGCCATATATAATATAAAGTTTATATAACTCACCCTATAGACCGGTTTTATGACCTCAACATTGAACTTGAATGATTAATTTATGTTTTTAACAAACATGTAAGTGTCAATTAACTGTTTTGTAAGACCCTTATGTATACTCGGTTATACATGTGAGTTATACAGGTTTACATAAGCACACATATATATATATATATATATAAGTTCCTTTCAAAAATAAACCTTTTAAATTTCAAATTATGTCTTAAAATTCAGGGACTTATATTAATTGATGTGTCCAATATATTTAAGTCATATGGGAGTTATTATATTTTTGGTTTAAAACCTTAGATACATAATGTATTTTTGTTTTGTGAATATATGTGTATACATATAAACTTTGATCCTCAATTTTATTTATAGTGTTCCAAGGATTGAAAAGAAGAATAAAACATTTTGTTTTCGAAGTATGATTGGTTAGTATATACAACTCTTTATATACACCCTTGTGTATAAAAATATTTAAACAAAACTAAAGCCTAATTTTTGATACTCCAAATATTTTACTTTTTATGTGTTTAGTATTTATAGAAAATTCATGAGAATAATATTAGGGGTTTTCACGTTTTTAATACATAAGTATGAATATCTTATTTTTATATATATACAAAATGGTATTAGTTAAGGTTAGGTTTTATGATCTTCATTTGTAAAATTATGTATACACTAGTGATGTGTTATAAAAAATCATATCAGAAATAAATGTTTGAGAATTGGTGAGTTTAATAATCCAAATGGAATATTTGGTTTATCTTTTAATTAATTTTGCATCAAAACCGTGATGAAATATATATATATATATATATATATATATGATTAATAATGTTTTAGAATGTATGGTTATCATTTTATGTGACAAGAATTTTATTGATTTTGAACATTAGTTGTCTTCACCTGTGCTATAATGAGCTTAACATACATTTAATTTTATGAAATAGCCAAAAAGATGATAGTTTTGTAATTAATACTTAAATTCCAAATTCACTAATTATATGTAAATACTGATGAATGTAATTAAAATTCTTATGAACTATTTTGGAATTATGAATTTAATTATTCAAGTTTGTTTGGGACACCTTGATGAATATGAAATGAGAAATTAAATATTCAAAGTGGTATGGGATATTTTGAATATACGACCTTATTTGGCATGTGAGGAATGCAGTAGGCTTGGAATAACATTTTGGGGACCGGTTAATGAAATCCCATCAAAACATCGATAGTTCTCAAGAGACAATCATGTCATGACATGAGGCCATTGATATTTTTGGTATTGACAAAAGTTCATGATGGGGTTTGATATTATAGGTTCTCTCATTAGGTTTAAGAAAATTAATTAACCAAGTTGATATTGGTCTAGTAGAATGTCCATGGTTAAGAGACTGTACTTGTGAGTATCAGGTGAAGTAAATGCTTCTAGTGTGAAATTTATTAATAACTTAGAGATATTATTAGCCTGTTACGACTTACAGTTTGTAGTAAATGAAATGAAATTTATTATTATTAGTCACAACTCTGTTCATATATAATTCTCTTTTAAAAATATTGTAATTGCATTTTCACATGTCTTACCTATTAATGATGGAAGGTCTTTTACTTATAACTCTGACTGAGAATGACTATAATTGGAATATGATTCCTTCTAATTCTATTATTATTCTTTGGATTGTTCTCATTGAATTTGAAGACAATTTTTATGTTATGATACTTGTGTTATAACATTTCTTAAGAAAATTTTTTATGGAAAATTTTAAAGGAATCGTTTCAAATTTTTATAATTGGGTTATTATGTTATTTTAAAACCCCTTCCTATATATTCATATGATCAGCCTACATTTTTACATAATATTTTTTAGGTATCATTTTTCAGCTGAAGAAGCATGTCAAAAGTAGCTGGTTTCCCAGAACCTGAACCGAATCGATCCTCTGTATGTTACATGATGTGTAAATTATCAATGTATGATTTTGATAAATAATTACACATAATGTTTTAAGGAACCAGTTCCGAGTATTATGGGGTCGGGCTATCATAGTTGGTATTAGAAGATTCGGTTTAGATAAATCTAGAAAACGAAAACTGAACAAAATAAAAATTACATAAGCATTACTAAGCATGATGTATTCCAAATTTTCTGATGGAAAACAAAAATAACAGCCTTTTGTATCTTCTTGTTGATTCCTTAGAAACTATAGATTCCATATCCATCCATGTCAACTTTTTAAACATTGAACACATTTGTATGACATGTAAACATCTCCAAGTCATGTGAAACTCTCCCCATGTACTTCAACTCTACCGAGGTGTGGATTTGGACTACATATTTATTATGAAAACCCAATTCTCTATCCAATGCATGTTGGGAAAATTAATATGAGGTATTATTTAGAAGCTTCACCACAGAAGAAGGAATTGAGTCCCTCATGGATTTTCAGGATGTTGTAGTGGCAGCTGACCATATATGTGTTTAATCCTGTCATATGGCCACTATAGTCAAGTAATGGACTTTTAAAACCTTTAAATTGAAGCTTTCCATTCGGTGTACAGACATCATGTAACTACTGATGTATCTTGTCTATACACCCCCCATGTCACACTCACGAGACACTATATATGTACCCAAACGATTGAACCAGACTGTTCGGGTTGCATTTTGTTTAGGGACAACGAGAGTTCTGAAATTGTTTTGGGAATTCATGTAACCGGGAACTGGGGAATCCATTATTCCTGGATGTTGTGTTCCTGTAGTTAATGAAAATAAAATTTGATTTCTCTTCTTTCTATACCTTTTTAGGGTTTGGGTTTCACTGATTGGCCTTTCATAAAAATATTTATTTTTAGATGGAAGGACAAACACATATCTTATCTCTTCCCATTGAGGTACTAGAGGCCATTATGGTCAGAACCAGTGCAGAAGAATACCTACCCTTTCAAAACCTATGAAGGACATAAAATCGTCTTTATGGGATAACAAACAGTGTAGAAATTATCTTCTCCATCCTGGGGGATGCCAATATCTACAACCATATAGACACTTCTCACCTCGTTGAGTATAGAAGAAGGGGAATGTACCATGAAGGTTTTTTCCATTGCTTCACTCTATCCTGAAACTTCACAACCAAGGTAAGGTGTCAAGAAGCTACCTTGAAGGGAAACCATCACACAACCTACATGCACCAAATCATGAGATTCAATTTTCATGAACACATATACAACATTGAAATTCTCATATTGGAGATGACATGACGAGTTCTTAGTTAGTTTTTCCATTCAGATATCTTTGAACTCTCTTCCATTTGAGCCTCCCTCTCAAAGCCGAAGTGTACACTAAATGAATTTAACCATTACTATCCATTGTTTTTTTGGGCTATGGAAGTAGAATAATTGAACCCCAAATTGGGTATTCAGCTGGCCACACCTGAGGATTCTCTATGATGGAGGATATGATTAAGAATGTCAGAGAGTTTCCTTTTAGCATGGTTGCAAAAAATGAATTGTGAGGACACAATTCTATGTAGGGGGAATAATGTAATGCACCAAAACATATTTCACATGTAATTGTAACAATATGGTTTTATATTTTTTAATTTACATGTCATCTGAAAATACAATGGAACTAAATACAAGGAATTTTATATAAATTAAACACCGAAGTGTTTACATTAAAATAGTGTAAAAGGAAAACCAGCCTCACCAAAAATAATTACAAAAACCCTATACAATCTACTTTAAGTCCTCCTTACGCAACAACAAGGCATGGTAAATAGAAAAGATCCTTGTGCCATTCAAAAGGAAGAACATCATTGCTAGAACCATGATAGTTGTACTAAGAGTCAGTGGGATTACAAGCACTATCTTTGTTAAGTCATCCTGAGTTTGGAACCCCCCTAATGCATGGTTTTATAAGTCCACATTTCTACTATTTCTCATCAGGTGACCATTTTTTATAATGGCTATAATTATAGTTGTTTCTCTTTTGTGGATAAATTTAAAGTGCCTAGGAATAATTAATTTTCTAAAATAATTAAATAATTAATTAAAATTATAATTTACAACATGTTTATAATTGAAACTCTACCTTGAATTTTGAAATGATATATGTATTAACGATTTAAAGTATAAGGCTTGTGTTTAATGGGAGATATGATTTTTATCTTTGAATTTGAAAACATGTTTATGAATACTTTCAGAAAAACCCTTAATCACATCAATGCATAATTTAGTTTGTGTACCATAATCATATAATGCTTAAAATGAAAATAAGGTTTTATAAAATGTAAGATATTTTAAATACAGTTGAAATTAATATATTTATTTCTCTATGATTTTATGGTCAATTTCGAGAGTTGGTTTTTTATAAAAAATAAACCACACAAGGGAGAACCCTCTAGAAGGGTCCATGGAGGCAACACAATCTAGGAGGTCGAGCCAAGAATTCATTATCAGAACAAACTGACCTGTGGGATTGTGTGCATGCACGGTGTGATCTAGGTCTAGCGAGTGGGGGGAATAGCTACCCTGAAGGGCGCACAAGAGCATACTCAAGGGGATCAGAGCACACCACCATGAGGGGAGACATGACGGTGCAGGTGGGTGCAAGAGCGCTCTTGCAGAACCCGGTACTAGGTGGAACTGGGAGGGGGGAGGGAGTATTCTGAGCCTATGCCCAAAGTCCTGATCTTATAAAGGGCCAAAAAACTCACCTCTGTTTCGATGTGGCACAGAGAAAATGGTTTGGGATTGAATCCAGGCCATCAGATCTCGTTGCGTGTGATCTTGGCCATCAAATTCAGTTTGGACCTTAGTCCTTAGCGGTCACAGTATATGTCCACATTTTTGTACACCATCCGATCCATCACGGATCTAATCTCAGCTGTTTGAGACTTTTTAAATCATCGCGTTGCCTGGATCAATTAGATCTCACGTAATTTAATCACAGCTGATCATGTAGTTTTGAAACACCACGTCGATCTAAAACAACTGATCCGTTGTGATCTAATCTGAGTCATCCTTCCTTTTAAATATCATTGATACACCCCTACCATCGGATCAAGGCCATATACAATCCATGACATAGATTTGTTTTCTGGAACTTCTCTTCCCAAGGAGTCTTCTTTTTCTCTGTGTGCACAGAACTGGTGACCTATTCTACTCCCACTTGCACGAATTATCCACACCCGTGACCAGTTGATCCTTCATGGCCTCACTTTCCACAAAGATATACTCCCCCATACTTTTTACAAACCTAACAGTCCCGGATCTTCCCTAAAAATTGCATAAAAATATATTATTTATATTATATATATACAACTTTTAGCACTCGAACACTGTGGGTTCTCCTTCCCCCAGTGCTTCCTTTAAGATCCTTCGAGCCTTTCCCAATCCTCTCATCCCACTCAAACCAATTTAATGTATATCTTGTCTTGTTTTTTTATTTATGTTATATACATATATATGCATGCTCATAAATATATATACATAACCTTACAGATTAGTTGAAATATTTTCTGATGTTGGTCTTATATCTTCTAGATTTTGAGTTCAAGAAGTATTATGAACGTAACGGTACATTACATTTTTTCATATTTGCGTAATAATATTCTTGTATAATTTAGATATTCAGTTTATGAAAACATATAAGAATTTATAGTTTTGGGTAACCCACTTTTATACCCAATTTTAGGACTTCTAAACATTGTGTTTCAAAGGTGAGGTAGAATTTATAAAACATAACAAATAATATATATATATATATATATATATATTTTTTATACACAACCATGTATAATTATATAGATTATATAACTCACCTTCTGGACCGGTTCTAAGACCGTAACATTGAACTTCAATGATTAATTTATGTTTTTAATAAACAAGAAATTTTTAATAAACTTTTTCGTAAGACCAATATGTATACTCGGTTGTTCATGTGTGTTATACATATTTACATAAGTATATACATATATGTTTTGTATAATAAATAATCGTTTTAAATTTCACAATATGATTTACAGGTTATGGACTCTTATAAACTGATGTATCCAATATATTTAATTCATACGGGTGCTATTAGATATTTGGTTTAAATCCTTTGATACATAATGTATTTCTGATTTGTTAATATATGTGTATACATATAAAATTTAATCCTCAATTTTATTCAGAGTTTCCCAAGGATTTTTAATAGAGAATACAACTATTAGTTTATGATGTATCAGTGGTTTTTATATAAAACTCTTTATATACACCCTTATGTATAAATATATTTAAAAATCACTAAACCCTATTATTGGATACTCTAGTTATTATACTTTTGATGTGTTTAATATTTATGGAGAATTCATGAGTATACTATTTGGGGTTTTCCACTTTTTCATACTTAAGTATGAATATGTTATTTTCATATATATAAAATGGTATTTGTTAATGTTGAGTTTCATGCATTCCATTGTTTACATTATGAATACCTTTGTGATGTGTTATACAAAATCATATCCATATTAATTGATTGAGCATAAATGAGTTTAATACCCCACTTGGAATATTTGGATTAACATTTATGTAATTTTTCATCCAAAACATTGTGAAATTTCTATATATATATTTGATTAATAAGGTTTTAGAATTTAAAGTTATCATTTTATGTGATAATGCTTTCATTGATTTTGTGAATTAGTTTTCATCACTTGTGCTATAATCTATTTAACATACTTGAAATTTATTGACATAGCCATGTAGTTGATAGTTTTGTAATTAATACTTATATACCTTATTTTATATATATATTTTAATGCTAATGAATGTTATGAAAAAAGTTATGACCTTTTATGGAATAATTAATTAAATTATTAAGGTGGTATGGTACCCCATTAATAATATGAAATAAGAAATTAAATTATCAAAGTGGTATGGGACATTTTGAATATTCCAACCCATTTGACATATAAGGAATGTAATAGACTCTGTATAATGGGTTGGGGACCAGATAATGAAAGCCCCTTGATGCATAAATAGTTCTCATGAGACAATCAGGTCATGGCACAATGCCATTGACGTTTTAGGTCTTCACACAAGGTTGTGACAGGGTCTGATATTATATGTTACCTCATTATGTTTAAGATATTTAATTAACCAAGTGGATATTCAACAAGGTGAATATCCATGGTTATGATCTTGTAATTATTAGTATTAGTAGAAGTAAATGCTTAAGGAATGAAATTTATTTAGTACTTAGAGAGTTAATTAAACAGTTATGGCTAATAGTTAGTAGTAAAAGAAATTGAAGTTGTTATTATTATGCACAAATATTATCATGTAATATTATCTTTTATAAATTTTGAACTTCCATTTTCACATTTATTACCTATTAATGTTTGAATGTATTTTAATTATTACTATGAATGAGCATGAATATAATTGAAACATGTTTCCTTGTAATTTAGTTAGTATGCTTTTAATTGTGATCTTATAATTCTTAGTCAATTGTTATGTTATGAAACATGTGTTACAACATTTCATAAAAATTTGTTTTATGGAAAATTAAATAGAAATGTTTTACAAAGGTTATAATTGGTTTATTATGTTATTTTAAAACCCTTTATTGAGCATTTTTATGCTCACCATACGTTTTTACATAAAATATTTTAGGTGTCATTATTCTGCTCAAAAAGAATGTTAGAAGTAACTGGTTTCCCAAAACCTAAACCAAATCAATCCTCTTTATTGGACATGATGTGTAAAATATCAATGCATGTTTTTGTTAAAAAAATAAACATCTTCTTTTTAGGCACCTACTCTGAGTATTCTGGGGTCGAACTCTCATAATTATATCCCAAACGATATGGGATGGATCCTTTAAATTAATTTCAACATCACATGATTCTTATTCCTTTCAGTGACACCATGAAATTTCAGAATAATTATATTAGAAATATTATTATTCTTAGAATTTGTTTGATTCCTTGAAGTATCCAGAACCTCCCTTTATATAGAACTCAGAACAGGCTTCAAGTATGGAATGTGGTTATCAAAATCTATGTGTTTTCATGCCATCAAAATTTTGGAAAAGGCAACCACCCTGATAGTGAGATGAAGTGATTAAAGCTTCTAATATTGGTTATAAGTTGTTACTGAAATCATGAAATCATCAAAGCTATCTATTGACATGTTAATTCCAAACACATATTGGAGGTGTCACTAGAATCTTCATAAGAACATATATGAGACAAATAAATGTTTACTTTTATCATCATCTTGTATACACATGTATTATACATGAGCCAACTATGTGTTTTATTTCTATAACAGATGCTGCACAAGGATCCATCCCTTCTAAGTCGACCATAACTATATATAATTTGATGGCAAAATGAAGGGATTCATTAATTTCTATAGACATAAGGGAGTTTGATTAGTCACATCACACAAATATGTGTAATAATCCATATAAGTAAACCTTCCATTGGAGATAGGAATTTAATTCATGGTATCATAATCCGTAAAAATGTATTTCTACACTTCCAATTTGATTTCAGTGATTTGGTAGTCTTACATGCTCGGATTTTTAGGTATATCAGCTATGGATATGTTTTCAATGTAGGGATGAATGTATATTATTTCCATTAGAGTCATATCTATTTATTTCATAGAAAATAGATTGATATTAGAAGAGGTGAAAATGAGCTATGTTGCATAGTGCTTGATTCTATTGTAGGCATGTTTGATGGGAGGAAAAATACAGGAATAAATAAATATAAATAGCCATTATTAAACATTAAGATAATATTTTGTGCATGAAATTATAGAGATGTATTACTGGATGTCGGTAAATTAAATGTGAATTTATGAATAAGTGCATCATTGAAATTTTTTTGTCCTTAAGGATCGTGCCCCCCAAATCAATGGTTTTAAGGCATTCATTCCTTAATATAGTGATGTTTTTATTTTCATGTATGGATCCAGCCCAAATGAGGTTCATTATCAAGATCTAATTCTCCATGATAAGAGTTTTTGGCCACTAATGAATTGAAAATTCCTAGAAAAATATTAAAGTTAAAACAGAGTAAAGAAAACAATTTTTTCATACATGGGAGATGGTTTTCCCTTTCTAGTTAGGCATTTGAGAAATAATTCTAGAGAATATGGTTTTAAGGTAACATATTTTAACCCTACCCCATAACAATGGAACCCCATGGTACATAATGGGAAGGGACAATTTATTAACTACAGGTTTCATGGAAATCATATTCTTCTAAGATGGAATCATTCCATTCCCAAAAATAACATATGATTTATTCAATCTTACAACATATCGAGAGACATCCTCAAAATGAGAAAATATTTTCTGGATGCTCGAATATGTACCATTATTAGATTTATCAAACATGTGAATATCTCAGTGAAAAGAATATGATAGGGGGTGAAAAGGACCTTTTCAAACATAATTTTCATGTATAGTCCATCCTACAACATATTTTTTAGGTAAATAATCATGTATTTTTCGTCCAAAGTAATTTAGAGTCAAAATAGGTGGTCCCATTGTGTGACTCTTCTAGAGTATTAAAAATTACCCCTATGTGTTCCATTAATAAGGATAAATAGCATGAAAATATTTAGTATGGTCTTGACTAGGATGATGAAATGCTAATAGAATCCATGTTTTATGAGAAAATAAAAAAACGAATCTCCATTTAAGTGTTTCAAATTATTTAGAAAAGTCTAGTTTGAAGGAAAATATTTCATTCCTAAATTTTTACTCATGAAATAGACATATTCCAAATAAGTTATAGTAAAACTCTAAATTTGACTTCTAGTAACAAAAAAAATTTATTTGGAGTTATCATAGCACTAAAAATGTTCCCTAGACTTTATTCATTGATCCTACTGATAATTTTGGGGATTTTGTACCTAATAACCAATGGCCTGAAGTCTTTAATGCCAATGGAATTCACTTTTTGGAATAATAGAAATGAAATATGCATTTCTTCCATAGGGAATAAATTCATGATTGAAAAATTATCTCATAATATTCATGAACTCGTGACTCACAATATCCCATATGGACATAAAGAATTTTTTGGAAAAACCATACATCCCTACCACACAATCAGTATTGAAATATAACAGTGGATATAAGATTTCATTTTATATTAAAGCTTCAATAAGACTCTTTTTTAGATGAGTTCCAATGTGGGGTTCAATATTGTCAACCATTTTGAGAATATCATAAATACTTTTCTATAATTTAAAATCATCAAATTAATTCACCATATCATTGGATATTTTCAAATCTAGTCAATATTGAGATACATTCACTTCAATCATTGTGACACTTCTCTGAGTCTTCTTTTCTCTATATAAATAAATTAAATAACCTTGAGTTCAAGTCTCCCTCTTGTAACCATTTTACATTTTATTGATTCATGAAAATTATTTTTTGAATGAGTATAAGGTCATCAAGATGGGAAGGGACCTGAATCTCATCTCTTGAAGGGATCTATTGAATATGAAATTCATTTTGACAGTGAAGGAGATGTTCTTCAGTAGTCTGAATCTCATTTTCTAGACTGGAGAAAGAAGCCTTTCTCCATTCATTGTGCATTTTTGGTGTTTTTCATCTTTTTAGACATGATTGTATGTGGGATTCCAATGGATTAAATCATCCATGAATTTATGATGACCACCCTCTATCCATAAACAATAACCAAAACACTATTGAACTTAAAAGTAATTAGAGATGGACTCATCTTTCTAGTGAAACTATCAACTAAAACAGGGTAATGTTCAGAATAACACATGGGAAAATTAAGACTAGATATTGTGATAAAATAACTAATATCATCAATTAAAAAAGTAACCTATCTAATTTGATGGATTTCTGCTCATATAGAGTGTACCTACTCCATGTATAATCTGATCCTGCAATTGAGAATTCAGACAAATTCCTTTTATCAATACACAATGAGAAGTCAGTTACTAAAAATCTACTAAAGTGAGTACATATCATTTTATTAGACTTGGGAGTAGCATTGAATTCACCCCTAACCACCCAAATCATACACACCTGATCAAATAATAATTCAGTATCCTTCTAGATATCCCTTCTTTTAATGTAGAATTTAGAGGCATGAAAAAATATAGGGTAATAAAATCTTTATGAATTCCATTGTAAACTAAGAAAATATGTTGCTTCTTAATACATAAGTTAAGACATATATTGTCATGTCTGAGCACCCAAATATATTTAGAACTGTTCTCATTTGAATTTTTGTTAAATCAAATGTGTAACCCATAGAAGCCCATTTAAAAGAATTCCACTTTTCAAACTTCATTTTTGGTTTATATATTGCAATCATCAATGGTTTGTTGGTCATAATAAAGTATCTTATGGCCTTGACCATGGGATAATTTATAATCCCATGATATTTCCAATATAGTATCTTCATTTATTGAATGAATTCTTCCCTCTCATATAAGCACTCCTTTTCATGGTTTTTCCTACTTTTTCTTTGTGAACTTCCCCTTCCCTTTCTATTTTTATATCGTATTATCCAGTAAATCATAATACTTCATAGAGAGGTCAAGTTGGGTCTCATAGGTTAAAAAGAATCATTATCATCTATCAATAGCCTTCAACCGAGTGTTCTGAATTTATTAGACAATTATCAATTCCCAAGGGGGTTCTTAGAGGGTTCACCTATTGGAAATTTTTCCCATGAAAACTTGATGAAAAGATTCTTCTATCAGTGATGGTGATCTATTTTCTAAATTTGTGGGTCATTTGATCTAGTAGTGTTCATTTGGGGAGTTAAATGTGTGTATTCAACTAAATAAAATTCAAATAGTGCTCTAATACCCTCTAAAAATGATTTTCAAGAACTACACAATACTTTTATAATAATAGGTGACTTCTATTTTGATAGAACCTGAAAACTATAATCAATATGATTGTTTTCTCCTTATAATTCCTCCTATATTTCATATTACGTATTCCTAACATTAGAAACCACCTAATTTAAAATAGGGGTGAAATTATATTTGTTAACATGATTTTGGTTTTCCATATAAAACTATTTTCCATCACTAATCATCATGGTGTCAAATTTATGCTGACCAGTCATATTTCCCTAAGACTGATTGTAAAGTGGAAAGGCTATTTGGGGCAATGGACTGGTCCTCCAAAAATTTCCGAACATGCTAGTGAGATAACATAGAAATAGTGTCATGGACAACAAACTCATTGATTAACTTCAATTCATATTATTTTGTTTTATGAAAATTATCCTCCAGGATGACCTTCACATCATAGGGGTAGCTAAAAGTTGACATGTCCTCCTTATCATAAACAGAGTTTCCCTCTATAGTATTGAGAGAGTTAATGGTCTCTTCTTATGTATAATGGTAAATATCCATTTCTGTCATCATAATATAGATATCAAATTCTTGGATGTTTAGGGCAATTACAGCATCCTCATCATCAACAATTACAATAATAAGAGCCTCATCCGGTTCCAAACTAGCAGATTTCACTAAAATGGACTGATTTTGAGTGGAAATACACCTTCCATACTCTTAGGTTGAGGTTCGATCCGAAAGGAAGACCCTATAGGCTCATTGGAGTTCAAGAGGGATGGTTACATCCCATTTCCTTTATCAACACACCTCCTACAAGATACATCATCATGCCCTATAATATTACAAAACATGAAAATTTTGGACATGTTGAATTCAGAATTCAAGTGGTAAAATATTTCACATTCCTTAGATAACATAAGATTACATTCATAAAGGTTTCCCAGTTTTATAATTCCATCCCTTGTGGTAAGGACCACCTCCTGTACCATAGTGGGGGCCATATCAACTTCCGCGAGGATTGTAAAAAAGGGCATGAAAATTGGATTATCTATGTTTCTGTCAACACTAACTAGGTTAGAAAATGAAGAGTCATTGTCCCACATAATTATAGGGTGAAAAGAAATCCAATTGAGTTTGCATATGTGAATCCATATCTCTGTGTGAGTGTTCCACACATTAAGTGTATCAATGTTTTGATCTTACTCTTTTATCATTATAATTATAGGTCTCAATGAAATTGAACCTAATATCCACACACATCTCTTAAAATAATCATATAAAAAATTTGAATGTAACCTCTTCCCATGGTAGTCATCTACCAGCCACTAAATCCCCATTTTGTATAAATTCTATAAAAGAGCTATGAGAAACTCCGCATCTTCTTGACCTTTGGATTCAAAACTCTTGAAATGATAGATAATTTACATAGGTTGTTCTATTCATCAACAACTTCATGACATATAGTGACATGCACTACCTGACCTTCTCCGATGATCCTTCCCAGAGAAGGGATACAAAAATCATAGAAAGATAGATTTATTTCAGATTTTACCACCTCTACAAAAATTATCACTGGTATATATGATTCCACTGGTATTTTAATATCTTGTGAGAAAGGATTTTAATGATGCAGAAAGTTAAAATGAATATTTGTGCCCCACTAGGTCAGATTGAGCAAAAACCACACTTGATCTGGTGTTATTTAAAGCATTATCATTTCTGATTTGCTCATGATTTCTCTACTCATGCATGCCTCCCCCTTTCTATACCATCATTCCATATAATTTTATATATCTATAAATTTTCATACTTTCGGGATGAATTGAAATTGATGAACAATGATCTTTATTAAATAGAGCCTTCATCAAATATGGAGTGGATGAAACACATATGAAGTTCATAATCCTTATCATTCCATTATAATTATTATTAGACTTAGTATCTTTTCTCACATTGTTGTATAGATACACGTTATCATTCTTCAACTATTTAGTCTTCACATGGAGAGGTGGTCGAACACTAATTTGAGAAAGATAATATTTATCCCCATACATAACAATTTTTGGAAAAATCATTTTTAAATATTGAAATATTATATTTTTTTCATCCTCATAATTGATATTATATCATGAACATTCAGACTCATGGAATCTTACTCCGTGTTCAATTTCTAAGGGTGGTAATGTATTAAGCATCCTCTTTCTTTAATAAACTCCAACAATCTTATCTAGAGAACATTCAACATATTTTGGGTGAATAAATGCATTAAAATTTTATGATTTGTGCATATGTCACACCATTCTCCATAAAGATAACTTTGTCATATATTTAATGTAAAAATTATCACATCTAACTACAAATAATGATTTGGATAATTTTTTTCATGAAATATCAATTATCATGACTCATAAGATATCACTACATAATTATTCCTGAGTACGCATCCCATTAAATTATTAAATGCACCACTATATATCACAAAGGATTATCTACTATAGGGTAGTGTATGCATCGATGTGCTGAATAACCTTCACTTCAATACCATTAGATTTTCCACACATTAATCAGTCCAAAAGAACTTTTACCCCTTTTAAGTTAAGCTGGTGATTAGATTTTACAATCATGAGAAATTTTCAATAAATGTTCACTTAACATTAACCCAATCTAAGAAAGTTATTAATCGTAGTCATAGTGATTGGTTTGGTCCAATGATAAAACACTTATTTATTAAATGGGTCAAAAAATGTACCCTCTCTTGAAATTAGAAGTCTCAAAATGAATCTTTTTATAGAAAAAAATTCAAAATTCATAAAATTTTCATACAATGTTTCCTTCCATATGGGTCTTTAATACAATCCTAATGTGATATTAATGATATTTTTTAATTTTATAATATAAATTAATATTTTATATAAAATTATTAAAATATGTCAAGGAAATAGCTAAGGAATCTATTCATTAAATCCATCAAGATATTGGGAAAATTAGTAACACCAAAAAATATCACTATAAATTCATAGTGTCTATATCTTGTAGAAATGGTTTTTTGGGGTATGTCATCACTTTTTACCATCAATTTAATGTATCAAGGATGAAGATCAATCTGATAAAAATATTAACCACTCCACCATTAATCGATTAAATCATCAATAAATCAAAGATGATAATTATTTGTGAATATGATCATTTTATAAATTTTATAATTAATTCACAGTATCATTTATAAATATTTCATCTAAAAAATAATAATATGTTCACCCTAATTTGATTCACATAGAAAAATGAATACCTAATCAAGATATTCTTAGAGTTCCTTATTCAATTATTGCATCTAAATCATGTCCATTTTATATGGAGTCTTTGAAATAGGTATAGAACTAATAATGAGTTGTATTAAAAACAAAAAATAATAATTAAATTTAAGAATAGGTAATTCGTCAATAAAAACATAAATATACTATCATAAAATAGGAATATTATTGATGTTGAGTTTCTCCCCCTCCATCTAAGATGAATACACATTTTGAGTACAAAAAATACCAATGAAACAGATGAAATATCTATCCATTGTTCTTATTATAATCACACTAATAGATGATATTATCCATGTTCAAAATATGAAACATGAATTCCCTTCCTCAAAAATTCATGTAGGCTTAATGTAGTGAAATCCAATTCAGACCTAATATAAACTCATAATAATCTAGATTGAGAATTGTGATATTTTCAAGAAGAATTCTCCAAAAAATAATAATCAATGAAGAATATTAGATTTGAGATTATACCATCATCCAATTAGTGGTTTCCACTAATAATAAAATATCTAATTGGTGAGGATATGGATTTACATTCATTTACACACTTCTTAAAATACATGAACTATTATAAATATTTTCAAATTGGTTGCATCAATAATTGATCATAGCTATAACCACTTCTATATTAAATTCACTATTCAGTCCCTTTGTAAAGCCAAATCTATATCATGAAAAATATAATTCTTTTATCAGAGGTACGAATCATACAAAATCTATCCTAAAATATCAAAATATTTGAACTTTATTTTAAATCTATGAAACCATATTTATAACCTAGTTCATTTGTGGTAATATGATATTCAAATTCACCATAATAGTTCACAAATAATATATGAGAAAACCTAGGAATTCCCCCTTAGGTTTTCGAATCCAGGATTCTACTCAGGGAACACTTACTATGAAATATAATCCTGAACATTATATATTCAAAAACTCATTTAGATGTTATTATCCCTAGATGAATATATCTAAATCCCACATCAACTTTAAGTATCTTGATGGGGGTGTTCTTCTATAAAAAACATTCCTCGTTATAACATAATATATATCATTATCATATTCATCGGATTATCCTAACGTTGAGAGGATCATGGTGTAAGGTGGGGTGTCTAGAGAAAACCCTAATCATGATGATCATGAACCGACTACGAATGATGTTTATTATTATTCGCCTATTTATAATTCATTTACCCATAATCAGGACGATTCTATTGGAAAAAAGATATATTTAGTTGTGATTTCATTAAACATCATATGAAGGTCCCAACTTCTGAATTATGTGGTCCGATGAATAATTTTTTGCATGTTCTCAAAGCTTCTGGATTGTCTCCAGAATTTGATTTTCCACCTCCATGAAGGATCATCAAGAAGGGGTGTAACATTCCTGTAGAAACTGAATAGGTTGAAACTGAGGAGCATGTTAATATTTTCAAATTCGTGATATTTTCATGAGTTCTTCTAATGAAATGGTAAAAAAATTTAAATTCTCTATACCTACCTAAAGAATATCACAGATCTTTGTCTTTGATGATTTGAAGATAACATGCATTGTCCATTACTACAATAACATATTCTTCTCATCCAATGAATCCATACGCATGACATGGATCTTTGGATTTGTACTCTTGAAACATGGATTCATTTGTATTCAAGAAGAGGATAGAAACATCAATCTTGATGTCGTCAAAGACATGCATGCTCAGATATGAATACAAATTCGTAAAATGAACATTCTCTATTGGAACCCAAGAATTCATTGGGACATTGCCTCATAAGATAGACATACCATATGAATGGATTGGCATACTGAAAACCCATGGTTTAGTCATTATGTGAGACTCTATGTTGCAGTTTATTTTTCCTCTACACTTGTTTAAGAGAACACTTTGAAAAAAATGGATGATAGAATCAATGTGGAGATTCAATATGAAAGGAAGCTGAACTTTTGTCTCAATTGTAATTTTCTTGTGTATATGGAATTTGATTTTAAATGGAAGAAATTATATTGTCTAGGAGAGATCAAGGGTTACAAAGGTGTGAATTGCATGAAGAATAGAGAGAAGTAAATTTTCCCTAGACCATTTATTAGTCTCATTATGCATATTATCAAAGATGATTAGAACTCTACTCCGGATCCCAATCCATGATTGGATGTGGCTGATGATCCTGGTGGTACTCCGGAAAAGATTAGTGAGGCCCCAGCCTAATTTAATTTTGATATTTTTGATAGTCATGAGGATGTTGTGAGTAATCTTCAGGTTGTTTTACCCAATGTGGACATTGTGTTGAATACATATCATCATGTTCATTAGAGATACTACAGGTCTAGATGTAGTAAAGGATTATATCCTAAAATCCTCTAATAGTGTTTATAAATGGGAGTAGCATATTTTTTAACACAGATTTTCTAATAAAAGTGTTGAAAAAGAGAGGAATATTCATTCTTGTGATTCAGATGGATCCTTCTTGCATGTTCCACTATCTAAAGTTGTGAAAAAATATCCTATGTAGAACACTCATGAACCGGTCCAATCTTTGAATAAATACATTCTACTTAGTGGTTCTTACTAGTCTTATAATAATGAGGACACACCTGATATAGAGAACTCATATTCCTCATATTTTCTAGCCTCTATTCCCACTTCTTTTCAAGCATCTCCATCAATTTCATTTTCATTTACAGTAGGAAAGTGTATGAAGAAGAAGAGTGGGAAGACAAAAATAAATTGAAAAGAAACAACAGGATGGATCTAATGATATTTCAAAGTCTCCCCTTTTATGAAGAATATTTATTGTAATTTCCAAGGGGTTGGGAATTCTCCTATGATCACAACCCTTAGTCATTTAGTTATGCTCAATAAACCTATCGTTATTGGGAATTTTGAAATGAGAACTGTCTTTGACCAGTGGAATTATTTTAAGTGGGAAACCATTGGATACTCCATGGTCTATGATTATTCTATTCTGAACACTATGGCACCTATTTGGGTCTTGAATCATGAAAATATATCATTGATCTCTTAATTCTAAGATCAACGATCAATATCCCCTTCAGTTGTAGTGAATGATTATGAAATCAACTTCACTTTATTGTATGATTTGAATTAATATATACAAAGATGTGTTCTTTGGTCAAATATGGAAGGTATAGTGCTAAATATGAGAGATATATTTATGAGTATTAGTGATTTCAATTTGGTGTTGCGACCCAAGGAAAATACTAGTAGTAATTTCAATTAGCAGGTCACTCAAGAGTTTTACTCTTGTATGTAAAAATTTAACCTGATTGAGGTAACAATTATTGATCCATATTACACCTAGATTTGGTACACCATTAATTGGAAACAAGCAAGCATGATTGATATATTCTTTATACATGTGGATGGGGGAAATCAGTTTGTTTTATTGTCTGGTATCACTCTACCAAGGGTTCATTCTGATTATAACCATCCTCTAATGGACATTTTTGTCAATAAATTGAGGTCATTTCCTTTACTATTTAGTTTTAACAATTCATGTTTAATTATTCTAGGTTGTAGGAACGAAATCATTGATGTGTGGGAAAATAAATTTGTTGGAATCCCTTTTATCATTTTGGAAAAGAAATTAATGGTCGTTAAAGAATGGCAAAAAGTGTGGAGTAAATAACCATATTTTGGAATTGAATCTAATATTTATAATGCTATGGATAATCTCATTTAATTATAAAGGCTTAATGTGAGTTAGGATATGATTTATAGGGATGAGATAATAGGACTTTCTAAATTTTATAACATACTAGTTTTATAGGAAAGTATTTCTTGGAGTCAATATATTGTCAGGTGGTTGAAAAACGGTGACAAAAGTTCCTGTTTATTTCATCAATTTCATGGGGATTAGAATGCTAAAAATGGGATCACATAACTCATGATTAATGGGGATCTTTTTAATTCTGATAATGACATATCCATTGTTGTTTTTAGCTACTTTGAAAATTTGTACACTGATTTAGTGTATGAAAATAACCGAAAAACATTCAAAAATACTTATCCCATGGTTAAATCCACTCAGAATAGTATGATCATTTAAGAAACCATTGAGGATGAAGTCAAGAAAGATATATTTTCCCTGAATTCAGATAGTGTTGTTGTGCCAGATAGCTTTTTAAAACAAATGTTTTATGATATATTGGTACTTATCCTCATAGAGATAACTAAGGAATCCATATAATTTTTTTTTCACGATTCCATACCTTCGGGAAGTATTTCCAATTTCATTTAATTAATTCCATATTAGAAGAATTCCCTTGAGAGAAGAGATTTTAGACCTATGTCCATAGGGAATAAAATTCTGAAGGTGATCCGTATAATTATGGAAAATAGATTGGGGGAGTTGAAAAAGGATTCATTACTAGTAATCAATTTTGGGTTTTTTTGTATAAGAAACATTCAAAATATCTTGTATATGGCTTATGAGTGTGTCAATATGATGAGAAGAAGCATGAGGTATGGTAACATGGATCTTAATACTGATATGTATAAGTCCTTTGACACTATAAAATGGAACATAATTATTTCTATGTTGAGAATTCATGGGTTTTCTAATTGTTGACATAATTTTATTAGTTTCATTATTAGTATTTCCATGATATCTATTCTCATTAATGGATCTTTTTAAGAGTACCACATGGTTTAGGAAATGAGATACTTTATTTGGCCTTCCTTTTCCTATTGTGGAGGATTACTTGGGTAGATGTCTATCTAATCTTGTTTATGATGGGTTATATCAACAAATGAAAGCTATAATATATATTTTTTTCACCCTCACACATTTTTATATGGATGATATTATATTGTTTCATAAGGCTAACAAAATCACTATCTCATATATCAATGGCGCCTTTGAGCATAGTGAATAATCTTTTGGTCATGTTATCAATAGGGGAAAATCATATGTGTTTTCTGTGGAAGGGGTTGTTATATCCAATAATGATAGAGTATACCATAGGATTAGGATCAAGAGAAGATCATTACCATTTAAATATATTGTACTACCTTTCTATTGGGGTAAAACTAAATGGGTCTACATTGAGAACATCTATCTCATAATTATAAATCAAATGGAATCATTGAAATGTAAATCAATGTCTCAAGAAGGACATGTTTGTTTTTTCAACTTTGCGATCACATTCATGGGTGTCTATGACTTATCATTGTATTAATGGTCGAGATATCTTCTGAAGGAGTGACAAAATATTAGCGGGAACATTATTTGGATTTGAACAATTCATGAGTGGAATCATTTTATAGTTGCATAGAGTGATTGTATAGAGCATGTTGACATGGTAGGAATGGGAATTAAGGACCTTAACCTATTTAATGAGTCCATAATTAAAATATTCACTAGGTATCTCTTGAAATAGAATGATTTTTCATTAGAATTATTCCGAAATAGGTTTGGGAATAAACATATTAATAGGTATTCTCTTTATATCCCATCCTCTATTTGTCCCTCTATCAAGAAAGACTATAGTGGACTCTTACAATCATCCAAATAGATGTTTTGAAGGAAATCCTCCCTTAAATTATAGAGGACTATGAGTTTATCAAATGAAAATTTTAATTATTTTGATATTCTTCCTTTATTGAATAATATTATTATTTCTAAACTTCATACTAATGATTCTACTTATGGGTTGCATTCAGGTCATATAAAACTGAAGAGGGAATATTATGATTAGATTGATATGGACACTCTTATATGGTTTCACAAATTAAATAGATTTTTTATCACCAAGTAGTATTATATATACATGTGTGATGGATGTTGGGTGGTTTCCTCTTGGTTTTTAGCTTTTAAAAGTGCCTTTATTCCACCTTCTAACATCATGATTTTTTAAAGGATATAGAAATACGTGCTACCTATACAATGATAGATTTAATGAATAGGGATTTTCCCCCTACATGTTACTCCTGAGTTTTTGTGGATGAAACTTTTGATCATATCTTTGATTCATATAGTTTTTCATGTAGATTGTGGAAATAAGTTTCACAGTATTCATTGATCATGATATTGATAAATTATATTCATACTGTGTATATTAGAACATTGATTTTATTCAAAATTTTAGTAAAAATTTAAATTTAACTTATTTATCGAATAAAATTAGGAATTATTTTAATTAATACTGAAAAAATTAAATCAGAAGGGAAAAGTGATTACAAAAATTATATGAGAATATAATTAAATTTTAAAAGTTTTTTTTAGAAAACATGTATATGGAAGAAAAATTATTTTCGATAAAATAGATAAATAGAATTAGTTTAGCTTAAAATAATCATTACATCTCTTTAATTAATATAAAGAATAAAATGAAATGAAAACAAGTAATCTATAGAAATAAATGTAGGATAATAAAATTCATATGTTTATTGAGAGAAATGATATAAATTTCATCATAAAAAACTAAATCCTGAATAATCTTGAAAAACAATGATAGTTCAACATAAAACCCTTACCACATTAGTGAAATTAGAATTAAAAAGTCATGAAATATATAAAAATATATGGTGACATTAATACTTATAATATTTATTATATGGATTATAAAATACATTAATATTTATTATATACACAACATAAAATTAATAAGTGCTGAATATGGGATGTGTCTCATATAAATAAATGTTAGATGAAAATCCCTCACATCATGTTTTCCTTTAAACAAAAGAGTTATTACCACCTATATAATAAATTTAAATTCCATATAATTATATAATATAATCATGAACATTATTATAAAATCATATATAATATAATTATAATATTTTAACTCCCATTGATTTATAACGCCTTTTTATAGTATTCATATTTAGGTAGTAAATACTTTTTCTTTCCTATATGCTTTGGTTTTGTAGTTATGTTCCATGAATATTGATATGTATTCCATAATATTGAAAATAATAACCATGATTTATATATAAATATTATATATATATATATCCATAAAAATTATAGAGAGAAAAATTATATACACATTTTATAATGATGGTAGGTCGTACATACACTTGAATACTATTTTCATACTCTATCAAAAATAAGGAATGGAAGATAGATGTTATTTTATAAGTATATAACCATAATTATATCATTAATGAAATATTTTTTATATATTAATATTAAATCAATCCTTATTACTATCCAAGGAATTTTTAAATGAGTCCGGAATCACATCTCTTGAAGGAGGTGGAAATCCACACATATGCACGAGTGACATTATTTTTTTCTAATACATGAGAAGGTCAGAAGGTTTATATGATTCTAAAATTATGAAAAAATAATTATATAATAAATATAATATACAAACATTAAACCTATCATATTATCCATCCATGAATGATAGTGGTCGAAAATGAATTTTATTTCTACATGGTGGTGGTAGTCTACATGTACACACCATCGATACTATCACTTCCCATTTTAAGAAAAAGAGGGAGAATAAAGAATATTCCATATTAAAAATTCTATTTTATTATATTTAGTTTACTGAATTTATAATATTATTATGAATTATATTGATTAATATGAGGTAGAAGATGAAATAATTTGAATGAATCTAGGAATTATGATTACCTCTTCTTCAGTAGGACACCTTTAGAACCTTTCCTAGGGACCCTTGGAATTGTCTTTAAAGAATCCAATATCCTCAAATTCATGGATACATAAGTTTATAATATAATTTCTTATATTTTTTTAAGATATATAGGTCTAATTTCTTTATATATGATAAATGATGGGTGTTAATTTTTTTATTGGGGAACATAACAGGATTGGAATTTGATAAAAAATTGAAATATGATAATGTCCTAATCATGAAATAATTGTCCCCAATTGATGTATATTCAATGGTTGGAGAGGATTAGGTCAAACTATATCCATAAATATTATTCAGACAAGTTTTTTGAGAATAATACCATTATCTCTTTGTTTAACACCCTAGTAAACCTGTTTAAATGTTAACCACATTACCTTATTTTTTATTTTTTTAATACACATTATGACCATAAATGAAATTAAACTCATATTAAAATTTATAAATGATTATTAAAAATATTTAATCAATTGTATTAAGTTAAATTCATATATTTCTAGAAATATAATTTATGTTTTTAATGGTTAGAGCTCAAATGACACATTATTGGAAATAAAAGGGTAATAGTGGAAAAATAGAGGAACATACAAGACAATGAAAGTCCAAAAAACATAAGTAAATAATATCATTAACCCACTCCAGAACAATTTTTCATAATATGGTGGGAGACTTTTCCACCCCTACCTTGAGGGTGTCTTATCCTCTTCCATGTCTTGACCTATATCTACAAACCACCACCATCTTTAGAGAGCTTAGAAACCTTATCATCATTTATGACATAATCTCCAGACCCATGATCGTTTTTATAAATAATTACCACTACAAATATAATTATGTAATTAAATGGAATTATCAGTACTCATGATTCTACTTATCTTGTCATTCTGAGTCTAATAAGAATCCTGAATTATAAGATAAACATATATCCCAATCAATTTTTAATTTTTATTACAACATGTACCAAAATAGGGACATGTATTTCCTATTCAGTTTCTCTGAAAATATGGGTATGTTCCATGTGAGAAATATTGGAAATCAGCCCAGCCTCTCAATCATCCATTGTATTTATAGGTGAGAAAGTGGTTGTAGAATGAAAAATATTAGAGTTAAAAGTGATTCCCATCCCACTAGAATCATGATCCAATGAATTCGCCTCCATTGCATCTAATAGACCTAAAAAAAATTGTGGTTGTGGAAATATCATTCTCAGTAATAATTCGATGAACCAAGTTATTTTTTGTTCCACTAGTAGAAAATTGAACTGGTGTATCATACATACATTTTCTTGAGGAATAATCTCTACCAGAGGGTAAATAGGTAGTAGGTGCAGAAGCTTAAACCCAGTCCGTTGAATTCAAATGACATGTTTTGTGATCTGATGAATAAGAGTGATATGGAATATTAAATTTCACATTTCCTTTCACAAGTGTACTGTTTAAATAATAATGCACATAGTTTTTGTTTTTAGACCTATTTGATATTTCAACATCCATATTATCCATATATTTTTTACTTTTATCATTATACATCTCTTGATCCTACCATAAATTATAATATATATCTCCCAGACTAGCGTGTTCCATGATAGATTGGAGATAAACTGATTAAACATATTATTCAGCTAATATACCCCTTGTCATGACATATTTAAAGAATACCTCATTATAAATATCATTATCAATTGTAATATCAATATACATGTGATTATCTTCAGCAATATCACCCTATGATAATGAGTCCATACACTTAACATGACTAGGGTAGATAGGCCTATAGTCATCACATGCAACACATCGTTCTCATAGAGAATGACCTTTAACATCATGTATTTGGGGTCCTTCATAAGATTAAAAATCATTAACATGTATTTATAATAAGGTATAATTTAAATTCATATGAGTAGGTAAAATACCATTAATGTTTTTAGAAGGGCTCACGCACAGATCAAAAGTGTTCTAGAATACCCTCTATTTTTAAACCTCTGACAATGTTGCAAATCATGGCCTTTTGCTTGATATTTATAAAAAATAAGGTCACTTATGTAACATTTTGTTACTATTTTCTCGGTATTCCTATAACCCTATTCTTATAAATATTTTCTAGGTTATCTTTTACGGTTGTTTTGGTTCTATATTTTAATAGTTTTGAAAACTATGGGCTAGTGCACAGTTGGTGCACGGTTTTCCCAAACCCTACACCATCTCAATCCAAACAATAAAAAATTATGTAGTGGGAATTCTTAGGGATGTAAAATGGTTTTTCATACCGTGTTCCCTTATAGTAGAAACTGTGTGTCCTATATAAAGGGGCGTATAGTTATGCCAAAGGGTTTGGTTTAGCCTTGTGGATCTGCCCAACTAACCGTGTATGAGATTTATTTAATCCCAAAATCCAACTAAAAAATCATGAACCCCCCATTTTTTGAGTCGGATCGACCTTGAAAGAACCTGTATGTGTTCTTATTCATCAATATCATCAAAAATATATTATTTCCATTCATATACATCTTGGGAGAGATTCAATGATTGAGGAACATCCTTTGATCTTCTCCTGATTAGGTCCTCAACTATATCTCTATATCCCATGAGCTCTAATCTCCTAACTACAATTTTGTGGATCCCTGTGATGCTTTTTGGATATAATAACCTCTTTTATGGAATCTTAAACCTTGGTCTGATTGTTTATTTTGAGATTATGTGATCAATGTTCTTATTTGGAAAATCCTTATTAGATATTGGTATTGTGAGTTTTGTTGATCCAGAGGTAGATGGTTCTGTCATGATGCCCATTTTATGTTAACCTTTAATTAATTTATTTAACTACAACTGTATTAATGAAATGAAAATATTTTATTTTACATAAGCGAATTTCCATTGTTTTTTTAGAGAAACAACATTCTATTAAAATGGGGTTTTAAAAAATAGTTTTTTGGCGTTATATAGAAAAAACACCAATTCTAATGATTTGGGATGAATTTATGGAAATTTGTGAAATAAAATTTTTTTAAATTTTAATTTTTCAATGGATTAGAAGTAAAATTTTTGAAAAACCCCAATCCCATTGTATTGGGGATTTTTTTTTGAAATTTATTGAAATTGTTAGAAATTAAATGGTAAAATTTAATTGTGAAAGTAGATTGTGATGTTGAAATGTAAATTTATTTCAAATATCTGTTTGAGAAAATGGATTAAAATGGTTTAATAGAAACATGTCATGACCCGTCCATTGGTCCCCGAGCCTTGACTACCCCAATCCCACTTTCCATAAGCTTGGGGCTGCCAACTAGCACCAGAAAGGAATATTCCTTACAACAGAAGGAATTGGGTTTTTAACATGTACAGACACATAGTTCAAGAACACAACAAGAAGCAATCCACACAGACTTGAATGCAATAAGATGCAACGACAACGTAAAAATTTGTAGTAAAAGTGTGATGAATGTAAAAAGCATCTGGAAAACAAGACCAACTATAAAAGTAAAAGTACAACTGAAATTAAAATAAAATTGAAATAAAAATGAAAACAACTAATGGGTCATCCTCCAAGGTTTTTACCTATTGGGTACACTCCACATCTGTTAGTGTCCTCAACTTCACATTATGTCGAATGGTCCACCCCCTAGCACTGTTCAGTCTTAGCTCCCTTTGCATCGATCAACACTATACGTCATCTGTATTAGACACATCAAGGTGTGGGAGAAGCCCCATGCAAGGGTGAGTATAACAATACTCAGTAGGGACCCCACGACCCCCGTAGGTCTCCTAGATTTCCACAAAGGAAAACCCATAGAGTAAGACATCAACACTTCTTACGTATATGCCCATACATATATCTAGGTTATCAAGATATTCTCATATCATTCATGACGGAAGGAAACCACATAGGTAACACCACGAAGGTAGAATTACAACACATGTAAAACCACAAAGATAAAACCATGAAGGTAACTCCACAAAGGTAGAAGTAACACACATGTAACACAACAAAGAGAGAAGTACCCCAATTGTAATACCATGAAGATAAAATTACCACACATGTAATACCATAATGATATATGTACCACACAGGTAACGCCATGAAGATGATACCACAATGGTAAAAGTACGACACAGGTAACACCACAAAGTTATAAGTACCAAACAGGTAACACCACAAAGATATAATCACCACATTGGTAACACACCAAAGATAGAAGTAACACAGAGGTAACATCGCGAAGATTGAAGTACCACACAAGTAACACAACAAGGATTGAAGTTCCAAACATGTAAAAGACTCATCTCAAAATTAGGTATAACTTAAGTACAGAATTACAGATGACTATTCTTATACTAGATCATATTATTCTATTATAGAGTTCTGCTGCTGACCCACACAGGTTTGATAGGTAACTAACCACTGCTGACCAACATAGGATCGATTAGAAACTAACCCCTACTGACCCACATAGGATCTTACCCACACGAGATCGGTATGCGAGGTCCCACATAGGATCACTGAGTGTTGACCCAGACATGATCGATAGATGCTGACCCACATAGAATTGTTGTTCTTTCTTGACATTGCACCTCACCACAAGTCTCTTTGCACCTGGTGCGTGTGAGTTCCGTAGAATCTTCCCCTAGAGATATCTTTCATACCTCAACCACAACTATGCTCTACAAAGGAGTAACCCAATGGACTGCCATGTCGTAAGGGTTCCAATGTGATAGATGACACATCAATCGAATGTCTGGTCTATGTGTTATAAGCATTTTAGCTCTGAGGGCCTAATTGGATTCGGGTTCGATCCAACCTGGTCATACTCCAATATTCACCAAATCTAATGTGGATTATACAAAAATGACCTTCTCGGTCAAAGGACCATAATGCTATAGACGGTTCGTTAAACATTCATTTGGTTCTCATGATATGCAGCTTTATGTGTTCATAGGTCCGGTGGGGCCCAGGTCCGGTCCCACCTGGTCAGACCGTCCTGGCCTGACTCAGTCTGGGATGGTTTGGGGTGGACTCGGCTTGCTGGTCCGGTGTCTGGTCCGGCCTACAAGAGGGGCATTCTGTAGGGGTGGCCCAACCAGAAAAAGGTGGCCCGCAAGGGGAGAGGCCCGACCAGAATAGGGCGGCATACAAGGGGGCGACCCGACCCGCATTGGGTGGCGGCCATCTAGAGAGACTGCTTGGTCCGGAACGGCGGCCTGATCGGTAGAGTATTACTCAGGTGGTGGCTCGCATGGGAAGGGGCCGGTCCAAGGGAGGAGACCCGCTTAGAGGGCGGTGGCCTGATTCTGCCTAATGCGTGGGGTGTAACCCCCTGTCACCTGGATTCCCAAACAACCTGGAGGCTGTTTGGTTAACGAGGTGAAGTCACCATATGGGAACTGCTCAGTCGCCACAGTACACACTGGAGGTGAGTTTGGCTCCCTCCATGGCTTCCGTTCATCGGTAGTGCGGGGGTCGCACTGCCTTCAATCTTGTGGTCGACCGCCTCCTCCATTTTCCATGGTAGAAGAGTCGTGACCCTCATCTTGTGGTGTTCATCGACGTTCTTGCGGTCTTTTATGGTGGAATGATAAAAGAAAGATAACGGAGGGTTCAGGATGGGTTCATTAGGCGCATACCCTCCGCGTTTTCTCACAATATGGTGGATATTAAGGATATTCAATAATCAGTTGTATTGAACACATGATTGACCCCACAAAATTCCCCACAATAACCACAATCAAAGATGAATTAATCACGAGTCAACTAGTTAGTCGGTTGACCCGTGTTCTTTGTGTTATTCAAGAACGGTGAAGAGGAAAATCATTTGATTGTAGAAATTAATTAAACCCTCTACATGGTAGAGTTGTCTTCTGATGACAGTAGAAAGATCCTCCTTTATTAATGTCATCAGTTCATGACTCGATGGCGCTCATCAACACTTGTTGGAACTAGTCCCGCCCTCCAAGTGGTTGGCGCCACGGTACTTTTCCAGGGCTTCGTCCCTTGGTGAACTCATGCCAACAACCCTCCTCAAGCTCCATATAAATAGTAGTGGAGAAGGAGTGTACAATGCTCAGGGAATTATTGAGGTTCATTTAACTAATGAACTTCCCGAATTCCCAACGCTGCAGTTACAAGAAAATAAGAGTCAATCCATTTATTTGATTGACACATCACCTGTCCTGCCAACACCGTTTGTCCATTAGAGGAAAGAATGAAAATAAAATAACTAAACATGTTATTTTATTAAACATAAAAAAGTCATCAAAAATTATTTTTTCACCCAACCAATTTTGGTCGAATTTATGCCTCCTTTATAAAAATCTCGGCACTACGGATTCAACGGTGCCCTTGTATTTTTAATCAAGTCAATGGTTCAAAAGTTATAAAAGGCCGCTCATTAGTTTAATGAACGTACCAGAAAAAAAGTTCCGAAAATTATTAACAGTCAACCTCGACCCGCGCCCATCGAGGTTAGGATTTGGTTAAGTGAAACACCCCCCAATGAACCCAACAATCTCTCATATTTCCAATCAGGGTTACCGTTTAAATGTTATAGATTTTATAATAAAATAATTGACAATTAATAATTTTAGTTACTCTCAAAAACTAACTTTCCCTAGTTGACCATTCTCACCAATGTTCGTGTCTTCCTAAAGAGAGAATACCCTCACAATAGTAGCATTGGTCTTGGATTTTTAATATGATTTACCATTTTCATGTTATAAGCATTTCAAAAATAAAATAATATTATTTATTTATATTATTTACAGTTATGCCATTTTTGGGTTTTCTCACCGGAGGCCGTGCCGAATAAACATAAGTCGCTCCTAGGGTATAACCACCATTCTAAGCACAACGATGCCCTCAGATATGAAATCTGAGTAATAGTTTAAGAGATATTCCTCTTTTTCTATAATATTTCTTACGCTTGCTAATTAAAGCTTTACAAAACTTCGACTGATCATTCCAGGCACCCTGGGCCTCAGAATCGCGCACCATCAAATTTCACAGTCTCGAAATAATTATATATATTTAAAAATATTATATGGAATTTATAGGAAATTACAATACCATATAAATTTAACTTGGTGGAAATTATTTCTTTTACTACAAACCATTTTTACATTGTAATTAGATATTAGAATTTTTATGTAGGGGAATGGGACCTAAATGTATATTAAGGTTGTTAAAATAAATTTCTCGTCAATGAATTTTAATAGAAAATTTGAAATCCTAAGTAGTAAGTGAGTTACCGGGACATATATTATATGTTTTAATTTCCATAGAAACATATTAATGCTTTACAACACTATGAAAATATTGGTCAACAAATATTTCTTCCCCATTGGGACCCAGATGAGTCCCCTCTTTCCATTATAAAGGGATGTGTGTACACATTTCAGTTTAACATAAGATTGTGTTAAAATCCAATAACCTAAAACTATATCACATCATTGAATATTTCCATGTTTCTCACTTATTTATATATGTGATATAAATCTATACCATTATTGAGAACAATTTTTACATGCCTTGCGAATTTTTTTAAAATATTTTATAAAAAAAATGTTTATTTATGAAATTTGTGTAAGGAACCATTTTTGAATGTATTTCCATCATTTTGAAATTTAAATCATCTATTTCTAATGTATTTCCATCTTTTTAAGTTTTAATCATGATTTTTTAAATATGTTATTTAAATCCAAAACCTTTTTTTGAGAAATTTAATTCACTTTATTTAGTTAATTTGATATCAAAATATTAATATGGAATCCTTGGTGAGATAGCACTAGAATATCATATTACACCCATATAATTATATTAGGTGTTTTTAGATTATCTCCTTCCAGGTTTGATCAGGGGTAATTAACTAGTTAAAGGTGGTTCATGGTTTTGAACCGTGAACATGGAGAGTTGTGTTCATTGGGATTTGGTCTATTAATCTACCATGTTTTACTGGTACATTACTATAGTTATTTGGGTTTTTATACCTATTTGGTATATGGTACACATATCCTAGTGGAGTTTCTTTTTTATGAATTTTGATTTTGTATCTTGCTTCTGCAATTTTATTGGAAATTTTGTTCCCATTTCCTTTTTTTATGATTCCAGGTGCTAGTTTCCAACATTTTGGGATCATGAACACACATCCAGCCTGGTCAGTGTTATCATTGTTATTGGGGTACCTAGGTACCCAGGATAGTTGATGAAAATGTAGTATCGTGGGTTCAGGTTTCTTATATTATCATGATGTTAGTATGCACTTTTTTTTTCATGTCAAGACATAGGAATTATTTGTGGTATTATGTCTAGAAATCTATCTCTATAAAGAATGTTTTGTCATCAGGGGTGGTTAGGGAATTACATATTGAGGACTAGTTCGAGTCTTTTTCTATATTTTATTAGGATAGAGTGACACTAAAATATTTTTTATCTATCTAATGGGAGTAAATGTTCAATTGTTTCCCTTTTTGTGTGTAATCTAATTTATTACATGTGAATTTTTGTTGTTGTGAAGCATCTTGTAATCAAGGAGACATCTGAATTGGATTTAGGAGGAACATGTTGTTGAAACTGAATGGTAAAATATTTTGGTGGACTAGAATATGTTTGAGGAGATTATGTGTATTATCCAAGACTTGGGATAGGAACCCCCACTAGCTCCCATTTAGGCATTGGTTGGGGAACCACAGATTGACATTATCAAAATTTTATCTCAATATTTCCTTCACCAAAAGCCAGCACCATTCAAAGGCTCAAATGATCCTCAATTGTTTTTGGAGTCCTTGAGTAGAGTATAATATCTATTTGGGTTCTTGTAGACACCTTATAAAATAAGGGTTAATTGTTCCACCTTTGTGATTGAAGGACTGATCAGATGATGGTGGGACATTATGGTGACTGAGATGAAGTTTTGGGTCTTAGTGTGTAAGTACTCAAAAGTTATTTCCACCATTCTGTTTTATCTAGAGTCGATGTTTTTTTCCAAAGCTAGAGTGTTTTTAAAACTTGAGAAGGCTGATAAGACTGTGACATAATATACAAACCTTTTTTCTATGATCTTTCATTTCTCACATGATATCTTATCGATTGAGAAGCTGATGTATAAAATGGTTGTGTTTGGAATTCGTCAGTATATAAATTATTAGGTTTTGTTTCTAAAGATGCCTTCTTATGTTGATGTGATGGTTAGAGAATTGATGGTTGTAATAGACAGTGCTGGAAATTACAGGTTATCATGAGTTTCATTCTATCTCTTTGGCAATGTTCGATCCTTCAATGGAAAGTGGATGTGTGTTGATTTTCATGGGGGTTCTCAAAACTGGTTTCATTCTCGGAATCTTAAAGTACCTAGTAGAGGCCTGTTGATTTTAAACTATTATTGAAATATTGGATATTAAAAGAGGGGTTGAACTGATATGCTCAAGGTGTATGGTTCATGTGGATTCTTAGGTCACTTACCAAAATTCAATCTTGTTTATTCCAATTTTCATAGTGGAATCAGATCATCAAATCCTCTTAAAACTGTGGGAGAATTAAATACTTCAATTCTAAAAGGGTTCTAGAAACGTGTATCCAAAACGAAGCATCATGACGTAGTGGAATAGTCTCAAGAGTAAGCAGATGTGGGCCTAGTGATTGTCAATGGTACCATCACTACAACATCATCATTAGTGACTGAATTATTTGATATTTGTTAATACTATTCATTTATTTCAACATATATTGTTAATCTTCTAATTATTTCTTCCGATATTCTATCTGATGTTATAGATATTACTACACCCCTTTGTACGAAGAGAGAAGTGGGGTCTGTATAGTCTGATTTGTGTTTTCTCTATCCCATATTTCAATATTTCTTGGAGTTTTCTAGTTATTGACATGAAATATCTTGACATAATGTTTGGAATGGATTGGATCGTTTCTAATAAATCCCAGTTTGATTGTTATATTCAATGTGTCTACTTTACTGCACCCGATGGCATGTTTTATGTCATTCAAGAAAAATGGGACCCAGGATTAAATAGTTCTAAACTTTATTATCTAGAGTTATGGAATGTAATATCACTGTATTATTTTGATCTAGAGTATGAATATTTGATCGGTGATCTCCTACCAGTTGTCATTGATTTTCCCGGTGTGTTACCTTGAAACTTCTCTAATTTTCTACCGATAAGAGAGGAGGACTTATCTATTGATTTTTTTATGGAACATAACCAATTTATATTCCTTCATACCATATAGAAGAAACTAAGCTAAAATAGTTGAAGAATCAGTTGGACGATCTTTTAGAAGGAGGCTTTATACACCTTAGTGTGTCCCCTTGGGCAGCACAATTTCTCTTTTCCTATAAGGTTGATGGTTCTCTATGACTATGTTTGGATTACCGTAAACCTAATCAGATGATGATAGGGAAAACATACTCATTTACACGAAATTATAATATCTTTAATGTTGAAATGGGAAAAGTGGTCCTTGAAGACAGATCTTCGATTGAGTTACCGTCAATTGGTGATAAAAGAGTCTGCCATTCAGAAAACAACCTTCCAGAGCAGGTACAGGTATTATGAGTACCCTGTTACGCCCTTTGGTATAACCAAAGTAAATTCAGTATTTATGGACTTAAAGGAAAATATTTTTCATGATTATCTTAATATTTTTCAATAGCCTTTTTTATGACATCCATGTTTACTCATCGTATTAGGAGGAACACATGAATCATATTAGACTAGTCTATGTTTGTTGAGAAATCCCTGAATTTATACCAATGATTCAAAATTTAATTTTGGGATTTAGGATTTGATATTCTTGGAAAACATGGAATTTAAATATGTTATTTCAATTGATTTTAAAATGATAAAAGTGGTTATATCAAATAAACAATACTAGAATGTTTTCGTGATTCGTTTCATCTTGTGTATAGTTGGGTATTATTGGTGGTTCGTAATGGAAATCTCAATGTTTGATTCTTCAATAAATGATCTGAATCGGAATGGGAAAATGATTACTTGGGATTATAAATGTCCTAATTAATTTTTTTGACATGAAATGCCTTTTGAATACTATTCTAGTGGTGACTCTTCCAGAGGCTGAGAAGGGATATGTGGTCTTCCATGAAGTATCGAGTTTAGTTTTGGGTTTTTTATTATTCTAGGTTATTATGTTGTTGCCTATGGATCTTGTCATGTTAGGAAACATGAGAAGATTTATCTGACTCATGACCATGAAATAGAAGCTATGATACAAGATTATTAGAGTTTGAAACAATACCTTTATGTTTAAATGTTTACCATGTTTTTTGACCATATGATTTTGAGATATATATTATCTCAAAAAGGTCTAAATCCATTCCAGAGTTATTTTGTGGAATACCTACAGTATTTTGAATTCAAAATTTCCTATACACTAGGGAAATGGAATTTAATTGCAGATAACGTGACCAAGAATCTTTCAACCCAGGCAATGAAATAATATTCAGAAGAGTGGAATTTGATGGATCTCTTTTCATAGTTTCATATTGAAGTACCTAAATCTAGGATAGAGGTTTCCTTGTCTAGTGTTCAATTAAAATCCACTCTTCTCTATATTATTCTTTAAAAAATAGCTTTATAATTATTTCTATATAATAACAGACTCTTTGTATGGTGGGGAGATAGTTATTGAGTGTTCTTTCTCTAAAGTGAGAAATTTATTCTATTAGAATCAATATTTTGTGACATTTTTACCAAGTTAATATTTTATGGGGGATTGATATAATTACGAGTGGGAAGTGTACCCAAGAACCACATATATGTTCTATGATCTATGGAAAACATTATGGATTCTAGTTATAAGGAGAGGCATTTTTAATTTTTTTTCTCAGTATTATACGTTACAATAGGTTATGTTTGAGAACTTGAAACGGTTAGTTTTTTTTACCCACTTATAGTGCATACTTGGATGTGGAATGATATCACTATGTATGTTGTTTCTAGGCTTCTATATACCCAAATAAATAATAATGTTATATGGGTTTTGATCGATCTGCTGATGGAAATGGCTCACTTTATACCCATTCATGATATAGAAAAATTTGAGGTTTTGGGAAATCTCTATGTGCAAGAGATTTTCCAGTTTCAAAATGTTCCATATTCATTAGTCTCTTTTGGGGATCCTTGGTTCACTTTTCATTTTCTAGAGAGGCCTTTAGGAAGCACTGGGATCTCACGTTCGTTTGAGGAAGGCATAACATCAAAATTTGGATGACCAAATGGAAAGAGCTATACAAGTTATGGAGTATATTATTTACACTTGTGTTATCAACTTTGGTGGAGATTGAGATGATAATTTGGGGGTGATTGAGTTTTTCTTATGACAATAGTTACCAGTATCCAATAATAATGACTCCTTTTGAGTCCTTTTATGGAAAACCATACAAATCTCGATTATATTGGTTGGATATTAGTGAAAGATACTTGGTTGGAACATGTACGGTTCAAGAGACTATTGAAAATATTCATTTGATTCATCATATAATTTTTATGGAACATATTAGATATAAGTATTATGCTGATCGTTATTGTAGGGCATTGGATTTTTCCGTTGGTGTTCATGTGAAATTGGAAGAATCAACCTATTTACCTCATCAATGTCATGGATGGAAAAGGGAATCATTCCTATCTTTTTTTTAATTTTTAGTTTTTTTAATAGGTGGTAAAATTTTATTATCATTTCTAACGTCCAATATGGCAAAAATTGATACCTAACGTGTTCCATGTATCTCAGGTAAAAATTATCTATCTTATCCATCTCAATTTATGAACTAGTGTGATCTTAAATGGTTACCATGGTTTATCCATATATAAATGGCCAGATATGATATTTGATTTTGATACCAAGTTAATTCATGAGAGAATGATACCATTGGTTCATGTGCTCTGGCTTGATGGTACTAATGATCCTAAGATGTTGGAGAGGGATGCACTGATGAGAGAGAAGTGGCCTCATCTTATTGGCATGAACTCATATGACTAGGCTTTAGAGGGATAATAAATATTAATGGTGGGGAGGCGATAACATCCTATTACTATTTTCCATGTATTCATAAATCCCCCGTTTAATCAATCTTCCTGGTGTTTTTTTTGGGGTTGTATTGGGTTGAAATTTTATGAGTTTGGAAAATAATGGACTAGTGCACAGTTGGCGGATGATTTTCCAAAACCATGTGCCCCCTCAAGAAAAACCAACAGAAACCAATTATTGGGGTTTTTCATGGTTGGTTCATGGTTTTTCAGACTTTTCTCCCTCTTATGGGGAACCATGTGGCCCATTTAATGGGGAAGTCATCGAGGCCGCAATATTTTGTCTAATGTTGTGGCTCTGTCCAGCTAACAGTGCACTATATTTCTTTAATCATAAAATCCAAATTAAAAATAATTAACCCTCCATTTTATATTTCATACAAAACTATCATGATCCCATATGGTTTCTTCTTCCTAGGGACCATCCAAGAGAAATTATTTTCCCCTCATATCCTCCCAGAATTGATTTGAATATTGAGGAATGCCCATAAATCTTCTCCAAGTTAGTTTCCTCACCTCAATATCTATCTCACATGATATCTATACTCATACCTTAGGTTATGTGGATCAACATGTTTCTTTTTGGTTATAATAACCTCTATTTTGTGATAATAAAAATAGGATTTATCACTGTTTTCTAGATTACATGATAGTTTTTCTTGGTTGAAAAATCCGGATTAGGGTATGGTGTTACATGTTATATTGATGTTAAGGTAGATTGTTCTGTCAGGATGCCAAATTTATGTTAACCCTAAATTTATTTTTTTTAAATTTCAATTGTTTTAATTTAATTAATTTTTTGGTTTTAATTAAATGAATTTCAATTGTTTTTTTGGAAAATCCCAATTATATTGAATTGGGGTTTTTAAAAATAGGTTTTTAGAATGATGTTTGAAAAACCCAAATTCTATTGTATGGGGTGAATTTATGGAAATTATTGAAATTAAAATTGTTTAATTTCAATTTTGGAATTGATTTTATTTAAAAATAATGAAAAATCCCATTTCCATAGAATTGGGATTTTTTAGTGAATTTAAGGGAAATTGTTTGAAATTAATTTGTTGAATTTAATTGTGAAAGTATATTGTAAAATAGAATTGTGAATCGATTTAAAATATCAATTTTTGAAAATGGATTTAAAATGGATTGATGGAATCCTTTGGGTTTTATCTTAGTTAAAATGCATGTCTTTTATTAAAAACACAATTTTTTAGTAGAAATTTGAATTTTTTTAATGGGGGTATGATACTTAATTATATTTAAAGATTTTCAAAATTAATTTCTCATCATTGGATTGTAGTAGAGCACATTCAAGCCTAGGTAGTAAGTGAGTTATATAAATAAACATGCTAGATTATAATTTCCCTAGAAATGGATTGATTCTTTATAACACTAAGAAAATATTGGTAAACACATTTTTCTTCCCCATTGCGACATACATGAATCCTCTATTTCCATTACAGAGGGATGTGTGTACAAATTGTGGTTTATCACATGAGTGTGTGAGGATCCCATACCCTGGACTTATCATACCTCTTTTAAGATGACCATGTTAATCACTTGTTTATATATGATATATAAAGGTATTTCATTGTTGAAAACTATTTTCTACAAGGCTTGTGAATATATATAAACTATTGTAAATAAAAGTGTTTATTTAAAAAATTTGTGTAAGTATTTCCATAATTTTGAAATGTGAAGCATGATTTTCTAACATATTTCCATCTTTTTAAATGTAAATCATGATCTATTGAAATATGATATTTATAAGCCAAAACTATTTTTTGGAAAAAACCCAAAGAACTTTATTTGGTTAATTTGATATTGGCATCTTATTATGGAATACTTGGTGCGACCATTATGGGATTTAATATCACACCCTACTTATTACTTTATGTGTTTTTAGATTATCTCCTTCCAAATTTGAGTAGGGGTGAAGCACCACATAGAGGATGTTCTAGCTATTGATCCATGAACATGGAATGTTTTTTCTCTTGGGATTTTTCCTATTTATCTTTCATGTTTTATAGATACATTGGATTAGTACATTGGGTTTTCATATCTATTTTACTTTTGGTACATTTATCATAGTGGAGTTTCTTTCATAAGCATATAAATTTATTATCTTGCTTCCACACTGTTAACGGAAAAATCACTCCCACTTACATTTTTATGATTCCGAATTCTAGTAACATACTCAAGGGGATCGAGAATTACATTCGAGCCATGTCAGCACCGGCATAGTTATCGGGTTACCAGGGTACTCAAGCAAGTTCAGGACAAATTATACATGTAGACTTTGAGTTTCAAACAAATTGAAAAAATAACAAAATCGTAGTGTTTTCTCAAACTCAATTATAAGGATAATTTCATCATGTGATGTGGATAAAATCACTTTATCAGCACATATATCAACTTATACTAGAAAAAATGAATAATGACCATAACTAACTAATTTAGTACCATGATCCACCCAAATCAGAATTCCAATCGTAAATATGATGTTAAAAAAAATCTCACTATTCAGTATGACCCAACTAATACAATGTATTTTAATCTATTCCTGAGCACATGTATCCCTGAAATCAATAAATATCAATTTTAACTTCCATTCATGGATCTGAACCATTCGTAGACAAATATTGATGGAACCTATACATCAATAACATCAATTGAGATCCAAATAAGGATATAAAATTTGGAAAATCCCTTGGTCAAATGGTAATCATGTTTCCATATATTTATACATTTCACTGATGAAATGTGAGAGATGGTTGAATGTTTTAAAAAATCCATCCTAGGCAAGATAAAATCATTCAAGGATGATACAACCATGGTAGATCTTCTCCACATAATTAGATGTGGTGAATTAATTGCAAGCTGGAAAAAAGATCCCCCCAATAAGATAGATAATTATGACAGGCCCTTTAGAACTCCCATGTCACGATACATCTTGAATTATAAGGAATCTTATCCATACTGATTAACATACTTATTTAAGGAGAAGGAATGTAGATTCATGCTTTTTGGGTGATGTAGGAAAAATTATTCATTGTGAGGAAATGTGAGTGGCCTTTCCTATTATACCACCATCTCATATAAAATAATATTAAACTGACAAAACACAATGAAAATAATTTTCTATGAATTTTTTTTCTTAAGTAGAAATTTTTTTTATTACAAAATACAACATTAAAATAATTCCAATATACATAATATAATTATTGATAATATAAATGAATTACATTCAATTTTAAAACCAATAAATAATAAAATTGATATTTATATTTTTCTAAAATGAAAATCATATTTTCAACAGAAGAGATATTTTTCACTCATTATCAAAAAATAAATCATTTCATAAAATTTTGAAAAAACACTCTAAGAGAGTTATTACTTTAAATATTTATAAATGAATTCAACTATGTCAAATAGGTTTAAAAAAATTCAAATAAATAAATTAAATTTAAAAATTATGACACCATATATAGAAATGTTATATGGTTTATGCAATAATCATATCCATTATACCAATAGAATAGATATTTATGAAAAAGGAAATATAGAATGATTATAATTAAGTTAATGGTTATAAAGATGGTATCACTAAAAAATATTAGTAGTGGTAAATAATTAATGTATTTTTTTTGTCATTTATGAATATAAATTATTTTAATATATTATTAAAAACATTCTTTATTAAAATAACTATAGAAAAATTTAAAATATATTATTAAAAAAATGTATTTTTTAAGTATACCTTTTTCATTGAAAATAAAATTGTAAACATGTATACTATTCAAAACATAAAATATTCATCAAGGTGGTGAATAAATACACTCATTCCATATAAGATATGAAAAAAATTACACTCATACAAATATTAGAAAATTCCCAAAGTACATCCTTCAGAAAACAACATCAAGATTCCATTCAAACCATTTTCTAAAAAATCAAACCTTAGTAAACATATAATTAAATAATTCATTATAGATGTATAAAAAGTAGTTTAAATTATTTTAGAGAAAAATATTGATATTTTGGAAAAATATATCCGATCAAAATAGAAATAAGGTCGGTTTTTCTTTTAAATATTTCTTTGCATGATTCATGTTCCAGGAGAGGATATTTTGGAAGAAAATATTGAAAAAATATAAAACAATAAACTTGAAATAAATATTATTTATAATGTACAAATATTTATTCTATTTAAATACCTCAAAGAAGGATTATATACACCACACGAAAATACATTAGTTCATACTACTAAATAGGTCTCAATGGAGTAGAAATTGGGACAAAATATGATACCTTTGGTATGAAATGTCAAGTACATTCTATAAACTTTTGTATAATAAATATAAATTTATAATAATTACATAACACACCTATTTTCATATCTATGATATTTTATATGTTCCATTTATAACATTTGATCACCCATTTGTAAACAATCATTTATTTTTATCACTATTCTGGGTGTTAACTTTTTCATTTTTCATGTATATTTTGATTTCGTAGTTACAGTACTTATATATTTATTATGGTTTCAACATATAAAGACTTTTATTAATGGAATAAATATCATAGATCTTAAATATATATATTTAAATTCATATATAAAATATATTGATAGAAAATGAATTACATCGTGCTTCGAGATTATAGGTCACACGTACAAAAGAATGATATTTCCATGTTTCATTGAATAGAATGAAGGAATGGTGAATAATAATTAATATTTAAAAATTAATTATAATATAATATATCCCAAATTCAATATATAAATCTAACCTTATTACATATAAGGTAAATATTAACCCATGAATAAGAAAGGGGTTAATTTTTAGATAATATATTATCTTAATTGTCAAATTTAGATAGTTTTATAATTTATAAACTATGAAATAAAATTGTTTTTTTATAAAGTATCATTAATGACAATTTTTTCCTATTAATTTAAATTGACTTCAAATAGATTAATAGAAGGTTGAATTTTAAATATAATTTATTTAAACATCAATAATATGTCACATATATCATTAAAATTAGTGGGACTCATTATCTCATTCAAATTATATAAATTTTAATTATTGTAAAATAATGTTTTTTTCTTTTAATTAAATAAATATATTTTTAGCATTGTACATCAATTTATACTAATTATATAATTTGTAAAATTGTTAAAAATGTTATATCATTAAAATAAATTCATTATAATAAAAATATAAATTTATCTTCATTAATATATTTATTATTTCAATATGTTGACACAAAATTGATATTATATACAAAGAGAGTTGCATTTTGTAACTATCATTAATATAGATAATATATTAGTAATATTCAAGAATAAGTGTCTAGGAAAACTCAATTTCAAGACCAATATTTTAATTTTAAAATTATATTAATAAAATAATAATTCAATTTTAATTTTATAGATTTTAAATTTAGTTTTATCCTTGATTAACACGATTTACCCTCTACTAAGGTTATGAATTTCACAACAGTTACTTTTCAATTTTAACAAAAATAAAAGTGACATATTTACCAAATTTTGACTTCCTGATTCCAAATATAGAATTTATTTTATCAATTTGTATATAAATATGTGTCTCAAATTAATTTTAAAATAAGTAAATAAAATATGATAAACCCATTTTTTAGAAAAAAAGAATGTTTTCTTCAAAATTCATTATTTTGTATTAAAATTTCATTATAACAAATTAAACTATAAAATTAATTCCAATGAAAATAATTTTATTATTAATAATATAATATTCCAAATTTAAAATTTAATCATATTTAAAATAAAATTGAAAATATAAAATGGTTGGAAAAAATATTTGTTTTCAATAAAACTCAATATTTCTCACTTTTCAATAGAAAATTAATCATTTTAATTTTTTTTTCTAAATTTCAACATAATATTTTATTGATATTATAGTTTCCAAAAAGATACAAAATTTTTAAAATAATATTTTTAAAAGTTCCAAACATATATTATAATAATTTCTCACAAAAAACATTAAAAAACAATATTTATGAAAATGTGTTTCTACAGCAAAAAATAACATTAGTGATTTTTTTCATATTTCATTAATATTAAACAAATATTTTTAATTATGTTAGAATATATATATATATATATATATATATATTATAAAGATAATAATATTTATACCCTCCAACATAACAGCTTGGATACAGCATCCATAATTAAATAATACTATTTTGATTGAATATTAGGGTTTATTTAGAATTTGTGTTTCATATTTTGCATGCTATCATATATAATTTTATTATTTTATATTATTGAAGTGTTACATTTTTCCGCACATTAAAAAAATTATAACCTCAAAATTATCACTTGAACTTGGTAATCAAAGGTTTGAAATTTGAAAACCCACATTGTTAATAGGGTTATTGAAACTTCCTATTGAAAAAATAAATGGAAATTATGAAGGAGAGTAAAATACAAGGTTTCGAATAGAAAAACTACTCTGGGTAGGAAAAAAATTGATATGGATGAGAAAAATAACAACCAAGGATTAATATAGTGTGATATATAACATGATCATGTGAAATTTAACAACAAATAACCCTTAAATCTGGGATAGATTAAATAGATATAGATTTCATAGTAAGAAAACTAAATGGATAACATTTTTATTTCACATTCCTTTTCCTAATGCAATGGGTTTCGTTTACTAATCAGATAAATATCTTTAGATAATAATTATAAAATATTTTTTTTCAATGTTTCCATAATCAT
This sequence comes from Viscum album, assembly GCA_963277665.1. Classification (NCBI taxonomy): domain Eukaryota; kingdom Viridiplantae; phylum Streptophyta; class Magnoliopsida; order Santalales; family Viscaceae; genus Viscum; species Viscum album. Next base: position 1,872,407,304 of record OY728131.1, read on the forward strand.
CTAAACCTTTGATTTTTATTTGATCAATTTATACATCATCTCTTTTTCTAGTAAACAGATATTCTAGATGATTCTAAAACTGCAGAACATTTAATAACTCGTAAGATCCCTAATTCTTTCCTCGAACCTCTAAATATTTCTTAAAACCCAAATGGTTAACACATGTTACCCAATATGATAAACCATACTTTATTTTGAAACAATAATATCAAATGGTCAACTAAATGTATCCTAAAAGTAGTTTACAACAATAATCATTGGAAAAAAATTCTAACCAAATTTAATTTTTGAAAATTATAAATATTTTATCATGTAGTTTATAATGTCACTATTAAATTTAACATAACTATACATATACCAAAAATGTAGTAAACTCAATCATAAATAAGTTTTATCAACCCTATCACATTTTTAATTAGTGAAATTTTACTCTTTATCCCAAAAAAACATTATTAAATCTACATTCGATTCATATAAAGGGTTATCATCCCCTTCGTTATGTATTCACCATAAATATTAATTTACCACTAAATCAATTTTCTTGTTTATCGTTATCATTAAACTTTTGATATAAATTACTAAATTAAAACCAATGTATCATAATCCTTATATGTTACTTGATTATTATATATAAAATCCCTTTGGAAAATATTTTTAAAAAATCTATGAATCTCCAAAATAATAACTTTCTTCATTCCACTGAAAATGTAGTAGTAGCATAATCTTTTCCTTTTACCCTTCTAATACTTTACAATAAGTTCCCTTGATTAATAGGTAATTGGGATGAATAATCCCCCATATATTCACAGTTGAATAATTGGAATGTTGTGTATTATTTATATTTCCTATATTTCATATAAAGATGTACCTTATCTACAAACATATAACAAAATCCCATACCCTTCAAGAATTTTCTATGATGCTTCTTTCGAAAATTTTCACATGATAGTTTATTATTCATTTTCATCTTATCCTTTTATACTTGTTCTTTTTAGGGGATCTCATAGAATATTTTGTTTTCTTCATTTCCCTTAATTATAAAAAATTTAGAATATTATTTCTCTATATTAATTGATCATGATACTATATTATCAGAAGACAAGAATATTTTAGAAACGGCTTCCCTTAGTAGACTCAGCATAATCCCATCAAATTAAAGGTCAATATCACTTTCTATATTATTTATATAGTTTGAGGCATGCCTGGGTAGTCTAGTAAAGGTAACATCATACTCTCTCATATTTTATTCATCCCACATCATTAATTTTAGATATTTTTCTCCATTTAATCTCTCTATTCATAATGGAAGTATTCCTCAAATAAAAAGAACTTTATATGTTCTCCATTCCAAAAATAGTATTTTTTTTCCTCTTTAGTATTTTTGTTAATGTACCACCACTAATCAGGATCAACATAAAAAAATTCCAATATAACTATTTCAGTTTCACTATATTAGAAATATAAAAATATCTTATTTTGTTATTTTATCCATTTATTAGTTTTCAATATATCATTAGGTTCACTAAATGATGGATGATTTTGTATTATGAAGTGATCAAATATAGGAAAATCATGATATGGAACAATAGGTTGTTTCATATGGGAAAAGTTATTTTCATATTTTGAAAAAAATTCTATAATATATTTATGATAATTTAATTTCCAACTCTAGCTATATTTGTCTACTTAATAATGAAACCCCTACATTATCTATGGGTATTCATTCCCTTTTTCTATTATGCTCCATCCCTAAATAATGTCACACAATGAGTTTTCCCATAATCATCATGAATATTAAGCCATAAAATAAAACCACAATAATGATAAAAAATTGAAAGTCTATAAGGTATTATCATAGTCTTTATGTTATATATGTTTAACTAAAATCTTGTTCTTATTATTTCTAAACATCCTCTAATAATAACTGTAATAACCCCGACATAAGTAATCCTGATTTGGTGTCTACATTATTACATTTTCATAGATATAAGGAGTGTAATCCTAATGAGTAGATTTGTATATTATTTTATATAACCATATATATAAATGATTCCAATTTAACATAGAGAAAAAAATATAAAAATAATAAAAATAAACGTTTTTTATACTTGAAACTCATTCAAATATTTCTTCTCCATAATTCGGGGAATAAAAAATAAATATGGGTGAGATTAATTATTCAGTAAGGGTTATGTACAGTGGAACCTATCATTAGTAAATTATGAATAATTTATATAGAAATGTAAATAACAAGAAAAAATTACATTTATTAAAATTTCTTATAAGAAAATGAATCCTTGGATTGTATCAATATAGTAATATCAGGGATAATAATATTTGAATTCAAAATGATGGAAATTTATACTATTAGACATCATGATCTCAGACATAATGATATTAATATGATCAAAAACTTGCACCAAGACAGTTTAAAACTATGAAAAAATAACCATATAATTTGACTACAAGATTAGCCACATGAAATATGATGATGCAATAAGGGGCTATATAATTCCAGGCACCAGACATCATTTCCTATCATTTAATTCCTCATATATTGAATGATACACATAATATATAGACAATATTTTGTATCAATAAATATCAATATTGAATAAATACTTTGGATATATTTGTAATTCTCTGGTAAATCATGTAATTTAGAAGTATAACAACATATGTAGATTGGTATATTGTGTAGTTGGGGTTTGGATCAATGTTAAGCACCCCGAAATCCTACACGAAAAATGTGGGATCAAAACCCATTGGGTGCAGGTACTGTAGCATTACTATAGTGGTACTATAGCAGTGGCGGTACTATAGATTGGAGGGTACTATAGTAGCAGCAAGGCACTGTAGCAGCGGCGGTACTATACGGGTACTGTAGCAGGTGGGTAACTATTCACAGAATGGGTATTGAGCAAAACAATTGGGCCTATGGGCTATGGAATAGGCTATAAACCCACTGGGCCTTCATGCTATGTAATGGGTCTCCCTCTACCCGGTTGAAAAAGGACATTGTTTTTATTTAATTATAAAATGATGCTTTGGCTCCATCCTTTTAAAAAAATAGCTTGGTATATTGTTTTTGGAACAATAAAATACACAATAAAAATAATATGGATCTTTATGAGGAATGTAATATCCTATGATCGCAGGTAAGTTAAGGATTAAAATTATCGTATCACTAAAACATATCTCCTATGGTGAATAAGTAAATGAATGGTTTCTTATCAATGATGAATAAAAAAATCCATTAAAATGGCTTTATCAGTTTAGTGAGAAAAATACCATTTCCATTGTTTGAAATCACTTATTAAAACAATTATTAAAATATAAAGTAAAAAAAAATTCATTTGAAATTAAACTTGTAATCCTATAGATGAATTCAAAAATAAATTATTACTCATGAAAAAATGAATTTCCATTAAAGTCGTATAATTTAAGAAAACATTCCTTTCATACCATTGTAGAAAATTCAAAAAGTACCACATTTGGAAAACAAAGAAAATATTGTATTCAACCTATTTTGAAAAAAGGGAAACATGTGTATATAAATTATAACAAATATTTGGAGAATTCTAAAAAAGATGAATTTTTTTAGATAAAATATGGATATTGTTGAAAAATGCATTTGTTCCGAAGAGAAATATGATCTATCTTTCTTTTAAATATTTCTTATCTTGATTCATGTTCCCAAGAGTGGAATATTTGAAGAAAATATTGAAATTATTAGATCAAGTAGACCTGAAATGAAATATAATAATATTGAGTAAATAAATAAACATTTTATTAATATTAAAGGGTCATTATATACACCAGATTAAAATAGAGAGGTGCATAATACCGAATTTCTCTCAATAGAGTTGAAATAGAGATGAAATCCCTTACCACATGTCCAAATTATCATAGAGGTGCTCTATCATCCTCTATAGTAAATTTAAATATATTATAAATACAAAACATGAACATATTCATATATATGATATCATATATTATCTATTTATAACATTCTATGACCCATTTGTCAATAATATTTAATTTTTATCATTGTTTAGGGTATTAACTACCTTTTCTTTCATTTTTGTTTTCATTCGGTAGTTCTGGTATGTGGACCATTATTATGGTTTCATCATCACCATAATGTTTTAATTATGTAAATATAAGATATATTCATTATATTTATATTAATATTCATCCCAAAAATATAGAGATACAAAAATTAATGACACCATCCATGGAGATGGTTGGTCGTACGTACTCATAAAAGCTGTTTTAACTATATATCCAATGAAAAAAAGAATGAATAATAATTAATATTTTAATAATTATTATTATATCATATATATCATATATATTCATTAAATTTATCATTATTAATATACATGTAAAAGTTAAATGAATATCATATCACATCTCTTTGTGGAGGTAGTAGTCCTCAAGTACACCTGGTCAGTGTAATAATTTTCCAATCGATTTGAAGGCAAGAATGTATATAAGATATTATTATTCGATAATAATATTTATGAAAGAGAATTTATTTTCATAGGATGGGTACAACACTATAATAGTAAGTCGAAAAATAAACAAACAGAAAGGACTCGATAAAGGTGATTACTTGTTCTTTGGTATAAGAAATCTAGATCTCTCATTTGGGGACGTAGTGTAGGAATTTTTATTGAATAGAACACCAAGAATATTGATAAGTATATTAAAAATAGTTATTTTTAGGGTTTTATTGAGATATATTTCTCAACGTGGAGAAATTAAGTGAAGTACAAAGTTCCCTTTAATAATTGATTTAAGGGCCACTTTGGAATTTCATAAAAATTATAATATAATAAGAATATTCTAGAACCCAATAGTTATAAATGGTCATTAATATAATAGAAATTTTTCTAGGTATGAAATAAAATTATCTAATGAAATTTATATATTTTTTAATAAAATTTTAATTCTTATGTTTTTTATTAACACCTTGGTTAGAAAGTTTTTACATTAACCAATTTATTTTTCAATCTTAAAGTGCTATAATTTTACATATAAGGTAACAATTTACCCAAAATTTGACAATTGAATAATTAGTAGACAATATATTATCCAAATTTTTTAGTTTCAATAATTTTCTATTTATAAATATTTTAATAAAATATTTTTAAAAAAAGTATCATTAATTATATTTTGATACTATTCATTTAATTTGAAATCAAATTCATCAATAAATTTTTTAATTTAAAAAATAATTCTTTCAAAAACCACTAATATGTAATTTGGATCTATAAAATCCATGGGAAACATTATCTTAGGGATATTATCTCACTCTTAATAGTCATAAAATTACATATTTTATTTTTTTGGTAATTAGATAAACAATATATTTTAATTTTACAAGAATTTAAGATAATTATATAAATTATAAGAATTTATATATAAATTTATATCAGGAAAATAATTTCTCTAAGATAAAAAGTACCCAATTAGGATCACCCATAACATTCTTTTTTTCCAATGTTCACGCATAAGAGATATTAAAAACAAAGAGAGTCTAAATTTGTAACTTCCTTTGGTTTAAATAATATAAATATCATTTTAATGGAAATGTGTCCATTAAAAATATAAATTTAGATAATATAGTGATAATTGTGTAATTTAATTCATCCCATATTAATTTAGATTAAAACTAATGGCATAACCATTTAGTTTTAAACTAGAATTACCAGATATACACTTTAATATGGTGATCAATTTTACCACAAACATATTTCATATTGACAAAAAAGGTTCGTATTTACCAAATAAAAATAACCTAAATTAAAAAATTGAACAAAATTTATCAAATTAAGTCTCTATATGTGTAAGAAATAAATTAAAACACATGTACTCAAAATGTGATGAATTACTTTTTTTATAAAATTGCTGTTTTATAAAAAATTTCATTCTATGTTACAAATTATTTAATAAACAATTCAATTATAAATTTTCATCTAATGAAAATAATAAAAAAATTTATTATATAATATAACTAATTTTAAATTTACTAAATTTTAATATAAAATGGAAAAATGAAAATGGTTCCAAAAAAATTATTTTTTTAAATAAAAATTCAATCTTTTAAATAATAACTAGAAAATCAATATTTTCGGGAAAAATGAAAAATTAACCATAAAAAATTTGTATATTCTTCTTTAAAAATGGTATTATTTTTATAAAATTAAATTTAATGATGTTATATAAATTAATTATAAAAACTTATCAAAAAAAGAAACAAAACCATTGTTGATGGAATAGTATTTCTGAAGTATAAAATAACATTATAGAAAATTTAGAAATTATTTCATACAAATGAATTAATGATTCATAATTTTGTTGGTAGACTGTATATTTTTCATAATTCACTTAATTATTTTCAAAACCTCTAATATAATGGATAGGTTATAATGAAAATATTTAACTAATAAAATTTTGATAGTATATTGGGGTTTGTTTAGGCACAGTGTTGCATGTTATGTATGCTATCGAATGTGTTATTCTTATTCAAAATTATCAGCATGTTAGTAGAAGTAATTGTTCCATAATTTTAATAATAATAATCTTGAAATAATTATAATTTTTATAGATAAATTATAATTTTCAAATTGAGCATTAAATATGGTTATAAAATATATTAAATGTTACAATCATAGGGACAATATATTGTACGTAATTATGAGTAATATTTTCATTTTTCAACAATCATGGTGGAAATAAAGTAATTATGATCTCAAATATGATATATGATAATTATATCATAAATAAATAATATTTTTTTAATAAACTTATACATATTATACATATAATTTGGTGATGTAAATCGAATCATATTTTTTTATGGAGGTGGTAGTTAATAAGTAAGCATTTATGATGTTATCATTTATAAATGGATTAAGAGGTAATAAATTAGATGACATATTATGTATTAGGAATTATAAATATCTCATGAATATTATATATTAACATTAAATAAATAAATATATCTATCTATGAGAGGCGGTGATGGAAGACTTATTACATTGGTTCATGAGGCGGTATTCCACCGTAATCATGAATAAAGATTACATTTCCTTTTGATGGAAGAAAATATAGATATGGGTTATATATTAGAATAAAAAATTATAATATTTAAAATATTTTTGTTATTATTTAATCATGTTTGAATAATATTTTAAGGATTTAAAAATGAAATAAAACTAAAACATTCAGTTAAAGGCCTCACCTCTTCTTCGGACAACCTCATTTTTTAAAAATGTACAACCTCTAACATTTTCATTATTAATAAAATAATATATATAGAATTTTATGAAATATTTTATAAATTTATTTAAGAATCGCATAGTTGGACTAAATGGTATATGATGTGTGAATAAAAGAAGAGAGTGGGGCCACCATTAATAATAATGAGAGGGGTATTATTGGAATTTCTTAATGTATTAAATTGATATAAAATAGATTTCATATTAAAATGACTCAAAAATTTAAAATTTGATGATAATATGGGGACAAGCTTAAATAATCTCATATAATAAATCTTGGAAAAGTTTGGGTTATTTTTTAACCCTTATCATTATTTACCCTCTCTTAAAACTTTTGAAAATTATCGCAATATAAATGTTTCATAACCTTTAAGGGTAAAATTTTTTTGATAAAAGGAAAATTATAACATAAATGGAAAATAAATTTAATTTATTATCATATATTTTTCCCCATTTCGTAGTTAAAATTTATATTATTTTAAATAAATTAATAATTTTTTTATAAAATACTATTAAAACCAAAATTGAAACTATTCATTTAATTTTATATTAAAAACATCCAAATAAAGATATAATTTGAATATAATAGTTTAACACAACAGTAATGTTTTATATTTATCTTAAAAATCCATAGTAATAAAAATTATTATAAATTTTATTATATATAGTATATTTAATGTCAATAATATTGTTTTATATTAATTTAATAGACAAGGTGTATCAATTACACAAGCATTCAAGATAAGTATTCAAGAAATAAGAGTTCAAAATAAAATAAAATGATTAATATAAATATATTATTTTTGAAATTATGTTTCTATTTTTGTCTGTATGATATTATTATCCATATGTAAACATATATATGTTGTTATAAGAATGATGTTGATATTTTGGACTTTTCTTTACATAAAATAATATTAATGTCATTACTAAGTTATAATGGTTTCAAAATACATTATATTAAAATTGTGGATATCTATGGAAAAATTAATCACATACAGTGTAATTAATCAAGATTTGTGTAGATTTATAATTCCTGATCACATTACATCTAACCTTAATTACTGTATTTTCCCTTCATCAATTGATAAATTTTAACAAAATTACTAACCATAATGTATAAAAATAAAAGGTATATATTTAAAAAAATTAAAAAAACTAATTATAAATATGAAATTAAATCTTCAAGATGTAATTTCTATAAGTGAAACAGATTAATATTTTGTTAAATAAAAAAGGACGGTAAAAAATATGATTCTTAAAAATTCATTTTTATGTATAAAAAAGTTTCCATACTAAATTAAATAATAAAATTGATTAAAATATATAAAATTTGATTAATAATAATTTAAAATAATTCATTATAATTTGAATAAATTTTTTAGAAATTTACCCTTTTATACGATTGAATAAAAAAATAGTTTTTAAGAAAAATTAATATTTCTTAATATTCACTAAAAATTAATCATTTCTCGAAAAATCAAAAAAACATCAATCTAATATAATTTTGATATGATTTTTTTAAAAATTTATTATTTTTATTATATAACATTTTATAATTTTTTATAAATTAATTATAATATTTTCTCAATAAATTTGTTAAAAATATTTTTTTATGAAAAATAATTTTTGATGAATAAAACAACATTGCAATTGTTTTTCTTATTTCTTAAGAATTAAAAAAATATTTTTGCGTTGAATAAAAAAACTATCCATTTTTTGTAATATGGGTGATCTTATTTAAAACCATTAATTCTAAAACTAGGTTATAGGAGTATAATTTTAATAATAATAAGTTATGCATCATTTAGGCTCAAGGCTGCATGTTTTATATGATATCATACATATTTTTCTTTTAAAATATCAAGGTGTTACCTTCAATACCCTTTAATAAATTGTGTCTTTAGAATTTGAACTCGAATTTAGTGATGAAGGATTTTACATTGAAAAATACGTTTTTTTGAAATCCAACATCATAAAAAGTATTAATAAAGAATCCTTATGGGAATGTTGAATGTAAAATATGAAGGTTTTATAGAATAGAAAATTAGTATATTTTCAAATCGGAGAGCATTATTAGTAAGTGAAAATATGGATATGAGGGGAAAATAAATGTCAAAATAATAATAGAGAGTGACAAATACATTGATCAAATGAATTTGAGTGATCATGATATGTTTAACGAACACAAACTCATAGGTCAATAATGTTTGAAAATGACAATTTATTAATCGATAATGAATATAATATGATAGAATTTTTCATTCAGTATCCTTTTCCTATATTCTAGTAATCCCTCATTCATATATACCTAACAAAAAATATATAATTAATTTAAATGTATAATTCCATTTACACCGAAATCTCATTTTTAAATCTAAATGATGATTACTCATTATGAAATTTTCATACCTAAAGCTACAAAATAATCATCCAAAGGATCACATAATCAAAAAAAGGATGAAAATATATTACTAAAATATTTAAATAATAACAAAAAATGAAATTGTTACCATAAGGTTAGATAATATCCCAAAATTTATAAATCATTATATGAAGTGATAATATATTAATCTCTAGAATTCAACAGTATTACTGAAAGTTAAAACTGAATCATTTCACAAATATCGATTCATGAAATTATTCCAAATATTCATAATTATTATTAAAAAAAATATTATAATTATTTAATAACATATTCCACGAATTTTATTGAATATTTATATCTAACATAAATTAATAACTCTTATTGTGTTATATTAAAAATGTATATTCCTTTGTCATATATTCTCAAAATATATTAATTACTCTATAAAATAATGTCACAATAAAATAATTTATGGTTCTAAAAGATAAATGAATATTTATTCCTAGAACAAAAAACCCCTATTGGCCAAAAGTATATCTTTTTTAGTTTATCAATATAATGTATTAACTTTAGCGAACTTTCATAAAAATAATATTAGTTACATTTTCACTGATACACTTTTTAATCCCAAATTATCTATATGATTTAAACCAAAAAATTACTAACACTTTTTCCAATCATCTATAATTTCCTTGACATTAATGATCATTTTACTATGATTGTAATCAATAACATTACCCTTATTTCCATAAAATATAAAATCAGTATTCCACAAATTACCATTTCACTAAACCATATAAAAAAGTAGTGGTATGTCCCATTAATGTCTCCCAAGATATTCATAATCATGTAAATATTCCCTCACATAAAACCTTGAAAGATTTATTTATTTATATAAACATAAGATCTACCTTATACATATAATCCCAAGACACTTTAGGTTAATCACATATCATAATGGAATATAATATATTTTCAAAGGTTATATTCAATCATTCATCATAATGGTTCAAAAATAAAATGTGAATTAACCCAACAATATATCGTTTGAGTGTTCAACGAGGTGATAATTAAGGGTAAACTCACAATGCACTTGTATGATGTCCTAAATATACTATAACAACTATTTTGGGATTTATTACCCCTTGATACATCTGTATAAAAACCATATACACTAATAATATCCATTCATGTATGTTTTTCTCAAAAATCATCACAATCTTTACCTTCCAAAATCATCAGGACATTTTTCAATACATAACATAACACTCCAAATATTTCATGGGGATATATTCTCAAATATATGATTTCAAAAATCTAATTCCCCAGGATTCAACTAACCTTTATATAATACAAATTATAAAGACCTAAGCTCTAGTATCACATATATAGTACATTATTTTTTACATTTACATAAGACACAACCAATATCATCCTAAAGTACCGAATAGTTTATTAGTATTTGAAAACTAGTTATGTAAATATAAACAATCTTAAATAATGATAATACATTGAAATAAACCATTGAAAAAATCATATCATTGAATTTAGAAACCATCAACAAAGTAATTATATGTGAAAAATTTATATATAAAATAAAAAGTGTAAACAAAATTATACAATGTGAAGGTACATCCAAATTATTCATTTAATAAGATAGTCTATGAAGTTTAATTGTATCCTAATAATGTACAATTGAGCTATGAATCCCATTACCATTTTGATAAATTTTAAATCAAAAGTCCCATGAAGGAATAACAAGAAATGAAACATTAAAGATAATGAACATAATGATATTCATGGTATAAAATTTCAATGGGTTTTTATATACACCAAATAAAAAAACGTCTTTAACATTAAAACATGCAATTATGAAAGAAAATTCAGATAAAATCCATTATAATGATCATATAATTTAATTGTTTATTAATAAATGGATCAATTTTGTGTATAAAATTTAAATACCAATAAAAATATTAAATACAACATGAGTTAAAAATATTAATTATACCCATTATCATGGAAATTTATTATCAATTAAGAAGGGAGATAAACCAAGGAAATTAGAATAAGAAAAAAACATTTGTTAGGCCTAAACCATCAGATATGTTCTTTATCTTCCTAAATAATAAAAATTGTATAATTATATATATTATTAGGAAATTTTTTAATTATTTTTATTATATTTATTCTTTTATTACCATGTTATATTTAATTATTATATAAATTATGTATAGGTCATAAGTTCTGTTGTATTTCAGTTCATTTTTCAAAATGATTTTGATAAGTTGACTATGGTTAAATGGGTAATTTTCAACATATCTAGAATAATATTTCTAAAATGATAATAATTTTTTACATAAATTATAATTTTAAAACCCTCTATGAATAATTTTTTTTTGGAAAATGAACTATGTTACAATAATGGAGATGTTAATCAGAACATATTTATGAGTAACATTACCATTTTTCAATCATCATTATGGAAAGAAGTTATTTATTGTTATATATTTTCAAAATGATAATTATATCATATATAATAAATTTTTTATAGAAATAAAAATATGTATACATCATACAAGTCATTTGGTGATTGAAATTGTATCACATTCCTTCGTGGAGGTAGCATCCCACACCTACACATGAATGTTAATATCATTTTTCAATGAATGGAAATGTAAGAAATTAGATGATATATTCAAATTTAATAATGGTATTTTTATCATAAATATAAAATATAAACATTAAATCCCTCATTATTTCCAAATTTTATAGCAAGTTTTGAAAACAATTACATTACTTTACAAGGTGTTAGTCCATTGCTCAGAAAAATAAAAATTTCATTACCCATTTCATGGAAGTGGATATGGATATAGTTTTTTACGTTAACATAAAAATTATAAGTATATGGATGATACAAGTGTTATTTTTTAACATGTCTGCAGATTATTTGAATGAGGTAAAATAATAAATAAAACTAAATCATTCAGTTAATATCTATACCTATTATTATGATAACCTCCATAGATTTAAACCTTAATACATATACAGTTTCTATTATTCCAAAAATGTGACAAATAAAATCTAGGAAGGTATGGTAGGAAGGTATTTGTGATTCAATTGGGTTAAATAATGGTACAATAATTGTGAATAAAATAGGAGAGTGGTTAGACTTTATAATTATGGGAGGGGCATTCATGAAATTTTTTAATGTATTACATTAATATAAATTTATTTTCATATTCAAATGTTTCCAAATTCGTATAATTAAAATATAATTTATGGATGAGTTTAAATACTCTCATATAAAAACTGTTAAAGGTTGGGTGATGTTTTCACACATAACATTTTTAACCCTCCATTGTCCATTTTTAATATTACAATAATCTAAAATTCTTATAACATTTATTGGATTAAAATGTTACCATAAAAAGAAAATATGGTAATAAATGGGTAAGGTATGAAATTTTTGACCATATATTACCCTAATTCTACTAGTTCTATATTTTTATTATTTTTCTATAATTTAATAATGTATTATTTTTATAAAATTTAAGTAACGTCACTTTTGAAACTATTTAATTAATTTTACTTCAAGAATATTAATAAAAAGATATAATTATAATATAATCCTTCAAAATAAGAAAAAATGTTATAATTATCTACAAAGTTTTTCAAACAAACTTATTCATACATATTTTATTACTTTTGGTATATTAAAATTCCATTGTTTCATTATTCAATTAATTTAATAAATATTATGTCAGTATTGTATAAAAAATTATGAAAGTTATTCAATAACTAAAAATTAAAAATGAATTAATATGATAAAAATAAATAAATTATGTATCAAAAAATAGTTTATATTCATTTATTTCGTATTCTTATTCATTCTTGAACATTATAATGTAGTTAAATGCAATAGGGTGGCATTTTGGGAATTTTCATTACTTAATAAAATATCAACGTTATTACAAAGGAAAACTGAAAACAAAATAACATATACATTAATTTACGATTTATGTGGAATAATTAATCACCAATAAAAAATAATATCTTTTTTTTGTTGATTTTTAATGCCATATTTCATTATATATAACCTTAATTTCATGATTTACTCATTACCAATGTAATAGAAATTTATCATGGTTACTGTCCAAGATGAATAAAAATATAAGGAACGAATTTAACAAATATAAATCTCTTGATTATAAATATAGAACTAATTTTTCACTATTCAATTTATAGATGTTTTAGAAATAAATTTGTTACTAAATCATCAAATGAAATGAAAAATTGTTTTTTCATAAAGGTGGATTTTTAAGTATAAAAATGTTTTTATAATAAATTCTACACAAAAATAGATTCAAATGAAAATAAATGGATTGATAATACTATATGATAATTAGTAATAATTTTTATCCATTTTAAAATTAAATGTAACTTTCTAAAATACTTAAACATAAATATAGATTTAGATAAAAGGATGTATTTCTAGTTATTCCCTAGAAAGTCAATCATTATAGAAAAATACCAAAACACCACCCTAAAATAGTCATTTTATTTTGATTTCAATAATGTTATTATTCTTAATAAATATATATTCTAAATTTACCATAACTTATTTATAAAATTCACTCACAATAAGTAATATAAAATTTTTTGGAAGAAAAATATTTTTGAATAAAAAATTAACTATGCTACAAAATAAGTGCTTATTTTATAAAGAATAATCAATACATTTGAATTGTGAAATACCATTATATATTATAAACAATAAAATTTACCCTCTTCATGCCCACTAATTCAATTACTTTCCTATAAATGTAAAAATTTAATAGTAAAATTTATCTTTCATTAAGGATTAATATTGTGGGTATTATACTATATTGAATATTGTGTTCTTTTAAAATCATTACAAGTTACAATATTTTTTTTATCAAAATCCATGACATATAATATTCAAAATATAGTTATTTTTATCCAAAATCACTAATTTAATATATTTTCTATAATGGTATAATATATTTCAGTTCCTTTAGAACCGGGTTTGCGGGTATCACAAGTTATTGAAGAAATAAAATTTATTTAGAGGAAAAAATATATAATAAAATATATGTGTGTTATAGAATAGCTAATATCTCTATACTTTATCCCTTTGTATAGAATCAGTAAGGTTTGTGGATTTGTAATTTTCACAATGATCATACTTATTATGTTTCCCTTTGAGGGGAATCATAACCCAAAAAGTTTGGGGCCCCTTAATGTGTCACAATGTACTTTTTAAGGTAACGTTATAATGATCAATCCTTATAGATAAAATCATAATGTAAAGGCTATAAGGTAAAATATTCTAATATATTTTTGGTTATAGACATTTTCATGACATTGCATTTTGGATTTTTCATATCTATTGGAAAAATAGAAGAAATTATGGATTATATTTGGCATATAACCAAAGATATCTATAGATCCTCATCAAAAATGGATGATTCTATATAACACTATTCAACATAAAAAGATATTCTGATCATCAAAAGTTAGATAAAACTTTTTAGGGATTACAAAAAAAATTATTCAAATGTAATAGGATAATGAGAGGTGTATATCAACTGAAATTATCATTATAAACCAAGACAAGAATATCGACTCACTTTGTATATAAGGGAACAAAAAGGTGTATCTTAACTGAAGGTGAGATGAGTCATCTTATGATCATCACTTTAGAGAAAATTATTGTTTTATTAATATTCTGATTTATAAATATAGAGGTTTTATACATATCCCATGGTAACATAAAACAAAACCCATATAGATCAAGTGAAATAGTATAAGGTCATATCTGATGATTGGTCTATACAGTTTTAATGTTGTGTGGTAAGGACATGTAATTTTGTGTTTAATGGAATATATATTAGAATTGAGGCTGATTTCTATAAAGTATCTTAACTCTGTTAATATAGGTATTAACTAAACCATTAGTATTGTGATAGTCTTTTTAATTTTTGGAAAAAAGTTATATAAGAATTTATGTCTTTCATTGGAGCACACAACCAGATATTGAATGAGTCTTAATCACGAGCTTCCATTTGATATTCATAAACTAATAAGTGAATTATGAGAATTTTTCAATGTGCCTTACACTAGATTAGTATTCCCAATTATATGAATTTTAATTATGATAATGGAATTCTAAACTCTGATCTATAATCACACACGAGTCTCTCTCTGTGTGATAAAAAAGAGATAATTAGGGATAATTAATTTATATTTCTAATTAGTGAAGTTAGGTTACCCCATGATCACATCATGATGTATCCCATGATTATTGTGTAGGGAATACCATGTTTTTTTACATTAGTTAAGATCATATGTAAAGACCCGTAAAATTCAAGGAAAACTTTATCTTAATTTTCTTTGGAATTTTACAAGAACGTGGTTTCTAACGGCACCTGATTCTGAGGCCCGGAGTGCCCGGAATTAATTTCCGAAGTTCAGCTCGGCTACGTTCAGTGAACGAACGAGCGGGAATTTCTAACTTTTGATCCGGTGCTCAGAATTGAAATCCGAGGACACCGATGAACTCGCAACACCGATATTCTCTTAAGGAGACCTTTTCCGTGGTTGCGTTTTATGCGGAATGAAAGTTAGTTTTGGGAGAAATTATAAGATGTTAAATAAAAATGTGGAAACACTTTTTATTTTTAACTTGTTAGTTTTTTTTCTCCCAAAGGGAGTTAGAGGTGGGACCCACATCCACATAACATCCCTTCGGAGGATTATGTGTGGTGGGGCCCACACGAAGCATAACTCTTAACCTTATCTTTTAAAACTCCCTTAACCTTCTCTTTTAATTAACTTGACAAGTTGGGTTATTAAATGGGTTGAGTTGTCTTAATACAAACCTTTGAATTTAAAATAGTTTGGTTGAGTAAATAAAATAAGCCCTTAGTTTATTTTATTTGGATAGAATTCTCTAGCCTCCATGTGAGTTTTTGAAGCCTTCTTCTTCTTCTTCTTCTTCAAGATTTGACGAAGAACGCGAAGAACCTTCGAGCTTCGACGAAGAACACCACGTTCTTGGGAACCATCTTCCGCGACGCCATACCCACGACACCGGCGACGTCTTCTTCCACGTCAACTCTTCCGCGACGATTTCCTGCGACGAAATCGTCGTCAAAGAACTTCGAATACTCGCTCACGACATCGACGTCCTTCTTCCGTGACGCCGACCACCGCGACACGTCTTCTGTAGGTCGTTGACGATCAACGATCTTGAAACCCAGGTAGGGGTTTGTTTTTTATTATTTATTTACTCTCATTCTTGGTTCTAGCATGATAATCATGGATAAATATTTAAGGGTTATCATCTAACGAGAGGGGGGTCGGACCGCACAAACACGGCCGAATCCCCCCTCCTTTGTTCTTGATTATTATTATTTTCTTGTGATGAACGAGATGGCGTGGTGTCGTCGTACCACGTGGGAATCATTCGACGATTAGTGCGCGGCACCGTTGCGCCGCCCCGTGGAAAGATTATCTTGAACGCGACGCCGTCGCGCCGCGTCGAAGGAAACCAAAGGCGACGCGGCCGGAGCGGGGTCGCGGCGGAGGGGCGCGCTGCCGTCGCACCGCGCTGGACTACGAAGACCGCGGCTGGTTCCAGGCCGCGGCCGAAACGGGAAGACCGGTGGCCAGCCGGGCCGCCGGTTTCGGAAGCCGGAAAGGGGACTGGCCTTACCGGTCCCGTTGAGGAAGGACCGGCCGGCCATGTCGGGCCGGCCGGAAGGGAGACAAACCGGGGGAATTAATTCCCCCGGCTGGCCAAAACCGGCCCCCCATAAAGGGGGGGTCGCGGTTACACAAAGGGGGGGCAGCGCCCCCCCCCCCCCCCCCCCCCGCCGTTTTTCTCAATGGCCGGCCCCCACGAGGGGGGGGGGGGTGGAACCAAGGCGCGGCTTCAAGCCGCGCCGCCAAAGGGAAGAGGCGGGGGCTCTGCCCCCCGCACATGGCACTCGAGCGGCGCCCAGGCCACGCCCCGCTGGCCGGGCCGCGCCGTCGTGCAGGACCGCGCCATCGCGCCGGGCCGCGCCGCTGCGCCACCGCACCGCCACGCCGCCGGCCGGGCCGGGTCGGACCCGGGTCAGGTCGACCCAGGGGGGGTCAGGCCGGGTTGGCCCGGACCCGGTCCCCCCGTTTTCGAATCGACTTCGGTCTTTTGCCCATAACTTGAGCTACGGACCTCCGATTGACTAACTGTCAGCGGCGATGAGATCCTTGGATCGAGACGGTGGATTTGGTATATCGCACTCAAAGTTTCCGAATACTTTGTGTTTGGCCGGGTTGGTTCGTACACGAAACTAACCGGGCCCTCAGAGCGGAAACGCTCATATCTTGAGCTACAGACGTCCGATTGATGTGTCGTCAGCTTTGTTGAGTTCCTCTTAGTGAGACAGATCTTTTGGCGTACTCCGCCCAAGGTTTGGACATAGGTGGAGTATGGTCGGGTTGGTTTTGCCTTAAAAACCAACCGGGCCCCTGGGACGAAAATGCCAATAACTCTCAGACCGGGCGTCCGATCGACGCGCCGTCTGTTGCGTTGAGTTCCTGTTGGCGATACAGAACTTTTGGATACATCAACTCTGGACATTGTGATAGTTGATGTATCAGCCTCTTGGCTCGTGGAGCGGACCCTCCCGAACGAGCTTGATGTGTGCGGGAACCCTAGTGCTGGCTGCGACTGCTACTCTGACGACGACGTTTGTGCAGGGATCCTCAATGGACTGCGACGATGAAGTCAGGTGGTCTTGTATCCTATGTGGGTCCTAGCTGTGCTGGTCTTGTATCCAATGTGGGTCCCATCTTAGATGATTCAATACTGGTCTTGTATCCTATGTGGGTCCCAGTATAGATGAATCAATGAAGACAGCTGGTCTTGTATCCTATGTGGGTCCTAGTTGTGCTGGTCTTGTATCCTATGTGGGTCCCAGCTTAGATGATTCAATACTGGTCTTGTATCCTATGTGGGTCCCAGTATAGATGAATCAATGAAGACAGCTGGTCTTGTATCCTATGTGGGTCCTAGCTGTGCTGGTCTTGTATCCTATGTGGGTTCCAGCTTAGATGATTCAATAATAGTCTTGTATCCTATGTGGGTCCCAGTACAGATGAATCAATGAAGAGTGTTGGTCTTGTATCCTATGTGGGTCCCAGCTTAGATGACTCAGTGCTGGTCTTTTATCCTATGTGTGTCCCAGCTTAGATGACTCAGTGCTGGTCTTTTATCCTATGTGGGTCCCAGCCGTGCTGGTCCTATATCCTATGTGGGTCCCAGCATAAATTAAACAATGAGGACGGCTGGTCTTGTATCCTATGTGGGTCCCAGCTTAGATGTTTCAGAATCTATGTCTGATCATCTCTTTCACCTTATCGATGATGTATACCTGTGTGAGCTGAATCCTCTGATATCCTATGTGGATTTCGTTTTGCTTTCCTATGTGCAATACGTTTACCTTCCTCTGTGGACTGAGTTGTACTTGGGCTCGGAGGTTGGAGCGTATTGGAATTGATAACTTAGGTATATGTATGGGCATATACCTAAGCAGTGTCGGTTGTTACTTCGTGATTGTATCTTACCTTTGTGGTTTATCCTTTGTGGATTTTGGGAGACCTTCAGGGGTCTCGCGGTCCCTACTGAGTAGCTTATACTCACCCCTGCACGAGCTATGCCCGCAATACGTTGTGTTGGTTGCAGACGACGGACAGCGTTGATCGTAGTTGCGGCTTGCTGAGCAGGACGGTACAAGGAGGTGGACCACTGGGAGAGACGTGCTCGGAGCGGACGACAGAACCCGAGAGGCAGTGGAGCTATCTGTACCCACCCTTCAGGTGCGAATTCTAGTGGACAGCTCGGTGTAGCGGCTTTTACTTTACAGTTGTTGTTTTCCCTTTCGATTTGTACTTTACTTTCAGATTGGGTTTGTATACTGGCCCATTTACTTTTCCGCACTTTCAGTTTTACTCTGTTCTTACTTAGTCTTTACTTTTCTGCTTGCTTACTCTGTGGTGTTTGTTTACTTTTCAAAGGCAATGCCTTCCCTTTTTACTGGGATTTACGCCTTGGTGCTAGTCACCAGCCCCTGGCCTATGGAAGGCGGGCTTGGGGTAGTCACGGCACGGGCCCCGAGGGCGGGTCGTGACAAATTGTAATCAGAGGTGTTCGGTTCTACCGCGAACTCTGATCTTTTCTATGTGATGCAATAATGTTTAGCGTATTCAGTGTGGTTATCAGTCTAGGGAGTCCAGTGTTGGTGCGGCGGCTGACGTATCCGTACACCCGGACCCTGACTTATGATTTCCGACTTAATGCACAAAAACATTGATTGCGTGTGTGTTTCAAAGTTTTCTTTGTGATTACTTTATATCAGCTCACCAAGTATACTGTTCTGATCGTGGTTCACCTGTTTCCTTTTCAGGATGGACCCACGACGACAGCCAGCTAGGGTTCCGAGAGTCGAGTGTGACGACAGCCCACCGAGCGACGAGGCCTCGGTGCAGGGCTCCTTGTCAGCAGAGGCACCGGGAGTACCTTTACCCGCTGAGCCACTGATGCTTCCAGCCACGACCACTGACGATGCACATCGCCTTGGAGCTCTGCATGAGTTCCAGCACTAGCAACCACCCATGTTTCGTGGGGAGATGGACCCCCAGGCAGCCGAGGACTGGATGGAGGCGGTCGTGCGAGTTTTCATGTCAGTGAGGACACCAGCCGACCTCATTGTGATCCTCGCAGCGAGCCTCCTGCACGCAGTAGCAGGACGATGGTGGAGCTTGATGCTCCAGGTGCACGATGAGGCATCTCTTCTCTGGACGGACTTTGAGAGCCTCTTCCGCTCGGAGTTCTTCCCAGCCACCCTTCGTGCAGTGCGTATCCAGGAGCTTCTTCAGCTGTGGCAGGGCAGCATGATGGTCGCTCAGTACTCGGCGAGATTTACCGATCTCTCGCGCTACTCGACTGACATGGTATGGGACACATTCTTCCGGGCCCGGACCTTCGAGCAGGGTTTGAGACACGAGATCAGGGCTTCGATGATCTCCCTCAACTTTCCGACACAGGAAGAGGTGTTGGAGAGGGCCCTTCTAGTGGGGAGTTTTCTCGCCGAGCAGGCTCCAGTGATAGGACCCTCCGCAGGACGGCCAGTAGCAGGGTCTTCTGCAGCTAGTAGTAGACAGGTGACGCAGAGGTCCAAGCGGGCCAGACCATCAGATGGGCAGTCACAGGATGAAGATTCGATTGTGCGGGGCACCCGAAGGAGAGCCAGCTACGCGAGGGGAAAACATTTCTACGCATGCAGTGGGCGAGGTCACATGGATCGAGACTGCCCGACTCATCTTACAGATGAGTAGCAGGCGGTAGAGGGACCTCCCAGACAGAGTTTCGGCCACGGTGGTCCGCAGGGTACAGGCGGACGAGGCAGAGGAGCTGGCCGAGTAGCTGATGGAGGGAGACACTTCGAGGTGTTGCCACCACCACCACCAGGAGGTCCGCCCCGACCGCATGGAGTAGGTGGACATGCGAGAGCTCAGCTTCAGGCAGTCGAGGCCTTCAATCATGGAGCTCTGGGAGTAGATGGACAGGAGCAAAACTAGTGGATACGTCCTTTTAACTTCTAGTTCTTTGTTTCTATTGTGTAGCATCACTGTATTAGGAGCTGCAATAATAAAAGATGCATACCTTTGTAATGTTTTCATTCCTGTCCACTTTTGTGTTGTTGCTAAGAGGTTCCAGTTTTGATTGTTGACTAGACCCTCACTTGTGAGACATCAACTAGAGGAGACCCAGTTGCCACCCACTGATGCCGACAGTGTGACTCAACCCTTGGAGGTGAGAGTAACGGTTGGATCTCTTGGTAGTAGCGTCGAGGCCTTACGACGTCATCCTTGGTGTGGATTAGTATCATCAATGTCGGGATTGACTGTATTAGGCAAAGAATGTGGTTCATCCAGGGGATGCGACCAGATTTCTCTTATCGGCAAAGAAGAAATCTTAGCATCTCTTGTGGAGCCGGAGATGGTCCAGGCCACAGCTGAGATGGTCTAGGTCATCCAGGCGAGGATGAGGACAGCTCAGAGCCGGCAGAAGTCTTACGCAGACAGGAGGCAGAGGCCACATGAGTTCAAGGATGGCGACCACGTCTTCTTGCGGGTCTCACCTTGACGTGGTATATGGAGATTTGGCCGAGGCAGCAAGTTATCTCCGCGCTTCATCGGACCCTTCCAGGTCCATAGCAGGATTGGTGAGGTGGCTTATCTCCTGGCTCTACCACCTCAGTTGCACCGGGTGCACGACGTCTTCCACGTATCTCAGCTGAGGAGATACGTGCACGACCCGACGCACATCATTGACCATGGAGAGAATGACGTTGACGATGGGGAGACTTTTACGGAGGTCCCGGTGGAGATAGAGGATCGACAAGAGAGGGTCCTACGTGGGCGATCGATTCCTCTTGTGCGAATCAGATGGCAGCACGGGAACCTCCAGGAGAGCACATGGGAGCGGGAGGCTCAGATGCGTGCTCAGTACCCTCATTTGGTTCCCTAGTTTTTGATGTATCTTTACGGGGACGTAAAGCCCCGAGGTGGGAGTAATGTAAAGAAACGTAAACTTCAAGGGAAATTTTTTCTTAATTTTCTTTGGAATTTTACAAGAACGCGGTTTCTGACGGCACCTGATTCTGAGGCCTGGAGTGCCCGGAATTAATTTTTGAAGTTCGGCTCGGGTACGTTCAGTGAACGAACGAGCGGGAATTTCTAACTTTTGATCCGGTGCTCGGAATTGAAATCTGAGGACACCGATGAACTCGCAGCGCCAATATTCGCTTAAGGAGACCTTTTTTGAGGTTGCGTTTTATGTGGAATGAAAGTTGGTTTTGGGAGAAATTATAAGAAGTTAAATAAAAATGTGGAAACACTTTTTATTTTTAACTTGCTAGTTTTTTTTTCTCCCAAAGGGAGTTAGAGGTGGGACCTACATCCACTTAACCTCCCTTGGGAGGATTAAGTGTGGTGGGGCCCACACGAAGCATAACTCTTCACCTTATCTTTTAAAACTCCCTTAACCTTCTATTTTAATTAACTTGACTAGTGGGGTTATTAAATGGGTTGAGTTGTCTTAATTCAAACCTTTTAATTTCAAATGGTTTGGTTGAGTAAATAAAATAATCCCTTATCTTATTTTATTTGGTTAGAATTCTCTAGCCTCCTTGTGAGTTTTTGAAGCCTTCTTCTTCTTCTTCTTCTTCTTCAAGCTTTTACGAAGAACGCGAAGAACCTTTGAGCTTCGACGAAGAACGCCACGTTCTCGGGAACCGTCTTCCGCGACGCTATACCCGCGACACCGACAACGTCTTCTTCCGCATCAACTCTTCTTCGAAGATTTCCCGCGACGAAATCCTCGTCAAATAACTTTGAATCCTCGCTCACGACATCAACGTCCTTCTTCCGTGACGCCGACCACTGCGACGCGTCTTCCCCGGGTCGTTGACGATCATCGATCTTGAAACCGAGGTAGGGGTTTGTTGTTGATTTTTTATTTACTCTCATTCTTGGTTCTAGCATGATAATCTTGGATATATATTTAAGGGTTATCATCTAACGAGAGGGGGGTCGGACCGCAAAAACATGGCTGAATCCCCCCTCCTTTGTTCTTGATTATTATTATTTTCTTGTGATGAACGAGATGGAGTGGTGTCGTCGCACCATGCGGGAATCATTCGACGATTATTGTGCGGCGCCGTCGCGCAGCGCCGTGGAAAGATTATCTTGAATGCGACGCCGTCACGCCACGTCTAAGGATACCAAAGGCGCCGAAACCGGAGCGGGGCCGCGGCGGAGGGGCGCGATGCCGTCGCACCGTGCCGGATGACGAAGACCGCGGCCGGTTCCGGGCCGCGGCGGAAACGGGAAGACCGGCGGCCAGCCGGGCCGCCGGTGTCGGAAGCTGGAAAGGGGACCGGCCTTACCGGTCCCGTTGAGGAAGGACCGGCCGGCCATGTCGGGCCGGTCGGAAGGGAGACAAACCGGGGGAATTAATTCCCCCGGCTGGCCAAAACCGGCCCCCCATAAAGGGGGGGCCGTAGTTACACCAAGGGGGGCAGCGCCCCAACATTTTTCTCAAAGGCGGGCCCCCACGAGGGGGGGGGGGGGCGTGGAACCAAGGCGAGGCTTCAAGCCGCACCGCCAAAGGGAAGAGGCGGGGGCTCTGCCCCCCGCGCGTGGCACCCGAGCGGCGCCCATGCCGCGCCGCCGCCGGCCGGGCCGCCCCGCCGTGCCGGACCGCGCGGCCGCGCCGCCAGCCGGGCCGGGTCGGGTCGACCAAGGGGGGGTCGGGCCAGGTTGGCCCGGACCCGGACCCCCCGTTTTCGAATCGACTTCGGTCTTTTGCCCATAACTTGTGCTACGGACATCCGATTGACGAACCGTTAGCGGCGATGCGATCCTTGGATCGAGGTGGTCGATTCAGTATATCGCACTCAATGTTTCGGAATACTTTGAGTTCGGCCGGGTTGGTTCGTACACGAATGTAATCGGGCCCTCAGAGCGGAAACGCTCATATCTTGAGCTACGGACGTCCGATTGACGTTCCGTCATCTTTGTTGAGTTCCTCTTAGTGAGACAGATCTTTTGGAATACTCCGCCCGAGGTTTGGACGCAGGTGGAGTACGGTCGGGTTGGTTTTGCCTTAAAAACCAACCGGGCCCCTGGGACGAAAAAGCCAATAACTCTCAGACCGGGCGTCTGATCGACGCGTCGTCTGTTGGGTTGAGTTCCTGTTGGCGATACGGAACTTTTGGATACATCAACTCTGGAATTTGTGATAGTTGATGTATCAGCCTCTCGGCTCGTGGAGCGGACCCTCCCGAACGAGCTTGCTGTGTGCAGGAACCCTAGTACTGGCTGTGACTTTTACTGTGACGACGACGTTTGTGCAGGGATTCTCAGTGGACTGCGATGATGAAGACAGTTGGTCTTGTATCCTATGTGGTTCCTTGCTGTGCTGGTCTTGTATCCTATGTGGGTCCCAGCTTAGATGATTCAATACTAGTCTTGTATCCTATGTGGGTCCCAGCTTAGATGATTCAATACTGGTCTTGTATCCTATGTGGGTCCCAGTATAAATGAATCAATGAAGACAACTGGTCTTGTATCCTATGTGGGTCCTAGCTGTGCTGGTCTTGTACCCTATGTGGGTCCCAGCATAGATGATTCAATACTGGTCTTGTATCCTATGTGGGTCCCAGTACAGATGAATCAATGAAGAGTGCTGGTCTTGTATCCTATGTGGGTCCCAGCTTAGATGACTCAGTGCTGGTCTTGTATCCTATGTGGGTCCCAGCCGTGCTGGTCCTGTATCATATGTGGGTCCCAGCATAAATGAAACAATGAGGATGGCTGGTATTGTATCCTATGTGGGTCCCAGCTTAGATGTTTCAGTATCTATGTCTGATCATCTCTTTCACCTTATTGATGATATATACATATGTGAGCTGAATCCTGTGCTATCCTATGTGGATTTCGTTTTGCTTTCCTGTGTGGAATACGTTTACCTTCCTATGTGTACTGAGTTGTACTTGGTCTCGGAGGTTGGATCGTATTGGAATTGATGACTTTGGTATATGTATGGTCACATACCTAAGCAGTGTCAGTTGTTACTTCGTGATTGTATCTTACCTTTGTGGTTTATCCTTTGTGGATTTTGGGAGACCTTAAGGGGTCTCGGGGACCCTACTGAGTAGCTTATACTCACCCCTGCACAGGCTATGCCCGCACTACGTTGTATTGGTTGCAGACGACGGACAGCGTTGATCGTAGTTGAGGCTTGCTGAGCAGGACGGTACAAGGAGGTGGACCACTGGGCGAGACGTTCTCGGAGTGGACTGCGGAACCCGAGGAGCAGTGGAGCTATCTGTACCCACCCATCAGGTGGGAATTCCCGTGGACATCTCGGTGTAGCGGCTTTTACTTTACAGTTGCTGTTTTCCCTTTCGAGTGGTACTTTACTTTCAGTTTGGGTTTGTATATTGGCCCATTTACTTTTCCGCACTTTCAGTTGTACTCTGTTCTTACTTAGTGTTTTCTTTTCCGCTTGCTTACTCCGTGGTGTTTGTTTACTTTTCAAAGGCAATGCCTTGCCTTTTTACTGGGATTTACGCCTTGGGGCTAGTCGCCAGCCCCTGGCCTATGGAAGGCGGGCTTGGGATAGTCACGACACGGGCCCCGAGGGCGGGTCGTGACAAATTGGTATCATAGGAGTTCGGTTCTACCGCGAACTCTGATCTTTTCTATGTGAAGCAATAATGTTTAGCGTATTGAGTGTGGTTATCAGTCCAAGGAGTCCAGTGTTGGTGTGGCGGCCGACGTATCCGTACACCAGGACCCTGACTTCTGATTTCCGACTTAATGCACGAAAACATTGATTGCGTGTGTGTTTCAAAGTTTTCATTGTGATTACTTTATATCATCTCACCAGGTATACTGTTCTGACCGTGGCGCACCTGTTTCCTTTTCAGGATGGCCCCACGATGGCAGCCAGCTAGGGTTCTGAGAGTCGAGTGTGACGACAGCCCACCGAGCGACGAGGCCTCGGTGCAGGGCTCCTTGTCAGCAGAGGCACCGGTAGTACCTTTACCCGCCGAGCCACCGATGCTTCCCGCCACGACCGCTGACGATGCACGTCGCCTTGGGGATTAACCTATAAGTGTTTCATATGTAATATTATTATTCCAAAAAAGGGTAAATAATAATAGATATTGAGGGACTAAAACCATAGATTTAATGAGATACATAACACAATAGATGATTCATTTGAAGGTTTTTTTGGAGATTACACCTAGGAGGAGGCCCAAACAAGATACAAATAATGAGTATATTGACTTCCGGTTCATAAATAATCTAGAAATATTATATTTAATTGAGGAAAACAATGATACTGATGAGGATTATTTCAACTCAATGATAATATTGATAACTTGGTGGAGTATATTGACTCAAGGTACAGAAGGAACCAATGATAGTTTATCAACTAACGGTGAATTTTTTGGTCTGACATATAGGTTATTCTATGAAGTTTCAATCTAGGAAACCTATGTGGATAAGGTAGGTATATGAAAGGGATTATAACTCACCCATATATAAGGAAACCAAGAGAAATATATCAATTCATGTTTTTTAAGAGGCCTAAAAGTTAATCTCAACTAATGGTTTTCTCTTGATCAAGGTATGGTTCATATGTTTTATCTCTTAAAAGATCATTTGACCCATTTTTATATGTTCTTAGTAGTACCAATTATTTTCCTTTAGGGATAGTGATGTATATTAATGGATTGGTATGAATAATTGATAGTGAATCATGTCAAAGATCTCGAATGGTGGTGTAAGGGAGGAGCCCCGATGATGTTGACTGATGGGACTGAAGTACCTTTGTGATAAAATATGTAAACAATGGATTTTTTTATTTTTTTATCAACTAATATTTTCTTGTACAATAATGGTTTTGTTATCCAGGAAAAATGATGATACTAAGTTAAAAAGAATTAGGTTTCTGAGATATATATTGCTAAATGAAGAAGTCTTTTTTTAGATAAAATGTATTTAAAAAGGATGTTGATAAATATTGAGAGGTCAGAAGTTAGAATGTTTCTAAAACATTATAAACCAAATAAAGTGATGTTTTTCTGATAATTAAGTTCTCATAAATCATGAATATGTTTATGATAAATGATTTTGAAGAAATGTGGAGAGTTTTTATGAAATTTGAATCAATAAAAAATAGTTGAAAATTTGATCTGATTTGAAAAACGAATCCAAAATTCACTAAATCAGGACCTGTTTTAAGAGAAAAATTGTAATCTAATTTCAATGAAAATTAGAACCAGCTTTCAGAGAAGAATCAAAACCATGATTTTGAGAAAATCAAAACCGTTTTTTAAATAGAAAAAAGTTTATGACAAAATCAAAACTAGTTTTCAAAGAAAAACGAGAACCCTGTTTCTAAGAAAATTGGAAGAATTTTTCTATGAAAATAAGAACAAAGAATCTACCAAATTCAGAACTTGTTTTTGGAGAAAATCGGAGCCATGATATGGAGAAAATTGGAACCAATTTTCTGAGAAAATTCTAAACTAATTTTTTGAGAAAATAGGAACTAGTTTTCTGAGGGATATCAGAACCACGATTCTGATAAAATCAAAACCATTTTTATAAAAAAAACCACCACCAATATTCTAATAAAATCAAAACCAGTTTTATATGAAAATTAGAAATTTGATTCTAAGCAAATCAGAACTATATTTCTGAAGAAAATTGAAACCATGATTCTGAGAAAATTTGAACCAATATTCTGAGAAAAATTAAAACCATAATTCTGAAAAAATCTGAACCACTTTTCTGAAGAAAATCATAACCATGATTCTAAGAAAATCAGACCCAAGATACATCTTTATCATACATAAACAAAATTACACCCAATATCCAGCATTATCAATCTATGAAATATATGAAAATTTGAAGAAGTCAAACTTGAATTTCAATTTTTCATAAATCTCTTAGAAATTTAATGATGTTTGAGAAGGCCTATGAATAAACATTAAATGTGAGAGAATTTTGAGTTTTTATAATTAACGAAGTCAAAAATATTTCATGTTTCCTACCTTTTTTATTTGAGATGCCTATAAATACATGCTCAGATAATTCATTAATATGAAACTTTTACAAATGTGTAAAAGGTAGACCATTGGGGAATTCAATGTGAAAATTTCCTACCTGAATGAAGAATATTTGTTTTATGTTTTTTTAGGAGATAAAACATATAATCACTATGATGTGAAAAAACAAGTAAAAAAATTCTATGAAAAGATGAAACACTATTTTGAGAAAATAAGAACAACATTTTTGAAAAAATAGGATCCATCTGTTTTCAAAAATTGGATCTCACATTCTTAGTGTGCTGAAGATTCAATAAATATTGCATTCTTTTTTCTTGGCACAATTATTTTATAAGAAGACGTTGTAAACTAACAGGAGTAAGAATAATATTTCTTATCATGAGATATAAGGTGTCTAGTGGGACTTGGAACAAGTTGTATTCACTAATTCATAATAGCATATTTTCATAGACCCATGGGAGGTGGTATGGAAATGACATAGGTTCTCACACTAAAGTCAAACCTTATAAATTGTGTTTGCATTTCTTTCATTACTACTTTATCATTCATGAGTATTTATTAAATATTTATAAGGGTTTAAATCATTACAGGTTTTTGGGGATCAATTTCTAATTTTTTTGAGACTTATAATAATTAAACAACTTATTCAAACCCCTCCCCCCTTATGAGTTATTATTCGATCATTGTATCTTCAATTGGTATCCAATGGAAGGTTCCATTATTCAATCCTTACCATAGGTAATATCAATTATTTCAATAGTTTAGATATTTCTACATTAGATAGAAAAATTTATTATGGATGAAAAAATAGGATGATTCCATATCTTCTATCATTTGGACTGGAAGTTGTTAATGCTAATACTATGAGTTTTCCACCTTTTGAGAATAATTCCCCTATAATGCTTTCTTATAAGAGAAATATACAAGTTGATGAAATTTATAGAAATAAAATATTTATGTCCTAATCGGTAAATGTTTATCAAAAAGTGATGGGTCTCAAAACATCAAAAGTATGTTGGAGAAGATGTAATGTGTTTTAGAAAGGAATACTAAAGTTAATGAAGAAAATATGATAATCTAGATTATTAAGTATGAAGACATTAGAATGAGGGATGAAGAAAAAATTGATGAATAATTCACCAGATTAAATAAATTTTTTTGCTAAATTAGTGGATTCATAGATATCCTGTAAGATTCTTCAATTGTGGAGAAACTTATGAGAATCTTCCTATTCAGTTTTTATTGAAAAAATTATTCTTAAACTATAACGATGATTTATTTCTTGTTTAATTGTATAAAATTCATGTTTCTTATGAAATGTGAAAATCCCCAATGTTTAAAAACATAATAAAAGATGAAATATATTTTAAAGCAATGAGAAAGATGAAAATACAATATATTGAATAAGCATATCCTTCATTGCCTCAAGATAATGAGGATGATGAGTTGAATGAAAAAAATCATGTCCCTTATATATATGAAGTATTGAAGAGGAGGTTGAATGTATGGAGGTAAAATTATTCTCAAATGTTTTGAGTTTGGTGGAATCAGACACTTTTCTATGAATATTTATAAGAATAAATATGTAGAATATCGAGATGATTCAGATGAAAATCCTTGAAGAAATAAGTGGAATGAAAATGATTTTTCACCAGATAAAATAGTAATTTTAGTAGAAATAAAAGAAGTATGTTGAGTACAAAATTTGAATCAGACTTAATTGAATACTATTCAACTAAGGATAAAAGTTCATAAAAATTTATAGCCTTCATTTAAAATTTTTAGAAAATAAAGGATTCCTCGTATAGTGAAGAAGGTGGTGAAAAATCATATAAATAAATTCAGCTCAGAACCGCACTTTTTGAATACCTTGAGAAACAAATTCTCAATAATGAAAATAAAGTAATTAAAATTGATTTTCAAACAGATTTTGATGTAATAAAAGTTTTCATGAAGTAAGAATATGATACATTACGAGCTTTTATGTTATAAACCTAGAATTTATGAACCGAGAATTATAATTGAAGATTAAAAATATGCTAGAAGCTAAGGAATTCAAGGATAAAAAATTATAATAATAAATTATTGAGTCTGAAAGTACCTTTATCAAGATGAATGAAAACTTCAACAATGATTCCGAATTAAAAACTGATACTTCTAATGTCATGAACCAGGCCGGATCGACATCCAACCCGGTGCCCGACCTGGCCCGCGACATGTCCCGAAGGGCGTTCCCGATCCCCACGGGCTGGAACAAGTTCCCGAGTATCGTATGTAACAAGTGGGAATGATTTTAACCGAAATAAAAGACAGAAAAACAACTATCCAGATAACTAAACTGAAATTCGAAATAGACAACCAAACGTGCCTTCAAAATATGAACAGGTTTAAACTATACAATTCGAAACAATAACTAAAAAGAAAATAAAACATCGGAAACTTAAACCCATAATCAAACCTCCCAGAAAAAATAGTGGCCACATCAACACCACTCTTCCTGAAAAGACCAACTACCACCTGAACCACCATCATTGAGCATGAAGTCACAACCTGGAATGCAGAAGAAACAGAATCTACATACACTCAAAGATGTATATAGGGTGTGAGCTAAAAGCCTAGTAGGATGACACCGCGAAATGGTTCCATGCATAATTATTAAAATAAAAATACATTTGAAATTTAACAAAATAACAATAAATAAGTCTTTAATTAATTTTTAATGAAAACGGGTCTTAAGGGGGAACTTCTCTAAAAGGAAAACAACTCAAATTAACTTGCACACATGCACACACACCCACCCACACACACACACAGACGCACACACACATGTACACATGCGAACACACTTTACTTGGTAACCCCATTGTCACACTGTGTGCCAACGGTGAGCAGCAAGCAGAGGAAGAGCCCAATAGATGGGAGACCCTAAAGATACTAGCGAGATGTGGAGCCCTAGAACCTCACGTCTCGGTGAACCATATCACACATTCCCGTGCACAAGCCACTGGTAGGGAAACACCTCCTACCATAGTGGTCTCCAGTCATCATCCAATGTTTAGTTAGTGTTGTAAGTGTCAATCCCACTATGTGAAACTGGGCCGATGCCACTCCCGTATCACTAGCACGCTAGTCTAGTCCGCCCACCTAGTACCCAGGCTTCCCGTTTGTGCTCAAGTAATTCAAAGTTCATGCCACATGTCATAATCATGCACTCAAACCCAATAAGATACTACACATGCCAAAAAAACCATTTTCACACACAAAAACACCATTTGAAATAATACACTCGCTATTTTTTTTCCAAAACACGCTTCACACTATTGATATAATATAATAAACCACTTAAAAGTTTATAAAACAACAACAAAGGAGTGTCATATGGTTTTACACACACAAAGGTAACCTATTAGAAATCCAATACACATTCCAACATCGCACGCTGTCAAGTACAATAAAAAGTGTGACCAGCACCACCAAAAGGTTTGATGGAAAACCCTTACACCATTGTCTAAACCACATAGTTTAATATGAAATAAATAAAAGCTTATAAAAAAATTTAGAAGAAATCGCTTAACGTTAACCACAAATCTCACACAAAAACATATTTTACGACCAAACACACCCGACGGCAAGTAAAAAAACAGTTGGCACCACATACACGACTTAATAAGATAACCGCACAATTTAAATGTCACTAATAGTGTTCTCAGCAGAAAACAACCAATAATATGATCAATATACAAAACAATTTCAATGAAAATCAAACATCAAATAAAACTTAATTCACACAAAAAAAATTAATAAAAAATATGCAAAACAATATAAAAATTGCAAATTAATTCATTGGATAATAATTAAACGGGGAACCACCTACCTCGAGACAGTGGCGGATGGACCGAGGTGAACCAAAACATTGCGAACTTGGAGCGAAACACCCGCCGCACGACCATCGCACCTCTAAGGACCTCGCGCAAACCCAAAACACGAATTCAACAAAAACTTCATGTCAGAACCTTAAAAACAACATATCGAAAAAAGCATTAAAATCGATCCAAAATGAGCTCAATTTGGACGCAAACGACATCATACTCTTACCCGAAACTCTACCAAAAAGAAAAAACAACTAATAGAAATACCACGCACCTGTGGAAGAGATAAGGGGGGGGGGCTAGCCGGAGCTTAAAGGGTGTCGTCGGATGTGAGATGTGCTGGGAAAGAGTTGCAGCCAAGGGGAGAAGTGTGCTGGATATTGTGCCAATATGGGAGACATGCACGATGGGGGTCGCAGAGTACCGGGTCGGGTGGGCTGGCGAGGGGTTAGGGAGATGGAGATGTAGTTCCAGACATGGGAGACGGACGGGAGGGCCAACAAGATGAGCGGCTGAAAAAAAAAGGCCGGCAAGGAGGCAGGAGGTGTGGCGTGTCCGGGCAGTAGCAGGGGGTGCGACGAGCTGAGGGGGAGGTTGGCCGGGAGGGGGGTCGCCAGACATAGGTGCGGTTGGGATGAGTCGGGCCAGGAGGAGAGGGTGGAGGGTGCGAACCAGGCAGGAGGAAGGTCGAGGCGAGGTATCGTGGGGGAAAGCAGGGATGGGGTCCGGTGTGGGTAGGGGGATGCACGATGGGAAGGGGTGGAAGATAGAGTTGGCGGCGGCCCATGTTGCGGTGCAAGAAGGAGGAGGTGCTGCAGCTTGAGAGAAAGAAGAAGCAAAAAAACCAAAGGGGGAGGAAGCAGCGGGATGCGCCGCACAAGGAGAATATGGGAAAAAAATGAAGAAGGGGGGGGGGGGTCCGCCGACACCCTAGCCAAGGGGGAAGAAAAAAAAAGTGAACAGTAAAGAATAAAATAAAAAGAAAACTAAATAAAAACTAAAACAAACTCAATAAAAATAAAAATTACAATAATAATATTAAACTAAAACTAACAATAAAAATAATAGTTGGAGTAATAATAATAACATAAATTTTTTTTTCATCCTTAGAACTAATAATAATAATAATAATAAAACTAAAGAAATAATAATAATAATAATAATAATAATAATAATAATCTCAATGAAATTATTATGATTATTATTATAAAAACAATTGTTAGTTCATTTTTTTCATTAATTAAACATCGGCAAGGTGGTCGGTGAACCGGGCGGGGCTGCGCGACGAACCAAGCGAGGCTGCACAGCTTCGACCACGTTGCGCTGGACGCAAACAAGTCCCAAACACAACGAACTAAAAAATATTAAGTCAGTTTTGGACCTGAACTACCCGACACAAAGAAATTTAATAAAATAAAAAAAATTAGAAATGATGGGTGTGACAATTCTCCCCACCATAAAGCTTTCCGTCCCCGGAAAGCCACAACTAAGACCAGACCCCAAAACAGAAAACCACACTCCTTTAAGGCTCAAAGCGGATCTCCACAAACATCTAGCAAGGAGAGGTAAAAGTATTGTGGCAAGATACAGTGAATCAAATACAAAATAAAGAAACGCGTAAAAAGACATTACGATATGTGTCGCCCGCCCCAAAGAGCTAGAACGCCTCCAGGTGATTGTTTTAGAAAACGAACTCTTGAACCCACAGGAACCAACATCACAAGATGAAACACCTCAAGAACTCCGAAACTGAAACCACACCACTTGGCTAAAATGAACAAATAAGGTCAAACCACTTCCAGAGAACATTCTTATCACTTATCACCAAGTCATCTTTAGAAACAGAACCAAAAGGTCAACGTGGGGAAGCTCGAGGGGCTCCCGGCCATTATGAACCTACTAATTCCCAAGAAGCGACTAGAAAACCGACACAGATAAGTTCAAGTGGACTCCCCACCATTAAAGAAAAGTCCACCACTGATTCATTCTAGAGATATTCGTGTGAGACCCAATGTAGGTCTCCCCACCATTAAGAACCTACCAATGCCCATGGCGAGAGTAGAAAACCAACTAGGGAAGGTCCAGCCAGACTCCCCACCATTAACGAAAGTCCAACACTGATTTATTCCAGAGACCTTTGTGCGAGACTCATCGTGGGTCTCACCGCCATTAGAACTAACAAAGATACATAACTTTATAAATTTTCCGACGGTTACCAAGAACCCCACCACCAGGGGCGGGGAGTGTCGGGCCTAACTATCGGTCGTCAAAACCACGTCCGGAGACAAACCAACATCCCCAAATCCCATGATGAGTATCTTTAAAAATTAAGAATTATTTACCCAGCAGACTCCCATAAGGACCACTAATGTGATTTCATCCAGTGGGACGCAACCCCCAAGACATTAAGGCATTGAGGTGGACATGCCTCTGCATAGTCATTGAAACCTTACACAACCAGAAGGGTTGTTAGAAACGGAACAACCAGAGAAACCAATTTAAGCTGATTTTACTCTCAACACCGATGACAGAAATAATGTCTGGGTCCCATACACTCCCGGGGTTCCTGACCACGCGCCAGCTTCACTCCGAGGAATATGGATGGAGCCCTTATGTTTGATGTATCTCCTGCTTCGCAGTCAGGTATTGAGGACTCCCGAGCGGAGCTTCCCCTTCTGGTGTCACACGCAATCATACTGCACCCGAAGCAACACCAACAGACAGAACACACCATGACATCTAATTACTCTCACACTGAACATTCCCCAGAACGAGATCTTAGATGGTACACGCGCATCACCCATTGTTACACTGAATGAGAACATGACACCACAAATGGTCACCAAGCACAATCATTGTTGTCGAGAGAAACATTGCGCTGAGAAAGACTTTAAATCGCATCTTTAACAAAATGTGATTCTTGCAAACGACCATAACAGCCTCATACGACTGGGTCTGCCAAACTATTAGCCTATCATGACCCTTTTCTTAAATGAAACCGTAGAAGGACCAAATTTCATTTAAAACAACAGCTTGCACCGACAACCCCAGGTTTCACCCACCTTTGCACTTCGAAAAGAACTCACACTGCAAGTGGTCACCAAACATGACCCTTACAGCCAATGAAAACACTGCAACCCATTCAAGACATCGGTAAGAACTGATAACTTTGAATCGCCTTCATCAGTCCCCGCTAGAATTTCTTTCACCGCTTCCAGGGGAACTTTTAGACACAACAATTTTAAAATTCATACCTGACAACTAAGATAGAACAAAGAGATTAAGTCCCCTTCAACTCCCCCCACGTCTTCCATTCCAATGCGAGAGGATCCGCTTAACTGGAAAGGACAACTGACAACTTATCATTATCTCTCAAAAGGGAGAGTCCTTATTTTAATCAACTGGAGGGTCGGACAACAGTGAACTGCCTATGGCCGCACTTCAATTACATGTTAACGCTTTATGGGGGGCATGCACCTGTCAAGATAGGAAACCACAGACCCAATAAAACTGGTCCAATGGCCAATAAATATCACAAGCGAATGTTAAACGTGTAGGGGAAACCACTTCACGGGCTTTCCGCATCACTTTTCAAAACAGACCATTAACCACACGCTTGCTTACCAAACTACCAATAAGAATTCACACATGGAAAACAAATCATTCAGAAAGGATCCTCAGCTCAAAATGCCTCACATCCATCATTTCCAAAACAACAGGACACACCACACAAACACCGTTCACTAAAACACCAAATTTTCATTTAACAAAACATTTTGAAGATAAGAAAAGCTTGTTGGTTCACAAACACCAATGGTGTCCCATGGACCATGCACATGCATGTTCCCATGCCACACCGACAACCACCTCATTTCCATATAGGCACTCATCCCCTTATTCTATTAACCATTTCTTTTTCCCATATACACTCAAGTGTGTGGTTGCCCACGAGAACACCATGGATCAAAATCAAACCATTTCATTTTTCAAAACCAAAACATCCAACCCACACTTTTCAAACCTCACAGACCATTTCATTATTAAATCACTTCACTTGAGAACATTATCCAAGACCAAAACATTTTTACATAAAAACCAAATATCCACGAATCCAAAACAAAGAGATGAGAAATGTCGTAATAGAAAACTTGTGTCAGCGGGTGGCTGAAACGTATGGTTGGCGGTTATAGGCCAGCCACGCCACCACCCCAGAGGGTATTTTAGGACATTGTCCCTGGATTCACATGGCTTGCCAGACCATGTGAGCTCACTGGGACCATTGACCATACCCATTTTCATATCCCTTAGACAAGATTTTATGCAAGGACCATAAACTCAGACAAACCACAACATACTTTGGTAACTCGAGTCCCGCCACGAGGTGTCCTGGCCAAGCACCTTACTCATAGCCAGTACATCGAGTCCCGAAAACTTCATCTCAAGTCTACCGTGACTCTATCCCAAAATAAAATGACCCAAGAGAGAAAACCTCTCTCTGATACCATTTTGTCACGAACCAGGACGGGTTGCCATCCAACCCGGTGCCCGAACCGGCCCACGACATGACCCGAAAGGCGTTCCCGATCCCCACGGGTTGGAACAAGTGCCCAAATATCGAAAGTAACAAGTGGGAACGATTTTACCTGAAATAAAATACATAAAAATAATTATCCAGATAACTAAACTGAAATTAGAAATAGACACCCAAACGTGCCTTCAAACTATGAACAGTTTTAAAGTCTACAATTCGAATCAATAACTAAAAGGAAAATAAAATAGAAAAAACTGAAACCCATAATCAAACCACCCGGAAAATAAGAGGCCACATCAACACCACTCTTCCTGAAAAGACCAACTGCCACCTGAACCACCATCACTGAGCACGAATTCACAACCTGGAATGCAGTAGAAACAGAATCTATATACACCCAAGGGTGTATGTAGGGTGTGAGCTAAAAGCCCAGTAGGATTCCACCAAGAAAAGGTTCCACGCATAATTATTAAAAGACAAATACATTTGCAATTTAGCAAAATAAAAATAAATAAGTGTTTAAAGAATCTTTAATGAAATCAGTTTTTAAGGGGGAACTTCTCTAGAAAGAAAATCAACTCAAATTAACTTGCACACATTCACCCCCCCCCCCCCCCCACACACACACAAACGCATGCACACACGAACACACACACACACACACACACTTTTCTTGGTAACCCCAATGTCACATCGTGTGCCGACGGTGAGCAACATTCAGAGGAAAAGCACAATACATAAGAGACCCTAAAGATATTAGCATGAAGTGGGACCCTAGAACCTCACGTCTCGGTGAACCGTATTACACATTACCGTGCACGAGCCACTGGTATGGAAACACCTCCTACCATAGTGGTCTCCTGTAATCATCCAATGTTTAGTTAGTGTTGTAAGTGTCAATCCCGCTAAGTGAAACTGGGTCGATGCCACTCCGGTATCACTAGCACACTAGTCTAGTCCACCCACCTAGTACCCAGGCTTCCCATTTGTGCTCAAGTAATTCAAAGTTCATGACACATGTCATAATCATGCAATCAAACCCAATAAGATACTACACACGCCAAAACAACCATTTTCACACACACAAAAAACCATTTGAAATAATACACTCGCTAATTGTTTTTTTCAAAACACGCTTCACACAATTGCCATAATATAATAAACCACTTAAAAGTTTATAAAACAACAAAAAAAGAGTGTCACATGGTTTTACACACACAAAGGTAACTGCTTAGAAATCCAAAACACATTCCAAAATCGCACGCCCTCAAATACAATAAAACGTGTGACCTGCACCACCAAAAGGTTTGATGGAAAACCCTTACACCATATAAAAACACCATTGTCTAAACCACATAGTTTAACATGCCAAAAATAAAATCTTATAAAACAATTTAGAAGAAATAACTTAACTTTAACAACTAAGGTCACGCAAAAACATCGTTTACGACCAAACGCACCCGATTCTATGTAAAAAAACAATTCACACCACTTACATAACTTAATAAGATAACCGCACAATTTAAAAGTCACTAGTAGAGTTCTCTGTAGAAAACACCCAAAAATATGATCAATATACAAAACAATTTCAATGCAAATAAAACATCAAATAAAACTTATTTCTCACAACAAAAATTAATTAAAAATATAAAAAACAAAATAAACATTGCAAATTAATTCATCAGATAATAATTAGATGGGGAACCACATACCTCGAGACAGTGGCGGATGGAACGAGGTAAACCAAAACATTACGAGCTTGGCACGAAACACCCGCCACATGACCATCACACATTAAAGGACCTCATGTAAACCCAAAACACAAATTCAACAAAAACATCATGTCAGAAACTTAAAAACAACATATCGACAAAAGTGTTAAAATCGAACAAAAATCAGCACAATATGGACCCAAACGACATTGGACTCTTACCCGCAACTCTAAAAAAAATTAAGAACAACTAATAGAAATAAAATGAACATGTGGAAAAGATAAGGGGGGGGGGGGATAACCGGAGCTTAATGGGGGTCGTCGGAGGTGAGGATTGCTGGGAATGAGTTCCAGCAAAGGGGAGCAGTGCGCTGGATATTATGCCAATAGGGGAGACATGCATGATGGGGGTTGTGGAGCAGCTGGTCAACTGGACTGGTTAGGGGTTAGAGAGCAGGAGATGCAGTGCCGGACATGGGAGTTGGAGGGGAGGGCCAACAACATGAGCGGTTGAGAAATAAAAGTCCGGCAAGGAGGCAGGAGGTGCGGCGCGTCCCGGCAGTAGCAGGGGGTGCGACGAGCTGAGGGGGAGGTCAGCCAGGAGGGGGGTCGCCGGACAGAGGTGTGGTCGGGATGAGTCGGGCCAGTAAGAGAGGGTGTAGGGTGCAAATCAGGCAGGAGGAAGGTCGGGGAGACATATCATGGGGGAAAGCAGGGCTGGGGTTCGTCGTGGGAAGGGGGATGCATGACGGGAAGGGGTGGAAAATGGAGCCAGCGGCGGCCCTTGCTGCAGTGCGAGAAGGAGGAGGTGCTGTAGTGTGAGAGAAAGAAGAAAAAAACAAAAGGGGTGGAAGCAGTGGGATGCTCCACATAGGGAGAAGAAGGGAAAAAATTAAGAAAAGGGGGGTCCACCAAAACCCTTGCCAAGGGGGAAGAAAAAAAATTGAAAAGGAAAGAATAAAATAGAAAGAAAACTAAATAAAAACTAAAACAAACTCAGAGACAATAATAATAACAATAATAATATTAAACTAAAAATAAAAATAAAAATAAATGTTGGAGTAATAATAATAACATAAATATTTTTATTCATCCGTAGAACTAATAATAAAAATAATAAAACAAAATTAATAATAATAATAATAATAATAATAATAATATTGCAATTATTATGATTATTATTATCAAAACAATTGTTTGTTCATTTTATTTCATTAATTAAACATCATCAAGGCGTGTGGTGAACCGGGCGGGGCCGCATGACGAACCAAGAAAGGCAGCGCAACTTCGACCACATTGTGCTGGATGCAAACAAGGCCCAAACACAACGAACTCAAAAATATTAAGTTAGGTTTGGACCCGAACTACCCGACGCAAAGAAATTTAATAAAATAAAAAAAAATAGAAAAAGTGGGTGTGACATCTAATGTTGCTGAGAATGTTCAATATGAGAATCAGGGGAAATATTCTCTTAATAAATATAGTTTTTTATTTGATTATTTTAACAATTCAGTTTCACAAAAAATTATTAAGAAATCTTGGTTGGAGAAATGATATGAGAAACCTATAAATTCTAAAAAATTATAAAAAACACTCAAAATAGATAATGATCCACATCTTAAGAATTTAGTAGCTGAAACAATTTACCTACCTCAATAATGTTTCTATAGATAATGATCTTTATTGAATTGAAAATATATATTTTATGGCTATTATTGCTATCATGGAATCTATGGACCCAGATAATATAATTGTTGTCATAATATAACTTTATCTGGACTTAGTTTTGAGAGAAAAAAGAATAAATAGTGAAATATGAATGTTTAATATTCCTAGAATAAATGAAATTGGAAAGGTAAATTCTCAAAATGTTAGAAACATTACCATAAAGAATCAATTAGAATGTCTATAAGAAGTCTGTAGAAGATGTGATCATTCTAGTAATCATGCCAAAAATATGTATATAAATCATTCTAGAACATTTTTATTCTGATAGAAAAGAAAAGAAACCTGAAAAGAATAAGGTTAAGGAAAGATCTTTTGTTTTTGAGACATATTTGAAAGCAAGAGAGAGGAACAACCCATGGATACTTGAAAGTGGTTTTTCATCACATGTGAATGGTGATAAAAAAATATTGATACATGTTGAAAGTAATCATTGAAGATTTGTCATTTTTGGATAAGATAGTTCCTTATAAATCAAAGGAATCATAACGACAGATATTGCAGCATAGAAATTGAAATCTGACGAAGCTTTACATGATAATGGGATAAAAAATAACATACTTAGTGTAAGTCAATTTTGTGATTATCGAAAATAAGTAATCATCAGAAATGATTCTTGTATCATCAAATTTATAAAATATGGAAAATTCCTTACTTGAGGAGAAATAACCAGTGGGAATCTCTTTCAAATAGAAGAATTCAATAACTCCTAACACTTGAGTGCTAAAGATGAAAACAAGTTCTGGAACGGAAGAATTCCACCTTGGGAAGAAAAAAATTATTAATCTCTCTAAAGTTGATGTTGTTCATAATTTTATAAAATTGAAAATAAGAAATGAATATTATTATATTACTTTCTCAAAAGGAAAGATGACTAACAATAGTTATAAAATATTTGAGATTCAATCTATGAGACAACATGATATTATTCATTCTGATTTATATCGACCGATGATTAATCAATCAAAAAATGGAGACTTATAAATTATCACTTTTATTAATGATTTCACACGGATGAAAAACATCATGTTCATGAAGAAGAAGTCAGTTGCTATTTTAATGTACAACTTATTCAGAAATAATTTTGAGAAATAATTGGGGGCTTTTATCAAGATTTTTATAATAGATAATGGTATCACATTCATAATCAATGATAATGAAGCTAATATGAGAACACATGATATTAAACCACAATATTATGCACCGTATACTCAACAAGAAAGACAGTAATTGAATCAAATAATAGAATCATAGTGGAAATGGGATGGATTATGTTAGTAAAATACAAACATTCAAAATTCAATGGGAGGTAATCAATTATTACTATTGTACATGTTCAATTTATATTCTTGTTGAGTTTAGAAACTAACATAAATCAATATGAAATGATTTATAAAAAAAATCATCATTGAAATTCTCCAATGTTTTTGGAAGTCCATGTTTTCCCAAGTTCAAAAATCCATAATCAGAAAATTTTGATGAGAAAGCTAAGGATGGTACTTTAATGGGTTATTCACCTAATGTGAGAAGTTAAAAATATTGGAACAAATGTTTAAAAAATTTAGTGGACTCATATGATGTAAAGGTAACTGAAAAATCATGGTTCTTTAATTAATATTATTGATAATATTGAGGAAGTTAAATTAAACATTTCAAACAATAGTAAAATTAATTCAAAATATTCAATTAAATATTCAAAAGAATCATATGATGTGGAAATTCCAAAAAGGAATGAAGCGTTGAAAAATCATATCATACGAAAACATGATGAATTTAAAAATACTACTGAGATTCATAATGCTCTAGTTCAGACCAGAAGGAATTTTAGATTAGAATATCAGACTTCACTTATCTCTAATGATTAACTACAATCAGTTTTAGTGGACATTCATAAAAAATAATGGGTGGATGCTATGATTGAGGATTTGGATCATATTGAGAAAACTGAAACATGAAAAATTGTTCCAATTATAGTAAATAAAACTGTTATCAAAACCAAATGAGTTTATAGAAGAAAATTGATTGATCATGGAGAAGTTTCATAAAATAATGAAATACTTGTTTGTAAAAGATATTCACAGGTGTATGGTGTAGATTGTGATGAAAAAATTTTCCTCATTATTAGGATAGAAATTATTTTATTGTTTCGTGTAGTGGGTTCTCAATAGAATTAATTTTTTTTTCACGTGGATATAAAGTAATATTTCTTAAATGGTGATTTTGAGGAAGAATATTAAATTGTGAAACCTTTTGTTTTCTATATAATGAGGATGAAAACAATGATTTTAAATTTAAGAATTATCTATAGGTTCTAATCCAAGCTCTACATGTTTGGAATATAAATCATGAAAATTGTTTGAGAATGATGAAATTTTCTAAAGGAAATGTTGATAGTAACATGTATGCAAAATTTGTTTACACCATAATGTTAATGGTGTTTTTTATGTGGATAATATAATTTTTTATGTCGATGAAGAAAATATTTGTGATGTTTTTACTGATGAAATGATGAAGAATATTTAAATGTCGATGTTGTGAGAATTATATTTATTTCTTGAATTTCATGTTAAAAACATATATTTTTTCTTACCTCAAGAAATGTATTACAAGAAATTGTTAAATTAGTTTAAGATGGTTGAATACAAATAAGATTAAAATTTTCTTTTAGTAAGAAAAAGGTCGAGTGAAGATGAATCCATAATATTTGAGAATCATAATGACTATGGGAAACTAATAAAAATTATTATTTACCTTACATATTCAAGTCATGATATTATTTATGCTATCACTGTATAATCCAGGTAACAACGTATTTTGATAGAATCTAATATGTTGGTAGCAAATAGAATTATGAGATATGTCAAAGGAAAAACTATACATCAGTTATTATACAAATGAAATTGTGCGATGATTTTTCTTGGTTATACTGATATAGATTGGATTGGAGATTTTAATGACTAAAATTCAACTCCTTGAGAAACATTTGTTTCTTGGTGAATTTTGTGTGAGTTTGCATAATAAGAAACAATGTTCAGTAAGTTTGAGCACCACTAAATCCAAAAATGTTGTAGCCACTCAGCCTTGAACTCAAATGTTGTGTATAAAAGTTTAGTTGGAAGATTGCAATGTATTAGTCTTTAAACCATTGAATATACTTTGTGATAATCATATTTCAATTGATCTTTCTAAAAATAATATCCAACATTCAAGATCAAAACACATTGACACAAAGCGTCACTTTATAAAAGAACAAGTTACTACTGCAGATTTTTTTCTGGATTACATTTCAATAAAGAATCATATAGTTCATATATTTAAATATGAAATGTCTACATAAATATTTGTTTTATTGAGGTGGAAACTTCATGTTTATCCTTCTTTAATGTCTTTCTAAATCTCATAAAAAATTTCCCCCACTGTTCTTTGGATTATGTTAACAAAGGTTGTGAGAAAGTAACAAATTTAATAAGGTTTCTACTTATCATTATATTATTAATACGAATATGTGGTTGACATATAATGGCGGAGAGAATAATAAAATTGAGAGAAAAATAAAAGTGAAAAATTATAATATTATATTGAGAGAAAA
Source organism: Viscum album (assembly GCA_963277665.1). Classification (NCBI taxonomy): domain Eukaryota; kingdom Viridiplantae; phylum Streptophyta; class Magnoliopsida; order Santalales; family Viscaceae; genus Viscum; species Viscum album. The sequence goes on from OY728131.1 coordinate 1,872,451,108, forward strand.
ATAAATGTGACGGGGAGTTACATTTTCATAGATGCAAAATTTTATTTCCACAAGGGAATAGAATTCCTTCAACCACATTACTTTACCAAGTAGTTTAGTTTCATGAAACACTATTTTGAGAAAGGATATGTTTTTATAAATGTAAAAAACCTTGATTTTTTTAAAACATGAGTTGTCAAAAATTTATGAGAATTTGAAATGTTGTGAATGAGCGTTGTCAACAAATCCAGAGGATATTGAATTACCTTGGTGATAAATTATTTTAACAATTTTTTTATTTTCTGATAATTAAAATTTTCTTATATAATAATTTTTATGTTATCCAACAATAATTATGTTGGTGATTTAGAAATAAAAAAGTGTATGAGGTAAAAGTTATTGAATTATTATGTTTTTCTTGTTGCTGAATATTTTTAAAAGTGGATTTTGATGAAAATTGAAATTTTTTATGTTAGAATGTTTTTGAAAACACGATAAAAATAAGATGAATTTTTTCTGATCAAGAAGTTCTCTGAAATCATGAAAACATTCAATATAAAATCTTTTTAATAAATTGTTGAGAGGTTTGAATAAATCGAAATCACTAACAAGAAGATGAAAATTAGATCCAACAATCGTGTACTGAAATAATGAACCATTATTCAGAAAATTGTAACCAGTTTTTGAAGAAAATTCGAAACCAAGTTTCTTAGAAAATTGAAACAATTTTTCTGAGAAAAATAAGAACAAATATTCTTAAAAAAGCAGAACCATTTTTCTATGAAATATCAGGACCATGTGTTTGACCAAATCAGAACTAGTTTTTTGATAAAAATTGTAACCAGGTTTGTATGAAAACATGAACTAGTAATCTGAGAAAATCATAACAATGATTCTGCGAAAATTGGAACTAATTTCCTTTGAAAATTTGAACAATGATACTGAGAAAATCAGAACTAGTTTTTTTGAGCAATATGACAAACAAAATTTAGATAAAACAGGAACATGTTTTCTGAGAAAAATCTGAACCTTGATTCTAAGAAAATCAGTACCACATGTTTGAGAAATATCAGAACTGTGATGCTATAAAAATCAGAACTAGTTTTCTGAGAAAATTAAATCCATGATTTTGATAAAATTATAACCAGTTTTTTGTGAAAAATCTAAACCAAGATTATTAAAATAGAGGAAGCTATTTTCAAAAAAAATCGGAACCAATATTATGAGAAAATCCGAACCAGTTTTCTAAGAAAAATTATAATCATGGTTCTACGAAAACCAGAACTTATACCCATCTTTTTCAAATTTAGAAAATCAGACCAATGATCCAACATTATCATTCTATGAATGAAATTAATTGTTGACGAGATCGAACATGAATTTCAAATTTTAATAAATCTCATAGAAATTTATGTATGCTTGATGAAGTAAAATACTGATCATTAAATGTGAGAGATTTGCAGTGTTTTTGAGATATAACAAAGTGAAAAATATTTCATGTTTCATGAATTTTGCTTTCTACATTCCTATAAATAATTTATCAAATGATTCCTTCACTTGAATATTTTATATATAAGAGAAAGGTTGAGTGATGGAGAATTTGAAGTGAAATTTTCATACCTAATTGAAGAATATTTATATTGAGTTTTTGAGTAGAGAAAAATTAGAGGCACTATTCTGAGAAAATACAAACCATTATTCTGAGATAACTGTAACCACTATTCAGAGAAAATCAAAACAATTATTCTAAGAAAATCAGATCCAACTTTCTGTATCAATCGGATCCATAATTCCATGTGTGGAACGTATTCAATAATGTATTTATATTTTTTTTGGTTCAATTATTTTATAGGAAAACATTTTAATCTGATGGTAGTTTATATAATCATTCTTGTCATGAGATAGAATGTGTCTAATGGGAGTTGACACAAATTTTATTCACTTCTTCATAATAGTTGATTTCCATAAACCCAATGGAGTGACTATTGAAAGGATATAAGTTCTCACACTCAGGCTTAACCATGTAAATATTCTGTTCTTTTATTTATTTTCTACCTTTTTATGCATGAGTATTTACTAAACATTGAAAAGGATATAAATATTAATAGTTTTTCAGGTATATGTTTCTATATTTTTTGAAACTAATAAAAATTGAACAACAGATTCCACCCCCATTTATAGTTCTTATTCGATCCTTAGACTATTATTGATAAATAAAAAAATATTTTATTCTTTATATAACATATAATTTATGGTTTATATGTGTTATGATTACGTTTTCAAAAGATAAATTCACATGAGGGTTTGCACAACCCACCTATATAAGTCCCTCTCAAAGTGTTGTCCACATTGAGCTGGTCACATTGTGCTTTTTGATAGAGGGAGACCAGATATGATTCTCTACATCTTTACTTTTTAATAAATTAAAATAGATATCATGGAAAAGGAAAACCATATAATGAACTTTCCAATGGTTCATAACATAGAACACCTTATAAATGTGACTTGAAAATGAAAATTTCATATCCTTGATTTGATCTTAGGGAATTAACTAGGTTGTTCTTCTTAGAGATAAATTCTAGTCAATGTTATACCTTCTTAAATTTCTTAATAGTTTTTATTAGTAGAATTTGGTGAATTCCATCTAGAAATGGATAAAAAATTATTGATTGATGTGGTTTGAAAACATAGTAAAATGCTACAAGGTGGGCACAAAAATATAACTATTGATAAGTAAATGAAAAATTATCAACATAGGGATTAAATTTTTTAGTGAATGAGGAAAAATTATATGTGTACTATGTGAAGTTATTCAAGAATAACATGAATTTATATGTGGGTCACTTAATTTTATTTTCCATTGACTTCCCTTGGATAATTTCTATCATGATAAAATGTTTCATAACGTCAATCACTCTTAAATATCGGTCTATTTCATATTTTGGGCTAAAAAACAAGACAAATAGAATCCTAAAAAGTGAACTATGCTCTTACTTTTTTTGAATAAACCCTAAAATGATTTTTTTAGTTAAAATATCAAATAATCGTTTAAAATTTATTTTATGGCATTGAAACCCATTTAATTGGAAATATGTTATATTGATGACCTACTTCAAAGGGGAGTTCACAAAACCATGATACTATATAGGGAAGTGTTTTTAATGGATCTATCTGTATTTTTTTTAGAATTTATGTGGTACATTTAAATCCTATTCTCTTATTTTTCTGAAATGATGATAATTTTATACTAAAACATGATGTGTGTTCTCTAATTAATGATTATATCATGAGTTTTGTGGGAATGTGAATAAAATGATGATTTTGATAAAAATAATGATACTCAGACATTTTATTATAAAAAATTAAATATTAATTCCTGCTACTTAAAAAGATACAATACTCATAAAAACATACAAAAGGGGGAATTGAGAACAAAAATACAGGACCCGAAATAATCACAAATATAATAAGGGAACAAAATTATCATTGTTACCTTTCATATGAATGGTCGTGTAATTATGAAAAAAAACCTGAAAAGGGAAAACAATGAAAACTCTAAAACTATAATTACCTAAATATTTAGTCGATGTCAATTGGAACCTAATTCCTACATCTCACAGGATAGAAGAACTACCCAAAGGATCTAATAAAAAAGAAACCATGGACCAACATTTCAAAAGGAACACCATCTATGAGGTTTCATTCCATTATATATAATAGATAATTTGTGAGTTAAACTCCCTACTTCATATAAAATCTCTACAATGTGTAGTTAAATGAACAATAATTACATCCCCTATAAAGGGAAACTCGGGTAACATATAACCTGCTAACCAGTTTAAATTAAAAAACGAACCACCTCAAAACATATAAAAATGAATCCAAGATAGAAATATATAAATCATATAAACAAATAAATAATACCTCTAAATCTTTTTAGAAGTCCAATGAATAAAACTAAATAGATTTAAGAAACATGGATAACAAAACTATATATAACCATGTTCCACAAAAAAATAAAATCTAACAACTCCAGAAATCAGAATGAAACTAAGGTATGTATGGAAGAAAATAAGATCCTTATACTAGTTCTTATTATATTAGAAACCCTTCAGTTTATTATCCTAATTAGTTTCATTATTTCATAGAAATTAATCTCAATCAAAAAACTATTACCATGATGGGGAAAAATATTAGAGAAAATAATCTTATTCCTTTCTTTCTAGATTTGGTATATAACTACACCAATCAAATATATACACAAAGAGTCAAAAGTAGATGATGATCCAAAGTTACTAATAATGAATTAAAATAAATAATTCCAACCATAGGTTGGTAAATAAATATAAATACGATTATTAAGCATGTACACCACATAATAGGAGACAATACATTCAAAAAATAATGAACTATGGTATCTAGAATTATGAAACATAAATGGAACAGGAAATAATAAATAGAAGAAAATTAATAACATAATACATAAGTGAAACCCCTATATTCATCAACTAGACTCATTAAGAAATATTTTTTTAAAATGATGGATATGGCCGCAATATCCAGGGTCCATTTGGTATTTATTATAGTCTATAAAGGATTTATTATTTCTTTAGTTACATCAACAGTAAAAGGTTGGACTCTAATTTTACACTTGGTAAAATCATACAAAACATTTACAAAAAATAAACTATGTGTTCTTAAATATACAAAATCTCTTAAATACATCGTGAGAAGTATGTTTTTACCAAGAATCTCTAAAAACATTAATTGTGAAATAAATAATGATAAACTAAGAAAACCCAAAGATATTTATATAGATTAATTAACATCAAAATGTATTGAACCATGAGAATAATGTTGTTTTTAATGGTATTTTTAATACATAAACTCTTACAATTTAAAGGGAGTTTCATTTAATTCCATTATATATGGGACTATTCATGAAATCTCCCTTCTAGACTAGATAAATCTTCTATTGAATAATCATTTGAAGGATATTTCAAGGAAGAGTGATTCTATTACCCCATCATAAGAACAAATAACAATCAACAAATATATAAATAATAAATCAATATATATTGAAAAAAATGTAAGAATAAAAATAAAAAAATGTGGGAGGATACTCCTTCTTTTAATGGATGGCTCGAAAATTTTGAAAAACTATTAGAATTGAGGGGAATATCTAAATATTTAACACAACATTGATCGTCAATTATTTTTTTATTATTATAAATTATCCCCTAGTAATTTTCTGAAATAATTAAAAAATATTTATTATCATTTCATTTATGGAATGGAATAAATGGATACTAGAATCATTCTAATATTTAACTAATATTTTTGTTGAAAAGGGTTGAGATTTTTAGAACATATAATTCAATCAATAAATATCATAAGGGAACTATTGAGTATTTAGAATATATGATGATATCTAAAAGTATTGAACATATATCCCTGATACACCAAAATAGGGGGAGGGGTGAATTATAGATTTCAATTATTATTTAATTTCTAGATGATTTTTTCATGTTTCTGTGAATAGAAAATATCATAAAAACATAAAGATCACATTTTTTTAGATATAGAATATAATATAGATACAATACATTTTTTACATTTTCTTCCACAATAGTATAGTTAAATGAGCATATGATAACAATGTGACGATGTACTAGGGATTAAAACTACATAATGTGATTTTTTATAATTGTTTTTAATAGAAATATTATTAATTGAGGGGAACTACTTCTTATTTCATTTCTCAATACAACGAGATGGGGAATAGAATTATATTTCATATTATAATTCATTATTTTGATACATTAATAAAAGAAAACACAAAATTAAATGGGTATATTTTTCCTAGATTCTATTTCCTCTTCAAATTTGTTCATTAATTGAATTCTTCACAAATATTCCATTCTTTCACTAGTTCTCTTAATTTCTAATGTTCCCTTTTTTTTATATTTTCAATAATTTTCATCTTCATTTCTATCACATTAATTCAACCTTAAATTAGGGAACTATTATTCAAAAGAATTTGTTATAAAAATTTTAACGTATGGGAAACTAATTGATTTTTTATCAATCCAATAACAATCCATTACATTGACCAATCTCATTATTTCAGATATAAATATGGATAAAAGAAATTTTTTATATACTATCTCCACAGTAAAATTGTCTTCCATGCACTGTGGTGTCCACAAACCCACAAAAGAGATATCCTAAAATGGATATGTAAATCCCAAAAAATATAATTCTAATAGTCGTACAATACATTCACATGAATTATATACAGTAAACAATAAATATAAGTGGATAATATGGCATATAACTCACAAAAATATAATTGAGAAGAGAAAAACTCTTACCCTAAGTCTAATTCATCACACTTGTTCTTTATCTTAGAGAATAATTAACATTTGGTTAATTATTTAATTTGTTGATAATGTTTTTAAATTTTATTATTCCTTTTATAACATTTATTAACATGTTATATTAACTACTTAATTATTTAAGATCACGTTAGACATTTTGTCGATATTTGTAACTTGAATTGAAAATGAATTTTGTCTGATGTTTATCATAAAAGTGGCCATTATTAAATCATATAAAAAAATAATCAGATATAATTTTTATATATTAATTATACTTTTAAATCCTTTCATTATGTACATATATAAAAAATGAACTACATTTCAATCATAGAGATGGCAGGTCATACGTACACATGAGTAACGTTTTCATTTTTCAATGATCATTATTGAAGGAAAGAAAGTTTCATTTTATCATTAAATATTTATAATAATATAATATATAAAATGTTATTTCTTTAATTATACATATTTATATCATCCTTTTTGTGTGATGATGAAAAATGAATCCCATCCCTTTGTGGAGGTGATAATCCACACGTATGCACAGACAACATTATAATTTTTATGTGTATAGAACTGTAAGAATGTAAATGTTATATTACAATTCCATAATAATAAATAAATAATTAATATAATATATTAACTTTAATTCCATATTTTTAACTAGTTTGGATAAAGGATTATGGAAAACAAATTTCATTAATTCATGGGGCGGTAGCCGGTCGTACACACGAACGATTAACTCTTTTCCAATTTCATAGACAATTATTTGGATATGGGTAATTTCTAAAAAATAATATCATATAAGTATATATATGATATTTCATTTTTTATTTTATTATGTTTGAATATTATTTGAATGAAGTGGAAGAAGAAATAAAACAGAAACACTTGCTTAAAAATTATTCTTCTTCATCATGAAATTATTTGTTTCTTAACCACATAATACAACTAAAGGTATTGTTCATCATAAAATAAGAGCTCTTGAATGTGGGGAGGTATTATATAAATTAATTATTGAAGATAATTTAGGATCCAAATAGATATTTGTGTGTGAATAAATTAGAATAATCGGTTCCCTGTTAGAAGAGTGAGGAGGGGACTCTTGGAATTTAAAAAATATTAAAATATAAATAAGATATTATTCATCCATGGATTAGAAAATGGCCCATAAATGAATAACGGATGAATTTTTGACCATATATTATCCCTTTTTTCTGATTTAATATTTTTATTATTTTTAATTAAATTAATAAAATATTATTTTCATGAAATAACATTATTGTCAATTTTTATATTATTCATTACATATATTTTTGAAATTATAAAATAAAAAATACGCCTTTGAAAAACTATTTCAATTCATCCCAAATATGTAAAATATTCTATAAAATTCTTGGATGAAATTAATTATCTAATTTTATATTTCTTTTAATATAATTAATATCATTTATTTGATATTTCCATTATCTAAATCATTATTGTATCACCATTGTGAAAGACTTTATGGTAATTATTTCATAAGTAAAATTTAATTATAAATTTCAAAGATGAATGTACAAATTTTATGTTTCCAAATAATATATGGGGACAAATATCTATTATTTATGATCACATATTAAAAATTCTATACTTATTAGAAACATTTGTGTGATGGGTTTTACTTTTCTTGAAATAAAATTCTATATGGGTATTAAATTCATCCACGTTGCTCCAAGAAGTACCAAATTTGAAAACTAGATTATTTTTTTGATAAATACTCCCAAAATAAAATTGTAACAATTTTTAGGTAAATTTTATAATATTTATAATATTATTTTTAACCTTAATTACCTGATTTACACTTAAATATGGTAATAAATATTAATATATTTACTATTAAAATTATCCAAAAATAAAAAAAAAACCTATTTAATAATTTTTACCCTAGGATTAAAAATATGGAATCCATTTTTCTAAATACAAAACAAGAATGTGACTAAATTTAATTTGAAATTAATCCCATCGACGGGGTAAGAAAACTGTGTTTTAAAGTGAAATTGTACGAAAGTTTGAAACATTTTTATATCAAAATTGCATATGGAAATGATTCAAATGAACTTATCTCAATAAATTGATTTATTATTGATCTAGTTTTACATAAAAAAAATTAAAAATATTTTTTTAAATTATAAATTAATTAGTTGAAATGTTGGTTATCAATTTAATTTTAGTATTTTTTACTATTCATCAACAAATGAAACTTCCTAGAATAATAAACTCAATAAAAGTAAATGTTGATATTATGATTTCAAAAATAAATTATATTTTGTTAAAAATAATTTATAAAAGTGTCAAAACTATATTTAAAACAATTCTTTCACTAAAATGTTGTAAAACATCCTTTTTAGAAAAATACATTTGTTATATAAAAAATTGGATTTATTCTAATCTCATGCCTATCAAATATATTTTATGAATATTAATAAAATAATAATCATGTGTAATCATAATAATTTTACTCTAGTATAATGTTTATGAACTTACAATCACATTTAAATAAAAGTAATTATTTTTTATTTTAATCTAGGTGTTGCTTATCTTGTAGACTATAGAACATAGTATTTACTTTTAAAATATCGGAATGTTACATTCCCAACCCCCTTTTGAAAATTATGTTCTTTAAATTTTTAATTCTAGATCGGTAACTAAGGCTTGAATTTGTTAAATACCTTTGTTTAACTCCCACATTAGAAAAAAGAATTAATAAAAAATCCACTCCAAAAGAAATATTAGGAAGTATGATGGAAACCTGATATGATAGATATTAGGATTTTCTATAGGAAAACATAGACATAGAAGAGAAATCTAACTATCTTTTCCTATGGTAGACTGATAGAGAACAAGTTCATGTGAAAGTTTACAATCACAAAACTATAAATTTGTGATGGTTTAAATATTCATTGATTTATTTAATAATAAAATTAAAACGGAAAATGTTTTTGTTTCAAGAATATTTTAATTGAGTTGAGGGTTTCTTTTACTACCTAAACTAAGAAAGTAATGATATATACTTACTTTACATGTACAGTTTCATCCTTTAATCAATTTCAACAATAAAATCATCTTTTTCTCCAAATGATGAGTATTCATGAGGAATTTTTCATTCTTGTGGTACTAGAATCAACTCCTATACAATCAAATAATAAAAAAATTATTTCCTATTTATATTGTCTTAATAAACTCTTCAAAATAAAAATGGTTTGGATAATATAATATAATTCCCCAAAAATAATAGAACAATATAAGATTAAAAGATACTTTAATCTCCAAAAAATTAAAAGTAATACGCAAAGTTCAACATAGTTCATTCGATAAATAATTATACATAAAATTATTCAAAATAGTCCCAACGATGATTGAACCCCAAAATTTAGAATGATTTGACCACATGGTCTTCCAATATAAATTTAATATTTATATACATATAACATTAATTACCCTAAATGTCTTTTACCAAAATTTAATTTCTCAAATAGAATAATATGAAATATATTTTAATTATTTCTATAAAAAACATGAATCACTAAAAAATTATATATAATTTAAAATGATAATTCAACATTTACATCTAAAATAAAATCTAATTGCACCATTTTTTCAAAATAGTGAACGACTTCCGAAATAAAATTGATAAATTATTCACCAAATCGTTTTACATTACAAAATATTACGCAAAAAACTCATTCATAATGTAAAATATTTCATATAAAACTAAAAATTAATTCTAACTTGTAATTCATGAAGTCTTGTGGTAGGTGATTCACCTTTTTAATCCATTATTTGTGGGTTCAATCCTCATAGAATTTTCGGATGTGATGGTTTGTCACCCATCCTATAGGTTGTCCCATTTTTCTAAAATTGGAATATAATAATCCATTAAAAATTCAAAAAATTTAAGAACACATCCTCAAAAATAGACCACATATTTTTTATCCATAAATATTCTATTATAGCTTTAATTTTTTATCCCAAAAATCAATGAACCATAATTAACTAAAAAGTATAAGCCTCTAGAAATACTATTAGTCATAAAAAAATTTATTTCATAAGGCATCAAAAGGGGTTTCAAAGATAGTGATCTTATTATTAAGTAGAAAATGTTAACCAATTGTGTTTTCTATAAATATTAAGAAGAAACCCTAATCTCCAAAGTTGGTTAAAACATTCCTTTGATACAAAATATATTGACATATGACCCCTCTTCAGATACTGTATTGAAATCATGTAAATTACATTTTTTGATAAGATGATGATATTTTTTATCCAACTTTTCAATCTAGAAAATAAAATATCATAATAAAAAATTGGATCACATACATTATCGAAGGCCTTTTATGTTTGGATTTTAGATAATTAAGACAAACTCGTGTAAAAAAATTCAGAAGTATTCAAACGATCATTTCTCCCATTTTAGCCAACTTTTATCATTTCACATTAGGTCATCAAAATCATACTTGTGAATACATTTATAGACATTAATTTTTTAACCTCATTCTTTAGAACCTGGGAAAAATGAAACATATGAAATTGGAGCTCAAATTATCATTTTATGTAATCTTGTGCATTAATAGTTAAATGTCATTATTGAGAATAAAAACTGCATAAATATTTGATGAAATTAAAAAATTACTTGAGTGTAAAATATGAATATTTATACTCATCAATACTTAGATCATAAAACATGAAATCATATAATAAAGAATTATCCAAGAAAAATTCAAAAGAATTAATAAACATTTTCTATGTGATGTTAATCTTGATCAAATGATTTATCATAAAAACAAAAAAAATCAAGTATAAAACATATTTATATCGTGGAAAATTATATCATTGAACCATAACAAACAATTAATTTCTATAATAACCATAATAACGACTTCCAATATAATTAACGAGATAATATAATCATTACCCAATGCATTGTGATGCTATCTAGGTGAACCCATCTTTTATGAAATAACGGGATAACTCGATGCTATCTTGGTGCACTCATCATTTATAATGTAAAAAAAATTAATAATGAATAAATATTATAGAGAATAAATTTCACCCAACCCCATTGAAATGACCTTTATTGTTTTCATTACAAGATACCCTATAGAATAAAAACCAGTTTTCTCACAATCTCTTTTAAATATTCATAATCCATCCAAAAAATGAGGATGGAATCATTACAAATATCCCTATTAGTATATATTTAAAAACATGGTTTTTTTAAAACTTATTAATTGAAATCCCATTAAAATATAATTAAATAAATTTTCAGGGAATTACCATTTTCATTTAGAAAATAAATATTTTTTATAACATAAAACATTTTGAAAGTCCATTTTATTTTAAAATAGCCTTTTAATATTATAAAAATGATTTTAAAATTAATTGAAAATAATTATACAACAATATAACATTTTTTCATTAAAAAAATAATTTTAAAAAGATTCTGTGATTGCATTTTTAGAAAAAATGGTATAGGGAGAAATGGAGTTTTTGAAAGAAAATATGATTTTTCAAAAAAAATATGATTCTAAAATATTGAGTACATAAAGAGAGAAAAATGTAAGAAAAAATGTATTCTCATGAAATAAATAGAGCATAATAAAAGTTATAATAATTATCTAATGGTATATCATAACATCTTATCATTAGAGAGTCAATCACAAATAATATCAACAATCGATGTGATTGAAATATCAAACTCTTAGAACATTAGTATCGATGAATCGTAAACCCCGTGAATAAATTTCAAGCAAATATAAAATATCATGAGAATAAATAAATTCATTATATTTCGCGGTTAATTTTATTAATTAAAATTACTAAAGGGATATGGGTCCATAACACAATATAAGTCTCAAAGAAAGAAAATTGTGACAAATATCCAATACCGCATTGGTATCTCTGAATTTGTAAACCCCCAGAAAGAGGTATCATAAAACGGATATGTACCTCAAATTAAATTTAAGGATAATGATCATAAAATAAATTCATAGTAATTATATATATCACATAGTAAAAATAAGTGGTGAGAATGGAATATATAGCACATAAATAAATGTTAGATGAGAAAAACCTTTACCTTGAGTCTGATTCGACATGCTTGTTCATTAAAATTATGATTAAAAAACATAGATAAATTTTTTAATATCTTGATAATATTTTTAAATTGTATTATTCATTTTATATAACTTATTACCAAGTCATTAATATTACATAATTATTTAAGTTCATGCCAGACGTTTTGTGCATATTCGATACTTTTTTCCAAAATGACATTGGTTTATTGTTTTTAGTAAACATGGTCATTAGTACAAAATATCCATAATAATAATGACATACTTATCAGTTTTATATAAAAAATTTAATTTTAAATCCATCCATTACATATGAATATGAAAAATGAACTATGTTGCAATCATTGAGTTGGTAGGTCATACGTACGCATTAATAACATTTTCAGTTTTCCAAGATCATTATGGAATGAAGGTAAAAATAATATTTTATTAATTAATTATAATAATATCATATATATCATATTATTTCTTTATATATACTATTATATATCATTCATTTTAATTGGTGAGGAAAATCTCATCACATCGCTTTGTGGAGGAGATAATTCACATGTACTCACGAACATCGTTATAATAATTATGTGTATGGAAAGATAAAAACATAATTTATATCTAATATTTTAATAATGATAAATATTTCATGAATATAATATATATACTATAAATATATCATTATAACCATTCTTTATTAACGTTGATGGAAGACGAATTTCATTGTTTCATGAGGCGGTAGTCCTTAATAGCATGAATAATTAATTCTTTTCCCATTTGATGGAAAATGAGTGGAATATTGGTAATCAAACAAAAGTAATAAAATATTAGTATATTTATTAAAATTTATTTATTATTTTATCAATTTTTTTAATATTAAGTTTTAGTAGAGTAAAAAATAAAATAGAAACACTTGAATAAAAATTAAACCTCTTATACGGACAATATCCTTTGAATAACAAATTAATACCACTAAGGGGAGTTTTATTAATAAAATAAGAAATATACAATGTGTTTAGTGATTATATAATGAATTTTGGAATGCCATGGCCTTAAAAACAGTTTTGTAGGTGTGAATAAAAGAGAAGAATGGGTTCCCTTTTATAAGGGTGAGAAGGGGCACTCTTGTAACTTGTAAAAATAATGAAATATAAATAGAATATTTTAGATCCAAGGGCTTCCAAATGACCCAATAATTAATTTGGGATGCAATTGTAGACCATATTTTTTCTCCTTATTCATAATTAATATTTTTATTATTTTTAATTAAATTAATAAAATATTATATTCATGAATATCATTATTTTCACTTTTGATATTTTTAATTACATTGACTTTTAAAAATATCCAATAAAGAATATATTTTCTAAAAACACTTTTAATACATCCTCAATATGTAAAAGTAATATAATTTTTTTATGACATTAATAATATGAAATTATATTTATTTTTATATTTTTATATCATCTATTTTATATTTCCATTTATTAAAAAACTACAACATCATTATTGTGTAAGAATTTAAGGTAACTATTTATTAACTAAAAATTAAAAACAAATTTCCATGAAGAATATAAATATTTTTGAATTAAAAATACTATTTTTGTTCAGAAATATATTCTGTATGGAAACATATAAAAAATTTTATACTTATTAGAATCTTTATTGTGATAAGATTGACATTTCCTATAATAAAATACTATAAGGGGTTTAAAATCATCCAAATTATTACAAGAAGACATGAATTTGAACTAGGTATGAATTTCGTCAAAATATATTCATCAAATAAAATTGGAACATATTTCATGGGAATGTTTTAATATTTATGATATTATTTTCCCCCTAACTAATTGATTTTCCCTTAACAATGGTAACAAAAATTACTTTGTTTACTATTTATATTTTCAAAAATTAAAAGGGACCTATACAATAAATTTTTACCTTCTGATAAAAAATATGGAATCGATTTTTCAGAATAAAAAACACATAACTACTTAACATATTTTAAAATTATTCTTGTATATTGGGTGAGAAAATAGGTTTTTAAAGTGAAAATGTTCCAATGATTTAAATTTTATTATATCCAATTTAAGAATGAAAAAAAATTAAAATGAAGTTAATTTAATTAATCAATAAATGATGGATATAATTTTACATTAAATACCATTTTAAAATATAAACTGTCATTATAAATTATACATATCAATAGTCAGTTTTAAATTAAAATGTAGTATTTTTTACTATTCATAAAGGCAAATGGAACATGCTATAAAAATAGAAAAACAACATCCATATTAAAAAAAAATATTAATATTTCAAAAATGAAGTTTATTTTTTCAAAAATAATTTATAAAATTTTTAAAAACAGGATTTAAAACAAGTCTTCTATTAAAAGACTATAAAAAATCCTTTTTATAAAAAAATACCTCTATAATACATAAAATTGGGTTTATTTTTATCTTAGTCTTATAAAATATGTTGTATGAATTCCAAAAAAATTATAAATGAGTGTAAACATAATATTGGAATCCCAATATAATGGTTAGGTGAAACAATCACGTTTAAATAATAATATTTAGTATCTCATTTAAAATCGACATGGCATATGTTATAGGCTATTAAACATAGTATTTCATTTTATATTATTTGGATGTTACATTAAAACATTTAAAAAAATTAACATAGAAAATTATTTAAATGAAAAATAATTTTTTAACAAAAACTTGTATTTTCAATATTCATCAAAAAAATATTCATTTCAAAAAAATATAAAAAATTCACCTGAAGATAATTTTACATATTAATTTAAAAAAATTAAAATTAATTTGCCATATTTATTTTAGAAAAGTGTAAGAACTTAAATTTTAAAACAGTGTGAAAATGCTGAAAAACTACATTTTAAAAAATAAATTTTAAATATAAAATTTTATTTATTCATATCACTTTTCTATAAAACACATAATTTGAATTTTAAATACTGGATTGACTATATAATATTTAAATTTCATTAAAATAATTCTCTAAAATTAATTTATTTAATACATTTAGATAAATAATATATGATCTTATAATAATTATTTATCTAAAAAGGAGTTCCTTTATATTCATATTTTTTTTGTTATCAATCCAAATTAATTAGTATCCAATTTATTCATTTTACAAACATGTAAAAACTACAAATTTTTCTTAATTTAGTCAATCATAATCATACCTTGCATTTTAAGGGCTAATTGATAGTGATCATACTATATATTTTAATAGTATTTTGTGTTTCATTACAACTCAGTGTTGCGCGTAACACAAACTAAATTTAGTGTTCCTTGAAACACAAGATGATCTTTTTGGTGCATGTAATGAAACATAAAATCACAATACCAAGATACACATTATAAAATAAGTGTTTTTTAATGGTTTTTAAAAAAAAAATTAATTTATTATTTTTGAAAAAATATTTCACAAAATCATGTGAGGTTCCATTATTTGTTTTTTATGGATGATATCTTGGTGCTTTGAAAGATGGGGAATAATAGATGGATCTTTAGGATATATTTAATAGAATGTTGAATTAATATTGTCTATATAGAACTATTTCTAAGAGTTATTTTTATATCCATGAAATAATGCTTCTGGGAAAAAAATAAAATAGCCATTTTAGTGGATCCTAAAATGATTTAGGAGCTAATAACTTGTGGGAAACCCAAGAAAGTGTTTCAGATTAAAAAATTTGTAGGTGTAACAACATAATAAATTATTTTTTTGTATTTCTCATTGATTTCATATCCTTTTATTTATTTGACCCACAAGTTTGCTCATTTTTAAAATAATGATAGGTGTCAAATATCATTAGAAAATATGATGGTGATATTGATTTTTTCTCCAATTCTGATTCATCCCAAATTAGGTTTGGGTTATAGAATTATTTTATAGTTCCTCGTGGATAGAATTATGATTTTTTCATATACAAGGGAAATATGTGATGTCTAGCTATTGTAAAAAACTATTCACTCCTAAGAAGAATTATCCTACTCATGATTTTAAATTGGCAGGGATAATTCATTCTTTAAATAATTAACTCCAATATTCATTTAGATAGTTGTTTAATATATATTATGATCATAAAAACATAGTGTACACTTTTATTAATAGGTAAATGAACCGATTAAAAATACATTGTGTTTATTGTAATAAAAAATTTGATTTTGATATAACATACAATAATAGAAAATAGATCCGGGTTACTAATTATTTGAGTAAGAAGTTACCAACTGAATCCCTAATGTAATATATGGATGAATAGTATTTAATGAGTTTTTTCGCAGAGATATACTTGGTTATGTGAGAAGCTAATTATTATGTGTTCTTATTTTATGTGATATTTTATTCATTATATGATTCTCAAATCTAACATGGATAAAAATCAAACACTGTATTTTCACATTTTATTGGAATACATTATTTTTGGGAGACCTAAGGTGACTGATATCAGTCTTTTTATAGTGTTTTGAATTTACTTGTAATATTGGTTCTTTAAATGGCCACTTGGATAGAGCTTATAGATATTGGACATAAATATACTTATTGTATACACCCTAGTAGTAGAAAATTTTATCCTTATTTGAGACTTCATTATTTGTAGCTCAGGATAAGGTGGCCAAATATGAACTTCATATCATGATACCCTTACCTTCCATAATAATATAGTTCATTACTAGAGACCTTCAAGTTTATTTCATCCTTTACCAATTCTTGTATGGATGTAGAATGAGATATCCCTATATTTTTTGTGGCTTTACAATAGAATACTATTGTGACAAATTCAATTTGGGTGATCATTGATTGACTTGAAAAAATCAACACATGACCTTCCTGTTCAGGAGGTGATGAAGTTGGAACAACTATGGCCCTTGTATATTCATGATTTTATGAATCTATATTGTGTTCTTTCTGATGTTTGTTTTGGATAGAGATATATTATTTAGATCTATATTTTACAATGTTTTATTGGAGTAAATGGTAACCCATTTGATGTTAAAAATAGAGTATCACTATCTTATGGAAGGAAACATAGAGCAAGGTACTAAATTTTTTTTAGGATATGATTTAGGAATAATTAACTGATTTAAATGGTACATTGGAAAATCATTTTCCCTTGGTTGATTTTCCTTATAAAAATAGTTATCATGAATTGATTAAAATAGATACTTTTTATGTTTTTATGGGAACTCAAATAGATCTAATTTATGTTAAGTGGTGATTTGAGAGAAGTATATGGTTAGACTGAGTATTATTTAAAAGAAAAAAGAGAGCATAAAATTTATCTGAAATAGGTCAGTGGTACATCAGTGTCACCAAAAATATTATAGAAACATTCCTTACATACCATTGGAGATTAAGGTTATATAATGGGGTTTTATTAGGGTTTCACCACATTTGGGATATCAGCATTTGAGAAAAAAATTGTAAGTTACCACCATGGTATTTGAGTCGTTTCAAGATCATTAGATGACATGGGAAGGTGGAATTCTAGTTGGATTTATGTTATTTCATATTTTATAATCATGTAATGTTTCAGGTTTCTTTAATAAGTATGATTGAACCAAAAATTTACCATATTATAAAATGGGAATGTTTTTATCTTATTACTAAAACATTAGTGGGTTAACACCCTATTTAAGATATATATCATCAGATTAATATGTTTTGTGGTAAAATGATTCACTTTTTCTATGTACAGAAGAAGTGTGGATCAGATAAAAATGTGACATGTATATGTGAAACACTGATGATTCATCATTGGCCTTATCTCATTGTGAGTTTATCATAAAAATTACTCTATTAGTAAATATTGTATCTAGGTGGGGAGAAATATGACACCAATTTGTTAACATTTATGGTTTATTTTGAGATTATTTTATCTATCTTTTGTTTATAAGGGTTTTAATGATATCTTTAAGTGTTCACGGTGGATTACTTTGAATTTTGGTGATTTTACCATGAACCATGGAAAGGTAAATTCCATGTTGTTGTCCATTTTTTTCTTGGAAACCACATTTCTAACACGGGTAGGGCCAATATTCAAATAATGGGGAATGGTATTAGGCATTGAATATTGGGGGTATTACTATAGACCATAGCAAGAGTGGATACAATAATGTTTTGATGGTTGGTTATGTGTGTTTAAAATGACCATGGTTTATATATAACCCCATCGTAGGTCATCATATCATGTTATATGGGCTTGTGTGATCATGGAAATCATGTCATTGGGTTCCACATAAGTCCATTGTGATGATTTCATGCAAATTTTAAAAAACTAGATTCATTCATTGATAAATCAAGGGAAGTCACAAATTTTAATGAATACATGTGAAATCATTAAGAGGTGATTGTTAATACATTATTAACTCAATTCCACTCTATTAATATGTTCACCCTATTACTACTTCTATAAATTCAAATATGTTATATTTCAAGAAGGTTTTTTCATGTTCTTTATTTATCACGCTATGACATATGGAGATTACTTCTTTATCTGGGTTGATCTTATTGATCCATGCTTTTGGGGATCTGTTCATATTTATACATATTCACATTTTTCAAAGGTGACTATGTCTCTTCTATTTATGAGTTTGGTGTCTCTATACGAAGGTTCATTATCATGACACAAATTATAGTTATGTTGTTTTATATTAGTCTGGCTTATGAAATTTTTTTATTATATATATATGAGTGTTTTTATTGTAATTCAAATATTTTGTGAAAAATAAATTGTTTATTAAAAGTGTATTTCATGAAAATGACTTTTATACACTTCTACTATTTGATAAAATTCCTTAAATATTTTGTGTGTGTCTATAATGATTTTGCGCACATTAGATAAAAATTTATTTTCCTATGTAAATTTTTTATTAAATTATAGGCATGTTATAATTGAATGTTTTGAGAGAGAAAGAACATTAGAACATTGGGTCCACTGGGTTATATAAATATTCATACCTTAGTGGGTGGGGAACTACTAGGGGTTATAATAGTGAAACAAATAGACTATGGTGGAAATCAGTATTTTTATATATAACATTATAACTCCCTAGTGTTCCATCCATGTCCAAGTTACATGTTCTGACACGATAAATCTCATTTATGAATTTTTTTTCATGATATTGTTGTTTCATTATTTGATTTTTTAAATGTTCATATTATGAGTTCCAATGTATTTTTTTAACTATAAATATATTTTTATAATTCATGCATGGTTTTCAAATTTTTAGTTTATTTGATTATGAAATGGTCTAACAGAAATAAGGTGTATTTTATTGAAAACGTTATCAAATGAAAATTATTTAATGAGAATGATTTCATTTTAAATCTAATACTAATGGTTTTATGATTATAAAAATTATATAGATTCATGTTAGTATCTCAATTAACGCTTTCCTAACACACTACATATGTATTTGGGAATATGATGATTTGGTTTTGAAGTATTTAGTTTAAGGGAATGGTTTATTTATGAATGAATACATCTCTTGGTTGAAGTCCCTTTATAGTTTTTTGGGATGTTCATGATAGATAGTCTCATGGAGACTTGGTTATGTTTTATTTATGGAATTATCCTTCTGGATTTATTTATTATGTCTCAATGTTTTTTACAGATTCTTCTCTGATGTACTATGGAATTTTATCCTTATCTTGTTATATGTGAGAGATGTTTTGATGTTATTTTAAGTTTATATAGTTCTTATGTTTTTTTGATACCTAGTTTCCTATCCCCAGCCCATGGGGAATGGGAATGCACTTCATATCCTATTTTGAGCAAGCTCACATGATGTGTCAAAGATTCCATGGTTGGTTCATTACAACATCAATAATACGTATTTTTTCTTCCTAAACCAGATGCATGTGATTTTTGTGAAATAAAAAATTAACGAGATTAATTATTTCATAAAAAGAATTAATTTATTCTTTATCAATCCAAAAATATTTGAATATTCATGTTCTAAGTGAATATGTTTTTTTATCGATACCATTTTTTGTAAAGAATTTAAAATATAACATTAAAAAATTCAATTAAAATATAATCAAATTTATATAATAAAACATCCCAAAAATTATCTCCAAACATCAATTTATTCATTCTATTTTAGGTAATGTGTCCAATCATTCAATACCACAACTCATCAACCTTCTTTTTCAAGTATTTAAATTTTCAATGTCAACTAATAGAAATAGATTTCTATTAATTTATTTTATTTATTCATTAAAAAATTAATCCTTTAATATTTTCCCTATGCATATAGGTTTCTAATATTTTAATTTATTGTCTTCATCCAATATCTAAGAAATGATTTTATATCTTTTTTACAAAAAAAAATAGAATACACATGGATTTCATCTTCTTCAGTACATTTTTATAGACAAATATCCATTGATTTTATAAAATCGTTCATTTTAAAATATGACTAATAATTCTCTATACTTATTTAAGACTTTTACAAATCTCATTGAATATTTGATCTATTATTTTCTTCCAATTTCAAGTATCCATTTTAGATTATTGTGATATAATTTAAAAAAAAACCCTCAAAAAACACATTAAATGTTATTTTAAACATATAATTATAAAATATTTTAGTATTAATAAAAATCAATAATTATATAAAAAAATTAGGTAAGCCTTATTTATGTGTTCTAGATTATTAAATCCTTCATTCACTTAATTAATATTTTTTAATAGATCCTTAACATGGATGCTTGAACTTTGAGATTCTTTCGGAACATGTAATCGTTGAGTGTGTGGTCTCCCCCTCAATTATTCCATTACAAGAAATTTATAATTTTAAATATATATTTCATTGAAAAAAATATTATTTTCTAAATTCCTTTAACTACCATAGTACCAAAATTATCCAAAATAATAATGTATTATTGTAAAAACCACTTGTTATATAAAATGTGGTTGTTCTATTTTATTAACCTTCTAATAGATCATATCAATTTATTTTTGAGTTTATTTAGTTTTTACATAAAATATATCTCATATTTTTTACTTATTTATTGGATTTTATTTCATTACATTTATATCAAATCTCAACATGAATTTATTCATCTTAATTTTTTATAATTTGAATATTTAAATTTTCATGAAACATTCTTCTTCTGCATTCTATTCATGTTACATTAATTGTTATTATAATAAAATTTAAATTGTTCTGAATCTATATGGTGATAATTTTTATGATTATAATGATAATAAATGCACATTGAAGTTTCACTAATATTTTCACTTCACTACAAATATTTACCAACTTCATGATTAGATTTTTCAAAATCCAAATCGACCATCTTCAACTGATCATCATCCTCAATCATTTTTTATGAAAATAAAACGATTTCTTATATAATATTTTAATTTTGACATTCAAAAAGTAATTTAAAAAATAATATTCATAATAATATAAATTTAAACACTTTACTTAATTCATGAGTTGATGGCATCTTTATCCTTATGTATCATCAACCATAATTGGTGCATGAGGTATCTAACATGATTTTTTGTTATCTTTCTCATATTTGATGGGTTTAATGAGAATATTCATCAACACATACTGCAACAAGAATTCCCTTTACATATATTCATTATATCCTTCAATGTAAAAATATTCTTCCTCCTCTTTTATGATCGACAACTTCTCACTATGATCACTAGCTGATGACACAACATCACTTTCAGTATCAGCACACTATTCTTCACTTATAATTTATTTTTTTGAATTTATAAAATATATTTTCATTTCACATAAATGTATAATTATTCTTATAATTTTTTTTATTCTTATTGGATAATCTTTTTTAGTGACACCTACTCTTTTTCACACCCTCGTTCAATATCATTTGATAAATTGATTAAAACCCACAATTCCACAATTACAAAAACACTTAAAAATTATTTTAACATGATATTTTTCTTAAAATTTTAATATTTTTCTTTATATAAGAACATAAAGCATTTCAAACTTAAATTTAATAAATTTATCTGAAATAGAATATACATTATCATCCTTGAACTCCAAAAATGTCTTTTCATTATCCGGGTCTATAAAATATATATATTTCTCAAATATATGTTTCTTCTTGAAAAAATTATCATTCATCATTTAATATACCACATCAATTGTTTATAATTTATCATGTGGATAGTATTCTAATCAATGTATTCATGATATGATACTTTGGAGTCAAATATATTTGGTAATATTTGAAATTATTTAACGACAACCATTGAATCCTATAAAGTTTTCCAAATCCTATAAATAAGCTTACAATCTGAAAAACTATTTTAATTAAATCATCATCTTAACATCCTTTGAGTTTCAAAATTTCATTGGATTGGTCTATCCATATTTGAATATTTATTTCTTATATAAGAATATTCACTTTATGGATTTTTTAAAACATTTCCTAGATTTACATTACTATTTTGATCCAGATTACATTTGTGACATATTTATTTAATTATGGGGAAATGATATCATTCAATGTATATCCATCCATATCAATATACTTATTAATATATATAGTAGGAATAAAATCATAGACATCTAGAACAAAACATTTTGTTGCAATATCATTAACTTTTATACAATCATAATGAAATAATGGTTGCACTGTTGATTTTCTAGAATTGAATTTTATTTTAATAGATCATGGGTAATAATTTATTTTGTTATTATAATTAATGTAATATATCATGAAAATATATATTTTAAATCAGGAATAATAATGAATAACGAGTTATTCTCTCTTCTAACAATCTCAAATAACATTGATGTCATTGAAAGCAATCCTCTTATATATTACCAATTGTATAACACATTAACACAATTATAGTGAGGTCCTATAGAAATTATTCATTGATAGATAGGGTAAATACAAGAAGAAAAGTAAATTAAAAATATCGAAAGAATAAATCATCATAATTTGTTAGTATGATATAATAAAGATATATCACAACATTAATCTCTAACAATAAACCATTAGATGTTAATCAATTAGTTCAATTGTTTCATTTGAGAATTCACAAAATGAAAGAAGAACACATTTATGTAAATGTTACACACATAAAAATAAATCTATATATATTTTCAATGGTGAGTAATCAGACACATCCATATGATTCTCTTAAATCCAAAAATATAATAAAATGAGTATGGTTTATACTTGAACCACAAGTGTGTAAAAAATTCACCTGAAATATATAATTTTATCTCAAATAAAATCAATATCATTATCTATGAAATAGTAATTAAAATATTATAAAATCACCATGAGTATCTACATCATATATTGATTTAGTACCACAAACTTGCCCCCTCCCACATTGGTATCCCTCTTAATCACAAAATGAAGAGAACAAGTAAACCCTGAATCTAGCATCCAATAGGGAACATAGTTGAAAATAGAACTGAGGGTTTGAAAGACATATAAAAATAATGGTAATTATAAATCATATAAATGTCTTATTTTAATTCATAATTTATAATTTCCTACTTATACTTACTATATCAATTTCATTCACTTTTAATTTGTGTTTCATCTATTCTTTCCCTCTCCTCATAATCAATGGGAAAACATTAAACAGTAACTATAAATATGGAATAATATATGTAATTAATTATTGAACAGATTTAGATTAGGTCTAATCATGAATATCATTTTATAAGATAGAAGACAATTCTATAAAACCCCTAATATACGATCTCATGGAACTCCTTGATAAGAGAATCAAACTTTAACAACAAAAATTACACACAAAACCCCCCAATTATAAAATAAATGGTTAATCCAATCATCTTGAGTCAAGATTATATTGTTATATAATTAATGGAATAATTCCACTACGATGATCTAAAAACATCCAAGGGATTCAAAGGATAAAACTCGGTCAATCCGGGTATGTTGATTAGCACATTCTTAGAGAAAATAAAACATGACTCTTCCCCATCATAGAGGCACTAAAAAGACTATAATTCCCTTAGTCAAATGAAATGTAAAATTATTGAATTCACGATTTATGAATGTACCCTATTTATATAGTTGTAATTTTTCTCATTTAAATGATTTTGATCACCACTAAAGGCTCATCTATAACAATGAGAAATTTTACTCACCATTTCAGATGCCTATACAACCACCACGTGTTCCTCCACTATGAATTGAAAATTCCATCACCATTTTATATATCTCCCACTCTATTCAAATCATTATCAACATCACACATGATCAATAATATAGTTTCACCTATTCCATTCTATATTTTCCCATTTCATATAGGTAGAATAAAAACGCACCATGGGAATATGGCCACTATTATGGTGTGGTGGCCACTATAACACTTAACTGAAGAAATTCATTTTCCATGATTCAAACCATGATATAAGGAGTCTCAAAATTATAATTATTGTAAATATTACATTTACTTGAGTCAAATTGAGCCATAAATATATAAAAATTACCCCTACCCCAGTTCATCTACCCTAAAATGTGGCATTGAGCTACCTTTACACAATGAATTTAAAATAAGGGTTACCATTACATGAGATTCAGATAACCTAGACATGAAAAAAAATTTACACAACCCTTAATTTATAATTAGGTAGGTAATTAATGTTTATCTATCCTTTACATTGGTTGAATTCAATCCTTATGCATTGATGTAAAACCAAAACATACCCTGATGAGACTTTGTTAAACCTTACATGAAAATATCTAATATTCCCCATAGAAATTGCATAGTGAATTAATTGGAATAGAAAATTGATGGATGAATGTTATTACCATGATTGTGAATATAAGAAATGATTTATTATGATTGGTATGTGTGGCTAGAATGTATGTTCAGTTAAAGGCTACACTTAAAATGAATCACGGGTGGAAATGGATCAAGGATACAGTATATGTTTTCATTATGGTCTATAAGGGAATAAGGTAGTAGCATGTACATGTTTTCCTTTTAATATTATATATTTTACTCAAGTCATATTTTTTTAAAAGATGTCCTGATGTTACAATATGGGTCATCGTTGTAATAATGTGGTGATATGGTGGATGTGATGTCATCATGAATGTGGTGATATTTCGGTTGTTGAAACATGATGATAGAAGGATCACAAGTTTCACATAACACTTGTGTATTAATGGGGTTTCCAATTATTCCTACTTGTGGTTATAAATATGGAGTAATGGTTTGGTTTCATTATTAGTGTAGGTATTCATTGGAGGCCATTTTTGTGGGGATGGATTGATTGAGTACATTCTATATGTGGAATGAAATATATGGGATTATAATATTATTTTTTTATTTGTTATGTACCTAAATATAATTATTCCCTGATTTTATTTCTCAATGGTTTCAAAATTTTCACTCTTTAATATTCAATTCACACAGATGTCATTTTTTAGAAGTATGGTCCTAGTGAGTACTCCTAAGTGGTCGCCCTCCATAGTTTTATATGTGCTAAGAATAGGATCGGTTAGATATTTGGGATGATGTTAGAGTTTCTTGAATGGAGTTTCTAGATTAATCATATTTTATATTTTCTCTTTAATATATCTTATGTATTTGATTTATTTGAATATAAGCTGATTTTATCTTATAGAAATTTATTTATGAAATAGAAATTATATGTATTGTTTAGCATATTTCCATATATCTCTTTTTCTTAATTTTTATTATGAGGTTAATTCATCCTATTGTTTTTATAACCTCAGTTTTACTTTCCAATATGGGGACTTTTTTAGGACGAATTTAAGTTCACTCAATTAATTTTTTCTAGCATATGATGGGTACTGGTGTATGGGGTCAAAAAAACCACCATGTCTTCTTCTCTTTGATAATTGAAACTCTAAAATTAAATAAGTAAGTAAATAATATATATCACCCAACATATTATTCAATATTAAATTAAGATATTCTAATTTATATAGAACCTATGAAAAATAAAAAATTTAAAAAAATCAAAAAACTCATAGTATAACCACTACATTTCATCTTTTTAAAGGAAATCATCACATCATTATTATCTTAAGATTTATATTTAATAGTATATGATAATTAAGGACAATAATTTTCTTGGAATCAATATTTATTATCTCTCTCAGATTATTTTTTATTTTTTTGAAACCCTTATATTCACTTCAAACATACAAAAACACACATCTTTCTATCTTATAATCAAAAATTTAAATTCTAATTCAAATTCAATAACAAACATTAACATCCAATAAGAAAACCTTCCATATCAACCATTATATCAATATATTCTTCTGATCAACCTTGATATTCTTATGAGACTTGAGGAATTGAGTTTTAATATCCCATAATTCATCCAAAAATACACATCATTAAAATCACTTGAATTTGAATTTTCATGACCATTATGGTGTGTAGAGTCCATCAACATGGCATAATGATGTTTCAAATTCCTTAAGAAAAATTTTAAATACTCCACTAACAAAACCAGTCAAATTGGCTAATGGAATATCCATCATCTTATTAATTCACCACAAAATTAGATGAATAGATTACATTTTTCAATCATATTATATCTAAATACCATGATTTATCTATAGAGGCACAATTTTTTCCATGCAATTATTTAAAATATTTATATATATATTTCCAGAGATATGTGTGGAGAGGATTTGTAATTCTGAGGCCTAGTGTGCCCGGAAATAATTTCATAAAAATATTAATAATATTTTATATTATTCAAGCTCGACTACATAGAGAAAATGTGATAAATCTTAAATTGAAGCATAGATCAAAAATTTGAGACAACAATTGATTCCAGATCACATAGTTTACAGTAGGAAATATTTAATATGAGTCATTGCAAGGAATTAGAACTCTTCATTTGGTGGAAGTACATTTAGTGAGGTAAATAATTTTTAAATTAATTAATTAATTTTTTTCAACATAGAAAAATTATCTATAAGTTCACCGCCATACTAAATTCTCTAGGGTTAATTGCATAAACCCTAGGATAATTCTAGAGCTCTTCCTTCTTTCTTCATTGGAGAATCTCATAGGACAATAAAGAATCATTGGATTAGATTAGATTAGGATGAAACAAATGTAATAGCTCCTCTAGATAATTTTAGGATGCATTATTCATCACATAATGATCTATAATAGAGGTAGGAATCACCAATTTCGAATTGTTCATGAACCTATAGACCCGATTTTGAATTTCTTTTTTACTTGTTTTCTAACTTGATATCACTATTCATGATTGGTGTCTAAGAACACTTAGACAATGATCACCAAAAATTTATATGGTACCTTTCCCCCTTTTTTCTTATCTTTCTTCACTAGTAGTACCTTGCAGTCCTGGTTCGACATTTTTTGGTGGTACCAAGCCCGATCAGACCCTTAGAATCGAAGCATTATTACAATAGATCCATGGATCAATGAACTGATCACATATATGGGAATTTTTTTCAGGTAGGGGTGATTCTCTCAATGAATTATGATCAAATAATCAACAGTGGAAGGATCATTATTGTTTGGATTGTGCAAAGAAATCATGTTCATGAACAGAGGTTGGTTCTGACGAACAACGGATATAAACTATTATTTTCAGATATAACAATATTTTTCATCCATGGATTGTGTTGGATCAAAAGAGGAAGTATATATATTACGCTCCACCAGTGGATCGAATGATATGAAATTTATGGAGAAAACCCTACAAAATGTTGTGTAGTGGGATGAACAAACGACTTATAGACCTTCAGTATTGGAGGCTATCATTTTGGGAAATGTTAAGGACGACATGGGGCGTAGCCCTCCAAAATATAATGTATCACTTGCTTGGTTTGTAAAATCAAGTGGTGGGTTACACTATTAAGAGACTATGTGGAATTATATGGTCATTTAAACAAGAACACGAACACAGGGTCAACTACATGGACCCAACCAGAAGGACACAACCCGTTCCCAGTTGACATGGACACACTCTGTAGTCAACGTACATTGTTTTTTGTTACAATTATTTGAATCTATGTACCCCCATGGACTTGGCCAGGTGGAAATCATGTGTGTTCTCTCACACGTTTTTTACACCTTTAACTCTATTGAAGAAAAATCAATCATTTTCATCTTCTTTTTTTGAACTCGGATTTTCACGTGTGAGTAGCCAACATTAGATTTTTTTCATATATAATGTGATGGTGTCCTCTGTTTTTTCTTACATGATATGATGTGAAATTTTCTGATCACGTATCGTATATAGGTGATTCCCGATGATGGTAGTGTTAATGCAGGATCACCAAGACCTTTACTAGCGGTACCCTCCAATGGGGCTAGGCAGTGGAGTTCCTCGATAACCTCTCAAAGTGGTACCATATAGAGGAGATGGGAAGTGGGGTGCCTAAATTAACATTCCAAGAAATTCCCTCTATTTAGAATGGGAAATGGATTTACACAGTGAATTTACATTATAGAAACCCCCTGTAATCATGGGATTGGGTTGTCTAAGTATCCTATCGAGTGGTTCCCTCTAGGAGGGATGAGCAGCGAAGTTCCTCAACAACTATCAGTGTGGGTCACTCCTGTTGTGCCATGTAATTCATCCTTTATTTCTATTTTTTCACATGACTATGCAGCTTTGTGAGGAGGTGTAGTTTGATAAGGACAGTTACTTCTGGGATGATGCATGAGATTCTTGACATCATTGATGGACGTTTGGAACTTTTTTCTACCATTCTTCTTTGACTGAGATGAAATATGGAGATTCAATTAATCTATAATTTTTTATTCTTTATCTGGGTATATATATATATATATACTTTTTATCCACTCTTTGGATTTGGTTACTCTTCTTAAAGGAGAAGAAATGACGCGCGGGGTATAACCCATTCATTCTATGATTAGATTCTCATGGTTGGATAAGTACACTCTCCCTTTATAGTTGGAGAAGAATCAATTGGTCATTTATATATTCACAGTGTTTATCCCACTGTGTTTGTAGGATCTTACATTCAATCTTGGCTTGGGTTGAGCTGTTCTCTTTCTTTGTATCTTGCATCCACTATCTTCTCTTTCTTATTGTTTCTCTTACTGATCCACCTTTATCTTTTTAGGTGTCCAATGACGTATGTATAAACTCACACCTATAAAATATTTTCCCACACATTTCATGTTTTATGAAGAATGCAGACATGTTGGCAGTCACTCCAAAGGAGCTTAGGGATATTGGATTCTTGGACCGCATAAGTTGGTCATAGCTTGGGATTTTGTAGATTGGATCTTTTTTAGCTATCTAATTTTACTTATTTCATGTTTGGTCAAATTTAGGGATGGGTGTGTATTTTATCACATTAATTTTCAATTTAAACTATGAAACTTGTGTACCGTCAAGAGGTTCATGCATGTTTGGTTCACACTATAATTGTGTTGTGTCTTTTACACATTCCTTATACACTTTTTAATTGAGATGGTTGTGTGTGTACATAAAGGTACTTAAGAAAAGTCCTACCTTGGTTTAGTTGTGCCTTAGGTTTTTATCACTTCCCCCATGGCCTATGGTTGCGGGGTAGGGGTAGTTGCGGCTGGAGCCCCTGCTTGGGTTGGGTCCTGAAATATTGGTATCAGATATGGTTAGACCCTTGGTATGTTGTTTGGACTAGTCCCCTTACAAAAACATTTTTGTGTTTAATACAATAGTGTAAAAGTATCTCCAGTGTGGCTCCCATACTAGGGAATACTATGATGGTATGGGCGGCTTACGTATACATTTATTAGGACCCTGAATACCTACTTGTTGACTCTGATAACCGATACATTGTATGCAAGGATAAATGGTACATGAATCACAAAGGATTCAGTCTCTAACTATACATATTTTTTCAAATCCTCATTATTGTAATAGATATAAATATGACCATATGAATGTGGTATGTATTGATAAATATCAAGATACCTCCACGAAAATAGCCATACATGATATCAGTTCCAGGTCATAAGGATGATATGATGAGCGAAGGGGCCTTAGTTCATGGTTTATCACATAACCCCCTTTTTCTAGGTGGGTAGGTATAATCACTTCCAAGTATGATGTAGAATATTTTTCTTGTAGATAAGAATTAGTATGTGTTAATGCTTAGTGCTCTCTACGAGTTCCAATGCCAGAGGCCACTTAGGTTTTGTGGCAATCCAAAAACATCAACAGTAAAGGATTCACTAGAGTCGGTGGTCCGTATAACCATCCCTATTCAGACCCCAAAACATCAGGTTTTTTAACTACTAGAAATACTTTTACACAGAGGATCCGGGCATGTGGGAGGGTCATTATATAGATGCACAATGATTTGACAAAATCATGGACCGAATTTCAATAGATGTTTAATGGGGACTATTACCCCTACGTTTACTGCTCTTTTTAGATTATAGAGATTCTTAAGATGCATCAGCGAGGGATGATGGTGGTTCAATACATAGTCAGGTTCCAATACATTATGCGGTATTCTCTTGACTTGGTCTAGGATAGAAATTTCTAACTACAGAAGTTTGAGAAGTGACTTCGTAGAGAGATATAAGCAATAATTTTTTCGTTTTTCATCCCCACCTATTTTGAGATGTTGGAGAGGGAACTAGTGATAGAAATATTATTTTGAGATGGATTGCTGACATTTAGAGATGGTAGTGGGAACCGCAAAGCAGAGTCATCTGAAAAATATTCATGATGCCTGGTGCCAGGATCTTGGGGAAAGGGACCAACCTTTGATTATACTTAGGCATGTGGTCACATGGTACAGAGAATGTACAAATAACTAGGGAGGCCCAGAGAGGTCAGGTTCTATTATTATTATGGGAAAGGTCAAATGTGATGTGATTTCATGAACAAACGTTCCAAGGATCATAGACATATAGATGATGTAATTCTTTGACAAAGGTAACATTGTGATCTAGGATCTCCCAAGTGTGGATTGGGTGTTCCCCAAGGAGGTGGAGCTGGAAAAGGAGTATGAGGGGCTATGGTTGGTGGATGACATTATGAGATATTTCCACCACCACCACTAGGTGTCCCAAACCAAGATCAAGGAGCAGGCAGTTAGGTCCGCATACAGGCATAGGCTTTGGATATATATGATAACACAATGTATGGGATGATTAGAGATACAATTTGGGTGTTTTAAACTCTTGATTTAGTATTTTTAGACATAGGTGTCATGCATTAGTTTATCTCTATAATCCTAGTGTAAGATATGGGGCTCCCAATTGAATCTATAGCCCAGTAGCCTCAACTTGAGGTTCCTACTAGGAATGCATGTCCATTATATTTTATCATCTACCAGGGAAAGCTATTTCTTGGTGGAGAGAGGTTAAAGTGGGACCTTATGCTCATCACGATGTAACGATATGACATCATCCTGGTTATGGATTGGTTTTCCATGGTTTGATTCCAGATTGACTATCACTACAGACTAGTTTGATTTCTAAGAACTAATGAGACAAGATTCTCCATTTCAAGAAATAGAAATCTCAGGGAAGGGAAAGTTGGTTTTTCGAAAAGGACGCTGCAACCCATTTCCCATCAGTCGGTGAGTATATACCTTGTTTCATCATGCTCTTTTGGAATATGGGTTCATTTATTTATGGGTTATTATATAGATTTATTCCCTAAGGACATTCCAGGACTACCTCTATGGTAGGAGATATAGTTTTTCATCGAAATTCATCTTTTCACCACTATAATATCTTTTACATCATATTGGATAGCACCTACCAATCTCTGAAATCTATGGTTGTAGTTAGAGGACCTTGGAGAAAAAGGATTAATCATAACCGATGTGTCTTCCACAGAAGCTCTGATGTAGTTCATAAAAAATGTGGATGTTAACTTGCAGCTTTCTGAGGATTATTGTCTCCTAAACTAGGCCATGATAAATAACAACTACCCATTGACAAAGATTTGTGAGCACATATTCCAATTTAGATGTGTTAGATAGTTCTAAAAGATCTATCGCTGTTATGGATACAACTAGTTTAGGGTTAATTAGGATTATATTCCCAATTTTTCATTATGAGGCCATTAAAAACACTATTAGTTCATATTGATGCTATTTGGTGTGATGAATTCCCCAACCATGTATATGGATTTGATAAACCATTTCTTCTAGATGTATGTGTATTTTTTTGGTTCGTGAAGGACATTCACATGTTCTTTGTATCAGAGTATGATCATACAAAACAATTAAATATGGTCCAATATTTTCATCAAGAGCACAAGCTCTACAGAAAGATCTTGAAGTTATTGTTATGGATTCATGATGTTCACTTTCTGGGGAATGTAATTTCATAGGGTGGGTTATCCATGGATCTAGTAAATATTTAATCAGTTCTCTTCTTAGGATCCACCCAAGAGCATGCTAACGGTGTATAGCTTTATGGTCTTGTTAGTGTAATATAGGTGGTTTTTGAAAACCTTCTCCAGAATCACATCCCTATTGACCACACTGATGATAAAAGGGAATTCTTTTACCTAGTATGAGATGTTCTATATAGACTTTTAGGAGTTGAGGATGATATTAATGAGTTCTATGGTGATGGTAATATAATAAGAATTCATAGTGTTTGTAGTATTTTTATATTCCCTGGGAGATGGGTTCGACTGCGTGTTGATGCAGAGGTAGATAGTTATCACATATGGGTTGAGGAAAATGAGACACCGTGCTCATAAATACATGAATCATGGAATTGAGCTACATGTCTTTGTCTTCTCCTTGAGGATTTGAAGGTACTACCATTCGAGAGAGCATTGTGTTTTACATTGACCATCAATGTTTCTGGTACATATTCACACAAAGAGACCTGAACATGAGACAATGATACTATTTGGATTTCCTTAAAGAATAGAACATCAAGATATTCTATACTCAAGGTGAAGGAAATGTTTTAGGAGATTCCCTTGGAAGGAATTTTCATGATTTTTAAGTGCAAGAGGATTCCTATCAATTGGCCTCCTTTGTACTGACCCTGGTAGGGTAAGAGGTAATGACTTTTCTGCAGGTGATGGTGTTGACTCGTCCCCCTATCAAGCAAGTGATAGATTCCCAACTAGGAAAAATCGACAATGAGATCCTACATAATCTGATATCCATATATGACTCATCATATATATATTCTGAAGAATAAATCACATCATCTTTTTTCAGGTACGAACAATGGTCCTAAACATGTTGCAGGATGAGAATATGTGAGAGTTCCAAACTTCTCCCCTACCTATACATAATAGTGTGGTAAGATGTATTGATACCATCAATGTTAGTTTTTTTGGTCTGGAATGAGATGTGTTGTATCTGATTTTTTCTCTTAATGCATCATATGTCACTAGGTGAATGTGAGCCACCATATTTTGGAGGTTTTTTTGCATCCCCTTGAGATCTCGGATTAGAATTGGGATAGCATATCCATGGACACTTTCACAAAGAATACATTAAGAGTGAAGGTTCATGATGTTATCTTAGTGATAGTTTCATGACTCATGAAATCAAAACACTTATTTTCCATCAGGGAGAAGAGTTTGGTAGAGATTTTGGGTTAGCTATACATATGTGAGATCGTTATCCTTCATGGGGTGACCTCGATGACTATCTATGATGGTAATGTGTGGTTTACTTCATGATTGTGGAGAGTACTATATGAGGATTTTAGGACCCAAAATAGGATGAGTACATCTTTTCACCCACATAAGAATGGTAAGATTGAGCGCACTATCCAGGTGTTAGAGGATATGTTGAGGGATTTAAGATTAGACTTTGGTCAGAGCATATAAGATCACCTTCCAATGGTATTATTTTTTACAATAATATATAGCACACTACCATCAACATGGCACCTTTTGAGGCCTTGTATGGTAGACTGTGTAGGTCACCCTTATGATAGAATGAAATTGGTTATTCATCTCTTGTGGGTCAAGATATGGTGCAGGTGATGACAGAGAATGTCCAGGTCATCTGTGAGTGCATGTGGATGGCCCAGATCAGATTTAAATCTTATGAAAATCTCCATCGCAGGGCCATTGAGTTCAAGAAGGGATACCACTTTTTCATAAGAGTCTCCATGTGATAATGATTGTGGAGATTCATCCAAGGAAGAAAGATATACTAAATGTTCATAGGGTTGTTCAAGATCATATATAGGGTTGGTTGGATTTCTTACTGCCTCTCACTACCCCAATAGATAGAGTGGGTGCATGCAATCTTTCATGTGTTGTAGTTGAGATATGTGCATGAACCTATGTACATTTTTGACAGTTACATGATAGACATTGTGGATGGAGCCAACTTTTTGGACCACCTGCTGTTTTTTAAGGATTAACAATAGAGTACCCTATGTGGATGGGTAATCCCCTTAATCCTTCTGTTGTGGTAGCATGTGAAGGTGAAGAATAGTTCCTTGGAGTGGGAGATGTAAGTATGAACTCAGTATACTATGTTATTTTGCAGTTTTTTAAGTAAAATATTATTTTTCGAAGGGAATGATGTAGAGTCTCAGTTTTTCATTGTAATTATTTTTTATATATGTATCTACATTTCTAGATCAAGTTACTGAGACGAAATTCAATTATTTGTCTAAGATTTCCCAAAACATATATTATAAATATATTAAATATATTTTATATTTCACACATGATTCTTCTTAAATAAAACATGATTACTCTTAAATAGAAACTCATATTAGAAATCCAAGACCATGGTTGTGTCTGGAACATGTTTTTTACCCTATACGCAACATAAAATTAGTTGGGTTGGGGTGTTTAGACTCCACACTTGTTGGTGGTATGTCAAGTGAGCTAATTATATATTAACATAATTAGTTAATTTTTTGTGACACAACGAATGATCTATAAGATCACTACTAGGATGAATTATCTATGGTAATATACATAAACCTCGGGATAATTACATATCTATTCCTTCTTTATTTATTGGATAATCTCATTAGACGATGATGAAACGTCGGATCAGATCAGATCGGGATGCAGAGAACGATATAGATTCTCTCATTCATTTGAAGATGTGTTCTTCATAAAATAATGATTGATAATAAAGGTAAGAATCATCAATTTGTGATTTATTCCATTTGATTAAATTTTTGGAGAATACCCATTATTTTTCTCAGGTCTACACCAATTGTGAATTGATCATGTGCCTATATATGGGATAATAAATTGTTATCATCTTAGTTTTTTGATCTGGTATAATTATTCTTGACCATTAGAAAAGAATTCTTGTAGAATGATTTTCTAACCCTTTTTATTGTCATTTTACCTCTTTTTTCTTCTTATTCTTTACCAATTGGACCCCACAATCCTGACTTGACATTATTAGGGGGTACGGAGCCAGATCGAACCCCCAAAACCACAATGGAATTGTGTATGTGGTACAGATCATGAACTAAACACAAATAATGGATATGTAATTGGATTGGGTGATTTGATGGGGATTTGAAGTCAAATAATTTGTTGTTGAAGGATTAGTGGTATTATTTTTGTGTGACGAACCTTCTTGGATGAACGTAGCCCGATTCCTAGTGAATGACGTCTAGAAACTGGTATTTTCGTCTAGATCCTTATTTTTCTTCCATAGATAGCACCAAATTTGAAGTGGTGAGACTAGACTCAATGAAATGAAATTATATATAAAGATGTAAAATTACTTTTGAAAACCCGACTACACATTGTGTAGAGAGATGAATGGAAAATGTGTATCCCTTCCGTGGTGGTAGATAGGGGTTTGGGATAAAATTTAAGTATAAGAAATTGTGAAATCCTATAAAACTCATTGTATCTCCTCCCCAGTTGGGAAACTAATGAGTAAATTAACACAGGTATTCACTCATGTGGAATTACAAAATTTTGTACCCACATACACAAACACGGGGTCAACTACAAAGATACGACCAAAAGGGCATGCCCCAATCCAAGTTGACTTGGACAAGTTGTGTACTCCACCTACACGGTGTTTACTGTTACATGACTTGTAAGTTGTGAAACACTAGGGACACAAATATGTGGTTGAGAAGTACCATAGTTAATGTGTGTATCCTCACACATTGTGTACCCATTTATCTACTTTTAGGAAACATCAATCATATGTATCTCCATCGTTATAACTTGGGTTTGGCCCATAAGTAGCCTATCTTGAGTTTTTTTCACATAGAATGTGATGTTTCCCTCTGTTTTGTCTTAAGAGATACAATGTGTAATGGTTCTACCATGATTATTATTGTAGAGATACTCGATGATGAAAATGATCAAGTAGGATCCTCAGAACCATTTTAAGTGGTACCCCCCATTAGGGATAGGTAGTGGAGTTCCTCGAAATCCTTTCAGAGTGGTACCCTCTATCAGGACTGGGAAATGGAGTTCATCAATGAACAATTTAACAACTTCACTCTAGTAGGGTTATTCAGTGGAGTTCCTCAGTTACCATTCCAAATGGTACCCTCCAGTTGGGTTAGATAGTGGAGTTCTTCAATGACCTTACTATTGTGGATCCCCCCATCAGTATCGATTTTTGTCATTTATGGATCCTATCAAGTGGTACCCTCAAGTAGGCTTGGGAATTATAGTTAATGAATAACTATGAGAGAGGATCAATCATATTTTACTAGGTCATGAGTCTTCTACATCGAGTTTGTGGCCCCTTGACTATGTGGCATAGTGATGAGGTGTGGTTTGACAAGAATGGTTACTTATGGGATGACGAGTGAGATGATGGAAATCATTCATGGATGTTTGGAATTGTTGGATACTATTCTTTCTAGGCTGGTCTATTAGATATAGATCCTCTAACACTATCATTTGGGATTTTTGACTAAGAAAATATATATATATATATATATATATATATTTATAAATCCGCTCTATGGATTTGGTTTCTCTATTTCTATGATAGGTGAAGACAAATGGTGTGTGGAACATTATTTTTTTCTTTATCTTCTCATGGTTGGATGATTCTAATCTCCTTTTATAGTCAGTGAAGACTCTATGAGTAATTCATATACTCACATTGTTTATCCCATTATTTTCGGAATATATTAATTTCACTCTTGGTTTGGGTTGATGTATTCTATTTCATTCTATCTTGTATATAATATATTCTAAATCCATTTTAATTTATTACTTCTTCACCTTCAAATTTCAGTTAATTCTAATGGGTATGCATATACTCACCCCTTCAAGTGATTTTCCTATACATTTCATCTCTTATGCGGATGACAGATAGGTTGGTCATGACTTCAGAGAAGCTTAGGGTTATGGGGTGTTTGGAATATGTATGGTGGTCGTATCTTGGGATTCATGAGATGTGATATATTTTATGTATATACTATTCTAGCATTTTATGGATGGTAAATATTTTTCTTTAGGTGTGTATTGTTTCCATTACACTTCAGTTTAGTGTACCTAACAATTGTATTGTCTAGAGGTTCATGCATGCTGGTTTTAATTTATAGTTTTGTTTCATCTTTTACTCATTCCCTATTCACTATTTTCTTTTATATGGTGGTATGTGTGCATATAGGTACTTAGGAAAATGTCTCCACAATTTTAGTTATACCTTGGGAACTTTTCTCTACCCCCTGTCCTATGGAGGCGGGCTTGGGGTTGTTATGGCTCAAGCCTTATCTTGGGAAGAATTATGACAGTGTTAATCATCAAACAACAACCACAACACATATAGTAATGCATAGTGATTCACATTTTTCATGCAAGATATACAAAACAACCTATTTTTCATATCATTCTATGTTTCCATGATTCTATATTCAATCTTTTACCATTTAAATTATCTAGTCACAACCAACCACAATAGACAACATTATAGAGGACTCCTTGTCTTTTCTCCACCTATCAAGGTTTATAATCAACATAAATACGACCATAAAAAATTAAAAGACATTATTTATTAGACATGTATTTTATTTTAGAACTATGAATTAAAATATTATCATTTAATTTATATATAATATTTTCTTTATCGATACACTAAAAACATTATGGATTTAGAACCACCTTAGTATAAACACTCCATTCTCTACTTCAATCATCTCCAAACACCAAAATTTATCTTTAAACCACATAAAAACCCACATACATCCTTATCCTAAATAAAATAAACCTATTTATATGAGTTTGGATGCAAAAAAATGATAATAACAATATTGAAATCAAATAAAATGAAACTTTCACAAATGACATCTATTCAACTTTAATTTTAACCAATAATGCCCCTTTTTGAAAAATATACCTTTCAATGCACCTTTACTCTCAAGAATATTCTTTCACACAACACCATTCAAATTATTTCATTTTTCTACTAAAATATTTCTATACATTATATAGAGATTGTTCGAATAATAAAGTATTAAAACATATTCCTTATAATTAGTGAATAATATATAGTTAAAAGTAGAAATCAAATGGAATTATAAAAATCCATATAACTCTACTAGCTCTATCCTATAGTGATATTATCAATATTAGATATAAATTCTAATAAGTTTTATGAAATAAAATTGTTTCATAGAAAAATGTTCTACTATTTTTTGAAATTTTATAATTTATATAGATAATTCTCTTTATAGTATAGAAGTATACATATTTATGGATTTTTATTTTAAAATTTAAATAATTATTTTATAAAATAATTGAAAGTGTTTAATGAAATAGATTATAGGGCTATCATATTTTAATTTTCTTAAATAATCTAGATTAGGATTGTAAATAACAAATTGTATCAATGAAAATTTGAGTTTGATTTTATCTTCATGATGTAAATAATTATTGATTAATTTATAAACAGTATGAAATTATAATACAATATAGAAGATTTTAATTTACATATAAGATGATTAAATAAATGTATGGAGTCTGGTAATGAATAAATATTAAAAATATAGTTATCTCAAGAAGTAATGATTATATATATAGGAGATTATTTGAATACGGGTAAAAATAAAATATTACATTGATTTAAAAGGTAATAAAGAATCAAAGATGAAGTCTTTAAAAAAGAATACTCGCTAAAAAATGTGATTCATTGAAACAACTCACCCCTAGCTCATTGGCTTGAGGAGGCGGTGAGGGTTACTTGGCCTTATGTGATGTTCCCAAGGCGCCAATGGCTGGAAATAAATACCTAGGGCATCAAGAGAGAAGTGGGGAACGATTTTCCCTCAAGAGGATAACCCAACCAACCAACAATCAAAAACGATAATGCATGCATTTGTTTTCAGCCAACCATACCATAACACCCCAATGTTCATACAACCCAATTCCAAAACATCAGAGTACAACGAAAACAAAAAGAAAATCAAGACAATCTGTGACACCACCACAGCTCCACAACAGCTCCAAACTCCCTGCACCACCAAGCATCACGAGGCACCGCTAAAATATTGAGATGCCTTAACTTTGACCATGTCCCGGTATACTACATCTGCAACGAAACCATAGTGCCAAAGCAAGGGGTGAGTACAACTACTCAGTAGGATTTCCCCAAATGACTTCCCTACACACCCCACTAGGAAAGCCGTTACCACATTTATATAAAAAATTTTATATAAAACAAATCCATTTGCAAACTGATTACAAAAGTCAATCATGCCACACAAGGGAAAGCCATCACAACTGAGCCATACGCCGGTTACCATGTTCATATTTCACTCACAATATCCATCCACAAACATCACATAGTCAAGAAATCAACCAAAAACTTGGGTACTTTCTCAGCCAACTCGTTCACAACCCGACAAGTGGTAATTTCTCTGCCACTTGCCTTGATGGTGGCCCTTCCGACCATTATCCATCCATCTCCCTGATTATAGTGGCACTTTCTTGACCACTCTACAACATCACAACCCGTTCCAACACAACATCACATCCATATCCACACAAGCACAAGGCACACAAGATCACACATTATTTGAAACACTATCACATGACATTATCATCCTCATGTTCAATGTCATTTCCAAATCAACATTTTAAAATCATCCAATTGAACCCATTACTAACAAAACCCACTTTTTCCCCAAAAATCCCAAATTTATTCACCTATACATTTTCCATCAAATTTGCAACATGATTTGCAAATTAAATTTCAAAAAAACCATTTTATTGTAAATGCACCACAAAATTCCACCAAGTGGTGATGAGAGAGAAGCCACCTACCTCTTAGGGTTTGGAGAAATCGACTTTTCGCCCAAACACACTTAAATCTGGTAGAACGCCTGCTCGAAAATCCCTTAAAACCATTTCCTAACATCAACTGGACCAAAAGTTATCATATTAGGCCAAAAAAACCCTATATCTACACACAACAAGTGTAGATCTAAAAAACCAAGAAAGAGGGAAGAACATATCTAGTGGAAAAAAACAAGGAACAATGGAAGGAGACTTACCCGGGAGAGACTGCCTTCAAACCACCTTGAATCCTCTTCAAAACCC
Organism: Viscum album; assembly: GCA_963277665.1. NCBI lineage: Eukaryota > Viridiplantae > Streptophyta > Magnoliopsida > Santalales > Viscaceae > Viscum > Viscum album. The sequence goes on from OY728131.1 coordinate 1,872,492,088, forward strand.
TCCCAAACCTAGTGGGAGAACCCTTCTAGCCCTTGAGAACTGAAAATCTCGAGTGAGGCTCTAGTGGAAGGAAGAGAGGAGTTAAATGAGGGAATCCCGAGTGATCCTGGGTTTTATAACCCTAATTTTATGTGGCCACACGGTTATCCCGCACGGTTTGGAAAACCGTACGCTAACCTTGTGCACTCCACTACCTCGAGACCTAGGGTCCCCATAGTTTCCTCACACGGTTTGGAAAACCGTGCACAGGTTGTGCGAGGCCTACTATCTCGATAACAAGGATCTGCACGGTTTCCTGGGGAATCCGCATGCTTTACACTAACCGTGCTCAAATTGTGCACCCCTTTTAAAGCCTCCAATCACTTCCAGAACCAATCCAAACTCTCCAAAACTCTTCCCAACTCATATCAAGCACTTTAAATGAATAAAAAATGATAAAAAAATGCCACATAACTCAAACCGGGGGTTTCAAATTCTCCCCACCGTTGAACTTTCCCTCCTCAGAATGTAGTGAACCCGCACTTTATTGAAAGAGCTCGGGCCAATGTTCGGCCATTTCATTATCCCGTTCCCAGGTTTCTTCCTGGATTTGTCCATGTTACCACAAAACCCGAACTAGACTGATTCTTTTACCATGAAATACTTTCACTTTCCTATCCACAACCTACACTGGCATGTGCACCAATGAAGCATCCGACTCTAGCTCAACATGATCCCATCGAATAACATGGCCCGCATCTGGCTGGTAATTTTTCAGCTGCAACACATGAAATACATTGTCTACCGCACTGAACCTAGGTGGAATATCCAACCAATAAGCCACCTCACCTACCTGCTCAGTAATCTCAAAAGGTCCAATGTACCTCAGAGATAACTATCCTTGTTTCCCAAACCGATGATGACCCAACCGAGGAGAAATCCTCAAGAAAACATGCTCACTCACCTCGAACGTCAACAGTCATCGACGATGATCCTCATAAGATTTCTGATGACTCTGAGACGTCTCCATCCTCTTCTTGATCAACATGATATTTTCTGTAGTCTCATGAACAAGACTCGGTCCAACCATCAAAGACTCACTCATTTCCACCCAACATTGTGGAGAATGACATGGTCTCCCATACAATGCTTCAAACGGAGCCATCTGTGTGGATGATTGATAACTGTTATTATACCAGAATTCAACCATGGACATGTGCTCCTCCCACGAGCCCCCAAAATCCATCACACAATATCGCAACATATCTTCCAAGGTTTTTATCATCCTCTCGGATTGGTCATCCGTCAGAGGGTGATATGTCGTACTCAGGGTCAACTTTGTTCCAAGAGCTTACCACAAAGATTTCCAGAAAGGATAATTAAACTTGGGATCTCTATCTGATACAATAGAAGATGTAACTCCATGCCTCTTTACCACCTCTCGGATATAGATTTTGGACAGATCCTCCACCGTATGAGATTCACGAATTGGGATGAAATGAGCCAACTTCATTAGCCGGTCCACTATCAACCAAATGGCATCATGTTTTTCTGACCGTTCTTGGGAGACATATGACAAAATCCATCAGTATCTGCTAGCACTTCCAATCATGGATTGGTAAAGACTGCAACATTCATGTAGGCCTCTGATGCTCTGCCTTGACCTGCTGACAAGTCAAGCATCTTGAAACAAACTCAGCCACCCTACTTTTCATACCAGCCCACCAGAAATGTGCTTTCAATGATTGATACATATTCAGAATTCTAGGGTGAAAATACCACTTGGAATAATGGTACGCCCTGAGAAGATTATCTTGACAAGCCACCAGTACAACTATCTGATTCAGGAAGCACAAAACTGATTCTTTATTCAGTTGCCAACCCTCAATGGTCTCCCCACCATTGAGTCTCGACCCCATGGTCAGACATTCAGGATCGGATATCTGTGCCCCTATAACCAGAGAAACCATGTCAGGAATCAACGTAACCAGAAAGAAGACTGCTCTATCACCCTGGTCTTCACCTTCCAAATTCATATCGGTTATAACCGACCTCAACTGCCCTGGTCTGATGCCTGCTTCACAAACTGAGCATATGATTTCCTACTTAATGCATCTTCCACTGAATTTCCTTTACATGGTGTGTACATTCAGTCAAAATCAATCATTTGGAGATATTCCATCCATCTCCTTTTCCTCAAGTTCATATCCCTTTGTGATAAAATGTGCTCCAAACTCTTATGATCCATGTAGACCATGAATTTCTCACCGAAGAGATAATGGCGCCACATTTTCAAAGCATGGACCACTTCCTCCAAATCCAATTCATGAGTTGGGTAGTTCTTCTCATGCACCCTCAACTGACGTGATCCATACGCGACCACATGATCCGCTTGCATGAGAACACACCCCAAACTTGATCCTGATGCATCGCAATACACCACATACCCTCTTCCTGGTTCTAGAAAAACCATGATTGGTGCTGATGTAAGTCAACACTTTAACTCTTCAAAACACTGCTGACAGTATTCACTCCACTAGAATGGAGTATTCTTCCTTGTCAAAGCTATCATCGGTGAAGCCAAACCTGAAAAATCACAAACAAAATGCTGATAATACCCAGCTAGACCGAGGAACCTCCATATCTAAGACACCTTCTTTGGAGTCTGCCACGAGATAACGACCTCTATATTTTCTGAATCTACAAAAACACCCCTTTCAGAAATCACATGGCCATGAAAATGGACTTCCCCTATCAAAAAGTCATACTTTGACAACATGGCACACAACCGATGATCTCGAAAGATCCATAACACTATCACCAAGGACTGGTCATGCTCCTCCCTTGTCTTCGAATTCAACAGAATATCATCCACAAACACCACCACGAATGAATCCAGATATATCTGAAATATCTGATTCATCAATACCATAAACACCATTGGTGCATTCGTTAGACCAAAAGGAATCACCACGTATTCATAATGGCCATATATACTTCTGAAAGCTATTTTAGGAATATCATCCTACCTCACTCGCAATTGATGATATCCAGACCTCAGGTCGATCATGGAGAACCATTGAGCTCACCTCAACTTGTCGAACAATTCATTGATTTTTGGATGTGGATATCTATTATTTATCATCACTTGGAGAAGTCTACAATAATCAACAGAAAGCCTCAAAGTTCCATCCGTCTTTTTCACAAACAACACCGGAGCTACCCACCGAGATGTGCTAGGCTGGATAGAGCCTTTATTTTCTAACTCCTCCAACTAGACTTTAAACTCCCTCAATTACTTAGGTTCCATCCAGTAAGACATAAGTGAGATAGGGCTGGTCCCTAGAAGGAGATCAATCGTAAACTCCACTTCTCGTAGAGGAGGTACCCCGAAGAATTCTTCAGGAAGAACATCCATGAACTGGCCGACCACTGCTGGAAAAACACTATTCTCGACACCCACTATTGATTCCAAGGACAACACCACCAACTGATATGATAACGTGCCAAATGTCGGTGCCAACAAGCCTGTTGCAACCTGCTTCTCATGCCTCTCTCCTCTAATGAGATGTCTAATGCCATCATGCTTTATAAAACTCATTGTTTGCGCATCACAATAGATGTGGGCCTTAAACGCTATTAGCCAATCCATGCCCAAGATTGCATCATAACCATCCATCTCAAGTACTGAGAAATCCCACACTATCTCAATTTGGCCCACAACGATACAACATGCTCTACACAAGAAGGCACTACACTCTTCTCTACCCATAGGGGTTTGAAGTTTCATAATTGAAGGCATCATCAATAATTTTAAACCTAAAAACTCAATAACACGTGCAATAATAAAAAAGTGTGAAGCACCTGTATCAAACAACACTTGCATGCAGGTAGAATTTAAAAGAATTGTACGTCACGCCGTGGATGGTCCCGACTAATCATCCATCACAAGATTCTCAGCTCCGAAAAACGCCTTCATTTTCACACACTTTTCTTTATTTTCCTGATGAGGCGTCATGGTATTCCCAAGATCACCATGACTGACCTTACCTTGCTAACGAGGGGTATGCAGTTACCCCCGTCCCATCGAAGCATAGGACGCATGCGATGCTTGTGGAGTGTCACACACGCTTTTCCTCAGAGCATTCCTACAGTAGCGCTGAAGGAGCCCCATCTACTTACAACTGTAACATTATCATGGTTGTGCCATGCAATCCTGCTTGATATGCTTCGAGGAGCAACATTGAAAAAAGCTCAATTTACTCTGGGGCTTCGGAGAAAGGTTCACCGACCCCGTCGTCACATGTTGTGTCGTGCCCCCGCTCTGGGAATATGAGTCCCTCTTTCACTTGAACCTGACGTTAGAGTTCCCACTAGTCCATGTGGGTTTTACCATGCTTCATCTTCCCAGAGTTCCCAGCAGATCTCGCTCAGCTACCGAGGCTCAATTTATGATTTTTGTGTAGTCCCTGATACACAACATCACTATTTTAGAATGGATTTCCTGCCTCAAGCCCGTCTCGAAAATCCTTTCATTCAGCAGCGTGCTACCCGCCACCTCAGGTGAAAACCGCACTAAGCTCATAAACATAGCTGCATACTCCATTACCAACATCTGTTCTTACTTAAGACTAAAAAAGTCAGTTGTACGATGAATCTTGAACGTATGAGGGTAGAATTGTTTGCTAAACAATTCCTCAAAGGTTTCCCATGTCATACTGTGGTCCATCCCCGCTTGGACTACCAGTTCCCACCATTAAAGGGAAAGACCCTACAACATATACGCTGCTAGCTTGATCTTCATCTCGGACGGGGTTCCCACGAATTAAAAAATTCTATTTATTTGGGACAGCCACACCTCTTCTCTTTTTGGGTCTGCATCACCCCTAAAAATGGGTGGGTTCTGCTTCTAAAACTGAGCCACATAGTCGACATGCTTGGGATCTTCCACTATATTTATACATCCCACCACTTGGAATGCTTGGACTATACTTTGCACTAGCCTCTAGTTCAACTGGGGCTCAGGTGAAACCACATTCTCATCAGCCGCTTCCGGTTAGTCTCTACGATCCCTACCCGGTGCCATTTCTACAAATATAAAACAGACAAGCAAGAGTATCGCATCCGTAAAATCACAAATCAACCACATAAATACCATTTCATAATAATCAATCACAACCAGGATTTACATTCTTTCACATTTCCCATGATGCACCATTTTTAAAAATCATCCATTTTCAAAATACTACAAGTTTTTATGATTCAAATCCTTCCGGTTTGAAACCCAATTGATTTTTTTCAAAATCTGCATATTCCTATCATACCTTAAATCATTATACCCAAATGAAATATGCATACTAGTGGGAAGTAATTTTTACCATGAATACCATGCACTTCTCATTGGCTACACCCACAACAATGAGATTTCCAATGCCTACAAGTGTCTTCAAAACACATATGTACCCAACTCCCTGGTAACTTGGAGTTCAGCATAAAATGGCTAGCTACGTTCTTTCATGCTATACATTACACGTTCCGATAGACCTACACCTTACTACCATCCCGACTAAAGGAATAACCAAGAACGAATGCCAACACTAAGACTGATGATCAAGACATTTGATTGAACAACTGCTCTCACTTGAAATCTAAGGACCGAACAAACTGATACCACTTGTAACACCCCCTACCTCATTGGCAAGAGGAGACGGTTAGGGTTACTTGGCCTTATGTGATGTTCTCAAGGCACCAAAGGCTGGAAATAAATGATGAGGGCTTCAAAAGAGATGTGGGGAACGATTTTCCCTCAAGAGGATAACCCAACCAATCAACAATCAAAAACGATAATGCATGCATTTGTTTTCAGACAACCATATCATAACAACCAAGGTTCATACAACCAAATTCAAAAACATCAGAGTACAATAGAAATGAAAAGAAAATCAAGACAATCCGTGACACCACCACAGCTCCACTCCAGCTCCAAACTCCATGCACCACTAAGTGTCACGAGGTACCGCTAAAAGATGGAGATGCCTTACCTTTGGCCATGTCCCGGTATACTACATCTGCAAAGACACCAAAGTGCCAATGTAGGGGGTGAGTACAAATACTCAGTAGGATTTCCCCAAATGACTTCCCTACACACGCCACTAGGATAACTGTTATCACATTTATATAAAACATTTAATATAAAACAAATCCATTTGTAAACTCATTACAAAATCCAAACATGCCACACAATGGAATGCCATCACAACCAAGCGACACACTGGTTACCATGTTCATATTTTACTCACAAGCCACATCCAAAAACATCACATAGTCAAGAAATCAACCAAAAACGAAGGTACTTTCTCGGCTAACCCGTTCACAACCCGACAAGTGGTACTTTCTCAGCCACTTGCCTTGATGGTGGCCCTTCTAACCATTATCAATCTATCTCCCTGATTATAGTGGCACTTTCTCGACCACTCTACAAAATCATAACCCGTTCCAACACAACATCCCATACATAACCACACAATCACATGCCACAGAAGATCACACATTATTCCAAACACCATCACATTCCATTATCATGCTCATGTTCAATGTCATTTCAAAATCAACATTTTAAAATCATCCAATTGAACCCATTCTGAACAAAAACCATTTTTCCCCAAAAATCCCAAATTTCCCCACCCATATATTTTCCAAAAATTTACCACATGATTTACCAATTAAATTTCAAACAAACCCTTAAATTGTAAATGCACCACACAATTCCACCAAGTGGAGTCAAGAGAGAAGCCACCTACCTCTTAGGGTATGGCGAAATCGGCTTTTCCCCCAAACACACTTCAATCTGGTTGAACGCCTCATCAAAACTCCCTTAAAACCATTGCCTAACCTCAACAGGACCAAACGTTAGCATCTTAGGCCAAAAAAACCCTATATCTACACACAACATGTGTAGATCTAGAAAACCAAGAAGGAAGGAAGAGCGGATCTAGAGGAAAACACTAAGGAACCATGGGAGGAGACTTACCTGGGAGAGATCGCCTTCAAACCACCTTGAATCCTCTTCAAAACCCTCCCAAACTGAGTGGGAGAACCCTTATTGCCCCTGAGAACCGGAAATACTGAGTGAGGATTGAGTGGAAGGAAGAGAGGAGTGAAATGAGGGAATCCCGAGTGAGCCCGGATTTTATAACCCAAATTTTATGTGGCCACACGGTTATACCGAACTGTTTGGAAAATCGTGCGCTAACGATGTGCAATCCCCTTCCTCGAGATCTAGGGTCCGCACGGTTTCCCCGCACGGTTTGGAAAACCGTGCATAGGTCATGCAAGGCCTACTGTCTCAAGAAAAAGTGTCTTCACGGTTTCCTGGGGAATCCGCACGGTTTACACTAACCGTGCTCAAACTGTGCACCCCTTTAAAAGCCTCCAAACACATCCAAAACCAATCCAAACTCTCCCAACCTCTTCACAACACATATCAATAATTTTAAATGCATAAAAAGGAATAAAAAAAGGCCACATACCTCAAACTGGGGGTACTACATTCATGATAGTAGTATTTGTAAATCTGAGATTTTATGTTATCATGGTGAAACTTGTAGATCTATAATCATAGATTTTTTATCATCAAATATTTTATAAAATAATTATAATTTTCAATAATTTATAATTAACCATTAAAATGATGTGATTACAGAAATACTATTTCCTATAAAATTAGATAAAGATTAGTATTTATAGGAAGAGATCTATAATATAGAAATCTTGAAACATTAATATTATAAAAATATAAAATAAAAAAACTATAGAATAAAATAATAAATAAAATAGAAATTTTTTGACAGAAATAAATGGTATATATAAAATAAAAGATGTGATTTCATGTTTAACTAGTGAAATACTTCTCTCATGAATTAGAAGTGAATATTGGTATAAGAATACTTTTTAATCAATAATAGTTCATTTAAAGAATCAATTTAAAAAATTACTCACATCATTGAATGATAAAAATAATCCCTATAGTAATAATATGACTTTACATCTAATGGAGAAGTATAAGAATACAATAGTTTTTAGAACAATTTTACAAAATCAAAATAAAGACAAATTTTTGAAGGTAATTACATTTTGAATTATTCATTAAATATATTATAAAATTAATTATTATAAGTTGTATTTAAATGATATTTAAAGTTAATGTATTCATAATCCTTACAAATATAGAATAATTTATTACTATTTATAGATCAAATTTCATTGGAAAAAATTTTCATATAAATAATAAATATTCATATATAATGAATCTAGTATTTATAAAATGTAAAGATAAATATTTTAATCCAAAGAGAATGAAATATTGTTATAGTGAATCCATAATAATTAATTATCAAGATTAATTTATAAATAAACTCATACACTGTAGTGTAATGGGACACAACATTGATTTGTATGAAAATCCCATGATGGTCAATAGAAAAGAAGAATCCCAAACATAAACATTCAATACAAGGTGCATACATTTTTGGAAAATTATTTAAAAAAATTATATATAGTTATATAAAAATATAATATATTGGGAACAATAAGAAATGATAAAAAAGAAATATGACTCAGCCTATAAAAATGTTGAACATAGTTTTTAAGAAATTAAATATTCATTACAATAAACAACATATTCCTAAATATTTATGAATGAAACTTAATTCACAATAAAGAACTCTACAAATAATATAGGATACTTTATATATAAAAATTATATATTATAGTAGAATATTTTTTATAAATATATGATTAGGTAGATAACATATCCATTTTTCACTGATATAAAATCATCTTATCATGTGAGGGAATTACAAAATAAGACTGAAATTTTTAATTTAAATGAAAATGAAAATGAAATGAAAAAAAACTAATGACTATAAGAGTTTTACAGAAAGAAAAACATGAAAAGTCGTGTATAATATGAAGATGTTAACTAATATAGAATAATATAATGATTTTCATTAGTGGTATTAAGATTATGTTAAATGTTAATAAAAATATAGAGTTGGAGAAAGAATAAAATAAATAAAAAATGGAACTCTGTAAAAAATAAATAATTGAAAGGATTACCATTATGAATATATTTGGAAAAAATTCTAAAGATATTTGAAAATGGTTTGATTAAAAATTCCAACTATATTCCCATATTTCATGATATCTAGAAAATCATATATCATCAATGCATATATTAGCATACCTTTTATTGAGTTTTAATAATATGATTTTTTATAGTCCACTAGAAATGGAATATTACATTATTATATAAAAATAAAAGTAGTAATAGATTAAGTATTATATATGATCTAATTGGATTCTTAAATGATAATCTAAAAATTATAGAAATAAATTTAAAGAGGATATAGTATAACAAAAATGGAGAGAGTTTTTTATAAAATATATCAAGTAGAGTAAAGATAAATAAAGTAAAAATGGATAAATATTCAATATAAATATAAACAGCATTTAAATAAGATAAATTGATTTATATAGAAATAAGTGGTAATAATGAGTGGTGTTATCCATTTTTTCAATATTTCCAATGTTTTCTGGATAGTGAATTAAGTAAGTGATATTCACCTTATTTTATAGAGGGTACTATATTTAAGGAGGTGTATTCCCCAAATATTATGAAATTTTATATGGAAAAAATGAATCCATAAGTGGTATATAAATTTTAAAATAATTATTTATACTCTCAAAAATTGGTTTGGGATTATATAATGGGTACATGATTAATATATAAAGAAAATATTGCCCATGAAAATGCTGTAAAAAGACAACTAAAATATTATATAAGAGTATGAATATTAATGAAATATTGGATATCAAAATTATTACTCATATTTCCTATATAATGTGTGACACGCATTGGATAAAATTTGACAAATAACATAATTTATTATTTGTAATTTTTTTATAAGTAATATTTTATTAATATGGGGGATGATTTATCATAAATATTTTGGAATGAAAAATAAAATTTCAATTATATTAACAAAAATATTTTTGAATTTTATTTGATCTTGAAGGAATTAATTTTCATAGAGTAGTGGTAAGGGTGTTTAATAAACCTTTGGATCGGGTTTATAGATGAAACTAAGGCTTAGATACATGTTTATGGATGTTTTTTAGAGTGTCGATACATGGAGAGTGACTTTTATCAACATTAAAAAATATAAAAGCAATCAAAGGATAAAATATTATTATTTGAGATAATTGATAATGATTTGAATCGTTTCTAATAGGTAACTTTTAAATGTTAAAGAGAATTTATAATTATATTCAATTATAAAAGTTTTAAAAATTATTATTTTTTCGATACATTAAGTGAGAGATAATTTATAGATTTTTTCATGAATGATAACTTTTTGTTCATGTTGAAAAAAATAAAAGGGGGAGAATATTGAAACCAGGGGTTGTGATGATGTGGGATTTTTTTAATCATTTTCAAATAGTGATCATGTATTATAAATTAGTAAACTTATATGTTTACTACTACTATTCAATCAATGGAAAAGTATACTACATATTTTAGAAAATATGTATGTATGTGAATGAAATCCATGGAATCGATATATAAAGCAATGTTTGTGATAAATATAATGGACTGTAAGATTACTCTATAAACTTTTTGTGTAATGGAAAACCATCAATAAAATTTATGATATTTGAAAAATTGAATTATAATACAGGATAAAATATTTATTTTAAAATTGTTTATGAGGAATGATGTTTTCTTATTATTAAATAGTAGTAATAATGATGGTTTATGTTAAAAAATATATAGTGAGAATAAGTTTTTTTTCTTACAGTAATATTTTTGAGTTAGTTCAACAAAGAATACATATTGTATAAATATGTGTGAAATATTTTTACAAATAGTACTCAACATGAAAATATTCATGAAACTATTTAAAATTAATTATTCCATGAATCATGATGTTTGAGATTATTTGACAAAAGTTTCCCTAGAAAAATTGTTATATTATATAAAATGAGAGTTTCTTGAAATAAACTAAGAGTTAAATGAGATAAATTGGGGGTTGTGTTAGATAAATTGAGAGTTTCATTAAATTTAATAGATAATTAATTTGATAGATTATGAATTTTATAAGATTGGGATCATAGATAAAAAAGGTAATGATATGAAAAAAATAAAATTATATGAATAACATAAAATTATACCTAGAATATGAAAATGTAAATAATCTTTTGAAATTGATAACATAGAACTGAATTATTTCATATTCTGCAATAATTTTTTTTATATAATATAATTAACTTTTTAATTGATATGGAAAATTTTTTATGTAACTTTAGAAGTGATATAATGACAAAAATGTATATTTATTTAAATTTATTTAATATGTTGACTGAGGAAATGGGATTTTTCTATGAGGAAATATCAAGTATCTGTCTTACTTTCTAGGGGAAAAATATTTAACCAAAGATATAGAAAAATATGTGTTTTAATAAATTATAATATTTAATTATTTTTCTATTGAATAAAAATCAGAAAAAATAAGTGAATGAAATTCATTATCTAGATGAAGATAAGAATTGTTTGTTGTCTATAAATAAATAATGATAACTCAAGACAGAAGAATATAGTTAACATTTGAGTTAATGAAATATTAAAATTAAATGTTTATCAATGTAGAATATTCAATAATGGAGAGAAGTGTGTTTAAAGAGATAATGAACTCATATGAATAAGAATGAAAAGTTTTTAATGAGAGTCATATTTTACATTTATGTATCATTCTAGGAAAAAATTTATTATTGTTTTTACAATTTTATAACTTTTATAATGCCCAAGAAGCCTATGAACCATGTGTAAGGTCCCAATGTAATGTAAACAATGATTTTATTTCAGTATTTAGTTAGTAGATATATATATAGTGGTAGTGTCCCTTGTGAGGTAGTGATATATCTCTCTATCTTTTAAGTTTTTTGAAACATTAGGATGAGATATATTGTCATATACTTTTATCTTGAATATAGTGATTTCAGTTATTTTTTTATAGAAATAGCAAGGTGATCATGTTACTTATATGTAATATTTACATATTGATTAGTGAAATGGGTAAATTCTTATATGGTTGTGCGTGATTGTTTTTCTACTTTTTTGGATGATTTTATAAACCAGATTAGATTAAATGGTTATACTTATAATATTGGTAAAGCATCGAATTAATTTTATATATGTAATGAACTAGTTTTTTTATAACAATTTAATCTTAAAAATATTTGATTTGAAAGGTTTATTTATAAATTTCTGGAATATATTGAGTCATAAATATTTTTGTTATACCAAAATGTGGATTATGTTCTGTGATTTTATGAGATTTTATCATGATTTTTATTAAAATGAATTATGGTTATTTCTTTTTTTCTGATAAAAAATTAACTGAGATATACTGAAACATTATTGTACTAGTTGTTTCATAGTTTTGTTATGGATTTTGGGGATTTTTCTAAAACCATTTTCATTACATCAATTTTGGACCGACCTATATTTTCATTATATGTATTTTATAAACCCACTCTCCCTTGTATTTTAATTTTCATTCCTCTACTGCGCAGCTTTTGGTTTTTATTTTCCAGAGCCCTATTCATCTTGGTTGATCCTTTAACCAATGATAATAATGCAATGCTCCCTTTATATATTTTCATTATAGATTCATGAGACATTGTTAAATTATATCTGATGTAGGGAAATTTTCTCATATCAATCACAATTATCACATGATATCATATTGAATTTATGTACTATTGTTTCATTATTATTTTTATTATTTCACTATAGGAAATCCCAATCAATCGTAATGAGATTTTTCACATTTTATAATAAACTCCTTATTGATTAGTTTCTCATGTATGATGTTATGTTTCCAAAACATTCCCTCATATATTTTTTTAGTCTCATTGATTGATCGAGAATAATCCATAGGCCTTTATTATGGTTATTTGTAGTATTAGTGTAATATAGTGGTGACAAGGAAAATAACATAATATTACATGATGGAAATGATGATAAAAACATGTTTATACTCTATATGGTCATGTTTCTCTATGATACATAATTTCACAATACTATATAAGGACTTTTATCCTTCACTAGAGTATCATTAAACATAAAACATATTTCACCATAACCACCCCCTCATCAGTGGTATAAAAGAGTAGAAGGGTCACTAAGAGTTTATTTGATTAAATCTTGTATTGAGTACATAAAAATAAGTAAATATTACGTGGGATATGTTATGAAGTGGTGGTTCTTTATGTGAAATGAAGGTGATGGATGTGACATGAGGAGTTTTTAAATGGTGTGAAACTATATTGTTACACATTTTAGAATGATAGTATATCTCACATAGTAAATTAGTTGATACCAAGAGAGATATGATCTAAAATGATCCATTTGTGGGAATATATGTATAATTTCATCCATATATCATATAAGGGTGAATATATAGAATATATTTGGAATATTTCCTAATTTTTTTGATAGTGTGTTCCATTAGACTATCTGATGCCATTTACATCATGTTTCAGGTAGGTTTAAGATTTTACCCTATAAGGAAAATGATGGTGTTCAATAAAGATGATTAGATAATAACCATGCATTATGAACTCAAATAGATTTATGTTATTTAAAGGGAAAAGTCCTAAACCTTGTTTTAGTGTTCAATACTCACCAATGTTAATGTTTTGTAGGTCATCCAAAGTACAAACATGGAGTTGAACCATACTTGGATCAAAAAAGGCACATGTTTTCTATAATTTCAACATATTTTTCTCCTATTATGGTCATTTCCTGATGAATCATTAGGTATGGGCCCTATATTTATGGATTAAGGTACTCCCTCATATTATTACCATAATCTATAAATGTATAGTCCTCTATCAGGGTTTTCATACACCATCAAATTTTTATTTTTATTTTATTGAAATTTCATACACCATAGTTTGTGAGATTACATGGTTTTGGTTCAACATGGTAGCTTAGATTCTTGAGTTTCTTACGTGAAAATAATTCTTCAATAAGATTTTTTGTTTACGATAATGGAATAATATAATAGGTTTTCTAATTCGACATAACATTATTGTTTTTATGAATCACTTATTCTATGAGTGGGTTATTCATTACCTTATTGTTTTTGTGTTGATTAGCGCCTTCATTTATTAAATTTTAGTTCTCAATGAATCATATATGGTATGCATATACTAATTCATTCATGGGTGGTTTACATGAATGTTTAATATCTAATATAGATGCTAAATAATTTTCATTGTCCTTGGTGAAATCTTGTGTTGGTGAAGCTGGAGTTTAATGGTACCCATAGGTGACAGTAATTGACAATGTTCTTTTTTGGTTTTAGTTATTTGTGTATATAACATCACCTCAGATACTTTATGATTTTAATATCATTAGTTTTAGGATATACTGATTTTACCATGTACATTATCTTTTATATTTTTGTTACTCCATTATGTATCTTATCATGAGTAACATGCATTTATAAATGTTGTTATGGGTTATCTATCTAGTTTTTCATTATTTTACTCATATTTTGTGGTTGGTAGTTATGTATATTTACATTATGATATGTACTCATATAATATGAGATAGGCATATTCGATGATAGTCATTGTCCCTTGGCCTAATGGTGGTGGTCATGGGGTGGCACACTTGACTTACTATCAGTCATAATTGGGTTTTTTGGGTCATGTGGTGTAAGTGTGGTATCAGAGATAAATATCCTGAAGTAAAAATATTATAGTTTGTTTCCTATGAGTTTGAGTTGGGAATATAAGGATATAGGGTCAAGGTAGTTTTATTTTGGAATCAATAATAGTAAACTCAATTTTAGTATAGTGGTTGACATATTCATTCATAAGAACTCTTATAACATTATGGTATACATGGATATTTAAAGAATAAATTATGGGGCACATGTAAAATGGTTTATGAAACATATATGGATCAATTATTGTTTTCTATGTAATTATTAATTCCTCTCCACTTATATACTCTAATAAATAATGCTTGTCTTATAGAGTGTATTACGCTTCCTTATAAATAACCAGCTAGGATCTGGAGGATGTTATTGTATGTGCCCATGATATAAAAATAGCCTCATATCATGGGTCAATTGAGTAGTGATTCTCATATCTTGGGAATTGTTCATGATATTTACCCACACCGTCAATGGGTAAATGTTCCTGCACACATAGTATAACAATAATACAAATGAATTATAGCCAAGGTGTATATCTATCCACAATTCGAGTTGTTGATGATCTCAGTGGGACATGATGAGAATAACTATTGAACAAGTGTTCCTCATGATATATATAAATATATACAATTATTCAGTCCAAAACGTTTAATATTTTAATATTTTTACAAAGAAATGAACCCCATAATTGGTATAAATGAAAGAAAATTTCTTCATTTTTTTAAAAAAAAAATCGATCTATAATATAATGGTTTAATGGATTTATTTTAGATTTTTTACTTTTCTTATACATTTTAAATTTAATTTAAAATCCATACCTTGATAAGTAAATTCTATATTTAAATTAATAATAGGATTTTAAATCTAATTTTCACTATCATAATTCAATTCTAGCGTAAACTAGATAAACCCTATACTGATTTATTTGATCAATAATTTTCATAAGAATCTTCGTAGTATGAAGATGTGTAATGTTCTACTATTGGGAAGATAGTGTAATATTGTAGGGGAAAATATTTATTATATTTTAAGGATTAGTATAGGGCACCTAAGATATTATAGATTTAAAAATATAAGGAATTCATTATAATAGAGAAAATATTGATTATTTTCTCCAAGTGAAACCATATGTTACCAAATTTTTCCCACTAATGATTATATGTGACAAAATTTTGGGAAGGGGAGCCATTTGTAAGATTTATGACATAATGAAACGTATAGAAGTGGCATCCAATACATAATTTCTCATATGTAAGGATAATGTATATGATATTTTCTAGGAGGCTGAGATATTATGTAACATTTTACCTCCATACATAATTCATATACAATAAGATGGAATTTGAAAAGTCTTAGAGAATTTCATCCATAATAAAATTTATAAATAGAAAAGGCAAATTCTTATGATTTTTGGACATAGAAAAATTTTGATTATATGATACATAATGTAGTACTTTTAGTACTATTATTTCATATTATTCAAAGATTATTAAATTTATTGATTCATGCACCGCATGAACATAAAACAAGAAAGTTTAGAACTATAAAAGGAATGAATTACAAAAAAAATCCAATTCTCTATTATAGAGAAATCAAGAAGAATATCTCCAAATGATACATGTGTAATTCATGAAAATAAATATAAATAAACGAATAATACGACTATTTCATAGTAGGGATAAAAATTAAGAGATACCTAATTGAAGAATCATGACCCTTATCCTTTATATATAGAAACCATAGAGGTATGAAAGAATCTCAAAACACATTACACTAAAATTCATAGAGGATAGATAATAAGAATTAAATTCCTTTAAATACTTCCCCTCCCATTTTTTATTGAACCAAAAAAATTTCACTTCATCATAATTCATATATGTTTAGAGTTATTTATTTTATTATATTTTTCATATAATTTGGTGTTATGTTAATTCAGTTGCATTATGTTCTCCTTCCCCATCATTTATTAATATATCTTAACCATTTTGTTGTATCATTGATATGAGAAATATTGATAATGAAGTGATAACCCATTGTGAGTTGTTTGATGGGATTTATAATGGGATAATTGAATTTATTTAATTTAGTTACCATTATATTGTACAAGATATTTGTGACATTGATGGGGAGTAGTGGGGAGGATACTGAATCTTCATTCTCTACGATTAAATTTATATTCTTCCATTTTTGAAATCAATATACTCACTCTAATCAAATCACATTACTTACAATTAGAGTTATATGGATTAAAAGTATTAATGGTCTACATTTAATTCCATGTGTGTGATAAGGATATTTATTTTGATCAAGGATTATTTTCCCACAGTCCAAAGAAAATAATTGAGTTGATGATCTATTTGATGGTCCTTGAGTATGATTTTATTCTCATAAAAGATAAAATAGTGAGTTATATCATGATAATTGGTATTGAGTCTACTTATTTGATTAAGTGATTGAGAATATGATTCAATGATGATAAAACCCATTGGGATTAACCCTAGTACCATCTACATTCCTTACCCAAACACCCATTTAATTGTTTTCTATATTTTAATTATGAAAATAAATATTCATAATTGAAACAATAGTTAATATTGTAGGTCTAAATCTATAATATAAAAACCTATGGTAAAAAATCTCCAATACATAGGGGATTTAAATTCTGTTTTGATAGCCATCCACAATGATAGACTATAAAAAATTGTTTCTATTTTAGGAACATAGATGATAATTTTATATGTTTACACAAATTGAAATTAGTTCATACATTTTATGTTTATTTTTTTTTATTTGTTTTAGGTTTTTTATTTCCTTATCTTTTTTTTTGTTATTTTTTACCATGTTAAGAAAAAATTGTAGTCAATTTATCTCGTAATGTATTATCATTATCAAGCATTATTAAAATTGGATAATGATCTTAAATAAAGAGCCATTTAATAATATGGAAAATATTCAACACACTAATAATTACATACACAAGTTCATGAGGTGGGTTTACCATCTTATGTGGTATAAAATAGTTTAATTATATATTTTTGTAGATAAAAAAATCCATACATGAGCATATTAGTGATGTAAAGGAGGAGGAACAAATGGAATTACCTTCATGTGATGAAGAAGCAAATTAACAGGTTGAGGGTGCACCAGTGGACTAAACATGGCCTAACCATCTCATGAATTTTATAGTTCACTCATAGAGATACACAAAACAAATGTTTAACTACATGATTGAGATGATTGAACCTTTATCTTACTTGTTCTTACTTAATTTAAAATTTAATTTAATAGAAAACATATTTTTTAAAAAAAATAAATATTCAACACTAAGACTCAATTCTATACATGATGAATGATTCATAATTGATGTGATGTTTTTAAGGAATTTCCTGAATATACACTACTGCCCACATTAATACTAGAATGCATGAAAGATACATTTCATTTTGGGAATGAAATAAATTTTGACACTGAAGATGAATATATTTATAAATTACATGAAGTTTATTTATATTTTATTTTCATTGTAATGAAACATAACCTACCTTATACTAAAATATCATTTTTAGGTTAAATTATTCCCATCATTGATGACTTTGAAGATAAACATAATGGATTGAGCTTAGAGGAAGGAATTAAGGAAACCTAGACTCCATGAATTTGAAAATATCTTTTCAATGGAATTACACGAACCACATTATTTTCTAACTGCATTACGTGTTGAAGTTGATCAAAAAATTAGTTTGTTTCATTTTTATTTCAAACAATATGTTTTATATCTTCACATCCCTTGTTTTCAAATTATTGAACCAAATACATTTAATCTTATCCCTATAAAAGATGAATAGGCTGACATAGGAGTGAGGGTATCAATATTTTTGGAAAATAATTTGTTAGAGTTTAAAGATGAAAAAATTAAAATTTATAAACTAGAGTTTTATATTGATCAATTTGAAGGGGAGTTGGAAAAAGTCTATTTTAATATTTTTTGGAATATACATTCGATGTGTTTTTAGAGTATGTCCAAAGTGAGTTCGTTATGTTTGAAGATGTGATTGAGGAATATAATATGTGTACTTTTTCTATTTATTTATATTAGGGAATATAAAATTATATAATTAGAAACTATCCGATTAAAATATTAATATAGGATAATCCACATCCAATAGATGAAATACCCATTCTAGTGAGCACCCATCCTCATAATTAAGTAGAACAGGATGTAAAATACATCATACATCTACCTAGAATTTACATGATACACTAGACTTATCGACATGTGGAGATGAATCACTCAAACAAAAGTGTTCTTCACATTATGTGTAAAAAGAAGATAGTTTATAATAAGTATATGGGGTGGTTAAAATCACACAAACCATACCTCGAATCATATTTTGCAAGAAAACTAGTTCATCCCACTATAGACAGGTGAATCATAGATCTTTATTGGGGTTGAAATAAAATAAAATTTATTTTATTATTTTTTAAAATTATTAAAAAGACTCCTTAAAGGTAATTCTATATTTTACTGGAAAACATCCAAGGAGGCTAGAACATGGCATTACAAAGAGAACCATGAAGAAGATCTTATCTCTATCTAGTTGGGAATAAAAACTAGGTTGTGTTCTTCCTTTTACATTTATTCCAAACCCCCATATATATTCATTATTTATGATATATTATTGAGTAATTCATGAAATGTATGGGGTCGAAAGTTGATCCTATAATCGATCTCATTAGAATATTTTTTTTGACTAGATTAGAAATTATGTATTGTATTCTACTTTATCAAAATATACAATATATTTTGTTTTGTATTATATATATTTGCTATTTTTTAGGTTTGAAAATATGAGCTTAAATTATATACATCCAACAGATGAATACTATTCTAGTTTTATATATTTTAATTCATTTCAATATTATTATATCTAAATGATTTCTTAGTGATTTTTATTAATATTGTTTCATGGATACACATGTTTTATAATTGGGAAAAGGATTTTAGTAGAAAATAATTATGTATAATGAAGATGATAACATCATAACACTATAAATTGGAATGTTAACATGGTTAATTTTCTCATTAAGTAAAGGAATAAATTATGTTTCAACCTTAGGGGTCAAACTCAAATGAAATTTATTTAATCCTTTTAAAAAATGATAAAAAAAAATTTGGATCTCACATGATGTTCGGATCCAATTAGGAATATAATGTGTCTAGTAAAGGATTTCATTTATAAATTTAATATGTTTTTATCACATAACATGGATTTAAAAAAAATTACAGAGATTAACTATTTAAAATGAATGAATTTAGTTGTGGGAAAACCTATACCCAGATGAATATGGAATAAATTTCCTTGTTTGAATTTCATTTTGGTTGTATGAAGGAAATAAAAAATGGTGCCTTTATATAATTATATTTTGAATGAATGATTTGAAAAATTTCCCCTTGTCAAAATCATCATTACAAAAAATCAAATTTGTTTATCAGTCTCCGAACTAAATATATTTCATATAATGATATGGATAGTATGTTACATTCATATAGGAGGCATGATCTTTTAAATAATAAAAGAACTGTTTCTTTACTTATTTTATTTTATATGAGATTTAATTGTGCAGGATGATAGTCCTATTAGTTGTATAAATTTTATTTCCTATGATATAAATATTTTATCTATGGGGGAGTGATGAGAGCCACAGTTTTCAACATTTTAATATGCTTTCCATAGGAAATTAACCCCAAAATTAGTATAATACTTTGTAAATTTAACGATTTTTAGTAAATTGTTTAATCGATAATGGAATTAATAAATTTTATTGATTGTAATTTTTTCTTATTTTAAATTTTTTTAGTTAATGGGAACTCCATAAATTGATTTATAAAAACTAAAATAAAATTTTTATTTGGATTTTAATTATAATTTTTATAATTTTTAATTAATACCATAACAAACTGGATAAATTAGTCACTAATTTTTTTGTTTGTTTATTTATCTAAATATCTTGTCTATGTACTGAGGCATAAAATTATGTTGTTAATAATTTATATTATTTGAAAAAGGTTAGATATGTATGATATAAATAGGCCTATCAATAAAAGTAGAAAATATTTTGGTTTGAATAATATGAGGAATCCACTAGAATATAGATATTCTAGATGATATTTCTCTAAGTGATGGAATATGAAACATTAATTTTCCCTGATGGAGATGATGTGTAACATAATTCATGGAAGAAGATGCCACGGGTAAAATATAATACATTGTAAATTTTTTGAGAAGTATCATGTGTAACATAATTTTTTGAATGGAAGGATTATATTTAGGAAAATTATAGAGAGTAGGTAATGATTTGTAATTTATTACCAAATTTATATTGATATATAAGATCACATGGTTAAATAAATCTTGAAGAAGATCCTACATAATATAATTTCTTCCTATATAAGGAAATTATATATTGTTTTGGTGCTGAGAAATATTTTAAGGAAATGATACACACCATGTTATATTTCATGATGGATATTATATATCAATCTAAAAAAGGAAATTTTAAATTTATTGAAACATTTTGGATGTAAATCCATAAATTTCATAAATATAAAATGAATAACTTTAAATCAAAATCCAATTCTCCAGTTTTTTCATATTTTTAAGATGTTATCCAACAGATCTGTATGGAATTCATCTTCTTGTAAAATAATAATGTGATCATGGGATGATTTCTATAGATGGAGAAGAATTAAGAGATACACATCTAAAGAATCTAGATCATCACTATTTATATATGGATTCTATACATGGAATAAAAAATCTCACAACTCACTTCACTAATATTATAATAGGATTGTAATTAATTAATCAATTATTATAAATAATTTCCCTCCCTATTTGAATAGGAACCCCAAATATGGCTTTTCTCCTTGAAAAAATTAGTTCTGAAATTTTTTTATTTCCAAAATATTTTTATGATTTTTTTGTCAACTACTATTTTTATGTTTTTTATATTCACCTTTTATTTCTATTTTTGAACCATTGGGAAGCACCTATGATCTCATACATTATGACTATTATGTTTTAAAACATTATTGGTGGTCTGCTAGGATTTATAGTGGGAACCATGAAATTATGTATTTCAGTTCCCAATAAATTTCAAAAATATTATATATTAATGATGGTTATGAGTGGGGTAAATATTAAAAATATGTTCTCTACCATTACTGCTTCATCCTTACATTTTTGAACTGTAATGTATCTATCCAACTGAATAAAAATTCCTCTGACTATGTATTATTTCATGAAATAAAAGCAATTTATGGTTGTGGGTTGGAGTCTTAAGTGGTTTATTATCTCAAATGAGGAGTGTTATATCCCACTAAACAGGGAGAAATAATGATTTGGTGGTCTATTTATGGGCTATTTATAAGAGTGTTATTTTCATAAATGATAAAAAACTGGAGTTTAATTTTATTAAAGGTATTGAGTGTGATTATTTTATTAGGTGATTTAAAATAAATTCTAATGATGATATATTCCCTATTTAATCACCCAAATCAATTTAATTTTCTCACTGGATTTGATGTGTATGATGATTTCATTTCTTTCACTTATGAAAAATCATAATCTCAAAAAAAACCTTTCATTTGATCATATTTTTCATTTAAGAAAAAAAAATCAAAGAAACCAATTATAAGTGAATGTATAGTAAAAAATATATACTTTGATAGTTAATATACAAACCTATGGTTAACTTTCATTTGTATATATGGTATTCATAATATATTTCTATAACCCTCCACTATTATGTCCAACTAAACCACCCATGGGTTGTGGTTAACCTAACCCATAGAAAGAGAAGGATTCTTTTGATGTATTTATTTGGGTATTCTTCATTATCCAAAAAACATCTAACAAGTAGTTCTAGATTTCATCATTCTCTTTGTTGAAATAAATCATTAGTGTTCATTTATTATCCAAACCAATGGAAAGTAAAAGCTCCCATAGATAGATATTTAGAACATATTTCATGAGAATTATTTGTTTGATACATATATGTAATTAAATAAATGGTATCTAGTTTTGATTAAATTGTTCAAAATACATATTTTGTTATACCTATCAATGCCTATAGACCATACCCATTACTCCCTCAACAGATTTTGTGAAATTTTCTTTCATTCATATATGATTGAGAATCACCTTTACAGCTAGATCTGAGAAGACATTATTTCCCTCTACATTCCCACCGATGAAATTTTATTGTAAAAGACATTGATGGTTGGATATTGTTAATATAGGAATTTCATGTTTCTTGAGTTGTTTGTGGTTATCCACGAGTAGAGACATCAGATTTGTTCAGTCATAAGAGGGCATCTGGGTCACAAAACAGGATTCAGATTCATCCATAGTCCCAAACCCAGGGATAAATAATATATGTCTCATTTAGATAATATTATAATGATTTGGATATTTTATTTCTTATGTTTGACATGGTCAAAGGTTCATACTTGACCAACCTAGAATGCAGTAGAGTGTATTCATGTATTATATGATCCCCCGAATCGGAGATAGTGATGTGAACATATACATTTTTTAGGTGATTTGGAGGTACATAATGAGGATGATATGTAAGAGGAGTTGGTGATACACAAAGGGGGTGGTTCTAAAGATGTTAAACATTATGATTCACATCCACCCATTCTACCCTTAGGTGATCTATTACATACTTAAGAATCCAATTAACTAGAGTTCATCTTTTTATATAGGACGAAGGGATGTGACTAAGATTTACCTAACATGATTTTAGGTCTGATATATGTCTAAACTATATGGTAACATGTACTCATATATACCAACAAGATATATTTACTTAGTATTTAATCCCAAATCTAAGAGTAGGTTATCTCAATAGGGCCTTTATCCTAACCTATGTAGCAAGATTCACCAAATTGAAGCAATCACAAACTCACCCACATCTTCTATTGATACGAGATTTCATTACTAGAGAAATGTTGTCATGGTGACTCATTGTGGTAGAGATATCTCTATGATTTTATCCTTAGTATATTCTAGTTATCCCTTATCAATATATAACACATTGTCCCTAGGTCACATGATAGTTCTCAGGTCAAGGATGGTATATGGTCTTAAACATTCCTCCTAATACACCATATGTAAAAGACATGGGAAATGGGCCAAAAACAAGTATCATAAAGAATATTCCACTGATATACTAGTGATCAATATTGAAAATTAACCCAACATATCCACATTAATTTATACGTAATAAATAAACATATAAAACAATAGTTATATATCATTTTGACATTTTTATACAAAACATGCATAGATCAACCACTGGAACGATCCACATTTATAATAAAAATAGAAAAAATATGAAAATTATCCCTAATATCATTTCCATACCACATTCTAACATCATAATAACCTAGATTTGTCCCACCCTGATCCACTTCAAGTCATGTGCTCTGACCTGATATAAGATATTTTCTTTGTACACAGACTAGAGTTCCCATGCTGGGTGTGAGCATTTAATTCCATAGTTTTTAAAAAATAAACCCTAATATAATATTATATATTTATTTTTATTCATTATGAAAATAAAAATGTCAAAAAAATATTCTTTTTCGACTCTCATGTATTAACTAGGCCATCATAAATCTAGATGAGGTATAAATTCTTTTAAATCCACAACTAGTTAACTAGAAGACTATGATTCCTGACCATTACTAATTTGGAGCCATGCCATAATCCAATCATCTCATCATTCTACTATGTCTACCACCATGCCAATACTCGATTAAATAGGCTAGGTAATTTCTCAAACCATAAACTACTACATGATGGAATTTGGTACTATCATTCATCTATATATTGACCCACAACGTTATAAATCAAGTTAGGATCCATCATCTTCATAAAGAGCCATGTAATGACCCAAAATTTTCCCTCAAGGATGTCTATTGCAATTACCCAATCCACACTTAGGAAGGTCATATTCCATTTCTCAACCCATTCAAACAAAATATGTAGTCAACCCGGACCTCCCACTCATGGTAAGGTCCATTCTATAACCACTATCTTTTCAGTCATTGTATGAACGACCACTCAGGAAATCCTGCACTCTATCACATGTATTGTAGTCCTAAAAATGATATCATACTGATGGAGATTTCAGAACTAATTATCTACTCCCTCACTATAATCTATTATCTATCAAATACACAAACAACCTTAGTTGGGATTGTATCCTGTTACACAACTCACGAACTATCCAAATGTGATAGTCACTTGATACTTATCCCCTCCCTTGAAAATGTATCACCTCTCACATCTAGGAATCCACTATTCCATCTGGACTGGTCATTCTCTCTTCTCATATATACAATCCCACACTCATCACCCATTGGTGATAACGTTACCTGATGGAACATACTAAATCATAATTCAAGGTCCAACATAGCCTCGCCAAATTTTACCGATATTCCTAATCTTATAACAATGTGACCTCTCTAATTAATCATGTTCTACCTAAACAAGGCCTCAAAAATTCGGGTCAAAATCAAAATAAAAACCCCACATGAATCCTAATTACAAGTCTCAATAAACACTAGTGAACCTCACTAGGGCCCCATCAATCAGTTCTTAAGTGATATCCCATACACCGTTATATAAAAAAAACCCCTCTCTTCCACACATTTCGAGTTATAGAGGGATTTCTCCAACCTCTATATACCTATGTGTATCCACCATCCTCAAGAGGGAGATCATAGAAACTCATGAGATGTTTGAACATCTTATCCATAGAAACTCATCTCATGCCTCCCGTGCCTTACCACATTCCATATAAATTCAATTAAAGATACAAACGACCCATATCACATCACATGAACTCCTAGAGGTCTCTCATCAGCTTAACCAACACCCTCAACCCATGGATACATAGTCTCTTGGAAATATCTACCCAACTAATTTATAAAAATCACAATGACACATCCTAGGGGCTCATTACGAAATTTTGCTCTAAATATAGTCCTCTCTTGTACTCTATCTCTACCCAAACCCTTGTAGTATACATACATAGATGCACCCTCATTTATAACCATAGATAAGAAACTATATTATATGGTACCCCTACCACAAACACAATGTTATCCCATCCTCAATCATTATTCAACCTTTTTCATGTCCACTAAGACTCATCCATACTCTTTGGAACTTTTCAATCGTCAATAATTATGATTAATTAATTATAAACCTTTTTAAATAATTATTAAATTTTATTTAATTAGGTTTAAAATCCTAACTCCCATGAGGCATCATTGGCTCATAAAAATCTCAATCCTTGGGGTGTGGTAAACTCCCTACAGACACCCAAATCTAAAAAATATTCAAAAATTAAACCCAATTCAATAACTAATTTCATTTAATGTTTTCAAAATATTTTTTAAAAATCATATAAACATTTACCATTTCGAAATAACACTAGACCACATATATACATAGCCTTAGGTCCCCCATTAGCCATCATTTATATATCACTGTTTCTATAAGTTGATTCTACCATGATCTAGTATAATTTGTTCGAAACCTTAACCCAAAACCTAATGAACTCAGTATCCATCAAAAACAAAGAAGAAGATAGCCAGGAATAGACACTCAGCAATGGATACCCAAAATCAAATCACCAATATCATCCCCCTATATAGGGGGATTAAATGCCAATGATAGGGGATGAGAGTATAATGAGATATCTATTGTGAATATCTCATTTAACAGAAAATTTAACAGGGAACACCTAGGATATATGAGTTTTTCATTGGATAAGAAACAACCCCTGACAGAATTCACAATTTGATCCCATAGCTCACACAATTAAACGCAAGAGGGGGAGGAGGGCATCCCATAATGAAAACTTAATTTAGGGTGTAAAACTTTATTCAAAAAATTAAAACCTTTTGGAAGATAAATACACACATAATTCCACCTCAATCATAGATACAACACCATTGTTCACTGTAGGAATGAATGTAGCATCTGAATTTCAACCTTTCAGGTCCCCTAACCATTCTTGGATGTATACCCTCAGTCCTGATACATTCTCTGAGACTCAAACCAAATTTCAACCATCTCATAGATATATTCCAACTCTTATATTCCTAATATGATTCATGGTTCTAAAAATAATCCACTCACCATACCAAAAAATAAAATTCTCTTGGTAATTTACAACCCATAATTCTTTGAGTCATTATGACATCCCCACTAGAATACTTATCACCCTTGAGAATCCATGGTAATGTAAAAAAATTTTATCCCAACCTATCATGGTCATCAATTTACAATAACATACCATGTCCCATCTATGAATTACCAATTCACATCTCCTACTCAACTCCAAACACTGAATCACTATTCATTATAAGGAGGTCCACCTGCTCACCAATAATGCTAACACTATGACAATGCTCACAATACCCATTAATACAAACACACCTATGTGTATACAGATGATTCAACTAAAATATTATGATTATACCCACTATATGACTCTACTCATGAAGATGATATCTAAGTTTGGATTCTCCCCACCATAGAAGTGGCCTACTAAAAATGTACATCAAACTGTTTATAAACCTTTAAACTACATCTTAAAAAATGAACCCAATATAATCATCAATTTGTCAACACTTCCACATGATCATGAATCATTATATAATGTGTCAGAATAAATTCTAATCACCTACACCAAATTTTAAACCCAAATTCATGTTGTAATTCCATGGTGGGATCTCCAACAACCTCGCTAACTATCTTTCTCTCATCCCCAACACTAACACACCTCTAATTTTTCATTCTCTTAGACAACCTCGCCTCTACTATGATCTTGATTCAAATGTTGTGACTCCATAAAACACAATATAAAAAATTAAAATATCATATGACCCACGGTACCTGATATTAGAAAATCATTCCACACATTGTAAACCTGATAGAACCTCCACTATCCACCAATCAGTGTCACTAAACCAGTGTCTAATCTAATGTGAGGGTCATTCACTCATGACTGATGTGATGTTTCCCACTAGAGTATTATCATTATTATTACTTTATGAACCAACATCAGAATCACTATGATCCAATATTCACCCATTACTCATTTCAGTGAATGGGAACTTCTATATTATTCATACCCAAGTGGAAACATGAAACAGTCCCTACCACCCAATTTTGGGTCATTAGAGTATTATATACAACATCCAAATATCAAATTATATTGATGGATATTTCCCCTAATGAGAATAGTTGTTTTGACACCATTTTTCTTCCCCTAAACATCTCCACAAGTTCATACTTCAATTGGTCTACCATTAGTCGTTTATCAACCCTCTTGAGACACACTCCAACATTAAATCAATCTTGGAACTCCTATCCAGGTTCTACCAAAATCAATAGTTCCCCCACACATGATAAGTAATGATCATAAATATTATAAATAAAATTTCATTTTTGGTTGAATTAAATTTCTTTTTATGTTTTATGGTTATAGAAAACACATACACTTTATTAATATTATTATATACCATATGATATAAAATACCACTAGTCATCATAATAATTGATACTATATCCATTAAATAGTGATCATATTATTAGAATAAATATATTGTTTCATCAAATCAGATTGTATAGAAAAAGGATGTTATAGACTCAATCAGTAGGATCATATCCTATGAATCCAACTTATCAGAACCTCCAAGAGAGATAACATCATTGGGAGTTTTACATCATTAAGACCAAGAGAATATCCGATAACCTAAGAAAGAGTGATACTGTCTATAATATGATTCAATGATCGTCGACATCACGACCCCAACCATGTACGCTGAACCACCCCATTAAAATCCCAGTGTCACTCACCTTACTCTTAGTGGTTTTTCTATCATATTAAATGGATATGTTTCAAGAACATAACAATATTAATATGTGTATTATATTTTCAATTGAATAATTTTTATACTTAATAACTATTGTTTCATTATAAATGGGTTTTTATTGATACAATAAATCACAAATTGTATTTTTGGGTAATATTAAATATCATTTAAGATATTCATTTTGATTCATTAATCAATTTTTGAGTTCAATAATAATTTAGTAAAATAATATTATTAAATAATTTAAAAAAATCAAATAATTTTTATAAATTCAAATGTAATTTTTATAAAGTTTTGAAAATGGCTTTTGTCAAGAAACCAAACATTACCCAATAAATATTGATTGTTATTTTAAAATTAAATATTTATATATTTTGAGAAATATTTCAATAAAATTAAAATTATTTTTATAATCATATTTTAAAAATTATATAATGTTTCATTTTTCACAATTTTTTGAGATATATGATTTTTTGGTTTAAAATTAAATAATGTATAAATATGAAAAGTTGATTATGACATCATAATAACCCAAAAAGGATGTAATAAATACTATAAATGGTTTCTGAGAACAAATATATTATTACTATTTAATATAATTTTATTTTTAATTTTATTGAAATAATTTTATAAAGACTTTATGATTCCACCAAAATCAATAATATATTTTAAGGTTTTAAAATCATTTCATTATGGAAATGACTCACTTACACATCAGAATGGTAATATTTTTATATTTTCAGGCATTGGCCCTATAAATTAATTAAAAATACCCATATTTTCAGGAAACCGTGGTAAAATACCATGTTATGGTTTTTGGTTTTGGTTTTTTTACTATATAGAGTTCAAAACCAATGTTTGGAAAATATTGAACAACTCTCATCCCTTTTCCTATAAAATCCCACCCATGATTTCATTAATATTCACTCAAAACCTTGGAATACATCATTAATCAATCAAACCATATCTATATTACTAAAAAAATTCCACCAAGATCTCAAGATGTTCATATCATGCTTTTTCAATCACCCTCTCATGGTTAGGGATCTCCTACTCTCCTTTTATTCAATCAAATCTTTTATTTTATGCTTCCTAATTTCAATTTTTCAAGCCATGATATATTTTTACATATAACCCTTACTATAAATTCGATGTATAAATGATTATATACCCCTTAAAATCACATTAATCCCTCCCATGAACTTTTGTGCGCACCCATTACCATGTTAAAAATTAGTAAGAGATTTCTCCCTCCGCATTTCCGATCTAGGACCTTCTATATATGTAGCCGTTGGAAGATTAATTAGTTATGTTTTCATCCCAACATTGTGATCCATATACTTTCCAATTTACTATTTAAAAATTATTTTTCATTTATCCCCTATAATTATAACATTTACTTATGTCGTTACCATGCCGAAATTTAGTAAGCGTTCATCCATTTCTCCTCTTTATTCAAGAATATTCATTATATTATACATTTTATCTCCATTTTCAAATGTTGGTATATGTTATACAACACCCCCTTACAAACCGTATCATTAATAAATTATAATATAACCCTTTCACACTCACTAATTCTTTCAATGAACATATATAATCCCCTGATATGCTACCTAAATTTCACTATGATATTACTGGAAAAAAAATTTATATAGTAAATTCCCATACCCATTTCCTATAAATATTGTTAACATTTATTCACATATAATTTTTTTTAAATTACATATATTTATTTCACACTCATTGATTTTGGAATAAAATTTTACGATAAATTTATCCATGTTATATGATCTATGATTCACACTAATTCATGTGAATGAAATGAAAGTGATGGACGAGCCCATAATTATTTAGCACTCCAATGCATTGGCTAATGTCTTAGTATCATGAGTCATCATTTATGAAATTTGGGAGTTAAACTAATCCAGAATATTTTTTTTTACATCATGATGTCTTCTAAGATCGCCATGACCTAATTTAATGAATCAATGTTTTATGTTGTTACCACATTTCCCATGTTGCCTTTCTGTTATGATTCATTATTGTTCATTGTTATGATTCTCATTCTTATATGTCTCATTGATATGTCTATTGTATAAAATGTAATACATTCTCTATTTTATTCCATTTTTACTCCCTTAAATGTCTTTATAGATCTCCACTTTCATATCTATGTCCCATAGATATCCCAAAAAACATTTAAGTATTATAGAATAATATGAGAATTTCTAGGATGTTTTCAATAGTGATATTGTATCCTATATTTTAATTAGATATATAGTTTACCAAAATCCCAATTAAACTAAAATTATCAATATTATAGGTTTTGTTATGTGTGATATTATGCAATAAATCATGAATTATTGTGTAATAATCACTAGGGTTGCCATTGCTGGAATCAAATGATTGTTTAGTTATTTTTTGGATTATTATTAAATAAATATAGATAAATCCTTAGGGATAACACTAAACATATAAATACATACTTATATTTTCATTAAGTATAGATTAAGTGATTTCCATGAACATATATCTCTATCTGTGTACTACAAGTGGATGAAACTCTAGCATTGATGTACAAAAGGGTAAAACTGAAAAACACCATGTTGAGATATAATCAAACTATAACTGGTGTATGAAAAAAGGCCTTGATGATCACCTTGTTTTAAATTACGAAGGGATAATAATTTTAATATCAACAAGATCATTACAATTCATTATTATGGTAAAAAATACCATAAGATTATATGCAAGTAAATCAACAAAGGATAACATAGATCGATGCCTAGAAATCCATTTGTCAAGGAAATACATGTCATTTATAAGTAATCCATTTAATGTCAATGTAATCTCATTTTTTGTTTAATAATTTAAAAATAATTACCCTTAAATTTCTTATTATTCTATCCAATGTCTAGAAATAAGAGAATCGGGTAAAAACCCAATGTGAATGGAAATGTTATGGCTGCCCAAAAAGGATTCCCAAACTGATTGGAGCCAGAATAGAAAACATAGTGATGGTAATCACGTAGTAGACTCATGTAATGAATATAATCCTAGACCAAAAATATCACCAAAATCCCCCAAAGAATGAACAATAAGTAATTAGAACATTATGTGAAAAATTATTCTAACTTTCAATGGCTAATATGTTCCCTTAATCATGAACAATGGATCAAACCCATTGAAAAGATCTTATTAATCCTACAATATTCCATGAAAGATAATTTTATACTTTTTGATTATCATATGGAGGGATAATCTTATTAGTGGTAGATGTGGATCATAAATAATAATCCTGAGGAAGAGATCAAGGAGATGGTATGGAAGAAATTCTGAAAAACATTTCCCAGAAAATATTTTCCTCACACTATCTGAAATAAAATGTAAATTCATTCCCATTACCTCAAGAAAAAATATTATTAATATATTAGGGCGTATGATAAAAAATTCAAAAGGCATTCATGATATTCCTCCATCATTTTCATTACACTTGAATGCATGGTTTAAGGCTTCTTTGGTGGGGTAAAACGTAGTCTATGAAAATCGCTAGTGATCCAAAATATTTATAACTAAGAGACAATTTTATGATGTGCTCTAAAAGATTAAATTGTTTATTTTATTTTCATAGGTATCATATGGATAAGAAAAGGAAAGTGGAGTTTAAATTTGGTGGTGTCATGGAGAAATAAAATAGTTTTAAGAAATTTGTACATCCCACTTATCAAAGGTGAGGAAATAAGCACTCTATAACATACATTAGGGGGATGAAGAAATTATTTATGTGTAGGAGGGAAGGGAACAAAACTAGAAGTTGCTGATGAGGGAATCCCACTGATGTGAAGGAATGTAATTCTACATTCCACCATCGGCACATTGATCATTATTTCAATAGTATGTCAGAATATCAATTTTCTATCAAATCCACTAATCTAAGGATTTTCAGATATAGCAAACAAGCTCCAAGATATCCAAGGCAAGATTCTTCCATCATAACCACAGAAGTGGCTCCTAATAATGAATTGTGGATAGCTATATCTGTTATTCATTTATAAATAGTGACCATATTTTTTTTTCATGGTTTTATGAATTCCTTCATATTGCGCAAGTTTAGTAGAACTATTAATGAACCACAAGAAACAATGGATGTAGAGGTGTCGATGAAAATGGAAATGGGGAAATTATTTCATCCAAATTATATAACTCATCCCTTATAAAATTTTATAAGATAAATCTCTCAGTGAACCTTGAGATACTACATTCAGTAGAGATTGATGAAATTCTTGGCATGTATTATATTTCTATATATATCCAAATTAAATAACTGTAAGATAGAATTAAATCTCAATATCATGAATCAATATTGGATTCTATAAAAATTCATTTAGAATGATGATTATTATTTAGCCCTAAAGTCTCATGATTGGATATTAATACCCTATGAGAAAATATATTTAGCTCAAGTGATTGAGTTTGAGGAAAAGATAATCCTTGAATACATTACCTCTATGAGGAAATACACTGAAGTGTTTCCCAATGTATTATAATGTTTTCTTATGAGTAGAGGGGTTGAATTTTTCAATTGACCTTATACTTGGGTTCTTGTCATTATCCATGAATCTATGAATATTTTTGTTCTAGACAATGATTATATGAAAAAAAACTACATGATAATATGGATAAATTGTACATACACCTAAGTGCTTCATTATGGGGTGCAGCAGTCATTTTTTCAAGAATAAGGACTTTCCAATGGATAATTTAATTGACTATAATGATATAAACAATAACATGATAAAGAACACGTATCTTAAATAACATATTGATGAATTATTCTATTATCTATGTAGAGCATGATACTTATCCGTGTGGACCTTTGGTCAGTATATTACTAGGTAAGGGTGAAGAAGGAGGATATCCCAAAGACTTCTTTCCGTACATGGTACATTAACTATGAGTACATAGTAATTCCATTTAGACTCACTAATTCTCTAGAAAGCTTCATGAACATGATAAATAGGGGTTTTAAGGATTACCTCACAAAATTTTGTTATTCATTATAGATTAAATTCTAATAAAATAAAAAATAAAGTATGGTAATGAGAAGCATTTGAGCTCTATGATAATGTCCTTAAAAATGAATAGACTTATGAAAAGTAAATTAAATTTGTGTTCTGGTTGATTAAGGTCGCATTCATGGGGAATATTATCAAATTTAATGGGATATATATAGACCCTTCAAAGGAATGATAAATTGACGGGTGGTCAAGCCTAACATCTTTGACATATATTCACACTTTACATTGACTCACTGGGTAATATCTTTTATTTTTGTGAAATTTATTAGGATTTTCAATCCCACTAACCAATTTAACATAGACGCGCATCAAGTTGTTTTCAATGATAAACATGAATATAGATATAAGAAATTAAAATGTAGGATTATAATTTCACTTATACTCACACTACCCACAATTAGAGAACATTTTAAAGCATTAAATGATGCTTAAAAAAATGGAATGGGTTGTGTTTTAAAGAAAAATGACAAAGTGATAGCTTATGTATCCAGGAAATTGAATGTTCTTGAATATAACTACCCATCACATGATCTGGATTAGGATGTGGCGATATTTGCATCAAAAATATGGTGACACTATCACTATTGGGAAAAGTGTGAAATATATAAGGATAACAAGAGCCTAATGTATATAGTCACATATAAATATTTGAATGTGAGATAAAAAATATTGTTAGAGCTGATCAAGGAGTATGATTTCTCAATCCATACAATCTTAAGAATGTGAATAAAGTTGAAGACACTATAAGTAGAAAGTATAAAACAATTTTATCATTGATGATAATTTAGAAGGATCCAATCTTCTAATACTTGAATAGGATGAACATGGGAATCATAAAAAAAGGAAAATCATCAATCCTTTCACAAAATATTTCCTAACCGTTTCTTATATAAAATATGAATGATTATCAAATAGATGATATGGGAATTCATAACAAATTTTATGATACAAGGAAATTAAAAACCTTGGTATTCAATATTAATGAATAAGGAGTTGTGAGATTTGTGTCTGGACTATGTGTACCATAAAATCCTGAGTTAAAAAGGATATGTTGGATGATTCTCATAGTTCAACATTATCCTTCCATCCAAGAGGCAAAAATATGTATTGAGATCTTTGGGATAAATTTCTGTGGATGAATATGAAGAATCATATCACAGAATATACATCAATATTTCTTATATGTCCTCATTTGAAGGGAAAAAGAAAACAATCTTTGTTTATGATGTCACTATTTCACACACCTATATTGAAATAATAAAACATCAAAATTGAATTTATCACAGGTCTTCTACAAAAATAAAGAGAAAACATTGAAATATTGGCTATGGTAGATCATCTCATAAACACTGATCACTCCATTGAAATACAATTGGACTTCTCACTTGTAATGGTTCAGACCCTCCTGGTCCATTACTTTACCAAAATTCTGGTGTTTGGGGGGTCTTGAAAACCATCAGTGAGTCAAGAGGGAAACCGTGTCGGTGGAATGTTGTGGCCTTGGTGTCACCTATTGGTGCCACTGATCGGTCTCACCCATCGGCGTGTCATTTATCAGACTCACAGATCGTTGTGTCACCTATCAATCTCATTGATTGTGTTGCACCTTAATGGTTCCATAGAAAGTTGTTCGGGTTTCCTTCCCCTATTTTCCAGAAACTTCTATTTTAAGGTTTAATTTCTATTTAAACTAATTTATGGCTATTTTAAACCCCATAAATGATATCATAAATCTATTAGCAGTGTGGTGGCCCATGATTTACCAAAATGTGTGGCCCATCACACCCCTTGAATCATGTTTTTTCTGCTTCCTGTGTTTTTTAGTTTGAGCCATGTTATGCGTTTTTTCCTATTTATAGTAAATTTATTAACTCATAGCCTTTATATCCACTATATCTAAGGATAATTATTAAATCTCATTTAATCCCAATGTGTGAAACCACTTATCTTCATGGTCGATCCTTGATTCTCCTTACAAGTACTTTAAAATCATCTCCCTGATTTTAGGATATGGAATCTTCATTAGATGAGATCATCTCTTCCTTCATCCTATTTCATTCTATTCATGGGACTCAAGACTTCCTCTTGAGACTAATCATGAACCTGTTCTAGTTCCCTTCAACTCACCCTTTATGTTTAATTT
The DNA here is from genome assembly GCA_963277665.1 of Viscum album. Taxonomy (NCBI): domain Eukaryota; kingdom Viridiplantae; phylum Streptophyta; class Magnoliopsida; order Santalales; family Viscaceae; genus Viscum; species Viscum album. The sequence goes on from OY728131.1 coordinate 1,872,528,046, forward strand.
TCTTACAAGTCATGCCAGCCCCCTATCTTGGCCCAAAAAGAAAACCATGATCATTGACCATCCATGTAAGGTTTTTTCCTTTGTCTCTCTTTAATATGCATGATGCAGGGTGGGTATGATGATGATCCTTCAGGAGGTAGATGAAACCAAATTAAACGAAGATAGGAAATTGACAGGTAATGAATAAAGGGATGGGAATGTTGATGATGTAGTTGTGTTATATCTTTTTTGTTACATTGACAATTTTATTTTCTTATTTCCACTAAAAATTATGGCTGATGGTGGTCATTTCATGGGCACTAAAGAATCTCTGTTTATTAGGGATTATCCAGTGATTAAATAGCTCTATCATTGAAAATTGTTAATCACATTAAATTGGTTAATAAATTGAATGCCCGATGAATATGTCCCCCTGTGTGATCAACCCAGTTAACCAAACTGAATGATGTCACATAATTAATAGTGTGGACAGAATCTGAAAAAATATTACTTGGTTATGGTAATATATATGGTTTCTCTATTTGATTCTTCTTGGGGTGACAAAGAGGGAAATGTAACTTCTGGTTGAGGGGTTGTTGGTTTATAAATCCAAGGATCTATGGAGCTTATATGTTGGGTCTTGGTTTTGTGGTAGTACTTCAATGGATCCCATGGACCCCTTTTGATTTTTTTACTTAATAAGAGAACCAGGTGTGAATGCTTAAAAGCATGCTTGTCTATTTTCCTTCAGTTGTTGTTTTGGATTGTGGTTATTCCTATTAGTTTCCTAGTTGTAGAAGAATGTTATAAATAGACTCACATAAACATGATAACGATAATAGGTACAAAGGGGGAATTATTTTCTAGATATGGGTTACGCTCTGGGTGTGGCTGTTGTATACTTGTGCATGTAGGGATTGAAGCTATAGTGGTTGGGCATGGTTAGTTTTTGGTCTCAGAAACCATAGGTTGGGACGAGTGCTTGATTAACCATATATATATATATATATAGTTTATCTCTTATGATTCTTATGTGCACCCCACCCATGTGGAACAATTCGTCCCGAACACCCCCAGTCCATGGGGGAGGTTTTTTTCCAATCATTCTTATGAGTGTATCGTTATCATCTTCTCTTTTCACCCTCTCCCAGGTATCCCATGCTTTTTCGGGTGGGGTGTGATAGCCTTATGTTCATTATGGACCAAGACACTTCAGGCAGGGTGTGTTGTGGTGGTTTTCCTAGGTGAGTGTAGGAATGTTTGTTTCCCAAGTGTGTTCCGGATGAGGCCTAGGTGTCTTCGAGTGTGGTAGTGGTTATTCTGTCCCAGGTGTCTTTGGGTGTGGTAGTGGTTGTTTTGTCATAGGTGTCTTCAGGTGTGGCTATTGATGTTGTGTCCTAGGTGTCTACGGTCATGGTTATGTGTTGTTGTGGTGGCCCACATGTCTACGGGTGGGATTCATGGTTGTGGTGGCTCATAAGGTTATTGTTGGGGAGATAGTGAGACTATAGTGGAACCTGTGGTGGAGGTATGATGCATAGGATGTCCTAAATAACTACCGGGAAAGCGGTGCGAGGTACCCAAATATCAACGTGTTATTAGTATTGCATTACCTAACATTCATTATTTAGGGAGTGTGCCTTGGTGAGGTTGGGTGGATAGTTTCCTTGCTAGGTTTTTTGGGTACCTATTTTCTCACAGGGAATTAGAATCCATCCCCACTAGTGCCCGAGAGATTTTGGTTTTCCCTACTATGTATACATGTATACTCACCCTACGTATATGAACCTACTTTCAGGTTTCCATGTGGACTTTGGGGACCGTGTCAAACCGTACTAGCATGGGATTGGGGGGTTTTCCTTGTGAAATTTCTTACTTTTGGTACTTTTCATCATTTTTTTCTTTTACTTTTTATCAGTTTATTTTGAACATGTATATGGGAATAGATCTTTGGCTTTACTTCTAATTTCATTTTTTTGAGTTGTTTGGGATTTACTATCTTATCTCCTGATATTGTTTGATAAAAAGCATAATTAATTTTATATTAATTGATATTATATACCCTTGGTGCTACTCACCACTCTGGGGCCTATTGATGGAGGGACTCAGGGGTCATTATCTCTCCTTCAAATTGATGAATGAAGGGTCTGGCTGTTTTTTGTCCCTTCCCACATATTAGTGAAGGTGGGTCCTGACAGAATGGTATCAGAGATGATGGTTGAGAGATAGGATGGAGTATGGGGTTAATCATAGTAAAGATTGCATGGGATGGTTGGGAAACTATGTTAGGAAGTCGTGGTGTGTAAAATAGTATTAGGAAGAATAGCTACGACACAATATTTTAGAGAACCCTGTGATTTGATGAATAGACTCTGAACCTACCGAACAACCATGTGAGGATATACTGATTGATGTGTAGAGAACCCGGGAAAATAAACATGGATTTTAATGAATCTCGTTCATGTGTTTTTGCGTGTTCTGGGAGGATAAGATTAATAAAATGTTTTGATAAAATTTAAGAGAATTTTCCACACTACCCGGGCTTAGGAATTCTTGTTTATGCTTTCAGCTATACAACTCGGACAACATCCACAAGTAGTGCAGGTGATCAAGGCCCATCAAGCTGATTTTTATGATCACTAGAGGGTTAATCAAGAGGAGGAGGAAGACCAGTGGAAAATGATGCTCCTTAGATTTTATAGAAAACCCATAAGAAGTATGAGGGACGCATCTCAGACATGGAGTTTGAAAGAAGGCTCGAAGATTAGGTGATAGATTTTTACTTTATTAAGGATATAGTAGAGTACTAGGATTCATTGGTAGTCAGTCAAATGAGGGGAGTGGCACATCAGTGGGGGATGCACTACCTTGGAGAAAGGATAGAGACTGAGGTTTCGTGGAAAAACTTTGAGAAGGAGTTCCGAGAAGAATTCTTTTCTTCCAAGATGATGGATTAAAATAAGCAAGAGTTTCACTCCCTCTACGAAGGTAGTATATCGGTAAGGTAGTTGGGGATCATGTTCAAGGATCTCCATAGTTACGCTTTATACTTATTCCTAGATGAGGAGTTGCAGGAAAGACGCTTAGAGGAGGCGCTCTGATATTCTCTTCAGTATGTTGTTACTCTCTTCACTCTACAGACATACATGGAGGTTCAGAAGATGGATGATGTAGTGGAGGGGATGAAAATTATAGGAGGTGTTCCATGAGAGGGGATCGAGTTGAGCTTGTAAAAGGGGATGTTTGTTAGTAGCAGGCATCCAGCATCAGGGCATTCAATGTTATTTCTGGTGGGAAGTAGGCCTTTGCAGTTCCTGTTCTGATATCTCAGTCGTCGCCCTTTCTCGACGATCCTAGGAAAGAGATTCTTTATATGTGGAATCCATGGGCACCTTCACATATAGTAACGAGGACATGTGAAGTACAGTGGTGGTGGGAAGGTTCAGCGCCCACCTCAACAGCACCAATTACATGCAGAACTTTTCAGAAATATCAGCAGGGACAGTGAGATCCTGCTCCACCGAGGGCGGACAATGCTAGATGAGGCTGAACTCAGGGTGATCCTCGGGGACCTCAAACAAGGCATGGTCATGAGGGCATCAGTCAGCCAAGGGGTAGAGGAGATGGGATGGGTAGTTACATGCCACAGAGGCAGTAGGGACAGAGGTCGTTCGAGGTATGCTCATTTTGATTAGTACTCTTGCATGTTCCTCGTTTGATTCTGGACCTTCGCACTCCTTTTTTGCACTCAGTCTAGCCCCTGGATTTTGTCTATACGTAATGAGACTTTCCATTCCCCTAGTGTTGATAAAACTAGTTAGTGGTTAGACCAACATGTTTGATGTTTATTGAGGATAAAAATTGATGTTGGGGTCACATCAGTCGAGTGGCGATCTCGTTATACTACAAATGCATCCATATAATGTCATCTGGGGCATTGACTAGCTATTTTCCGTGTGTGCTGTTATTTCCTACTTCTAGATAAGGGTATTTTTGTCATATATGGGCAAGTATCATATAGATTTCATTGTCAATAGGGGTTTCTGGGAGTGAAGCCAGCATGTGGGGCCTCTTTCTTCCTTGTTAGTAAAGATATCAGTGGAGTCAGTAGACTCAGAGATGGTGGATGTTTTGTGGACTACAAGTGAGTTCCAAGAAGTCTTCACCAAAGAGGTTGTGTCTCTACCTTCATGATGTGACGTTGAGTTTTGGAAATAATTGCATCCCGGTTCTCATCTGATTCTGATGGATCTCTATTGGATGGAGCCTTCTGAGAAGTGAGAGTTGTGGATTTAGGTTGATGTCCTGATGAAGAAGGGTTTTATCTAACCAAGCGCCTCACCATAGGGTGCTCCCATCGTGTTCTCAAAGGAGGCATATGGTGGAATTAAAATGTGAATGGACTACCATTGATTGAATCATGTGACGGTCAAGAACTGCTACCCACTTTTAAGGACCGATGGCCTTTTTTACCAGTTAAAGGGAGCATGTTGGTTCTCTAAGATCAACCAGTGGTTTGGATATCACCAGTTAAGGGTAAAGGTGTGTGATATATCAACGACTGCTTTTAGGTGCATATATGGGCACTTTGAGTTTGTGGTCATGTCGTTCGGTGTTACAAATGCACCAGTTCAATTCAAGGGGCTCATGAACTCATTTTTTCCCGTGTATTTATACCAATTCATGGTCGTGTTCATCGAAAAAATCCTAATATGCTCAAGATAAGAGGAGGATCATGCCGAGCATCTGAGGATAGTTTTGGAGGTCCTATGACACCACTATATCTATGGAAATATTTCCATGTGTAAGTTATCGACATGATAGGTGCACATCCTTGGACACATGGTGTCTCAGTAGGGAATATCATTGGACCCATCAAAGGTTGAATCAGTTTTTTCTTGGGTAGCACCCATGAATGTGGAAAAGGTTTATTGTTTCCTATGACTCGTAGGTTACAATAGAAGGTTCATAACCAACTTATCTCAAGTTGATGCACCTTTGACATCCTTGACTAGAAAAGACAAGATGTTTTTATGGACTGTGTAATGTCAGAAAGATTTTAGTTATCTAAATGATAATCTGTTTAGTTCCCCTAGGTTGATTTTTCCAGAGGAAGGGGTAACGTTTGATGTTTTCTTTGATAATTCTGGTATAGGCTTGGTGTGGGTTCTGATTCAGTAGTGGTGAGTGATCTCTTAAAGGTCTCGGTATTAATTTCCCCACATACATAACTATTCCACACATGACCTCGAATATGTAATGGATCTATTTTCACTGAAGTGCTGGTAGAATTACCTCATCGGGGAATTCTTCGTGGTCTTTACAGATCACAAGAGCTTGAGGTATTTCATCTCCCAGTGAGACCTAAACCTACAACAGCAAAGGTGGATGGAGTTTCTTTTGGACTATTACATAGAGATCTACAAAACCTCAGGAAAGGGGAATGTGGTGTTTAATTCATTGATTATGAATTCATATACGGATGTGGTTTTGGATTGATTGTATGATTAGAAAGCAATGGAGGAGTTTGCTACTTTATATCTGGGCATGAGTGTGGAGGATGCTAGAGGATGTCTGTTTCAGATAATAGTGTAGTCATCCTTGGAATGGTAAATGGAGGAGTCACAGCAGGGAGACATAGAGTCTGATGTGATGTGTGATTGTGTTTACAAGCGCAAAAAACCAGAATGATTGTCAGTGGATGGTCAGAACCTAATTTTTTTCCATGATAAGCAGTTTGTTCCAATGGAAACACTTGAGAGGGTTCTCAGTGAGTTCCATAAATCACCACTAGCGATACACATAGGAGGATCTATGATGTAATATGGATTGAAAGGTCATATTTGGTTTCCTGGTATAAAGTGTGCAGTGGTGGACTTTGTGGAAAAGTGCATCATGTGTCAGTAGGTGAAGGTTAAACACCATGTTCCCGATGGATTGTTGCATACCTTAGACGTTCCAAAGTGGAAGTGGGATGGATTATAGAGGTATTTCATCATAGGACTACCTAGATATGAGGGAGGTTGTGATGTTTTCTAGGTAGTGGTTGACTGTTTGATGAAATCGTCTCACTTTATTGCGATTCAGGGGTCAAACGTCGTGGATGCCTTAGCATTGAAGTATATGGGTAAAGTTGTGTGGTTGCATGGAGTTCCCACAACCATCATTTTAGATTGGGATACATGCTTTAATTTACAATTTTGGAAGCGATTATAGTGTGCCTTCAGCACCCAGATATTCCTTAGCACAACTCTCCACCCTAATATCGATGGGCATACATAGAGAAACATCCAAATTTTAGACGATATGTTATGATCATGTATCATGGACTTTAGAGGGTCATTGGTACGATAGATACCTAGGGTATTGTTTTCCTAAAAAAATATATATCACTCTACCATTGGCATGGAACCATTTGAATCCTGGTACGAGAGAATGTTTCATTCTCCAGTTCTCTAGACAGAGGATTGGGAGGAAGGTGTTCATGGCCCAGAGGTAGTGCAGGGCATGGCAGAGAAGGTTCATGCTATGCGTGAGAGGATGAAGACATCTTAGGACCGAATGATATCATATTACAAACATAGGAGGAGACCCTTGGAGTTTGAATTTGGGGAACACGTTTTCTTAAAGGTCTTCCCCCAGTGTGGATAGTGGCAGTTTGGAAGAGGGAGTAAGCTTTTTCCTAGTTTCATCAGACCCTTTGAGGTGTTGAGATGAGTTGGTAAGGTGGCATATCAGTTGGTGTTACCACCTCCACTTGATAGGATCCAGAATTTATTTCATGTATATTAGATTCATCAGTATCTACATGATTAATCCCACGTCCTTAATTGGGGATAGTTGGATATTGGGGATGATGTGATGTTCGTGGAGTGACTGGTGAGAATCAATGGGCATAAGGAGAAGGTGCTTGATGGAAATTTCATTCCTTTGGTTTATCTGTAATGTAATCATGATGGCCTCAATGAGAGTACCTACGAAAGGGAGGCACAAATGTATGCCCAGTACCTATATCTTTTTGGATTTTTGATCTTGGGTTTTCTTTTTCTGTATTGTGATTTAATCGTTGACATTGTTTTCTATATGATTGGTTGTTTCACTTGTTCTCTGAATGTGTGTGGAAATTTATGACTGTGGGGAGGGGAGGACATGATCCCTAATCAAGACGCATTATAGGGGATGTGATTAAACATGTGTGGGAGATTCAGTACCTCCTAATGTGGATAGTATCTTGACATGGGAAAAGGGAATCCCTATTTCATAAGTTTGGATGATGTGACCTTTATATGATTGTTTGGTAACATTGGGGAGATGGGTGGTAGTGTTTCGGTGGTTCTTCAAGAGAAAGATGTGAGAGAGTTGCTCCTAGTTTTCATGGTTAGTTCTAGAATTTGATCAACTCAATGGTGGTTTTTTCTAGAGATATATCTTACGAGGTGGTTTCTCAGATCCCGGTCTTTTTTACGAGTATAGTGTTCATTGTTGAGGATGATAATAGTTTGAGAAGTATCTAATGTAATGGATTGGACCCTCCAAATTCATTACTTTGCCAAAATTCTGGTGATTGGGGTTACTTGGACACCATTTGTGAGTCAAGGGGGCATCACTGTCAGTGGTAGGGTGTGTTCGTGGTGTCACCTATTAGTGTTTCACTAATCAATCTCATCAATCAGTGCTACACTCAAACGGTTCCACACATGGGTATCAAGGTTTCCTTCCCTCATATTGTTGTAACTTACACATTAAGTGTTAATACCCATTAAATGTAGTTTAAGGCCGTTTTAAATCCCATAAATGATAGATTAAATCCCTTTATTATTGGGATAACCCTTGAGTTACCAAAAAGATTGGCCTATCACACCCCTTGCCACGATTTTTTTCCAGCATCCCATGTTTTCCTGTTTATCCCTTGTTATGTGTTTTCCCCATTTAAATTAAATCTATTAACTCACATCCTTTATCTCCACCATCTCTAAGGACAATTATTATATCACAATTAATCCCAACATGTGAAGCCACTAATCCTTGTGATTAATCCATGATCTAACTTTTAAGTACATGGAAATCGTCTCCCAGATTTTAGGATCTAGCCTCTTCTTAAGCCGATATGTTCTCTTCTTTATTCTTTTTAGATTCTATTCGTGTTCGTCAATAATTCCTCTGAAGACTAATTGTGTGCCTGTGCCGGGGCCCTTCCTGCTCACCCTTTGAGTTTTTCTTTCCTACATGTCATGCCATCCCCGGTTTCTGTTCAAAAAAGAAATCATCAATCCTTTATCATCCAAGTAGTATTTTTTCCTTCATCTCTCATTAAAATTCATCATGCGGGGCGGGTATGATGATGATCCGTCATGGCATATATGAAACAAAATTTAATGAATATAATTGAAGGACTATTAATGAATAAAGGGGTGGAAAATTTGAAGTTGTTTTTTTGTTATACCTTTATTGTTATATATTGAATTGTATGTGATTATATCCACTAAAAATCATGGTCGTTGGTGGTCCTTTATTGGAAAATAATGAAGCTCTTCATTTCTGGATAATCTGGTGATTAAATGTATGAAACAAGGAAACTGGTTAATAAAGTAAACATTGATAATTAAATGGATGAATGATTAACAATAACCCATGTCTTATAACCCTAGTAAACTAAAAATAACGAAGGAACATAATGAATTGTGTCGGCAGAATCTAAAAACATCTTACTCCATTCTGGTGATATCAATCATTTTCATTAAATTTTTACATTTTACCTATATTATATTAAATGTTATGTGTTTACAATACATTGAATGACTCATATTTCTTTTCATATACATATCTAGAGTTTTTACATTAATTTATAATATTGTTATATTATACACTATTATTAAACTATAACCATTTAGATGTTTTTTATAATATTTTGAACATTTTATATACCTTTTATTATTAATTTGAATACATTTATTTACCAGCTAGTTTTTAATTGAATCATAATTCATGCCTTATGAAATTTCTATGAAATTTTATAATTACTCTCTCTATATTTTTCGAATATTCCATTGGTTTCATAATATTTCACAAAAAAAATTTGTTAACACATTTTATAATGTTCTATATTAATCATTTTTATTGTCTTATTATTGATTTTTGATCATTATATAAAAGTATTTGAAAATTTATTCTTCATTTTCATTTAAATGGAAAATTAAATTAAAAATTGTTTCTTTTAATTTTCTTAGGGTTAATGTTTATCACCTAGAGAATATGATTATAGTGTAATATAAATTATTAATTTTTTTAATGTTATTGTTTTGGTAAATTGTATATGTTAATGTGTTAGAGAATTATTATATATCCCTCTAATTAATTGGATAAAGAATTTATTTTCCCTAATAAAATATATTGGGATTTCCTAAGTAAACATTCTCATTATAGAAACAGTACATAGTAAGAGACATGAAAATATAAATAGCACAACCAAAACAAACTCATGATTACTATATTTATTCTATGGATATATATATATTGATATATTATGCAACTTCAAACCCTTCACTCATTGACTTGTGATGAGGTGGTGGTTCTATTAAACTTGGATGACATCCACAAGACAATAGAGGTTGTTATTAATTCAAAAGGTATATTAAAAGAATGGTGGATGATTTTACCTAAAGAACAGATAGAATAAATAAAAATAAAATACTAACATCACAACCAACTATATGTTTCCTGAGTACTAATTATATAACTCAAATGACAAATAAATAAATTTTGTCATAAGATTAGCTGAAATAATGTAAGAAAATAATACATAACGAAACTAATGGAAATTACAATGTAGTAACCACGATGTAGAATCACATAATAGACTCCTAGAGATAACAAAAGGATCAAATAATCTACTAGAGGAAGAAGAATCATGATGTAACACTAGATAAATGTGATATGTTTCATTTAAACATGCCATTAAGAATAACATCTACATACAAACCAAGGTGAATATGTAGGGGATGAGTAATCACTCCCAATAGTCTTTTGATGACTGACATTAAAAAATATACAACTATGATAATAACATGTTATCTAATATATTTTAAAATATAATTTTATAAAACGTGAAAAAATATTAAATTATTCATTCTTATACATCGTAAAATAAAAGAAGAATAATTTATCCATAAGAAAACTATTTAAGAAAAACATTTCAATTAAATCACAAACTATTCATTTCCTTCCACTTCACATACCCATTCCATTTATTTGAGATCCACATACACACAAAACCACCAACATATGAATTCCTGAGGAAAACTATATACTTGTGAGAAATTAATCATTGATCTACCAGGTCTTTATAAGATGATAAATTTATAGGTGACCTAATGGATCACACAACTTATTCAGGTCTATAAACAATTCCAATAAACACTTTCCAACTATACACACAAAATCAAATATCAATTAGTTCCACATAAACCATTTCTTCTTTTTAAAATGTTTCATATATCATATTTCATGCATATGAACAATGACATAGTTTTTAAATCATTTATTAAAACAATAAAATTAATGGGTTTTGCAAATACAAATGAAAATCCCATATTTCAAAAAAAATAAACAAAAATAGATTCAATCAATATTTCTATCAAAATTTCCATAAAACATTTATGAAAAAATATCTAAAATCTAATCCTTGAAGTTATAGAAGAGGTTGAGAAGAGATGGAAGCCACTTACCTCTCAAAGTGTGATGACAATATAGAATGACAAAAAGGAACTTCAAGATCTAGGCCCGAACCATCATCCCTTCAATTGATACCAACAATATCTCATAAATATAGAAAAAATAAGAAATATATTTATCTATAATAGATTTGATATATGTATCAGCGAGAGCGGATACGAGTAGACCTTGTGAGAATAAGAAGTAAATAGGAAAATAAAATAAAATTGGGATCTCACACACGTTGATTCATCAATATCAACTTATCAATAAAATGGAGTTTCCAATGATTTTTTGGGGGAGAAGAGTAGTCTAAGATCCTGTAATAACATGAGAAAAATGAGAATTTTTTAGTGGAAATTAGATTTAAACTCTAATTTTCACGTACATTAATATATTTCACATGATTATGATGCACTAGTTTTCAATAAATGAACCAACCTTGAGCATTAAACTCTATCCAAACTAGTGTTTTTCATGTTTGTGCCACAAAATTTGGAAAACTGTGCACCATGTATGGACATTCAAATATACATCCACTAGGATTCTACTTGGTTATGCTACATGGTTTGTTAAACCATGCATATAATGTGCATATATTATTATCTGAAACAAAAAAATTCATATCGTTTCTCTTAGGCGCCAACATAGTTTGGACAAATCATGTTCCAGCAATGCACCCACCCAGTGACTTCTAGAGTATCTTTCAAAAAAAATGGAGAAATTTCATCATCATCCCAAGCCATAATCAAACTCTAAACCTTCAAAAACATTTCAAAAACACTCTAAAACCTTCCAAAAAGTCTCAACACTCAACCCATGTATTATATAACATCAAAATACATAATATTGAGGGGAATAATATCAAACTATTGGTGTCAAAATCTCCCCATAATTTTTATTTATCTACTCGATAGTTGGATTTTTTTTCACTTTTGAAAGATCAAAAAACTGTTCTAGAATTTATTACTCAAATTTTATTGTATATCCTTTAATATGAATATTATACCGGAACAAAATTAAGCATAGTGATACTATTTTCACTTAAAAATATATATTTTCTATCCACAATCCATATCATCGAGTGAATCATTGTAGAATCCAACTTAATAATAAATATGGTACCATAAAATTATACGGTCGAGAAAAGGTTGAAAATTATTCAATATAGATATATGAAATAAATTGTACATAGAGATAAACCTTTGATTTCAATCTATTAAATAAGACACGCCAATGATTCACTCTTGTATTACAAAAGGGAAAAGATATCTTGGAGATTATTTAACTTACTTATCAAAATGATGATTCCTTACCCTTAGAGATTCTCTCCCAAAACGTTATCACCCAAATCAAATGATAATGTATGATAATAATGATCCAAAAATGATATTTAAAAAATATAATCCATCACCATACACATATATATTTTCTAAGACTTTTCCCTTATCTTATGAATAATTAAAGGTTTGATGAGTGAAGTTACCCCCATTTCAACCAAACAAACTGGATAATGAAAATGGAATCCATACAAAGAATTTACATCATCTATATGTATTGAGTCCTTATAATTGTTATTATATTAGAAGTCCATAAATAATATATGATCCCCCCCTGAGCCTCCAAAATCTATTACACATGCTCTAAGAATAACTTTCTTTTTTGGATAATCCATTAGAAATTGAAATTAGTTTGACGATTATAAGATGTTCTAATGGTAAAATGGTTTTTGAGGGAACAATACAATGATTTACATTATTGGGATGTAAAATTGGGGTCCTGGTTAGACACAATTGACACTATAAATATTTATGGCTTTAAAACTTCATAAAAGTAATTTTTTACAAGTTTTAATCCATAATGGATTCAATAATAGGGATAATGTGAGATGTATTTGTGAGATGAATCATAATCACCAATATGGATTTCGATTTCCATAACATTCTTAGTAGAAAAGTAACAAAATATATAGTAATATTAGCCCATTTACACTTGGGTATAGGTAAATATTGTAAAATACCATATGTATGTTGGGGCACCAAATTGAACTATTAATAGATATAGAATTTTTAGACATACAAACCCAACCTAATTATCCTGATATTCCACCAAAACTATGTTTTAATAACCTAATACATATTATGAATTCTATAATGAATAGAATATCCTGAATAGTAGTATCCATAATGGTTTTGTTCCTAAGAAGATGTTGGAAACACATTCAGATTTATAAAATGCCACAAAAATATCCAATCTGGAATCCACGATGTAATGGTCTCCCTACCATTAAGTTTTTACTGAATGGTTAAATAGTTAGGTTCATATTTATAAGAATATTTAACATAATAAATCAAATTATGAATAAGATAAACATGATAGAAAACTACCACATCACTATTCTCAGAACTATCCAGATGTATATCTATTATAACCATCATAATATTCCCATGATCTATGAATTCTTGATCTATATATACTATGCATTCAAAAATTCCATGTCTATGGAAATATTAATATTGTATTAAAAATTAACATTATGAAATCTTATCAAAATAGTGATGTTATTATAGGATACCTAACACTTTTCCCATGTGTACTTCTAGATCATCCTTTATCCATGAATACATTATAATATCAACAATAATGAACACCACATAGTAAAATAGATTCCTCTGAAATCTTTGATTCATTGCTTCCAAAAACATTAATTGTAACACCCTAAGATTCAAAAATGGTAACATTATGTTTGATATAATATATTACACACAACCTCAAGCTTATGAATCCCACAAAATATAATATTTCACATTTACCACTAAAACTGAGAAAATTAATTGGTGGGTATTAATTAGATTTACCAAATTAAGAAATATATATTAAGATCCCAATCAATAAAATTTATTTATAATTTTTTTTAAAATTATCACTCAATTATTTAGTAATTTTATTTTATTCTTCAAAAAAATTATTTATTTTTTTGGATAAAGATTATAATTTATATTTCAAATGTTCAAAAATTTTATTTGATAAAAATGACATAACTTATTAAATCATTATTTCATAATTATCTAATTGTGTAATGATTATATTTTTTCTAAAAAATATGATTTTTCAATGAATAGTGAAAAATGGATATTTTTCAAATATTGTAATTTCTTTTCATTAAATTATTAAATTTATAGTTCACATTTTAATTTATAGTTTATAATAAAGTTACAATTGAGAACTTTCATGTTTTACTATCTAATTAATTTATTTTGAATCACCAATTTTTATGATTATGGAATATGTTTATTTTTATGATTTAGAAAATAGTATTTTGAAAACTAATTTTAACTGAATAATGTTTCCCCATTTTAATAAACTAAAATACAACCTAATGGGAAATTATTAAAATGAAATTTATATAATATATATCTATATATATGAAATAAAATTCATAAACTAATAATTACTAGACATAAAATTAATGTAAGTTCATCTAATTCTTAAGGAATACATTTCTTAAAAAAACGTTTCATCCGCACATTTTTCAAGATAAATTTTTTAAAATAAAATTCTTATAATTATATTAGATTAATTTTATAAAATTGATTTATTACTTTTAATCATAATCACTAATATTGGGTGAAAAGTTTAACATAATTTTTTGTAGTAATGAATAATAAAAAAGTAAAAATTTATCACCATGGTACAAGGGTAAATCAGGATTATCAAAGTTAAAACTAAGTGGTAAATTCAACATTTTTAATCTTAATTATTATTGGATAAGGTAATTTATTCCATTATAAAATTAGACTAAATATTTAATTATTTATGAGGAACTTATACATGAAGGTGACCTATATAATAATTTAAGTAAACTAAAAGACAAAATGTCACACACTTTGCTTAAAATTTATATTATATGTTCGCTTAGGGATAAAAAGGTGTTTAAAGAAAACTAAAGGTTATTTTGACTAAAATAAAATTATTTTTATTATGGTAACTAAATTTTAAATTTTTTTGATTACTCGGTTACATTAAATTCTTATATGTAAATGTCATAATAGTTTTGTGTGTACTGAAAAACTCAAGATTTATAATTTAAAAAACATTAAAATTAATGTATTTGGGATGATTTCTCATTATAAAATAATTTTATTCATAATAATGATTTATTTTTTTATGTTTGAATTGTTTTTATTAAAAAATCATTATTATTCGTTTGTCTTGGATTTGAAATTAAATTAATAGCGTAATAACTAGCATTAATGACATTCCATGTTAAATAATATTTTATGAAATAATTTAAAAATCAATAAAAATTCATGGAATATTTAAAATTTTATGATAAATGGTATAAAATTTCATCCATGTTACATTTATTATCAATTTTATATCGTCAAATTTAAATTTTTTAACCTTTCAATTTGTAAAATTTGTTACCATTGTTAACGTTAAAATTGAATTTTCCTCTTAAATGCACTTCTGTTAAAAGTAATTATCCACACACATGGAGATTTTATTTTATATTTTGGATTAAAAATTTAGAATAATTGGATAAACAATATCTAATATGTCATATTTTATTATTAGTGTAAAATGAGAAACTATCTTGGTAAAAAAATTATGGTGTTGAAATATAAAATGGTAAATGGGGGTAGCTTTAGAGATTATGTGATTAATTTTTTTAAAATTGAAATTTTTATTGATATTGGTATGTTTTGAAATTATATTAAAATAATTGAATTATTTATAAATTTATTTAAACACTTGGATTGAGAGTGAATTCCCATTATTGAATAGTTTTTTGTATTTACAAAAATACCAATACTTCTCACATATAAAAGGCCACCCCAATCCTTTCATTTATAGACATTAAAATAATATTGGTAAGTCCAATATAATACCAAATACAAGCCATAATTTTTTCAAATGTTATTATATTCCTTTATTTAATCTTGAAAGAGTCCTAGGGATGTGTTTATTATAAACCATAAGAATTTGTCTGAAGAAGAGGTATAGTTCTTAATCAATCATTTTGTCTTTAATTTGCCACATACATAAAATATTGTTCATCTATGATGATATAATGTAATATATATCTTCCATGTGATATGTTTTTTTTCATTTCATTGGAATACCCAATATCCATCTCCTCTTATATCACAAGGGAAATTAAACTGTCATTTGTGTGTAGGATATACTATCACCTCAAGAACCAACCTAATTTATTCCATGTCATTTTCTTATAGATTTTTGTTATGATTAATTTAATTTATATTTATATGTATATTATTGATTAAATATTTATCATTTTGAAAATATATTATAAAATGTTGTTTCATATTATTTTATTCACTAAAAAATGATAATTTCGGTCGTACGTTGGTGTGGACTACCATGTCCACGAAACGGTGTGGTTATTTATTAATAAAAAAAACCATGAATATATGAATAATTATATTAAAAATAATAATATTTAATTTGTTATATAACTATAATTATGGAAATATAATACAATACATACCTTCATTCAATAATGATCGATGAAAAATGGAAATGTTACTCATGCGTTTGTATGGCATAACATCTTAATGATTGTAATGTAGATCAATTTTAAAAAACATATTTAATTTTTTGTTTGAAAAGAAAATTTAGGTGTAGAAATTATAATTATTAAATGATTATTATTTAGGAGGTGATGTAATAGTGACTACCTTTACCATAGTCAACCTACTGATGTTATTTTGGACATATAAACCGAATATCATCAAAATGTATGAGTTGAACATAATTTATTATGAAATTTAATATAGTATCATAATTATTCAAATAAAAAAAAGGATAAACCATAAAAATGTTATTATAAAATTATATAATTTACATAATTTTATTATTCATGATGATAAATAACGTACATGAAGATTCAGACATGAGGTTGCAGATTCTATCCAAATTAGATTTCATTGAATCATATTTTAATATTATGAATCAAAATTAAAATAAATAGTAACATAATTCACTTTTTTTATATCACGAATACTTAATAATTAATGGTATTTTAGGATTCAAATAAAATTATTTTATCCAAGATTATTTTACATAAATGTTACTATGTGGTAAGGGTTTCATAACTCAGTTTTATTTCATTAGGTTATATTAATTCTTCATCGATCATACATTGTCAATATTTATGGTGAAATGGTGTTTGTTTTATTTATGTTTTACTATTAATTTAACATTATTATCATTTTAATGTTCTTCCATCTCATGTTTTCTTCTTTAGAATATAGGTTATGTTATGCAACTATCTTCTATTATGTGGAGTATCTATTTACATTTAGATATGCCATATCAAGAATCTCTTTAAATTTATGGTATTAAATTTTTAATCTGATGTTATATATTTCATGGGGGTTATAGTCTGATTGTTACCAATCTGGTAAGAATTTATTTCTCAATCTCATCATTATTTAACATTGATTGTGATTCGGTCTCCGATGGGAGAATTATATGATATTTTTAACTTAATTTGAATAAAATTTTTTCTCCTATAGTTATTATAAAATGATATATATTTTCCATTAATTTTCGAATTCTATGTAATCCAAATATAACAAATCTATTTTTAGATATTATTTTCTCTTTATTAAATAATTTTTCCTTTCATTACCATGTCTTCTAAAAAGGTATTAAATACCATTTAAAATATTTTGAAATGAGTTTTTATGGACATATTTACCCATGTTATACTTTTATAAATTAATTTAAAAAGAATTTTCTTATTTTTTCTGCGATTTGAAAATTTTGAATTTATTTATAAAAATATGAAATGAATCATTGTTTTAATGTAATTTTCATGAACTTTATTTATTATCTTCATGAATACCCAATTATTTGATTATAAAATTATATTTTTCCAAGATTATTTTCAATGAATTGTTTTTTTCATATATTATGGATTTTTTAAAAATGGATTTAAAAATGGAAAGGGTATTTTCCCTAAGAATGTTTTTAGTGATGTTTTTATGGTATTTATATTAATCAATGAAAAACCCTTTATTTTATTAATGAACAAAAGGGGATATGTTGTAATGATAACAAAAATATTATTTCTCTAGATGGTTTGTGATCATTTTTATTAAGGAAAGTGTTAACATATAATTTTATAGTTTTTTAGTATCAATATTTATATTCATTATGTATTAGCTTTATATTCACCCTTTTAATATCATGAATGCATTAGAATTAGTATGTGATGAGTCAACACCACAATAACCACATGATACATTCGTAGGTCCCAAGAGACAAACTAACTTTGGTATTAGTCCAAGGCCTTACGCATTTATATAATATGTATTGGTATGAGGCCATTATGGTTTATTTATGATTTATAGAATTGTGAATTTCCTAATTATGAGATTGTTTATTGATTTCCATGAGATTATTTGAATATTTGTGACTTCTATTGATATCTATCAGTCCCATGTGATTAGTTATGTTTAATTACATGATCTATATTTATAAATGACATATTATTCTTTGTGCACATGTTTTGTATTAATTTGAATATGTTTATAATTATCAATAATATCTTATTAGTTATTCCTTATTTATTCATAATGGTTATTTTATATGTAACCCTTACTAAGAATTTGATCTCACCCAATATTTTGTTTTATTTCCTCAGGATATAATGAATTAATCATTGAATGAGGTCAGGGATGCATAATATTTACATTTACTAGGTTGTATTTTTATGTCTTAAAATATATTGTGAGATTCGTATAAGTAATTAGTTTAACATGACTAATAAAATCATCGGTCCTTTGGTATATTGTCTCTTGTGTCATATAACAATTTAATAAGGTTCTTCACACTACTGGTGAATTCATATGATTAAAGGGAATAACCACATATTTATGATGAACATAATTACTCCATAATACTATATCTAGAATTTTTTTTAAACACGAAATTTGTGATTTATTTATCATAAATAAATCATATAAAAAAAATTTATTCAATAATTAATACAATTTATTAGTAATTTTTGGAATAGAGTATCGATTCTTTATTATTTACTTTTATTAGTTATGATAATACCCACCTAGCCAAAGTGTTCCATATTATATCATAATAAAAGGCCAGTTATTCCAATAGAAGTGTACTAGGTAAAATTAATCATTTGGTTTATAACTCATGAAGATGAACATTCATTTACCATATATCAATTAGTGCTATATTATATGAAGGAAGTGAGAAATGAGTGGTCCCTGGTAGGAAATCATTCATAAATTAATCATTTATTTTATGTGGAAACTATAAAAAATTTATAGAAAATACATGGGGAAATTGATCCATAATGTTTAGAAAATATATTTGTTTTTTTGTATGAATAATTTTTAATGTAAATTCCCCCAAGTTGTAGAGACCCGAAGCTTAACTTACATATACATTACATCACTTTTGCGGAATACTTAGTACATATCAAAAATACACACACGAGGACCGTAATAGTTTAGTGTCTTTGGAAACTCAGAATATAATCTTCTAATCGTGGTGAAAGATCTTCAAAATCACCCATAAAGATCTTCCCTTTTTTTTACCTAAAAACATTCTTTATATCCTGGGGAAAAGAAAACATCAAAGGGTGAGCTCAAATGCTCAGTAAGGGTAAACAAAAGAAATATGAATCACATCATATTCATAAGAACATAACATTTTGGAAATCTTAACCTGCAAAAGAGAGCATAATTTCATAACATGGGATAAATCATAGTAGTGAAATGAAATCCAAATAATCATAACATAAAACATGAAACTTTGTGGAATACACACATAATCCTAGAGAATCATTTCTTGTTAGTCAAGACTCATTGCCATGACTATCTTTGTGGACAAAGTCCCTTTCTGAATAGAGTTCATTCCTCGTTTCAGTCCTGTTTCACTGAACCGGTATAACCTACCGTTCCAGCCATCTCTATCTCATGAGATATAAAATCTTTACCCAATTCATTGGAGGGAGATATAGGTCCCACCCATCTCATAATGATACCATTTTTATGTGTGCCACAAAATCATAAATCATACATCATAGCATAACCCATGTAATAAAAATGGGAATCTTAAACATCGTGACATCATAAAACAATTCATATAAGATAAAATAATTCATAAAAATATTTCCATCACAACATAATCAAATCCATGTCATAATAGGGATAGAAAAAAAACCCTATATTATCTTAGATGGAAAATAATTTTGATAAAACTCTTGAACTCCATTCTTGAGGAAAATATCCTTTCTTCTTCAAAAACACTTTTCCTTTCTCAAAAAGTCATAAAATTATAAACTAAAATAATTTGATTAAAAATAAATTTGAAAACTTGTAAAGGAAGATTCTTGTAAATAATGTTTTAAAAATCTATTCATGCCATATAAGTTAAAAAAACATTCTTCGTACTTTTGTCGGAAAGGTCAAAAAGTACCTTGTACGAAAAACGACAAAAGATTCCTTTCATATCCTTTACTAAAAACTCACCGAAGGGTAAAATTGGATTTAAACAATGGTAGGAAGATGGAAATAATATTACATATTTGGGAAACATGGATTTGGATGATAAAATGCACCCTAGTAAATTCTAAAATATAAACAAACTCGGATAAAAATGAGATCGTGATATTTCCCTTACCTTAGGTCCGATTTTCTTCGTAGGTGTCCGAACCTCCTATATAATGATTTAAATAATGTCATTGACTTATTCTAGAATCATACTCATTGTTATTATATCATATATGGTTCACTTATGACGTTATATTACCCTTTCTTTTGTAAATTCTATGTTAAAAAGCATTCTGGGTAAAATTGTTTCATTTGTCGTCCGTGTTTTGACTTGTAATTATTCATATGATTTCTTAGATCATAATTACTTAATTCCAGAATATAAAACATGTTTTATATATAATATATATTCAGAATATACATATATATATTAAATTAGTAATGGAAAGAAATATACCGTTCATGGAGACGGTGGGCCGTACGTACGCATGAACGCTGTTTTCGTTTCCTTATTGAGTTGAATGGAATTAAGTAGATGACATACATATATACATAAATCCAGTAGCTTTATAATTTCATATATTTCATTATTATTTCTTATATATACTTTATAATCACTCTTAAATGGTTAACATGGAGAATGAATCTCATCGCGTCGTGGAGACGGTAGTCCGTATGTACGCACGAGCGATGATATCATTTCCATAATTATTGAATTGAATTGGAGTGGATGATACAATATATCAGAATAAATATGATGTTATAATAACTATGTATAGTTATTCTTTACACCATTATACCCATCCATGTATGGTGGTGGTGGAAAATAGATTTCACCACGGCGTGGAGACGATATTCCGTACGTACGCACGCGCGGTGATTTCGTTTTCCGTAGGATGGATAGATGGTGAAATAGGTTTGTTTCATAATTATAATAACATATCAGTATATGAGTTATACTGATGTTATTACTTCATAATAAACAACCTAAGAAGAAGGAGTGGAAGAAGAAATAAAGGTGAAATAATCGGTAACGGAAATTACCTCTTCTTTGAAGCGGCTCTTTGAGACCTCCTCTTATGGTAGTGAAATTGGTCTTTGAGGAAGACCAGAACCTCTAATATGTTTCTAGGGAAGTGTAGAAGATAATTGGGCAGGGGTTGGCCGAGCTTGAAGGCTCAAAGTTGTGTGAGGAAGAGAGGGAGGAGGTGCCCTTTTATAAAGGAGGAGAGGGGCACCTTTGGAATAACTAAAAATATTATTTTATTATAAAGTCATGTTCGGTTTTAAATAGCTCCAAATTGATTTATTTCGAGGCTAAGGCGGGGATGGGTCGAAATACTCTCATCCAATAGAATTTAGACAAGTTTAGGTTCCTATTTTAACCTTATCATTTAGATTTAACATTAAGTTAAATAATTTTACTTTTACCGTGTCTTCTTGTGTTCTTATACTATAAGGTTAATAAACTTACTATATCAAGCCAAAAAAACCCCAAGTTGTTTATTATTAATATATATAACCTTATCTAAGTCATTTGGCCGAACCATAGATTTTTAGGAATAAAATAACAATTAATAATATAATATTTGTTTTAAAAACTATTTTATGTCAATTTTGACACTATATAGTAATTGATTTTTGTGAAAATACTAAAAGAATGATAAGTACGAAAAAAGTTAATTAAATCAATAATAACTTGTCATATTAACCTATAAAATTAGTGGAATTCATAAACAGTCTCAAATTATATTTATTTGAGTATTTATAACATCAATTATGTCAATATTTTATTAATAAGATAATTACTGCATCATCGTTGTTCCATAAATAAATTAAATTATTTAATGTCTCAAAATTACAAATAAAATACAATTATGTGGGAAATATTTTCAGCTTTCTAATGAATATTTATAGTCGAATTTATCTTATGTATAACCCCATATGAAAAATTTTTATTAAATAAATATTTATTTTAACTCTTCTAACCCTTCTTTAAATAAATTAATAATAAATGTCCTAATCTAATCCAAGTTGGCCTAAATGGTCATATTTTATTCCTAATATTGTTTTTTGTCGAATTACAATTGTCCAATAGAATTAGGACATGTGTTAGGGTAATAATAATATCATTTCTACCCTTAATTACCTTATTTACTTTTAACCGTGGTAAATAAAGATAAAAAGTTACTATTCACCAAAAATTATTTTCATCTCATTGAACCACATTTTACTTACTGACATCAACAATGTCTCTCATATTTTTGAAATTCCACTCACAGAAACGGTAAAATTACGTTTTATTAAAAATTCAGTTTTTTTTAACTACCACTTAGTGGTTTCACTATTCATCAAAAATTGAAAGTTTTCAGAAACATATCTAAAATTAGGCCTAAGATATATTTGGTATTATGAACTCAAAAATGATTTTTATTTTACCAAATTCAAAACATATCAGTTGCATTAATTAATTTAAAAATTAATTCTCGTCGTCAAAACAAAAGGCGTGTTTTTAAGAGATAATAACTATCAAAAGATTGACACTTGTTTATAACTGGTTTAAATGTCAAATTATATCCAACGACCAACATTGTATTAAATTGTAAAAATATATTCTAAATATACTTTAAAACCACTAACATTAATAATTTATCACTATTAATTATTTTTATTGAAAAAGTTGTTTTTAATTAAAATTTAGTAATTTCCACTATTCATCAAAATATGAAAGTTATCCGAAAATTACCAAAATTTCACCCTAAGCTAATTTCAATATTCCGAATCCAAAAATGAAGTCCATTTTGAAAAATAAAATTTACAAAATTTCAAAAAGTGGTTATTAATATTCATAACGGCTAGTTTTAATAATATTTTAATAACATATCGTTGTTTAGTGAAACTCGGTATTGCGTACGACACACGCTATCAAGGAAGGTCGTGATTGCATGTAATGAAAGGCAAGTCAAGGATGCGTGTTGTGCAAGCTCCTTTTGGTGTAGCGTATAACACAAGACATTAATGATATTAAAAAGAATATTTTTCCTAATATCTCGGGGTGTTACATTCTACCCCCCTTAAAATGAATTTTTCCCTCGAAATTCGTCGGGGTTATAAATGGTTTACTATTAGAAAGATTCATTAATCGAAACACACATCGTAAAAAGGAATACCAAAACCAATCTTTAAAAACAAAAGTATGAAACATAACGGTTACCCAAATAAACTAATCACTGGGTTTCCACATAGGTGAAAATATGGTTATGTAAGAGAAATCTAACCATCATGTTCTGATAGAGAGTGGTAGAGAACATGGCTATGGAAAAGCCAACAATCACAAATCCATAAATTTGTGACGATCTAAGGTACCATCTGATTAATCAGATATAAGAGCACTAGGACAACATTTTTGGTTTTCAAGATCGTTTCCCTAAAGTTGAAGAATTTGAATTAGAATAAATACTTAATTTATTTTGGTACAATCTCACTGTTGTTCATGCCTTGAACAATTTTCACTTCATCTCTTAAATAAATGAAGTTGAATTTGTTATTCGTGAAGTGTTAGCAGATCATGTGATTGAATGACGGGTCATTCCATCTGTCTCAAACAAAAGGTTAGCAAAAGTTATTAAATATAAGTCATTATATAGTGAGATTAATCATATATGGTTCTTAAAATGGACTTATACTTCATATATCATACTGATTAATATAATAAAACTAGTTTCTACTAAACAGGGACTTCCTGTAGGCCAGTGGTAGGCGATAAAGGCCAGTCGCACTTCGGTTGTGGGTTCGATTCCCACAGCCTTGTCCGATGCGATGGGTTGTCGCTCGTCCTGCAGGTTGTCCTTTTTCTATAGCTATATTACTATAACATCCCATAAATAATATCGACAAACATTTTATCCTAACTTATGTCCAACATAATCCATTCTAATCTTTAGGCTTATCTGAAATACTTCGGTCGAAGTTCATAGTATTAAGAAAATTATTACATGAAATGTCACAGAACAATCACGTGAATGCCATCATTTATTCCCCATATATCATAAGATATATCTTGTTGGTCAAATTACAAACATGTGAATACCATAATCATGTATTCTCTTGAAAAATGAATACCCATTGAACCTTAGTGAAAACATGATTGCAGTTAAAAGTTATCCCTTTCCACATACCAAAATCCTCAAAATTCTATATACTCAAACCATGATATCACTTAGTCCTTATATCAATCATGAGATCATGAATACTGTTAAACATTTCATTTTCTCGTTTTCCCTTAATTATGCGCATATCATCTTATTTCCAAAAATATCTCAATCACTTTGAATACCACATTATACCAATACATAAATATTCCAATACTCTATGATACAACATTATTTTGGAATCCCATTACATAAACACTTATTCATTCCACCACATCGTTGTCATATTCAACATCGCCAATAGTGATCGCATGTGACTTCCCTTTGTCCTTTGCCTTAAGCTGTTGCTCATGTCGATCATCAATAACCCTTGGATTAGGGCATTTATTAGCATAATGCCCCATTTCCTTGCACTTGAAGCATTGAAGTGTTGGTGGTGCATTCTCGGTAGTGTTTGCTTTATTCACATCATTATAAACCCTTTTTCCATTACTTCGACACTCAGCTGCTCGATGACCGTCTTTTCCACACTTAAAAAATTTTCTTGTACCTTTAAGACAATCTCCACCATGATTCTTTCCACACTTTGTGCATAAGGAAACATTCATATTCATTTCACCATTATTCTGAGATTTCTCCTTGAACTCCATCTTTCGTTTCTTGTCAAAACCATGAGATGGATATGTAACACCAACTTCCATTTCTACGTTGATAGCACAACGCAGAATTTCTTCATAGCTACTGAAGTATCTTATAGCTAATGCCCTTCGAAGACTTGGTTTTAAGCCACTGAAAAATCAATCAACTTTACTTTCAGGTTGGATGATAATGCCAGATACATACCTTGCAAGTCTTGTAAAATTCACTTCATATATACCAACAGATTCATCATCCTTTTGCTTCAGCTCAAGAAAATCCTTTTCCATCTTTTTTCGATGAATACGAGGGAAGTACTTACTGAAAACAAGTTCTAGAACTCGTCCCATTCCATGGACTCAATTTCATCTCTTGGCCTCGTATTCTTGATAATATTCCACCATTGATCAACTTCAGCTTCCAAACGATATACTGCTAAGATGACTTTATCATGTTCAGAACATTGAAGAACTGAAAATATCTTTTCAGTGGTACTAATCCATTGTTCAGCAACAAGCGGATCAGAAGACCCACTGAAAGAAGCTGGACGTTGCCTCATGAAGGACTCAATAGATTATTGTTCCCTTTCTGCTCATTTGGAAGTCCAGAATAATTCATAGCTTGTGTAAGTATAGAAATACAATTTTTCACTCCATATCCCATAACATTTGTTTGTTCAGGAGGACAATCATTGCATTGATCAACACGGTTTCTTCGGGTTCCAGCCATTGTCTAAAACCCAAAAAGAATAGTGTGAGAGGCAAAAATTATGATAGGGAAAACAACATAATAAAGGGGGAGTACCCTCTATATCTAACATCTTAGGTTAAATTTTAAGATCGTTAGTGTAATTCTAGGACTATAACCTATACGTATACATAACCTTAGAGACATCCCTAGACATACCTTAGAAATATCTCTAGGGATCTCACTAAATTTCTTGCATCCTAGTTTCCAAAGGATGACTAAACCTTTCCTCTGATACCAACTGTAGAGACTCGAAGCTTAACGTACATATACATTACATTACTTTTGTGGAATACTTAGTACATAACAAAAAAACACACACGAGGACCATAATAGTTTAGTGTCTTTGGAAACTCGGAATATAATCTTCTAATCATGGTGAAAGATCTTCAAAATCTCCCATAAATATCTTCCTTTTTTTACCTAAAACCTTTCTTTATATCCGGGGGAAAAGAAAACCTAAAAGGGTGAGCTCAAATGCTCAGTAAGGGTAAACTAAAGAAATATCAATCACATCATATTCAAAAAGAACATAACATTTTGGAAATCATAACCTGCAAAAGAGAGCATAATTTCATAACATGGGATAAATCATAGAAGTGGAATGAAATCCCAATAATATAACATAAAACATGAAACTTTTTTGGCATACACACATAATCATAGAGAATAATTTCTTGTTCATCAAGACTCATTGCCAAGACTATCTTAGTGGACAAAGTCCCTTTCTGAACCAAGTTCATTCCTCGTTTTAGTCCTGTTTCACTGAACCAGTATAACCTACCGTCCAGCCATGTCTATCTCATGAGATATAAAATCTTTACCCAATGCATTGGAGGGAGATATAGGTCCCACACATCTCATAATGATACCATTCTTATGTGTGCCACAAAATCATAAATCATACATCATAGCATAACCCATGTAATAAAAATGGGAATCTTAAACATCGTGACATCATAAAACAATTCATATAAGATAAAAGAATTCATAAAAATATTTCCATCACAAAATAGTCAAATCCATGTCATAATAGGGATAGAAACAAAACCCTATATTATCTTAGATGGAGAATAATTTTGATAAAACTCTTGAACTCCATTCTTGAGGAAAATATCCTTTATTTTCAAAAACATTTTTCCTTTCATAACATGTCATAAAATTATAAACTAAAATATGTTGATTAAAAATAAATTTAAAAACTTGTAAAGGAAGATTCTTGGAAATAATGTTTTAAAAATCCATTCATGCCATATAAGTTAAAAAAACATTCTTCGTACTTTTGTCGGAAAAGTCAAAAAGTACCTCGTACGAAAAATGACAAAAGATTCCTTTCATATATTTTACTAAAAACTCCCCGAAGGGTAAAATTGGATTTAAACATTTGTAGGAGGATTGAAATAATATTACATATTTGGTAAACATGGATGTGGATGATAAAATGCACCCCAGTAAATTCTAAAATATAAACAATCTCGGATAAAAATGAGATCGTGATATTTCCCTTACCTTAGGTCCGATTTTCTTCATAGGTGTCTAAACCTCATGTATAATGATTTAAATAATGTCATTGACTTATTACAGAATCATACTCATTGTTATGATATCATATATGGTTAACTTACGACTTTATATTACCCTTTCTTTTGTAAATTCTAGGTTAAAGAGCATTTTGGGTAAAATTGTTTCATTTGTCATCCGTGTTTTGACATGTAATTATTCATATGATTGCATAGATCATAATTTCTTAATTCCAGAATATAAAAAATTATTTATATATATTATATATTCAGAATATACATATATATAATAAATTAGTAATGGAATGAAATACACCGTTCATGGAGACGGTAGGCCGTACGTACGCATGAACGATGTTTTCGTTTCCTTATTGAGTTGAATGGAATTAAGTAGATGAAATACATATATACATAAATCCAGTAGCTTTATAATGTCATATATTTCATTATTATTTCTTATATATACTTTATAATCACTCTTAAATGGTTAACATGGAGAATGAATCTCATCGCATCGTGGAGACGGTAGTCCGTACGTACGCACGAGCGATGATATCGTTGCCATAATTATTGAATTGAATTGGAGTGGATGATACAATATATCAGAATCAATATGATGTTCTAATAACTATGTATAGTTATTCTTTACACCATTATACCCATCCATGTAAGGTGGTGGTGGAAAATAGATTTCACCACAGCGTGGAGACGGTATTCCGTACGTACGCACGTGCGGTGATTTCGTTTTCAGTAGGATGGATAGATGGTGAAATATGGTTGTTTCATAATTATAATAATATATAATTATATTAATGATACTGATGTTATTACTTCATAATGAAACAACCTAAGAAGAAGGAGTGGAAGAAGAAATAAAGGTGAAAGAATCGGTAACGGAAATTACCTCTTCTTTGAAGAGCCTCTTTGAGACCTCCTCTTAGGGAACTAAAATTGGTCTTTGATGAAGACCAGAACCTCTAGGATGTTTCTAGGTAAGTGGAGAATGGAATTTTGTAGGGGTTGGCCGAGCTTGAAGGCTCAATGTTTTGTGAGGAAGAGAGGGAGGAGGTGCCCTTTTATAAGGGAGGAGAGGGGCACCTTTGAAATAACTAAAAATATTGTTTTATTATAAAGTCAAGTTCGGTTTTAAATAGCTCAAAATTGATTTATTTCGAGGCTAAGGTGGGGATGGGTCGGAATCCTCTCATCCAATAGAATTTATACAAGTTTATGATCCTATTTTAACCTTATCATTTAGATTTAACATTAAGTTAAATAATTTTACTTTTACCATGTCTTCTTGTGTTCTTATACTATAAGGTTAATAAACTCACTATATCAAGCCAAAAGAACCCCAAGTTGTTTATTATTAATATATATAACATTATCTAAGTCATTTGGACGAACCTTAGATTTTTAGGAATAAAATAACAATTAATAATATAATATTTGTTTTAAAAACTATTTTATGTCAATTTTGACACTATATAGTAATTGATTTTTGTGAAAATCCTAACAGAATGATAAGTACGAACAAAGTTAATTAAATCAATAATAACTTGTCATATTAACCTATAAAATTAGTGGAATTCATAAACAGTCTCAAATTATATTTATTTGAGTATTTATAACATCAATTATGTCAATATTTTATTAATAAGATAATTACTGCATCATCGTTGTTCAATAAATAAATTAAATTATTTAATGTCTCAAAATTACAAATAAAATACAATTATGTGGGAAATATTTTCAGATTTCTATTAAATATTTATAGTCGAATTTATCTTATGTATAACCCCATATGAAAAATGTTTTAGTAAATAAACATTGATTTTAACTCTTTTAACCCTTCTTTAAATAAATTGATAATAAATGTCCTAATCTAATCCAAGTGGGCCTAAATGGTCATATTTTATTCCTAAGATTGTTTTTGGTCGAATTAAACTTGTCCAATATAATTATGACATGTGTTAGGGTAATAATAATATCATTTCTACCCTTAATTACCTTATTTACTTTTAACCGTGGTAAATAAAGATAAAAAGTTACTATTCAACAAAAATTATTTTCATCTCATTGAACCACATTATACTTACTGACATCAACCGTGTCTCTCGGATTTTTGAAATTCCACTTACAGAAACGGTAAAATTAATTTTTATGAAAAATTCAGTTTTTTTAACTATCACTTAGTGGTTTCACTATTCATCAAAAATTGAAAGTTTTCAGAAAAATATCAAAAATTAGGCCTAAGATATATTTGGTATTATGAACTCAAAAATGATTTCTATTTTACCAAATTCAAAACATATCAGTTGCATTAATTAATTTAAAAATTAATTCCCGTCGTCAAAACAAAAGGCGTGTTTTTAAGAGATAATAACTATCAAAAGATTGACACTTGTTTATAACTGGTTTAAATGTCAAATTATATCCAATGACCAACATTGTATTAAATTGTAAAAATATATTTTAAATATATTTTAAAACCACTAAAATTAATAATTTATCACTATTAATTATTTTTATTGAAAAATTTGTTTTTAATTAAAATTTAGTAATTTCCACTATTCATCAAAATATGAAAGTTATCCAAAAATTACCAAAATTTCACCCTAAGATAATTTCAATATTCCGAATCCAAAAATGAAGTCCATTTTGAAAAATAAAATTTACAAAATTTCAAAAAGTGGTTATTAATATTCATAACGGCTAGTTTTAATAATATTTTAATAGCATATCGTTGTTTAGTGAAACTCGATATTGCGTACGACACACGCTATCAAGGAAGGTCGTGATTGCATGTAATGAAGGGCAAGTCAAGGATGCGTGTTGTGCAAGCTCCTTTTGGTGTAGCGTATAACACAAGACATTAATGAAATTAAAAAGAATATTTTTCCTAATATCTCGGGGTGTTACATTCTACCCCCCTTAAAATGAATTTTGCCCTTGAAATTCGTCGGGGTTATAAATGGTTTACTATTAGAAAGTTTCATTAATCGAAACACACATCATAAAAAGGAATACCAAAACCAATCTTTAAAAACAAAAGTATGAAACGTAACGGTTACCCAAATAAACTAATCACTGGGATTCCACATAGGTGAAAATATGGTTATGTAAGAGAAATCTAACCATCATGTTCTGATAGAGAGTGGTAGAGAACATGGCTATGGAAAATCCAACAATCACAAATCCATAAATTTGTGACGATCTAAGGTACCATCTGATTAATCAGATATAAGAGCACTAGGACAACATTTTTGGTTTTCAAGATCGTTTCCCTAAAGTTGAAGAATTTGAATTAGAATAAATACTTAATTTATTTTGGTACAATCTCACTGTTGTTCATCCCTTGAACAATATTCACTTCATCTCTTAAATAAATGAAGTTGAATTTGTTATTCGTGAAGTGTTAGCAGATCATGTGATTGAATGACGGGTCATTCCATCTGTCTCAAACAAAAGGTTAGCAAAAGTTATTAAATATAAGTCATTATATAGTGAGATTAATCATATATGGTTCTTAAAATGGACTTATACTTCATATATCATACTGATTAATATAATAAAACTAGTTTCAACTAAACAGGGACTTCCTGTAGGCCAGTGGTAGGCGATAAAGGCCAGTCGCACTTCGGTTGTGGGTTCGATTTCCACAACCTTGTCCGATGCGATGGGTTGTCGCCCGTCCTGCAGGTTGTCCTTTTTCTATAGCTATATTACTATAACATCCCATCAATAATATCGACAAACATTTTATCCTAACTTATGTCCAATATAATCCATTCTAATCTTTAGGCTTATCTGAAATACTTCGGTCCAAGTTCATAGTATTAAGAAAATGATTACATGAAATGTCACAGAACAATAACGTGAATGCCATCATTTATTCCCCATATATCATAAGAAATATCTTGTTGGTCAAATTAAAAACATGTGAATACCTTAATCATGTATTATCTTGAAAAATGAATACCCTTTGAACCTTAGTGAAAACATGATTGCAGTTAAAAGTTATCACTTTCCACATATGAAAATCCTCAAAATTCTATATACTCAAACCATGATATCACTTAGTCCTTATATCAATCATGAGATCATGAATACTGTTAAACATTTCATTTTCTCGTTTTCCCTTCATTATGCGCATATCATCTTATTTCGAAAAATATCTCAATCACTTTGAATACCACATTAGACCAATACATAAATATTCCAATACTCTATGATACAACATTATTTTGGAATCCCATTACATAAACACTTATTCATTCCACCACATCGTTGTCATATTCAACCTTGCCAATAGTGATCGCATGTGACTTCCCTTTGTCCTTTGCCTTAAGCTGTTGCTCATGTCGATCATCAATAACCCTTGGATTAGGGCATTTATTAGCATAATGCCCCATTTCCTTTCACTTGAAGCATTGAAGTGTTGGTGGTGCGTTCTCGGTAGTGTTTGCTTTATTCACATCATTATAAACCCTTTTTCCATTACTTCGACACTCAGCTGCTCGATGACCTTCTTTTCAACACTTAAAACATTTTCTTGTCCCTTTAAGACAATCTCCACCATGATTCTTTCCACACTTTGTGCATACGGAAACATTCATAATCATTTCACCATTATTATGAGATTTCTCCTTGAACTCCATCTTTCGTTTCTTGTCAAAACCATGAGATGGATATGTAACACCAACTTCCATTTCTACGTTGATAGCACAACGCAAAATTTCTTCATATCTATTGAAGTATCTTATAGCTAATGCCCTTCGAAGACTTGGTTTTAAGCCACTGAAAAATCAATCAACTTCACTTTCAGGTTGGATGATAATGCCAGATGCATACCTTGCAAGTCTTGTAAAATTCACTTCGTATATACCAACAGATTCATCATCCTTCTGCTTCAGCTCAAGAAAATCCTTTTCCATCTTTTTTCGATGAATACGAGGGAAGTACTTACTGAAAACAAGTTCTAGAACTCGTCCCATTCCATGGACTCAATTTCATCTCTTGGCCTTGTATTCTTGATAATATTCCACCATTGATCAACTTCAGCTTCCAAACGATATACTGCTAAGATGACTTTATCATGTTCAGAACATTGAAGAACTGAAAATATCTTTTCAGTGGTACTAATCCATTGTTCAGCAACAAGCGGATCAGAAGACCCACTGAAAGAAGGTGGACGTTGCCTCATGAAGGACTCAATAGATTATTGTTCCCTTTCTGCTCATTTGGAAGTCCAGAATAATTCATAGCTTGAGTAAGTATAGAAATAAGATTTTTCACTCCATATCCCATAACATTTGTTTGTTCAGGAGGACAATCATTGCATTGATCAACACGGTTCCTTCGGGTTCCAGCCATTGTCTAAAACCCAAAAAGAATAGTGTGAGAGGCAAAAATTATGATAGGGAAAACAACATAATAAAGGGGGAGTACCCTCAATATCTAACATCTTAGGTTAAATTTTAAGATCGTTTGTGCAATTCTAGGACTACAACCTATACGTATACATAACCTTAGAGACATCCCCAGACATACCTTAGAAATATCTCTAGGGATCTCACTAAATTTCTTGCATCCTAGTTTCCAAAGGTTGACTAAACCTTTCCTCTGATACCAACTGTAGAGGCTCGAAGCTTAACGTATATATACATTACATTAATTTTGTGTAATACTTAGTACATAACAAAAAAACACACACGAGGACCGTAATAGTTTAGTGTCTTTGGAAACTCGGAATATAATCTTCTAATCGTGGTGAAAGATCTTCAAAATCTCCCATAAATATCTTCCTTTATTTTACCTAAAACCTTTCTTTATATCCGGGGGAAAAGAAAACCTAAAAGGGTGAGATCAAAATCTCAGTAAGGGTAAACAAAAGAAATATCAATCACATCATATTCATAAGAACATAACATTTTGGAAATCTTAACCTGCAAAAGAGAGCATAATTTCATAACATGGGATAAATCATAGAAGTGGAATGAAATCCCAATAATCATAACATAAAACATGAAACTTTGTGGCATACACACATAATCATAGAGAATCATTTCTTGTTCGTCAAGACTCATTGCCAAGACTATCTTAGTGGACAAAGTCCCTTTCTGAACCAAGTTCATTCCTCGTTTCAGTCCTGTTTCACTGAACCGGTATAACCTATCGTCCAGCCATGTCTATCTCATGAGATATAAAATCTTTACCCAATTCATTGGAGGGTGATATAGGTCCCACACATCTCATAATGATACCATTCTTATGTGTGCCACAAAATCATAAATCATACATCATAGCATAACCCATGTAATAAAAATGGGAATCTTAAACATCGTGACATCATAAAACAATTCATATAAGATAAAAGAATTCATAAAAATATTTCCATCTCAAAGTAGTCAAATCCATGTCATAATAGGGATAGAAACAAAACCCTATATTATCTTAGATGGAGAATAATTTTGATAAAACTCTTGAACTCCATTCTTGAGGAAAATATCCTTTCTTTTCAAAAACACTTTTCCTTTCATAACATGTCTTAAAATTATAAACTAAAATATGTTGATTAAAAATAAATTAAAAAACTTGTAAAGGAAGATTCTTGGAAATAATGTTTTAAAAATCCATTCATGCCATATAAGTTAAAAAAACATTCTTCGTACTTTTGTCGGAAAAGTCAAAAAGTACCTCGTACGAAAAATGACAAAAGATTCCTTTCATATATTCTACTAAAAACTCCCCGAAGGGTAAAATTGGATTTAAAAATTTGTAGGAGGATTGAAATAATATTACATATTTGGGAAACATGGATGTGGATGATAAAATGCACCCCAGTAAATTCTAAAATATAAATAATTTCGGATAAAAATGAGATCGTGATATTTCTCTTACCTTAGGTCCGATTTTCTTCGTAGGTGTCTAATCCTCCTGTATAATGATTTAAATAATGTCATTGACTTATTATATAATCATACATATTGTTATGATATCATATATGGTTAACTTACGACTTTATATTACCCTTTCTTTTGTAAATTCTAGGTTAAAGAGCATTTTGGGTAAAATTGTTTCATTTGTCATCCGTGTTTTGACATGTAATTATTCATATGATTGCATAGATCATAATTACTTAATTCCAGAATATAAAAAATTATTTATATATAATATATATTCAGAATATACATATATATAATAAATTAGTAATGGAATGAAATACACCGTTCATTGAGACGGTAGGCCGTACGTACGCATGAACGATGTTTTCGTTTCCTTATTGAGTTGAATGGAATTAAGTAGATGAAATACATATATACATAAATCCAGTAGCTTTATAATGTCATATATTTCATTATTATTTCTTATATATACTTTATAATCACTCTTAAATGGTTAACATGGAGAATGAATCTCATCGCATCGTGGAGACGGTAGTCCGTACGTACGCACGAGCGATGATATCGTTTCCATAATTATTGAATTGAATTGGAGTGGATGATACAATATATCAGAATCAATATGATGTTCTAATAACTATGTATAGTTATTCTTTACACCATTATACCCATCCATGTAAGGTGGTGGTGGAAAATAGATTTCACCACAGCGTGGAGACGGTATTCCGTACGTACGCACGCGCGGTGATTTCGTTTTCCGTAGGATGGATAGATGGTGAAATATGGTTGTTTCATAATTATAATAATATATAATTATATCAATGATACTGATGTTATTACTTCATAATGAAACAACCTAAGAAGAAGGAGTGGAAGAAGAAATAAAGGTGAAAGAATCGGTAACAGAAATTACCTCTTCTTTGAAGAGCCTCTTTGAGACCTCCTCTTAGGGAACTAAAATTGGTCTTTGATGAAGACCAGAACCTCTAGGATGTTTATAGGTAAGTGGAGAAGGGAATTTTTCAGGGGTTGGCCGAGCTTGAAGGCTCAATGTTTTGTGAGGAATAGAGGGAGGAGGTGCCCTTTTATAAGGGAGGAGAGGGGCACCTTTGAAATAACTAAAAATATTGTTTTATTATAAAGTCAAGTTCGGTTTTAAATAGCTCAAAATTGATTTATTTCGAGGCTAAGGTGGGGATGGGTCGGAATCCTCTCATCCAATAGAATTTAGACAAGTTTAGGATCCTATTTTAACCTTATCATTTAGATTTAACATTAAGTTAAATAATTTTACTTTTATCGTGTCTTCTTGTGTTCTTATACTATAAGGTTAATAAACATACTATATCAAGCCAAACGAACCCCAAGTTGTTTATTATTAATATATATAACCTTATCTAAGTCATTTGGACGAAGCTTATATTTTTAGGAATAAAATAACAATTAATAATATAATATTTGTTTTAAAAACTATTTTATGTCAATTTTGACACTATTTAGTAATTGATTTTTGTGAAAATCCTAACAGAATGATAAGTTCGAAAAAAGTTAATTAAATCAATAATAACTTGTCATATTAACCTAAAAAATTAGTGTAATTCATAAAAAGTCTCAAATTATATTTATTTGAGTATTTATAACATCAATTATGTCAACATTTCATTAATAAGATAATTACTGCATCATCTTTGTGTCATAAATAAATTAAATTATTTAATGTCTAAAAATTACAAATAAAATACAATTATGTTGTAAATATTTTTATCTTTCTAATTAATATTTATAGTCGAATTTATATTATGTATAACCCCATATTAAAAATGTTTTAGTAAATAAACATTGATTTTAACTCTTTTAACCCTTCTTTAAATAAATTAATAATAAATGTCCTAATCTAATCCATGTGGGCCTAAATGGTCATATATTATTCCTAATTTTGTTTATGGTCGAATTACACTTGTCCAATAGAATTAGGACATGTGTTAGGGCAATAATAATATCATTTCTACCCTTAATTACCCTATTTACTTTTAACCGTGGTAAATAAAAGTAAAAAGTTACTATTCACCAAAAATTATTTTCATCTCATTGAACCACATTTTACTTACTGAAATCATCCTTGTCTCTCGGATTTGTGAAATTCCACTCATAGAAGCGGTAAAATTATGTTTTATGAAAAATTCAGTTTATTTTAACTACCACTTAGTGGTTTCACTATTCATCAAAAATTGAAAGTTTTCAGAAAAATACCAAAAATTAGGCCTAAACTATATTTGATATTATGAACTCAAAAATGATTTCTATTTTACCAAATTCAAAACATATCATTTTCATTAATTAATTTAAAAATTAATTCCCGTCGTCAAAACAAAATGGGTGTTTTTAAGAGATAATAACTATCAAAAGATTGACACTTGTTTATAACTGGCTTAAATGTGAAATTACATCCAATGACCAACATTGTATTAAATTGTAAAAATATATTTTAAATATACTTTAAAACCACTAAAATTAATAATTTATCACTATTAATTATTTCGATTGAAAAATTTGTTTTTAATTAAAATTTAGTAATTTCCACTATTCATCAAAATATGAAAGTTATCCGAAAATTACCAAAATTTTACCCTAAGCTAATTTTGATATTCCGAATCCAAAAATGAAGTCCATTTTGAAAAATAAAATTTACAAAATTTTAAAAAGTGGTTATTACTATTCATAACGGCTAGTTTTAATAATATTTTAATAGCATATCGTTGTTTAGTGAAACTTGGTCTTGCGTACTACACACGCTATCAAGGAAGGTCGCGATTGCGTGTAATGAAAGGCAATTCAAGGATGCATGTTGTGCAAGCACCTTTTGGTGTAGCGTACAACACAAGAAATTAATGAAATTAAAAAGAATATTTTTCATAAAATCTCGGGGTGTTACACAAGTGGTAAGATATTAACTATACTATCTTTAGAAAATTTGATTCTCTTCTTGAATCCACATCCCAATCTCTTTTAAAAGATTCTCAACACCTTTAGATGATGTGAAACTAACCTTCCATGCATAACAGTTGATAAGTGACTTCAAAAAAATAATGTAAAAGATATCTATATCAATAACGAAGAAATACCAGAAAAATTATGTGTCATCAGAAGTTATAGAAATCATTTCACACTTAAATTATTTAAATAATACTTATAAGAAATGTGTTTCTAGTTTTAGGAAAAGATTCATTATTTCAAAATCCAACCCCCTACGATTCAAAACACGATCAATAATAAAATTATGGGGTACATCAGTATAAAACATATCGTTCAGGAGTGTAGAGTTAAAAACCATAATACCATGCACTATCAAATTTTAGGCTTTTTCATGTCCCATGTTTTGGACCTTATGTAATTTCTATTAGAATTGAAAATTTTCAATTCAAATATGGGTCATTTTGAATTTTGGGAACCAAAGTGAGGTTATTATTATTTTAAAATACATTAATAATGTTTTTAGACATGGTTTAGGTTTCATTGAATTTATCAGGGGTTCGGGTGAACACCAATGGATGAATAGATATCCAAGATACTAAAAACTATTGTTGTCAGTTTTAAATGTTGGGTAAATTGTTTATATGGTGTGTAATGGTTTCATTAGTTGTAGCTTGATGGATTCTAAATCTATATGCCTTTGGATTATCTCGAATAAAACATTATGTGTTCCTATTTAATTGTTTTGTAACTATTACAAAACATGTAACAATTACACATCATGTACTAGAGATGAAAACTTTAAAAAAAAGGGAAATAACGGCTTTGCCATTCATTTTATATGGTTAAGAGTGAAGCCCACCTAGTAATGCATCCTCCTTACTCTCCTAGGGTTACATAGTTATACACCAATAAGTTTATGATTTTATTTCCATTGATCTTTATGCATGCATTGAGGTAATATCTCAACTCTTTTCCATTTTCTTCTTCAGTTATCTCTCCATATTCGGTGTTATTTTAGTGCGAGCTAATTCATACTATTTTAAAGGAGTGCGCATGTTTCTTATGTTTCTATCAAACATTCATGATTAAATTGTTAGTAATGTATTATTATATTATCCTAAGTATAAGGTTGGTGGTCTATAGATTTTCCATAATGTTCCATCTATTTTAAATTTAAACCATTGTTCCACACACTAGTATTTCTATGTGACATCCCTTAAATGTGATATTTAATTTGTATAACCTGACATATTAATTCTAGTAGACCATAAATATTTAATTTTCATCATTTATGGTAATGGAACACATGTTTTAAAAAATATTATGTTTATACTCCTATAATTCATTTAATTAACTTATAGTTTGGTAATAAAAATCCAGGTTAGGGTATTCTATAATAGAAAATTTAGCAACAAGATCAATTGGAATGTGGAAGGCTTTATCCCACCACTATATTATCTACCAGGGGCATAACCACTTCCTTAGAGGTTGGAAACCTATATTAAAGTATGAATTTGATGATTTTTGTGCAGTATGACTGTTATAATTTCCTATTTAATACCTCTCATATGAATTGTGGTATCTCCCATGGGTATCCCACCTGGCCTTAGTACATAAATTCAATGATTATATTCCCTTAATATCATAAATGACCATTTAATGAATTAAATGAAATTTTTATGCGCATGTCCCTAATTCAGTGTCCTTGTGTTGGGTTTTGGAATGTTTGTTACACGGCCTTATTTATCTTTGATAATTGTAATGAATAATGGGAAAGGCCCTATATTGTATGTAGACTAGTGAAGTGGAATGATTATTAACTTGCCACTTTTCCTTATTAATATTATTGATTAAATTAATTTTGATATTACTCGAGCGATACTCGGGTTCCCTTTATAGAATTCCTTGGATGAGATTATATGCCTCTACAGATTATATGCACCTTGGGTGATAGTTAAGTCTCATATTTATAGAATGCCAAGGAAGGTCTCATAGGATACTGGTGTTGTGATAAACTGTGACCGATACTTGGAATTCTATAGACAACATTTGTTGTGTGGATCCACTACATATTTATGAGAGATAACATATACCTATTGGATAAATATTGGATAGTCATGGTATATATATGGTAATATTAGGAAATGATTGATACTCTAACCCTTATATGAAATTCCAGTGATGGTATTAGAGGGTTATTGTCCTCACGCCATACTGGGAGTGATAATTGGGATTCTATTTATGTATTATCGTGGATGGAATCTTATGTTGTTGAGAATTTATAGTTCCCCTAAAGGAATCCTTGGGATTCTATTCTGGATCACATTGAATGGGGTTAGGTTTCCTTTTATTAAATTCCCATGATGACCTTCTATAATACAAACTAATAATGCATAGTTGTTTCCAATGGGTGTGTCCACCAAGGAAAATAACATTCTTGGCCTAGTCAATACCATGATAAATTTTTTGTAATCACATATAATCACTACACCCATATCCCATACATACAGATTGACCCTAGTTTTAAGAAATTTTTTCTTATTGAGATGTAGCTTTGGTTGCTATGTACCCTTTGGGAAACCAAGATCAAAATGAATGTTTACTTACTTATTTTTCAATACATTATTATAACTACATGCAGTTATATATTATATTCATAGTCTGGAAGATACTATAGACGCCAATGGTGGCAGCCTATTGAGTATATATTACACCCTTCTCGCACCTCCATTACACCAGGGTACCAGAACAAATCTCATTTTGATAGGTCGAGGGATTATTTCTTGATAATTTCATTGTATATGGGAGCTTAGAATCACTTTACTATACTATTACTCATGATTCTCATGGATATCTCATGATGGAGTCTTTATTTTTTATTTTATTGATTAATGTATCATAGTCCGTGATTTTCATTTCTGCTTATGTATTTTAGTATCATATAAAAATGCATGTATAGTGGTATTCAGTATTTTCCATTTGAATCTTTTTTTAACCAGTCAATATATTTATCTCCCAATGCACCATCCTTCATTTAAACTGATTCCCCAATTTGAAAATCCATATATGATATATCACTATGAAACTCTAA
This sequence comes from Viscum album, assembly GCA_963277665.1. Classification (NCBI taxonomy): domain Eukaryota; kingdom Viridiplantae; phylum Streptophyta; class Magnoliopsida; order Santalales; family Viscaceae; genus Viscum; species Viscum album. Next base: position 1,872,568,309 of record OY728131.1, read on the forward strand.
TCATGATTGTATAGTCTCCCCATAGTACAATCATTGGATCCCAAATTCTAGTCGGTAGCCTTGGTTGTATGGGGAGTCATTCTTGCGGCCATGTGGGGACTGGTCTAGCTAATGGTTTATTAGTCAGTCGGTTCAAGACATTACAAAGTTGTATCAAATAATTATTCTTTTCTTTATTATACTTTTTCGGCTAGTATATAGGATACTATGAATGTTTAGTATCTTGGATAATTTACACGTCGGTGAATGATAAACCCTCATATATGGAAATGCCTATGTAGCTAGGGATGGTATTGTTTTTCATTGTTAATGATTATTATGATTACACCTTGAGTGGATGGTGTAATTTTTTATGGCTAATGATTCATGAGATTTATGGTATTTTTCCCTTGGATGGTGTGAAAAGGATGTATAATTACAAGAATAATTCTAGGTTCATAGAGATTAACATGACATGAATATTCCATGCCATATAGATTCCATTTCTAGGCTATTTGAGATTTTTCGATGTCCCTTGTGTGATTATTATCATACCATCTATATACCATGTTAGTTATTTTAGTAACATGCACAGTGTTAATACATTTTTAGGAATTTCATTAGCATGATTTTTTTTATAACATGATGTCTGTTTTATTTTGTAAGTAATCTAGTAAAACATGCTAAAATAATTTATTAATCATTCCATTCTTATATATCATGCTTATCTGGTTTCATGACTATTTTCCAGCTTACAAAAATTAATTTTTATGATTCCTTGTATTTATCACCTATGTTATGTGGACTAGTTAGAATTTTAAAAAAATATTGGATATTAAATATCCATCAGCAACCTAAATGATTTTTCCCACATAAATTTACTATTGAAACTTAATTATCCAATCATGATATGATTTATCCATGAACAATTGATTTCATGGGTTGAAACCTATTGGTGATTATTTCTTGGTACCCATTGTGAATTTTTTAATGTTTATGAGAAATTTATATGTTTGTTTATAGTGACCCATAAAATTATCCCATTTTAAAAGATCATGATATATTTTGAGACTGTTATAAATATAAAAGCTTTTGATTTTTTAATTTTAAATGAATCGGTTTCCTTTATAAAGGCTTATGACATTATTCCTTGGGTATGATGACTCATATGATTAGATTCATAGTTGAAAAAATGGACCCAAGTTGGTAAGTTGTGGAATGTTTCTAATTAAATATCCTATTATGGGTGTCTTAAAACTTAATTATAAATCTATTTTTGGTGGTATTTTGGTGAACCTAGAATGACTTGATGAGACCATTAAAGGTCTCCCGTATTCATGTATGACCTGGACCATTGTAGGTTACCTTTTTTGTGGTTCCTTATTATTCAACCCTTATATGGGTATAAAAATTATATATAGGTATATTCATATAAACTTTCTACACTAATTATATGAATTCACATATAGGAATATGGTAGAATATTACATGATCATTCCACTCATATAATTAATGAAATTCATGTTATCTTCTTTATATTTTTACTAAAATGATAAAATGATTAATTAAAAATAAATTTACAACCGTAATAGTATTTTACTATATAGTTTGGAAATGAATTTTTTTAACTAATACAATTGTTAAATATTATGAAAAAATAAGTGATGTTTAAAATGAATTTTATAAGATATACTACTGAATTATGATAGAATTATAGTTAAGTAAATAATTCATAAATGGATGTTTAATATAACAAGTCTATGTTTCATGTGGATTTTGTTATGTAAAGTAGAAAATCACATTTTCCTTATGACCAGTATATGTTGTTTAAAAAAATCATTAAAATGATTAAATATTAAATTTTAATAACTTAATCAGCTCAAATGAATCCTATATAAGTATTCTTGGATGAAACCCTCATACAAGGGAATTATAACTATTATCATGAACCTAAAAGATAGGTGGTAGAGAATAGTGACCCTTTTATTATGAACCATATATAGGGGAAACATTTTCGTGTTTTTTGAGGTGATAGATTGAGGTAGGTAGATCCCTTCTAAGCTTAAAACCATGATATATTATTGTGAATATTTTCATGAATGTAAAGTTGTATGAGTGTCATAGTCCCAAGTTGGACTCCTCAATTTTAATGATTATACTAGGGTTAGACAAGAGGTTGTGCAATCATTTAAACCATGTTACTAGATTGAGCATCTTGTAATTCTAAATTTCAAAATTTTAGCCATGACTATAAAATGGTTACCCACTTAGTGTGTCATGTGACCCCTTCTTATTTAGTATTGAACAACTTGTTACATCATTATAAAGATTAGAGATGTTTGGTATAATAAAACTATGGAATGAATCATTTATGGGTCATATAATACCTAATTTATTGGAATAATAATCCAATGAATAGTATCAAGGGTGTTCTATAAGTCTTGTGAAATCTCAGGATAGTAATCAATGATACAAGTGGTACTCGTCAGTTTGGTAAATATTTCACCAAACAATATGAGTTTTATGGTGAATTTTTAAGTAAATTGTATGTCTCTACTTTGGTTTAACATTGGATAAAAGTGTTTTTCCATGTTCAGGACCATACCTTAGTGGTATATGGAGTGTGCTCCGTCAGATTAGTTACCTTTATTTGTAAAATTGGTGATGAAGACACATCTAAGGTGTGGATCATCCCATAAACTTTGGTAAAACATGTCCTTCCATGTATAAGCAACACAACTAAGGAGGACTATTTGGAAATGGTAAAGGATGATTTTAAATTCCATTAAGGCTAGTTAGATTTGATTTGATTTAGTGCTTGTGAGGTGGTGTGACGATGATATGGTTGTTTCTGTAAAAAATCCATGAAAACACTATTATTCATGGATTCAATTTTTTGGTTTTTGTATAGAGATAATGAGACACCTTGGGTGGAAGGCATCACTGTCAGGTACTGTTGATATATAAGATGGTGTAGCTGATCTTTGTCCAGAAGATTAGTCCAGCAGTGGTTCAGATACTTTTACTACTAGTAGTTTGACATGGTTTGTTTGGAACCATACCAAGCACATATCTTGGGATGTAGAGAATGTTTATAGGGTGTTTTCGGTTTCCAATTAGTGTATTCTTTTATTATTAATGATCACGACAGATATCTTAACAACATTAAGGATACACTGAGAGAGCCTTGGTTATACACTGAGATAAAATTTTAAATTGACCTTTTATTTTGATAATATAATTTTCATGAATTGTGATCCATAAGAATGGATTTTTTTTCGAGAATTTTTTATTACTGAGTGATACATGGGTTCCCATGTAGTAATACCTTGTATGGATTCATGAACACCAGTCATTACACATTTATGTGACTGATAATATGAATTCGTTTTTGGCTCAATTAAAATTCTTGATATGTGGATGTTTTTAATTTGTACCTGTTGGATCAGGGAACAGAGGAAGCATTTGGATTGGTGTACACAACTTTAATTTTTATCATTAATGATGATCAATCAGAGATCTGTCATGATGATAAAATGTCAGATCTTCCAAAAAGATCGATGATCAAATGAATAGAGGGGAGTCCCGGAACCATAGACATGATCATAAAATGTTTCTAATAATTAATTTAATTAAATGATAAGAATTAAATTGATGGAAATATCTCTCCATTGATGTTTCCAATCACGATCTAATTTGATTTGTCATTGTGTCATAGAATCCAGGAGTAGGCCTCCTCTAGTAGTGATCCACACATGCTTCACATATTTGTTAGGACCATGATAAAATATTAGATGGTTTGCATGGTTTGTCTTTTGTTGGTCTTAAGGAAATTTTCATAAAGTAAAGACACCTTACATTTTAAAGAATTCGGAACCTGGATGTTTGATGATTTAGAACCTAGAATTTTCCATTCTCAGAACCTGGTGTTCAGAGAAATCGGAATCTGGAAATTGAGAAATTCGAAACATGGAAGTTGAAAATTCTCAAAACCTGGAAGCGGTTGAATTTTGAAGCTGGCTAATAGGAGATATGAAGGCTCTAAGACTTCATTACACATTGTGACAATGCTTTGATGTTTTGTAACTCTAAATTTGTGAGTATATGCAAGTACTCACGATGCACGAAAAATTTGATCGGAGAAGTCATAATGAGAATTTGAGAAGTCATACCGAGAACTGGTGAAGTCATACCGAGATCCAATGGAGTCATACCGATAATTCAAAATATTCGGCGTCGATGAATAAAGAGGAGTCATACTGATAATGAAGAATTTTTCATACAGAGGAAGTAATGAAAAGAAATTCTGAAAAGTAATGAAGAGTCATACCGAGAATGGAAATGGTGTCATGATGAAGAAGCGTTGAAGAGACATACCGAGAATTGAAATGGTGTCATCCCGAAGAAGCGGTGATGAGTCATACCGATAATGGAAATGGTTTCATGCAGAAGAATCGGTGAAGATTCATGCCGGGAATTGAAGTGATGTCGAAGAATCAAGAAGAGTGGATCTGAGAATGTGATGCCGAAGCCTCAAGAAGAGTGGATCCGTTAAAGTGATGTTGAAGAGTCAAGAAGGGTGGATCTGAGAATATGATGCCGAGAAGACAAATGATTGGATCTGAGAATGTGACATTGAGAAACTTGTGTAACAAAGTCAGATCTAGAAATGGCCAAAGTTCTAAATCAAGTGAATTGGAAGAAGATTCGAGAAGAATATAGAGGTTTTGATAAAGTCTTAATTACTCCGAGATTTTAGGAGAAATTAAGATTTGGGTGAATCAATGTGAGCAGGAAAATATTTCGGTTTCTACCTAAGCAAACTTTTGAGCACCTATAAAAGGAGATCAGAGTACAAAGTAAAAGTTTGATAATTATGTAGTGAGAGAAACTCTGATAATCTGGAGAGATAAATAAGTGTTTGGCCGATATAGTTTCATTACAGTTTCAATTTTAACGAGAATTTGATACTGGTTGAAACTGTATTGAGTTTCTCAGAATGAGAAAAATCAGAACGGAGATTCGAAATGGGATGTTTAGACTGAACTAATCAGAATGGGGAATCAGTATTGGTTGACACCATGTTGATTTTCTCATACTGAGAATAATTTGGATTGTAGAATAGGATTGAAGGACATAATTCGGATTAAAGAATCGTATTGGGAAAATTCGGAATGGAGATTCGGAATGGGGAATCAGTATTGGTTGACACCGTATTGAGTTTCTCGGACTGAGGACGATTTGGATTGAATAATTGGATTGAAGGACAAAATTCGGTTTGATGAATTGGATTGGGAAAATTCATAATGGAGATTCGGAATGGGTAGTTCGAACTATAATTGATCTATCTCAAGTCCAAGGAGTCCTTGCCTTTCTTTGGGGTAAGGAATTGAATATTTGTGCTGAACCTTCGTACACTTGTGTATTTTAATGGAAGTGCAGATAACATAATTTGTTACAAGAAAAGTGACATTTCCCTATTGTGCTATGAGGGTGCATAGGCACTGAAGTGATTGTTTCATAGTGCTTCACGAGTGTAAGGGTATATCCTACTCACTATAATCCAAGGATTGATTTCTTAGTGGATTATATGGTGCTTGAATGTTTCCAACCATACCAAGGACATAGCTATTCTTATTGAATAATTAACCTTGTAAATTGTAGTGTTCCTTTAGATGTGTGCTTGTTTTTTCTCTCAGTAGGGAATTATATCTTTAACAGGGCACAAAGGTTGTTTTCAATATTAAGGGAAATTAAAAATGGAAAAAGGGGTACCACTGATTCACCCACCCCCTTCTTAGTGGTTCATTTCTCCAACTGGGTTCTTACAAGTGGTATCAGATCAGGTTCGTTTGTTTTCCTTACTGATGGAAAATCTAAATTGTGTGAACAATAAAGGCATTCTAGTTTTCTATGGGAAGAACTGTCACATATGGAAGGATAGAATGCTACCGTATCTCATGTATATTATTTATGATGTTCTTGAAGCTACAACAGTTGGGTTTCATTCCATTTATGATAATGTTACACTTACACCTATTGACAACAAGTTTCTTGAGAATGATGGAAGATCCAAGAATTCTATATTGTCTACACTTTATGAATGTGAGTTATTGATATTGAAAGGAGTGGCCACAACCAAAGGTATATGGGACAAAATGAAAAACATATACGAAGGAAACACAAAAGTCAAGAAGGGAAAACATCAAATCTGGAGGTTGAAGTATGAAGACTTGAATATGGGAGAGCATAAATCTGTTGGGGATTTCTTCACCAGGATGAACGATATTGTTAGTACCATCAGATGTCTTTATGAAGAGCTGAAAGACTCTTCTGTGTTAGAAAACAATATTGAGGATTCTTCTTGATAAATTTTATGCGAAGGTATATTCATTAGAAGATAGAGACTCAGAGACTCTATCTCTTGATTATTTGCATAGCACACTCATTACTTATGAGATGAGAAGGGAAAAGGCTTAGAAGACCAAGACAATGGTTGACAGAGAATTATCTTTCAAATCCATCAAGAAGGAGAAGTCTATAAAGAACATGATTAAATAAGATGGTGGTGACTCTGACTCTGAAAGGGAGGTATGTAAAAATATTAATGATATTTTATCCTTGTTTTCAAAAAAATGTTAAAAGAGGCACAGGTAAATACACGGGAAATCTTCCCTTGAAGTTTTTTTTAATGTGGAGGCATTGGCCACTTTGTGGCTAACTATCCTCCAAGGGAGAATGAAGAAGACAGTGATGAAAAATAAAAAAATCCAAGAAATTTATGGAAGAAGCGGGGTGGTAAAGGATATCCGAGGAAAGAAAAGAAGTTCTCCAAATCCAAGAGAAAAAGTTGTCTATCTATGAATGAAGAAGATTAAGAAAGTGATGCTGAATCTGAAAAATCAGTTGAGCATGGTGATGAGAATACATTCATTGCAATAGTGAATGATGAAGATTTCGGATGCAGCAGCTCAGAAGAAGAAGAAACTCAGATTGATATGCATCTGAAAGAAGAATTAAAGGAATGTTTAAGGAAGATCATAAGGCTAGAGAAACTTAACATAATATTGGAAGTGAATTTTCCTCATCATGAAATCAATCTAATGTTAATGAAGAACTTCAGAAAGAATAGGAATATTTGAAGAAGTCTCTTGAAGATGAGAAAAACCAAAATGAGCACATGATAGTTAAGTTGAAAGCAAAAGAGGAAGATTTAGAGCTCATTCAAAAGAAGCTATCAGAAGTTCAATTAAGAGACATACGTTTTCAAAACTCAACTAATAATGTAGGTGAAAGCTCTCAACAAGTAAATCTTGATAAAATTTAACAGAAGAATAAAGTGGTTGATGTGAAGAAGAAAGATGAGAAAGCTATTTATGTGGCCAAGACCATTGTTGCTGGGAACTCAGATGTTTCAAGGAAACATAAGTATAACACTGGTGAAAAAAAATAAAAATCAGAGAGGGAATAATTCTAGCAGAAAAATCTTGCTAAAAAAAATGGTTGGTGGGTCTGAAGAAAGAGTAAAAAAGAAATATTAGTACAAATTCTTTTGAGGAAGGTACTCCTTCTATGGGTACTGTTGGTTTTGTGGTGGATTCAGGCAGACATCGAATATGTTTTGGTTCAATCAACATTATTACCAACACCCCACAAGTTATGAAAGGCAATGATTGTGGGGGAGTCAATATCTTCAAAGAAAAAAGAGTGAGAAAGTTTTCTTTAAGAATTTTGAGAAGAATGAAGTCAATAAAAGAAATAGGTTCCAGCCTATGGAGATTATTTGTGAAAGGTGTGAACAACCTGGAAATATTGAAAAAGGATGTCTTGTGCTATTACCAGCTCAAAAAAAAGTTCTTAATTCTCAGAAGCTGAAGGTGAAGAAATAAGGGAAAGAAGAAAAAGCTCTTGTTGTTGAAACTGCTCTAAAAGTTACAAAGGAAGAACGACATTGGATACTAGATAGTGGGTGTTCTTCACATATGACAGGAGAATTGAAGTTGATAAAGAATGTGAAGATGTTTGAAGAAGGAACTGTGACATTTGGAAATGATGAATATTAAAAAATCAAAGGAGTTGGATCGGCCATCATTGGGAAGGAAATATTGAAGTCCAAGAAAACTCTGTATGTTGATGGGCTGAAGCACAACATGCTGAGTGTATCACAATTGTGTGATGAGGGCAACAATGTTATCTTCAAGAAAGATGTATTTTTTGTGAAAAGTGAAGAATATGGGGATATTGTTACAAGAGTACAACGAACCAAAAGGAATCTATTTCAGGTTGGAAATTCACAAAAATCATGTTACATGAGCTTAGTGGAAGAAAATCAGTTGTGGCACAGAATACTTGGAAACATGTGTCAGAGAAATATGAGAATCTTATCTAAAAGGTACACTGTTCAAGATATTCCTGATTTGCTAAGAATAAGAGATTGGTGTTCTACTACCTGTCCAAATGGAAAGATTACAAGTGTTGTGCATAAGAAGGTTGACATTTATTCTAAACAACCCCATGAACTAATAAATTCTGATATATGTGGGCCGATGAGAAAACAATCACCAAATTAAGACAAGTACTTCATCACCTTTATTGATGATTTTAATCGCATTATATGTATTATGTTTATGAAGAACAAGTCAGACGCCCTGAAAATGATTAAAAGCTTCAGAAGAAAAGCGGAGAAAGAATGTAAGTACTCTGTGAAGAACTTGAGAACAAATAATGATGCTGAGTATAAAAGTAAAGAATTTGAATACTATCTTGATAATAACGGAATTCAGTATGAATATAGTGCTCCATATACACCTCAAAAAAATGGGTTTTCTGAAAGGAAGAACAGAAGCATGGTAGAAATAGTAAGAACCATGTTGCTTGAACATGGCCTTACTCATTACTTTTGGAGGAAAGATACAAGTACAACTGTTTATATTCAAAATCAATGTCTCTACAGGCCCCCAATCAAACAAGACTCCATATGAACTTTTCTATGGAACTAATCCAAGTATTAAGCAAGCTAAAGTTTTTGGGAGCCCATGCATTATAAAGAAGAAAGGTGGAAACAGTGGAAAATTCGAGCAGAAAGGAGAAGATGGAATTTTTCTTGGTTATGCACTAGAAGGAAGAGGTTATAGATTTTTTAACAAAGAAACAAGAATAATGGTGGATGTAGTTCATCGAAAAGTCTTTGAAAATCCAGGGAAAGATAAGCATGTCCAGACAGACAAGGAATATGAGGAAGATGAAGTTAATGATTCTGATAGGATGCTATGATTTGCAATCCTAATCAAGATGATGAATCAGATTCAGCCATATCAAGTGATGAGGAAGGCACACGAAAAGCATATCCAGGGTTGATGAAACTAGTGCAAGCTCGGAACATAATTGGTGATCAACGTCACGCGGTTCAAACAAGAAGAACAAGTAATTCCATATCACATACTTCCTTGTATTCCAAAGTGGAACCAAATGATGTTAAAGAAGCCTTTGAGCATCCAGAATGGGTTCAATCCATGAATGACGAATTGTATCATATTGAAAAGAATAATACATGGGAAATTGTACCCAAGATTGAAAATAAGAATATTATTGGCACAAAGTGGGTCTTCTAGAACAAGCTAAATGAAGAAGGTAAAGTTATCAGAAATAAAGAAAGATTACTTTGTAAAGGATACTCTCAGATTGAAGGAATTGAATTTGAAGAAACTATTGCTCTGGTGGCTAGATTAGAAACTATCCGAATCTTTCTTAGTATTTCTGCACAATGAGGCTACAAAATCTTTCAAATGGATGTCAAATCCGAATTTCTTAATGGTGATCTTAAATAAGAAGTTTATATTGAACAACCATGTGGATTAGTTGTTCATAAGGATTAATGTTATGTGTGCATGTTGAAAGAAGCCTTGTATGGTCTAAAGGTTGCTCCAGGAGAATGGAATTCCAAACTCGATACTTTCTTAAAAGAGATGAACTTCAAGAAAGGAAGAGTTTATAACAATATCTACATCAAGGAAATCCAACATCATTCTCTCATTGTGATTGTCTATATTGAGGACATTATTTTTGCTGGGAATGATAAAAGAAGCTGTAAAAGGGTTGGTGAAGAAATGAAGAATGTCTTTGAGATGTCCATGTTGGCTGAAATGAGATACTTTATTGGGTTAAAAATCTTGCAACAGAAAGAATTCATTTTTCTCTCCCAAGAAAAGTATGTTAAGGAACTTCTCAAGATGTTTGGTATGGAAAACTCAAAACCTGTATCGACTCCTATCTTAGTGGGAACAAAGCTAAGAAATAACGATGAAGTAATATAAGTTGTTCAGATAGAATATCGAAAGCTGATTAGAAGTTTGTTGTACCTAACTCCATCAAGACCCGATATTGTTTTTGAGGTTACCTTATATGCAATATTCTAGAGTGCTCCTAAATACTCACATCTTGTTGCTGAAAAAAGAATTCTCAGATACATAAAAGGCACAATAGAATTCGAAATCAAGTATAGTGGTTCAAATAACATTGATTTATTTGGCTATTCAGATGCATATTGGGCATGAAATATTGATCATAGAAGATCCACATCTGGTGGAGTGTTCTTTATGGGAAAACATTGTGTTGGTTGGCACTCGATGAAGAAGAATTTTGCGACAATCATTACAGCTGAAGCTGAATATGTTGCTGCCACCATGGCCGCTACTCAACTTATCTGGATGAAAACATAGTTGGATGATTTGTTAGTTGAAGTGAGGTTTACCTTACTCTTGGGCTGTGATAATCAACGAACAATTAATCTTACCAAAAATCTAGTCCAACATTCTCGATAGAAGCACATTAACATCAAATATCATTTCATCAAAGAGCTTGTGGAAAGGAATAAACTGAAACTTGAATATGTTTCATCTGCTGAACACTTTGCTGATATTATCAAAAAACCCTAGCTGAAGGAATCATTCTCAAGATTGAGGTTGAACATGGGTTGTCACGACCCGTCTTCATGGCCCATGATGTGTCTAACCCAATCCCACCTTCTATAGGCCAGGGGCTGGCGACTAGCACCAAAGGCATAAATCCTGATAACTGGGAAGGCATTGCCTTTATAAAATTAAACAAAACACCACAGAGTACAAGCGGAAGAAAAATACTAAGTACAAAAGAAAGTGCTGAAAAATAAATGGGCCAGAATAAAAACCCAAATGGATGTACAACTACAACTGAACAAGTAAGACGGAAAAGACAACAACTGGAAGAACGAAAGCGGCTCATGGGTCGTACTCCTCGGATCCTACCTGAAGGGTAGGTACAGATAGTGCAGCTCCTGGATCGTCCACCACGGATCCTACCTGATGGGTAGGTACAGATAGCGCAGCTCCTCAATGCTCTCGGCCATCGAACTCCTCCATGTGTCGTCTTGTCGCGACGTCCACCTCCGGATACTGACTCATCGTGTAGTCCACCTCCGGGTACTGACTCGTCATGTAGTCCACCTCCGGGTACCGTCTAATCCTCGAACACTCAGCCTCCGTCAGCACTGCCCGTCGTCTGCAACCAACACAACGAGGTGTGGGCATAGCCCGTGTAGGGGTGAGTATAACGATACTCAGTAGGGACCCCGATACCCTCAAGGTCTCTCTAAAACCAACAAGGATAACCACAAATAAGTTCTCAACAGATAACCTCTACCTGGGTATATGCCCATACATATACCTAAGTTATCAAGTAACCCATCTCAATCATGATGAAACACAAGGATCATGAAATCAACGGATAACCACTACCTAGGTATATTCCCATACATATACCTAAGTTATCAAGTGACCCATCTCAATCATGAGGTAACACAGAGGTCAAAAGTCTCAGCTCAAACCAGGATTTTCATTATCGAAACCGTAACTGCTGAAGAGCCCTGTCTCTGGAGTGTACAGTGGTCTGGTCATGACTCCGAGGTACTTCTCACTAACCTAAGACTACTGAGGTACTCCTCCTGTCGAGTACCGCGGGCCAACCACCCAAACACAGTAATGCTTCCCGCTGGGGTATGTCACCCAAACACAGTAGTGCACACCCCCTAGTAGCCTGCTAAGGTACTCTCCGGACGAGTACCGCGGGTCTGCACTATCACATTGGTAGTGCTCCGTCCTCCATGGGTCTGTACCCAAACAAAGTAGTGCTCCGTCCACCAGGCTAGTCGACTCACCCCAAGTCGAGTCAGTCAAGCAGTCGTCAGGTCTCAGTCGGTTACACGGTCTCCGTACTCAGCACGCTCGTCTCCGGGAGGGTCCGCTCCACGAGCTATAGGTCGATACTCCAAGTATCTCAAAGTCCCATGAAGAAGTATCTCAAAGGACTGCCTCGTCATAGGGGTCTCAACGCAACAGACAGCACGTCAATCGGACGCCCGGTCTGTGAGTTATTAGCTTTTTCGTCCAAGGGGCCCGGTTGGTTTCGTGAGTGAACCAACCTGGCCGTATCTCAACAGTACCCTGAACCCTTATTAGGGTATACGCATAGGGACCATTTCTCAACGTGATCACCAATGTCGCTGACGGTTCGTCAAACGGACGTCTGGTCTGAAAGATAACAGCTTTTCCGTTCCAAGGGCCCGGTTGGATTTCGGGTACAATCCAACTCATCCACTATCCAGCAACAACCAAAATTCGGGCGAAGTATGCCAAAAGTTCCGTCTCATCTAGATTAAATCAACGAGATAGACGGTGCATCAATCGGACACCCGGTATATGAGTTATTGGCTTTTTCGTTCCAGGGGCCTGGTTGGTTTCATGAGCGAACCAACCCGAACACACTCTGAAGGCATCCAAACCAAGAGCGGAGTAAGCCAAAAGATCCGTCTTACTTAGAGGAATCCATCAAAGTAGACGACACGTTAATCAGACGTCTAGAGCTCAAGATATAAGATTTTCCACTCCGAGGGCCCGGTTGGTTTCGTATCCGAATCAACCCGCCTGATCCAAAGTGTTCCGAAACATTGTTTTCAATATTCCGAAACGACTGTCTCGATCCAAGGATCGCATCACCGCTGACAGTGCGTCGATCGGAGGTCTACAACTCAAGATATGGGCAAAAGACCAAATAGGGTCCGAAAACAGGGGGTCTGGGCCCGGACCGACCCGGCCCGACCCCCCTGGGTCGGCCCGAACCGGGTCGCCCCGACTGGGCTCGGCCCGGCCCGGTCGGCGCGGCCCGGCCCGGCCGGCTCGGTCCGCCCCGACCATCCGGCCGCGGCTCGGCCTGCGCGGCCGGGCGGAAGCCGCGGAGCGGGGTGCGTAGCTCCCCCCCCCCCCCCACCGCTGATTGAAGCCGGCGGCAAACCGCCGCCGCCAGCCTTCCGGGGGCGCGCCGCCGCTGTGCCGGCGGGGCACGCCGCCAACGCCTTCCGTGGACCACCGGATGCGCTCTGGTGGTCCGTTCCTCCTGCCGTCTTCGCCAACGGTCCTCCCGGGACCAGACCTTCACTGCGAAGGGATTCAAATGCCATAGCGGTCTGCTTTTTTGTCGTCCGTTGATCTGCACATCGATTAACAAGATGCAGAGGGTTTTCGGGCCATGTTTGTTTGGCCCGCGTCCTCCGCGTTAGGTGTTATCAATTGGAAAAAAAATAAACACATGACTTTAATCATTGACGAGGGTACAATTTATCCAAAAATAAATTATACGAACACCTTGCAATCAAATACCCACGCACGAGAGTCTAAAATTTGAATGCGCGGCGTGAAGACGTCGCACATTCTTGCTGCTCGATCCCGCGTGGCGTGATGATGTCGTGCATCATTGCCGCTCGATCTCGCTTGGTGTGACGGCACCGCGTCAATTTCATTCGATTCGCAACAACAAGAAAAACAATATGGGAGGGGGATGGTCGTGTTTGTGCGGTCCGACCTCCTCTTGTTAACTGATATGATGCGGTCCAAATATCGCGGATAAAAGACGGAAGAGAATCACGTAAGTAAAATCACATAAACCCCTCTACAGTTTTCCCACAAACAAGAATTCCTAACCCGCAACATATTTTTCGCGGATCAACTTGATGTTTAGTTCATCCGCGTTCTTTGATTTAGAAGAAGTAACATGGGGTTCATTAATATTCACAAAACAATTCCCTACCTCGACATTGATTGAACGGAGGTTCGTCGAACGAGGATTCATCGCGGAAAGAGACGCCGCGAAAGAAGACGTCGTCGGCATCGCAGTAAGAGGCATCGCGGAAGGAGACGTCACGGAAGGAGACGTCGACCTCCGAGGAATCTGTCGTTCTTCACATTCTTCGCGTTCTTCGTGTTCTTCGACGAAGGAGATGAATAAACTCTTCAATCCTTAGCCTTTTTCTCCCCAAGACTCCACCACAAGAAACTAACCCAAAATAAAATATAAGTCACCTCTTATTTTATTAACATAACATAACTTTTAAATTACATGAGTTTGAAATTTAAAAAGCCAGACTTAACTCACTTAATTAATAACAGAAGTTATTAATTTTTAAGTTATCAAGAGTTAATGGTGAGTTGTGGGGGGTTGAAGAATATGAAGGGGTGGGGTTCGTGTGGGCCCCACCACCCTCATAACCTCTCTTGGGAAGTTGGGTAGTTACCCAACTTCCACCCGAAGCCTAAAACCACTAAAAGAAAATAACAATTGTAGTTAATTTATAAATTAAACTTCCACAATTTTTATCATCTACTCTCATGAAAACGCAACTCCGGAAATGGCGTTCCTAAGCAATTACCGGCGCTATGGTTCCATCGGTCCCCTTAGAATTCGATTCCGTGCACCTGTTCAAAATATAGAAAAACCCTTTCGTCCATTCACTGAACGTACCCAAGTCAAACTTTGGAAAATGATTCCGGGCACACTGGGCCTCGGAATCAGGCGCTGTCAGAAACTGTGTTCTTGTAAAATTCCATAGAAAATTTAAAAAAAACATTGAAATTCCCGGGTCTTTACATTACTCTCACCTCAGGGCTTTACGTCCCCATAAAGCTTCAACACAAACTAGGGTCACAAAAGCGGTATTTAGCACGTACCTGAGCCTTCCGCTCCCATGTGCTTACCTGGAGATTCCGTACTTCCAAAGAAAGCGCACCCAAGGAATCAAATGTCCTCTTAGGATCTGCTCATGTCGATCCTCGATCCCTACTGGAACCTCCGTGGAAGTATCCTCATCGCCATCGTCCTGCTCCTCATGGTTGATGATATGCGAACGGTCGAGCGCATATCTCCTCAGTTGAGATACCTGGAAAACATCGTGAACTAGGTGCAACTGAGGTGGATGGGTCAAGTGGTAAACTACCATGCCTACCTGGCTGAGGACCTAAGAAGGTCTGCTGGACCTCGTAGATAACTTGACGCCTTGGCCACATCTCCGTAAACCTCGTCGAGGTGAGACCCGTATAAGGACGTGATCGTCATCCTCGAACTCTAGAGGTCTCCAATTCCTGTTAGAACTGAAGCTCAAACGACTGCTACCACGAGGGTAAGGTTGACTGACTCAAGAGTGATCGGTCGCACCCTCCTGTGCATGAGTTACCCTGTGCTTCCTGGGGTTTACTTTTTTGCCGACCAAGGAAAACCCATTCCGACATCGTAGTTAAACCACAACCATTTTTCCTAATACCATCAATTTGTGTATGAACTGTGATTGCCCATTCCATACTCAAACCAACGTCATAAAGCCTCGACGCTGCCACCAAGAGATTCCAACCGAAACTATCACCTTGAGAGTCTGACCACACCGTTAGCGTAAGTGTGATTATCGAGTCTCCTCCCAAGGTATCTCCAGACGTGAGGGTTAGGTCCACGTCTTACCGGAAACTCTAGGTCTGGGAAAAGATTTGTGAAAGCAAGGAATGATTCATATCGATCTCTACTATTACAACATCTAGTAGTGGACACAAACTGTCCCTTGAATCATTTTAGAGCCATCGGGTCATTCTCTTTGACCGCATGCAGCCACATTCTTCCTCCACCCTCCAGCTCCCTGAGCCTAGAGGGAAAAACTAAGGCAGGTGGTTGTAGCATGTTAAGATGTACACCACCTCATGCTACTCTCCTAGATCTGCCTCCACGTCTGCTGCTTCGCAGACTCATCTCTCCTTAAAGTGTCCTCTTCATGAAATATTTATCACGCTCGAGTCTCTAAGACTGGCGCCGGTTTCCTGTTTCTTACTGCACTGTGCAGTCTTCATCCGCTCCTGGATGATCTGCACATTCTTTGCCTATGATTTGAAGAGATGCTAAAATTTCTCTTTTGCCGAAAAGAGAAACTCAGTCTCATCCCCTGGATGAACCACGCCCATTGCCTAATACAGTCATTCCTGACATGAATGATGCATTCATGCCATGGATGACGTCATAAGGCCTCGACGTAACTACCAAGAGATCCAACTGTCACTCTCGCCTCCAATGGTCGAGTCACACTGTCAGCATCAGTGTGAGGTCACTGGGTCTCCTCCAGTATAAATATCGAATGTGAGGGTCAAGTCAATAGTTTTAACCGGGACCTCTCAGTATCAACCAAACAAAAGGATAGCAAAGCAGAGATCACAAGATTAGTGTCTTTTTATTATTTTAGCTCATAGTACAAAGACATGAATACAACATCAACATGGAAATAGAATTTCAAGGGACGTATCCACTAGTTCTGCTCCTATCCATATGCTCCCGGACCTCTACTGCCTCGGTGGCTCCTCCAACACCTGCGGATCGACAGTGTGGGGGGTCGGATAGTCACGTGTCAGGTGACCCATCCTGGCGCATTCATAACCCTTCCTGCTCCTCGTATGGATGGCTCTAACTCCACCCCGGGTGCCCCGCACCACCGGTCCTAAAACACGAGATCGCCCAACTACTGGTCTGGTCCTCCTAGACCTCTGTATCATCTGTCTACTGCCCACAGATGACTCTTCTACTGATAAAAAAAAATGCGGCAAAGGCAGAAGCTCCTGTACACACTCGGGGTGTAGAGCTACTGGCACAAACTCCACCCTGAAGAAGGTCTCGAAGTCTTCCCATGCGAAGTTCATCCCATCGCAGAACTGGAACAAGTGGCTCCACCACCTTCCTGTTGCTGCTTGAAGAAGGCTGGCAGCAAAGATCACCATGAAGTCTGTCGGCTTCCCCACTAGCCTGAAGACTCTCACCACAGCCTCCAACCAATCCTCAGCCACATGTGGGACCGTCTCTCCCCGGAACCTGGGTGGCCTCTGGCGCTGGAACTCATGCAGCGCACTCAAGTGTCGTGTATCGCCTACTGCTGGGGCTAGTGGAATCGGTGGCCCAACGTATGGTAGTACCACTGGTGCTTCAACTGCAGGAGGGCCCTATACCGAAGCCTCGTCGCATGGAAAGCTACCAGTACGTACATCCCTCTTGGCTCTAGCTGTTCGTCCATGAAAAGTCATCCTGAAAGAAACAACGTGACACAATCAAATGATTATACCTGGTGAGCTGACCAGGTTTGAGCTGACATTTAAAAAACTTTTGGAAACACACACGCAATCAGTGTTTTCGTGCACAAAGTCGGAAATCAGTTGTCAGGGTCCTGGTGTATGGATACGTCGGCCGCCCGCACCAACACTGGACTCCCTGAACTGAAAACCACAATCGGTACTCTTAACACTATTGCTTCACAGAAAGAAAATATCAGAGTTATAAGTTCTGCGGTAGAACCGATGCCTCTGATACCAATTTTTCATGACCCTTCTTTGGGGCCCGTGTCGTGACTACCCTAAGCCCGCCTTCCATAGGCCAGGGGCTGGCGACTAGCACCAAAGGCGTAAATCCCGATAACTGGGAAGGCATTGCCTTTATAAAAGTAAAAAAACACCACATAGTACAAGAGGAAGAAAAACACTAAGTACAAAAGAAAGTGCTGAAAAGTAAATGGGCCAGAATACAAAACCAAATGGAAGTACAACTACAACTGAATAAGTACAACAGAAAAAGACAACAGCTGGAAGAACGGAAGCGGCTCCTGGGTCATCCTCCTCGGATCCTACCTGAAGGGTAGGTACAGACAGTGCAGCTCCTGGATCATACACCACGGATCCTACCTAAAGGGTAGGTACAGATAGCGTAGCTCCTCAACGCTCTCGCCCGTCGACCTCCTCTGTGTGACGTCTCGTCGCGAAGTCCACCTCCGGATACTGACTCGTCATTTAGTCCACCTCCGGGTACTGACTCTCCGTGTAGTCCACCTCCGGGTACTGTCCAATTCTCGAACACTTGGCCTCCGTCAGCACTGCTCGTCGTTTTCAACCAACACAACGAGGTGTGGGCATAGCCCGTGCATGGGTGAGTATAATGATACTCAGTAGGGACCCTGATACCCTCATGGTTTCACTAAAACCAACAAGGATAACCACAAAGAAGTTCTCAACAGATAACCTCTACCTAGGTATATGCCCATACAGATACCTAAGTTATGAAGTAACCCATCTCAATCATGAGGAAACACAAGGATCATGAAATCAACGGATAACCACTACCCAGTTATATGCCCATACATATACCTAAGTTATCAAGTGACCCATCTCAATCATGAGGTAACACAAAGGTCAAAAGTCTCATCTCAAACCAGGATTTTCATTATCAAAACTGTAACTGTTGAAGAGCCCCGTATTTGGAGTGTACAGTGGTCCTGTCACGACTCCGAGGTACTGCTCACTAACCTAAGACTGCTGAGGTACTCCTCCTATCGAGTATCGTGGGCCAGCCACCCAAACACAGTAGTGCTTCCCGCCGGGTTATGTCACCCAAACACAGTAGTGCACAACCCCTAGTAGCCTGATGAGGTACTCTCCGGACGACTACGGCGAGTCTGCACTGTCACACAGGTAGTGCTCCGTCTGCCATGGGTCTGCACCCAAAAAAGTAGTGCTCCGTCCACTGGGCTAGTTGACACACTCCAAGTCGAGTCTGTCAAGCAGTCGTCAGGTCTCAGTCGGCTACACGGTCTCCGTACTCCGCACGCTTGTCTCTGGGAGGGTCTGCTCCACGAGCTATAGGTCGATACTCCAAGTATATCAAAGTCCCACTAAGAAGTATCTCAAAGGACCTCCTCGTCATATGGGTCTCAACGCAATAGACGGCGCGTCAATCGGACGCTCAATCTGTGAGTTATTAGCCTTCTTGTCCCAGGGGCACGGTTGGTTTCGTGAGCGAACCAACCCGGCCGTATCTCAAATGCACCCCGAACTCTCATAGTGTATACTCATAGGGACTGTTTCTCAACGTGATCACCAAAGCCGCTGACGGTTCATCAAACAGAAGTCTGGTCTGAAGGATAAGAGCTTTTCCGTTCCAAGGGCCCGGTTGGATTTCGAGTACAATCCAACCCGGACACTATCCAGCAACAACCAAAACTCCTGCGAAGTATGCCAAAAGTTCTGTCTCATCACGATGAATTCAACGAGACAGACGGCGCGTCAATCGGACGCCCGGTCTGTGAGTTATTGGCTTTTTCGTTCCAGGGGCCCGGTTGGTTTCGTGAGCGAACCAAACCGAGCACACACTGACGACGTACAAATCTCAAGCGGAGTATGCAAAAATATCCTTTCACTTAGAGGAATCCATAAAATTCGACGGCACGTCAATCGGACGTTCGGAGCTCAAGATATAAGCGTTTCCGCTCCAAGGGCCCGGTTGGTTTCGTATCCGAACCAACCCGGCCGATCCCAAAGTGTTCCGAAACATTATGTGCGATATACTGAAATGACTGCCTCGATCGAAGGATCGCATCTCCACTGACATTGCGTCGATCGGAGGTCTACAGCTCAAGATATGGGTAAAAGACCAAAGAGGGTCCGAAAAACGGGGGGTCTGGGCCCGGACCGACCCGGCCCGACCCCCCCTCGGTCGGCCCGAACCGGGTCGACCCGACCCGGGTTCGACCCGGCTGGCTGCGCGGATGCCACGGAGTGGGGTGCGTGACTCCCCCCCCTCACCGATGATTGAAGCCGGCGGCGAACCGCCGCCGCCAGCCTTCCGGCGGCGCGCTGCCACTGCCTTCCGCGGACCACCGGACGCGCTCCGGTGGTCCGTTCCTCCTGCAGTCTTCAAAAACGGTCCTCCCGGGACCAGACCTTCACTGCGAAGGGATTCACACTCTATAGCGGTCTGCTTCATTGTCGTCCGTTCATCCGCACATCGATTAACAAGCTGCGGAGGTTTATCGGGCCGTGTTTGTTCGGCCCGCGTCCTCCGCGTTAGGTGTTATCAATTGGAAAAAAAATAAACACATGATTTTAATCATTGACGAGGGTATAATTTATCCAAAAATAAATTATACAAACACCTTGCAATCAAATACCCACGCACGAGAGTTTAAAATTTGAATGCGCGGCATGACGATGTCGCGCATTCTTGCCGCTCGATCCCGCGCGGCGTGACGATGTTGCGCATCCTTGCCGCTCGATCCCGCACGGTGCGATGGCACCACGTCAATTTCATTCGATCCGCAACAATAAGAAAAATAATAAGGGAGGGGGACGGCCATGTTTGTGCAGTCCGGCCTCCTCCCGTTAACTGATATCATGCGGTCCAAATATCGCGGATAAAAGACGGAAGAGAATCGCATAAGGAAAATCACGTAAACCCCCTACAGTTTTCCCACAAACATGAATTCCCAACCCGCAACATATTCTTCGCAGATCAACTTGATGTTTATTTGATCCGGGTTCTATGATTTAGATGTAAGTAACATGGGGTTCATTTATATTAACAAAACAATTCCCTACTCAACGTTTCTTGAACGGAGGTTCGTTGAACGAGGATTCGTCGCGGAAAGAGACGTCGCGAAAGAAGACGTCATCGGCGTCGCGGTAAGAGGCGTCGCGGAAGGAGACGTCACGGAAGGAGACTTAGACCTCCGAGGAATCCGGCGTTCTTCACGTTCTTCGCGTTCTTCGTGTTCTTCGATGAAGGAGATGAAGAAACTCTTCAATCCTTAGCCTTTTTCTCCCCAATACTCCACCACAAGTAACTAACCCAAAATAAAATAAACTCACCTCTTATTTTATTAACATAACATTACTTTTGAATTTCAAGAGATTGAAATTTAAAAAGCCACACTTAACTCACTTAATTAATAACATAAGTTATTAATGTTTAATTTATCAAGAGTTAATGGTGAGTTGAGGGGGGTTGAAGAATATGAAGGGGTGGGGTTCATGTGGGCCCCACCACCCTCATAACATCTCTTGGGAAGTTGGGTAGTTACCCGACTTCCACCCAAATCCTAAAACAACTAAAAGAAAATAAAAATTGTAGTTAATTTATAAATTAAACTTCCTAAAATTTTATCATCTTCTCTCGTGAAAACGCATCTCCAGAAATGGCGTTCCTAAACAATTACCGACGCTACGGTTCCATCGGTGCCCTCAAAATTCGATTCCGAGCACCAGTTCAAAAGTTAGAAAAACATGCTCGTCCGTTCACTGAACATACCCGAGCCAAACTTCAGAAAATGATTCCGGGCACACCGGGCCTCGGAATCAGGCGCCGTCAGAAACTGCGTTCTTATAAAATTCCATATAAAATTAAGAAAAAAAAATTCTTGAAATTTCCAGGTCTTTCCATGGGTGTCCAACCTCTTTCTCTTTAAGGCTAAGGTATGTTATTCCATTCCCTCTCTTCTTACCTTTGGATTTCTTTGTCAAGGGGTAGAAGTTTTTTTTGTATCATAAATCTATTATTTAAAGAGAGAGTTGTGGGTAAGCTATGAACTCAGTAGTGTTTGTGTTTGTGAACTATTCTAATATTTTATTGGAGTCGTTGTATGAAAGAACATGAATTTGTTTACAGGAAGAATGAAGATGTTAGAAAAGAAAGATGAAGATGTCATATTCACTATCTTAGGGACAACATGGTTTTGCTATCAATGATTCTTGTTTCCTACATCGAGTTTTCTCATGTAGGATTATAATTATTGATATGTACTCCATTGTTTTAGGTTTCAAAGTTTAGTGATTTATGAAAACTCGTTTGAAAACAAAATACAAAGGGGGATATTTTTAGGACCAAGCTAAAAGAAGATATGATTTTCATGGTTTGTCTTTTGTTGGTCTCAAGTAATTTATCATAAAGTAAAGTCACCTTGCATTTCAAACAATTCGGAACCTGGAAGTTTGATGATTCGAAACTTAGAAGTTTCAATTCTCGGAACCTGGTGTTAGGAGAACTTGGAATCTGGAAATTGAGAAATTCAGAACCGGGAAGTTGCAAATTCTCAGAACCTGGAAGTGGTTGAATTTTTAAGCTGGATAATAGGATATGTGAAGGCTATAAGACTTTAGTACATATTGTGACGATGATTTTCTATTTTGTAACTCTAAATTTGTGAGTATAGGCAAGTACTCACGATTCGTGCAAAAGTTGATTGGAGAAGTCGTACAGAGAATTGGAGAAGTTGTACCGAGAACTGGTGAAGTCATACCGAGATCTAGAGGAGTCATAATGAGAATTTAAAATCTTCAGTATTGATGAATAAAGAGGATTTATACTGAGAATGAAGAATTATCCATACCGAGGAAGCAATGAAAATCCATAATGAGAAGTAATGAAGATCGATACTGAGAATTGAAATGGTGTCATGCCATATAATTGGTGAAGAGTCATACCGAGAATTGAAATGGTGTCATGCCGTAGAAGCGGTGAAGAGTCATACCGATAATTGAAATGGTGTTAGGCTGAAGAAGTGGTGAAGAGTCATGCCAAGAATTGAAGTGAGGACGAAGACTCAATTAGAGTGGATATGAGAAAATGATGCCGAAGACTCAATAAGAGTGGATCTGAGAAAGTGATGACGAAGAATGAAGAAGGGTGAATCCGAGAATATGTTGCCGAGAAGACAGATGAGTGGATCCGAGAATGTGATACTGAGAAACTTGTGTAAGAAGGTCATATCCAGAAAAAGCCGAAGTTCTCAATCAAGAGAAGTGTAAGAAGATTCGAGAATATTCTAGAAGTGTTGACAAAGTCTTAATTACTCTGAGATTTTAGGAGAAATTAAGATTTGGGTGAATCTATGTGAGCGGGAAAATATTTTGGTTTCCCGCCTAAGCACACTTTGGAGCACCTATAAAAGGATATCAGAGTACAAAGTAAAAGCGTGATGATAAAGTAGTGAGAGAATTTTTGATAATATAGAGAGAGAGAGAAGTGTTTGGCCGACATAGTTTTATTATAGTTTCAATTGTTACAAGAATTTGATATTGGTTGACACCGTATTGAGTTTCTCAGAATGAGAAAAATCGGAATGGAGATTAGGAATGGGAAGTTTAGACTGAACTAATCATAATGGGTAATCAGTATTGGTTGACACTGTATTGAGTTTGTCATACTGTGGAAGATTTGGATTGAAGAATCGGATAAAAGGACATAATTAGGATTAATGAATTAGATTGGGAAAATTTGGAATGGATATTCGGAATGGGGAATCAGTATTGGTTGAACCGTATTGAGTTTCTCAGACTGAGGAAGATTTGGATTGAAGAATCAGATTGAAGGACAGAATTCAGATTGAATAATCGGATTGGGAAAATTCATAATGGAGATTCTGAATGGGAAGTTCGAACTATAATTGATCTATCTAATGTCCAAGGAGTCCTTTCCTTTCTTCGACATAAGGAAGTAAATATTTTTGCGGAACTTTCATACACTTTTTTGTTTGAAAGGAAGTGTAGGTAACATAAGTTGTTACAATAAAAGAGACATTGCCCTATTGTGCTAAGATGGTGCACACACACTGAAGTGATTATTTCATAGTGCTTCATGAGTGTATGGGTATATCCTACTCGCTGTAATTCAAGGATTGCTTTCATAGTGGATTGTATGGTGCTGGATTTTTTCCAACCATTCCAAGGATGTAGTTATTCTTATTGAATAGTGAACCTTGTAAATTACTATGTTCCTTTGGATGTGTGCTTGTTTGTTATCTCAGAATGGAATTATATCTTCAATAGGAGACAAAGGTTTTTCTAAATATTTAGGGAACATAAAAAGGGAAAATGGGGTACCACTGATTCAACCCCCTCAGTGGTTCAATGCTCCAACTGGGTTCTTACATTATCACTATACGTCACCAAAGGGATCTCTGGTGCTAACATAGAAGTTCCTTCACTTGGGATGTCCACCATCGATCAACTTGTTAGTTGCTTCCTATGCACTCTCCTTGATCTGGTGGATGGGGATCTCTTTAATTACTAGAGATTGTTCATGGAGGAAAATAAATCTCTCTTGGGTTGAGAAATTTTTCAACATCCATTGTGTACATCCACAAAGAATGGATAGGAAAATGAAAATAATTTAATTAGGATTTTATTACTTGGAAATATAAAATAAATTAATTACGCAAAAATAATTTATTCATTTCATTTAATTCTTTGTAAACCTCCATATCTAATAATAATAGTTGACTAATATTATCACTTGACATGTGAACAACTAATAACAGTCAATATTATTTAATTAAATATATATATTATTTCTCACATATCTCCAGAAAAACTACAAGGTGTGTATATTAATATACATGGTGTGTACATTTTTTTTGTTTTTTTATTCCCTCCACCACATTTATTAGACCTTGTATAATGAACATTTGTTTCATAAATAAATATCACTGCATTACTTTCAAATAAATATATTATTTTTCCCATAATATATTCTATCGAATATATAGTTTCAAAATAAATGTGATCAAGCATCCTTGAATAATTATTAAAACACAACCGAGAATAATCTTTTTTCAAAATGTTAAATGAATATTAAACTGAGACACTTGGACACATTGAGTGTCTGACCATACTAGACTCTTTCTTAGTGGAATTAGTTCAATCCTACACAATGGACAAGGTTAGAATTTAACAACATACCAAGGCATCCATAATGAAAAGAGATAATGCTACAATGATGTGTCACCTCCTACAAATGATTATCGTGTAATTTAGTCCCTTTTTCTCGATATATCCCATCAAGCATGTTGCATGATAGTGCCATGAACCCATGTGCTTTATTATTCTATCTTTTAATTCATAGAATTGACCTTGTTCAATCCTTACCATGTAAATAGATTTATTTATAATATATCAATTCCATTAATGGCCCTCATATATCAACATTCAATATGAAATAGAAGGGACAAATCCGTTATCAAATAATCTATTAAAGGATTATTACTTCTGACGCACCCAACGTATCATACCTCACTACGAACTGTGGGTCGCCATAGATTTCATCAATACATATAAGTGTGTGAGTTGTAATACCCTTTAATAATAATCTTAAATTTGAAGGACCAATACAAATGTCTGCATATATGAACATCCAATGACACAATGAAATGTGGATTTCCTACTTGCGGTTACCATCCTAATAATATCCTCCTAGATATTACCAAGGGTGGAATCCATAAAGATGCGTCTCATAAATATATGAGTCCTCACCCCTAATGGCCTGTATTATTTGTGTCATTCAAATATCATCATCCATCCATAGATCATATTTTCAAGAATAGTCTTATGGAACATCCAAATTCTCATTATAGTATGGATCTCCTTTGATACATTAGTGAAACATATTTTTATAGGGCATTATCACATGAATTGTCATGAAGATGTACAATAAAGATGTGATAATTTATTTATTAATGAACAAAGTACAAACTAGTTGTTTTCAAAGACACCAACTCCAATAGACTCCCAATTGGACTAGAGCCAACTACTAACAACCTTTAACCCACTAGATCTCACAAGATATTCATGCTTCTCCTGAGATAAGACTTTAGTCATGGTGTCTACCACATTCCCTTCTGCGGACACTCTACTAACTACAATTTCACCTCTTTGATACTAATCACTCAAGAGGTGATACTTCTGGAGAATGTTCTTTTTATGGTGATGTGACCTTGGGTATTTTGAAAGCACCACTACTATAGTATTATCCCAATACGATATGATAGTTTCTATATTTCTAGGCCCCATACCATGCTCCTGGAAAATGATCCAAATCAAGAAGGCTTCCCTGGATGCATCTGAAGATGCTATATATTCGGACTCCGCTGTAGAATTGGTGACAACTGGATTCTTTGAACACTTCTAGCTCACAACTCCTCCATTATGATAGAAAACATATCCTGATTGCAACTTTAGATCATTTTGATCTGTCTAAAAATGAGCATAATCATACCCTCTGATGATAATTTCCTCGTCTGCTTCATACAACATGAACATATCTTTAGTTCTTCTAAAATACAAGAGGATGGAAATAATAGTAGTCCAATGTTGTTATCCGGGATCTTCTTGATATCTTCCTACTATTTTCATTGCATAGGCAACATCAATCCTGGTACATTAAATGGAACAATTAGGGATCCTATATCCAAAGCAAATGGTTTCCTAATCATACTATATGTATCCTATTGTGTCTGAGGACACATTCTTTTAGAAAGATGTACGCCATGTAAAACTGGATCCCATCCTCTCATGGACTATTCCATACTAAATCTAATTTTTTTGGTTAATGTATGTACCCTGACATAGTCTAAAAATCCTCTTGGGTCTATCACAAAGGATCTTGATCCCTCGAAATTAGGTTTCTTCACCTATTTACTTTATGGATAAACACTTGTTCGACCTATCTTTAACTGACTGTAAGAATGGTACATCGTTTCCAATCATTAATATGTCAACAACATATACTACTATGATAAAAACCTCATTCCCATTAAACCTCTTATAAACAAAAAGGATCATATTCATTAATTATGAAACCAAATTTCTTTATGGATTCATCAAATCGAATATTCCATGAATTAGATTCTTTATTTAAACTATAAATGGATTTATGAAACTTTCAAACCTGTTTGGATTCACCTAGTGTCACAAACCCATCTGGTTGTCTCATATAGACTTCTTCCTGAAATTTCCTATAGAGGAATTCCGTTTTGACATCGATTTTTCAAATCTTGTATTTAGGGTATAATACTATGGAAAGTATGTTTCTTAAATATTTAACCATATAAACTAGAGATAAGGCCCCATCATAGTCAATTAATTGACATTTTCTACATCATATAACCACTATTCATGGTTTTTATGGGCAAACATGACCTTGCATGTCCATATTTCTCTTGAATACCCATTTTCAACTTACAAGATTTACATCAACTGGTTCATCGAACAAAACCCAAACTATGTTCTGATACATGGAATCCATATCAGAATTCATATGTTATATCCATCTTTTAAATTATGATCTCTCTAATTAATCCTAAAAGGAGATAGGTTTATCATTGTCCTATATTAATGATTCACCGTCCTTGGTGACTAGGAAGACAAATATATATTGTTCCCTTACCTATCTTGAGATCCTACATAGTACTTGTGTTTCTGAAACCTCTTCCATAGGGACCAGTGAAATTTTTTCATGTACCAACTATTCTGTATCATGTGCATGAACTTCATTGAAGTAAATCTTACTCCCACAATCCTTTTTAAGAGGTGATCCCTCTCATTAAATATGGATTGTCTATAAATATTCACTTTATTATCTAAAGGGTTACATAGGAAATATCCTTTCATTTCCTTTAGATATCCTATAAAGATACCCCTCGTGCCCTGGGGATCTAGTTGGTTTCATGAGAAGGCCTCAACAAATTCCACACATCTCTATACACATGGGTGTGGTAAAATAGGTTTTGTTTCCATTCGATAACTAAGAGGGAATTCCATTTTCTTCCTTAGTTGGTACTCGGTTTAACGTGCATGATGCAGTCTGTAATGCATATCCCCAAAAGGATAATGGATGATCTGAATGACTTATCATCGACCCCAACTTGTCCAACATGGTTTGGTTCCTCCTTTCACTAACACCATTCCACTCTGGTGTATAGGGAGAAGTGAGTTGTGAGAGAATACCAGAATCCCATAAAAGGTCAATGAAATCTTGGTTTAGATATTCTCCACCATGATCCGATCAAAGATTCATTAACATTTTACGAATATGATTCTCTTCATCATTGTTGAATTCATTAAATTTATCCAAGAACTCTTACTTATTCCTCATTAAGTAGATATAGTCATATATACTCACATCATTAGTAAAAGTAATGAAGTAAGAATATCCACCTGTATCTTCTACTAGAAATGGTCCACACTCATCCATGTGCACCAATCCTAGATGCTCTGTGGCCCTTTCACCTTTTCCAATGAAAGGTGGCTTGGTCATTTTAACTTGTAAGGAAGTGTGACATCTATCATGTGGTTTTAGATCAGTAGTGTCTAAATTACCATCTTTTCATAGCTTTTGAAATCACTTCTAATTAACATGACCAAGACGGTGATGCCACAACTAGTTATTGTATGAGTCATGTGATTTTGTTTTGTTATAGATTTACAACACATGGGTTTCATATATTAATACGTACAAACCATTATTTAAATACATCATACCATAACATACATTGTTCTTTTAAAAATATCAACCCTTATTTGGAAACATGAAAATAAATCCAT
Source organism: Viscum album (assembly GCA_963277665.1). Lineage (NCBI taxonomy): Eukaryota > Viridiplantae > Streptophyta > Magnoliopsida > Santalales > Viscaceae > Viscum > Viscum album. The sequence goes on from OY728131.1 coordinate 1,872,596,808, forward strand.
CCATATCCAAATATGAAACAAAAATTATGTTCTTGGTAACACTAGACACATAATAACAATTATGTTACACCAAAATCATCTCAGTTGGAAATGAGAGATGGTAATCTCTTAGGGCCAACGTAGCCAACATTACACCATTGACAGCTCGATGATCCACCTCTCCTCTATTAATATTTCTAAATCTACATGGTTCCAGAATTTGAATACAGATGTGAGTCCCACGGGCTATATCTAATACCAAATGTGTATAAATGGGAATATTACACTTGATAAAAATTACAACTTCAGCATCCCCACATTTCTAGGGGATGTTTTTATTCCAGTGTCCAGGCTTTCCACATGCAAAATATACTACCTCCCATTCTATCCCATGCCTCAAGATCATCCCCTTCTTAAAGGGATTGTGCTCAGGGGCTTCAGAACTTTTGTACATCCTTGTATTTTTTTCCTTGTCCTTCTTCTTTTTATTCACCATAAGGATTTAGGGTTTGTCAGGCATCATATCCTTATCTAGCTGGAAAATTATGGTCATACGTTCTAATAGACTCTTATCAATGTTTCTCAGGTTCTAGTAGACAAAAAATCTAGGGAAGATATTGGGAAGTGATGATTGGATGAGATATGTATGAAACTCATCCTAGAACATAATCACTTAGATGTCCATGCATTCAATGTAGCTAATAAGATTGAAAACATGAGGCCCATCTATCATAGACTGTCCAAGAATAGTTGTGAACATGGAATTTGAGATCTCATATCTCTCATGTCTCTCATTCTCTTGATAGAGATACTTAAGGTGAGACATCATGCTATACGCGTCCATGTTTTCATGTTTCTTCAGGTGCGTATTAGAGATGGCCAATAGCATGAAACATTGGACATTTGAGAAATCATCCATATGTTTCATATAGAGATATAGTTCCTCGTCACTGACCTCTTTTCCAAACGCAACTTTAATAGGATCCTCCAGCACATACAATTTCCTCTCGTTGAGACGGATGACGCATAAACGCCTATGCCATTCCAGTAAATTAGTGTCTATAAAAGAATTTTCCTTCTTGAGTGTAGTTCAGGATGATAGGTTTGAAGTCATATCTGTTTTTGTTTCTACAAATTTTAATTATTAATGATTTATAACATTATCATAAAATTGAGAAAAATAATTAAATTAATACTTATTAGTCCATCACTATTTTATAAAAATTTAACAGCCCTCACCATAGACTTCAGAATATTATGTTTTTTTAATATTCTAGTTCAATGAATCCATATTTCCCTTCACATTACCCCAAATAGGTTTGTTAGGAAACATGCACGGTTTTAGGTAAGCATTCCATATGCCAACTGAATTAACACACAGTTCCTTTATCCACCAAGTGGGCTCCCCAATCCTAATATCCTTTTATATTATTTTCCCAAAACCATTTCCTCTTGGTAAGACCTAGTCCTATTGTGGATGTCAACCCATCATATGATACATGTCAACTCAACCCAAAACCATGAATAATAATTTTTTTATAATTGAAAGCACCCCAACTAGGGTTAGTCAAGCATTGTGAACTATGGTTTGATTCTCACCATGATTATGGAAGGCTATACCAACATATGATTTCTTTGATGGATTTTATCCTTACACGTAAATTTCCATTTTATTATCTTTTTACATTATTTTAAATATTAATTGCGATATACAAAAGTGATTATCCATGTATAAGATAATATTTAAAAATTACTCGTTATTATATTTGATCCATCTTGCATGCTTCTTTAATTAATTAATTGTGTGACATTGAGGACACACCCACAAGAAATAAACCATGAAACTAAAAGAAATAAAATAAATGGTATAATCATGAGCTTGTTCTATTGGTTATTTTATCTAGAGTTTGATAAATTAACCCAATACCTAATGGAGAAACACCTTGAACCATTTTGGGTTTGTGTTTACAACATGCCATTGGTCCACCTTTGTATCTCCTTAGATTCATTGCATCTTGGATCAAAACATGATCCACATCCACTAGCTTGGGAGATAAATCCATTACGTGTGATTTTATCTCACTCGTAGGTGAGGGGTAAAATGGGGTTTCACAAAATAGAAACATTGGGCACGCATGCCCTACATATTAATGAGGAGAAGGGTCATAGGCCAAAAAATTTAATTTAAATATAAAATTTAAAAAAACCATCCACATACAAAGGTCATGGTCTAGCTCATGATCATCCAGGCATGCAATGGTATTTACGCATAAGATAAAGTAGCAATCAATTTTTAAATCATTCTTGTTTAAGATAAATCATGCTCGAATAAATTAATTATCATTAATTAATCAATCTTTTTTTACTAAACCCTTTTCTAGATTTCCCTAATATTCTATTCCATCATAATTTTAAAACAAATAAAGCCATTTAAAATTATCTTTGTACATAACTTGTATATTTGGAGGAATCGAAGTGAAATCCCATTCATAACATCCCGATGAGTAGAAATGAACCTTACACAAATGTTACATTAAACACACACATATATATAACACATATCACATTTTGTTTCTTAGCTTTACACCCACACCATGGTACATATCTCAAGGCTCTGTATAATATCATAATAAATTTTAATAAATCTACTTAATTTGGAGTAGTACATGGCATATATTTTTGACTACATGATGTGTACTATCATTCACCGTCCATCCAAAGTACGCGCCCAGGGATATGGTATATAGATAAAATTTATAAAACTTTGGAGTACACAACATGTCCAGTGGGACACATGTCATGGAGTGTTCACGTTACACGACCTTTATCTAGGAAAGCCATATATAGGTTTCATGTCACAACCTTAACCCGATGGGACTAGATGTCGTGTCTAGTGGGCCACATGGTGTGAAATACGCAAATAGGATGCCACATGTTCCTAGTCATCACACGGAATCATTTAAGACTTAGATAGACTCCAACACATGGCATGGATTGGTGGACAAGTCCTGGTGACTAGAACCTAGACAACATGATGTCTACTGTTGAATACATGTCATGTGGTATGGTTTTGTATGACTATGAATTTTGGAACCTCTAGATGAGATCCTCTATTTTATTTTAATCAAAATTTATAGAAAATATTTATTTTTAAGGTGAACAAGAAACAAAAGAAGAGGAACCGATATTGTGATTTAGATTCGCAGAACAATTAACATGAATTGAAACACCAAATTATTAAATTCGTAAATAATCATTGAAAAACTAAATAATTATAATCAATGATATGACCCCTATTATTCCACTTGTATATTCTAGCTGCAATAGAAGCACGTGGATGGGCATACCCAACTTTATTTTTTCGTTAATGATGATCAATCCGAGATCTGTCACGATGAAAAAACATTGGATCATTGTAATAGATCGATGAAAAAAAAGAGGTGAGTATAGAAACCATAGAGAGGATAATAATATATTGTTTATAATTAAATTAATTGAAATACAAGAAATTCCTTGATGGAATTATCTCTTTTTGATGTTTCTGGTCATGATCTGATGTGATCCATCATTGGATTCTAAAATCCATGTGTAGGCTTCCCTTAGTGGGGATCCACATGTGCTCTGAAATTATCTAGACATCACCGAAGGGATATTCGGGAAAAATCATGTAAGATCATTCACTTGCGATGTACGCCTTCGATATCCTTTAGATATGCTTCTAAAGTGATCTCCTTCATCTAGTGGAGAATGATCTCTCTCGTAACTTGAGAGCATTGGTAGAAGAAAATAATCCTCTCTTGGCTTGAGAACTTTTTCCAAATCCATTTTTCGCAACCACAAAGAATGGATAAGCTAATGAGAATAATGTGATTAGGATTTTATTACAATAATTAATAAAATTAATTTATCACTTGAAATCATTTATTCATTTCATTTAATTCTTAGTAAAACCCCATGTCTGATAATAACAGTTGACTATTATTATAACATGAAATGAACCCAAGGAATTACACCTAGTATTATTTAATTAAATAAATTATATTATTTATCACAAATACCTAAAATAACCACATGGTGTGTATATTAATATACCCAGCATGTACGTTTTTTAATATTTTATTTATTTACTCCACCGCATTTATTAGACCTTAAATATTGAATATTTATTTATTAACTAAATATCACTGCCTTACTCGCTAATAAATATATTATATCACACATAATATATTCTCTTGAATAACTAGTGTCGAAATAATTTCAATCATTGATCCTTGAATAATTATTAAACCACAATCATGAATAATGTTTATTCAACCTATTAAATGAATATTTAACTGATATACTTGGACACACATAGTGTGTTACCCTATAAACCTCATTCATAGTGGAATTAGGAGAATACAATCTAATTTCCATGTTTAGCATATAGAATTAATCCAAGGAATCCATAGGGAAATAAGTTAATGCCACAATGACTTGTAACCTCCTTTGAATTCTTACGGTGTAATGTATTCCCTTTGTATTAATATCTCCAATCAAGCAAGTTGGTTTATAGTTCCATCAACCAATGTGATCATTTATTCATTATTTGAATTCCTAGAATTGAAATTTCCCATTATTTATAATGGTCATGGATTTAATTAGGATATATTAATTCCATTAGAGGGCCTTAGATATCAACATCTGTTATAGAACAGAAGGGACAAATTCCTTCTCGGATTATCTATTATTGTAGTTTTAATTGTGACACACCAAAAATATCCTACCTCGCTGGGAAAAATGTGTCTTCATATTTTTCATCAATACATCTACGTGTGAGAGTTATAATACCCATTAATAATATTCTTAATGTCTAAGGACAAATACAGACATCCGTAAATAGGAACATCCAATGACACTATGAAATGTGGATTTCCTACTAGCAGGTCTCATTCTCAAAATATCCACCAGGATATTACTAAGTGGAAACACCACGAGAAGGTTCCTCAATGTTTAATGAGTCCTCACCCTTAATGGTTTGTATTATTTATATCCCTCAAACAACATCATATGTCCATAGGACATATTTTCAAGAATAGTGTAATGGAACTTCCAGATTCTCATCATAGTAGCGATCTACTATGACTCTTTAGTGTAACAACTATCCTTCAGAAATTATCACAAGAATTGTCATGTAGAATAAAAATCATGATGTGATAAGGAATTTATTAATGAATAAACTTCAAATTAGTTGGTTCTACACCACCCACTCCAAAATTACCAACATCTCACCAGTAAATGCGTATTACAGACTATCATGGATGAGCTCCTTAGACTCATGTTAATGATTATGATGGTATTATGGTTCATATTCAAACTCAATTGAGATTTTTTAAGGTTACAAATCCAAATAAACTAAATCATGATTATAGTCATGTTTTTATGGGATACGACAACTTGAAGGTAATTTCTTTCTTGATATGTCACCAGAATCTTGTTATAAGTTTTGGTGGATGTGTTCGAAGTAAACATGAGGTAACTTGGGGGAAGGTTACGTGTTTTGAGTTTTTTTAAAACACCTATCAAAATAGAGAATTATGATATTATTCATCCATAAATTGATCGACTTGTTCATTCTAGTTCCATTGAATGTGGTTGGTGGTGAACCATTCATGGAATTTCATTAGAATATGACGGGTGTAATGTGGGTAGGTTAGGATTTTTCATGAAATTATGAATTCACCTAGATGAATAATATCAATTAAAATATGATAATTAATTTATTTTAAGGATCATGTTAATAGCATAATTAAAATTATAGGGGAATTCATTTTTATGAAATTCTATTGGTAGGGAGTACTATGGCTCTGAGTTGGTTGTCCATGTCCAGGACCTATGATGGAAATTTCCATTAGATAAGAAATTAAAGAGGTGATTTCATGAATGTCTGTCAAGTTTAACATGATTTAATAACCACTATCTCAATGTTTTAGTTTTGGATTTGAGAATTGACTAGAGTCTCACTGGCTTATGTATTGTATGTTTAAATGGATACTTATAGGTTCATTTGACATTTGAAACACCACATGGACCTTTAAAAAACATCTCGACCAGACTCTGTTGGGATTTTTTCTTATTGTTCACTTAGTCTTCTCAGTGACTATAATTTCAATGCTTGGGAGGTTTTAATGTCCCATGTTTTAGAAAAAATGGTATTTCTACAGTTATTTAATATTTTATATTGGGCTTTGGTTGATTTTGAATTTCAAGAAAAAGTGAGTTTATGAGGGTTTAAATGTCTTGAAATAGTGTTTTCTAATATCGGATTTGTATTGGTGGATGTATTAGGGGTTTGAGATAACACTAAAATAAGAACATATTTCTAGGCTACTAAAAACATATATTGTGAGTTTTACACATAATGTAAATCATTTTCATGACATGTAATGCATTGATGGGGTGCAACCACATTGATTCATAACGTGCATGCATGGGGCTTACCCAGAAGAATACACAGAGTGTATCTATTACACATCCAGATACTTTTACACTATGTGTACAATTTACCTGTTGTGTAATATGAGGGTATCCTTTTAAAAAAATTGAGATAGGGGCTCGATCCCACATTTCCTTCATGAACTAAGAGCACCTTACTCGACATCACATCTTCCCTCCTCCCTTAAATATCTAGATATGCCATCAACTGGTGTTCACTTTTCTTAACATCAATATCATTGGATGAAAGCATTAACCTCTCAACAATGATCCCTTATCTTCTTATATTATCTCAATATCTTTTTTGTATTTTGGTGTGATATCTTTATCCATATTGTACCGGTGTTTGTCTATTTCATCAAATTATTTTTAATTGGACTGATTTAATCCTCGATATTGGATTATTAGAGTTTACTAATATTTAGGTAGATGGTTTATGGATTTACATAAATTTTAATCAATTTATAATTAACACTATTGTGTCACATTATGGTATTTCCTCACAGTGACCCTTAATTGTGAAATTTAATTTGTAGAAAATAATGTATCAATTCTTGTTTCCCTTGAATATTTAATTAGAATGCATGATGATTATAGAACACATGATTTAAAAACCATTAAGGGTGTTTCCCTGGATTATTTTACTAAACTAATAGTTTTCTAATAACACCCCTCATTGAGGTGAATTTTCTAATAAAATGTAACAATATGAATAATTGGAACGTGAAAGTGTGTATCCCTCCACTATATTACCTATTAATGAACAAACCACCACTTTAGGGGTTGGAACGTTATCTTATTAAATTAATTTGATGATTCATGTGTGGTACAATTATTATCATGTCAAATTTGATGCGTCTTGAATATATGGTGTTATCTTCCTTGGGTATTACACCTGGACTTAGTACAAAAAATCAATTATTGGTTTCTATTAATATTAAAAAAAAGTCAATTTAGTGAATTAAATGGAATTTCTATTGGTATGTCCCTCTTCTAGTGTCCTTGTAATGGGATATTACATTCTTATTACATGGTGTTATTTATCATTGATAATTTTAATGAATAATGTGCAAGGAAATATTTTGTATGATGACTAGTGATGTGGCTTTTTTATGAACATGCCCTTTTTTACATAATAATTTAATTGATTAAAGGAATTGTGATATACCTTGATCAATAATCATTTTACCTTTTCAAAACACCTTGGAAAGTTTCATAGTATGTTATAGATTATATGTACCTTGGGAAATACCTGGGTCTCCTATTTATGGGACACTAAGAGAATGATCATAACTTACAGGTGTTGTGATACACTAGGGGAGATAATTACTATTCCATGGATGAGCTCACCATACAGCTCCTCTACTTATTAATGAGTGATACTGGTTCACTATAAGAGACATCATGGAGGATATTAGTGTGTAGATGGTAATACAAGGAAATGATTGATACATGGACCACTATGTGAGATTATAGTGATGGAATTTGAGGGTTATTGTCTTCAAACCATGTTTGGATTGATACATGTGATTCCATTTATGGATCACCTTGTATAGACTCTTATAGTGTTGGTTATATATAGAGCCCCTAGATCAATACATGAAATTCCATTCTAAATATGCTTGTATGGGTTTAAGGTTCCTATTATAAAATTCTCATATTGAACTATTATATTAAAAACAAATAATGTATTCCTTTTTCCTAGTGAATAATCCTTCAAGACAAATCACATGCTTGGGTTTTTTTTCATCTTGTGATACATGTTTTATGATGACATCATATCACTACACCCATATCACATATATACATATTGTCTCTTTTTCATATATATTATGGATTAGTCCAAATTAAGTATGTCCATACAAGTGTCCTTGAGAAACCTAAACAAAACATGGATATTTATTTATATATTTTCATATTTATTATTAGGACTTTACATGGTTTTCCTTTATATTCACAGACTAGATCTTGCTTTAGACACCATTAGTAGTGGAATATTGAGTATATATCACACCATTCATAGGATTCCATTACACTGGGGTGCCCGATTAGATCTCATGTTCACTGGTCCATGGATTATGGATTGTTTTGTGCTTTTTACATGAGTGTTTTGAAGTTCACGATTAAACCCATACATAGGATACTCATGGAGATCACACTCTAGGATTTTTATTTTTTATTTTATTAGTTCATGTATTATAGTGACTAATATACTTTCTATCTAATTTATTTCATCATACTAAAGACATAAATTCGTGGTGGTATTTCGCAATGTCCATTTCATATTATTTTAACTCAATTACTATACGTATCTCTTGTTTCTCCGACCTTTATGTATATTGCTTCACCTATTTTCTGATTAATATATAATATACTATTATACCAATCTAATCATGAAGGTATAGTCTCCCCCCCATACCATCATTGGTCCCTCACTACTAGTCATTATCATTCAGCATATGGGGAGGGATTTTTGAGGCCATGTGGCAATCTGTCCGGCTAATGGTTTTGTAGTTAGTCAGGTCAGGACATTACAAGGTTATTCCTTTGTTATCATATACTCATTCCAATTCACTTGGAAACCACTCAATAGGTTATAAAATTAAATATTTATGCACATAGCAAGTATTCAATTTGTCCAAACCATGTGGTTTACCAGAATAATTTTTTTGGAATGAGTTATTTTGGATAGTAGCATGCTCATAGTTTTTTCACGGTTTTCAAAATCTTGTGAAATCACCATGAACCATCATTGTATATTTTTAGTGTATTATTCAATGTTTGTGAATAATTTTCCAAAACATTTGGAACATCCATGAGACACTCTAGTTTCGAGATAACCTAATGCATATGGTTTGGAGAACTATGTTTTTGAAACAAGTGATTTACATTAAATGATCTAAAAATTTAGAGTTTAAATAAATTGTCCAACCCAAAAATATTATTTTTATACCATTATCCCAGCCTCTCAAATGATTATTCTCTACTAAGTATCCTTAGTGATTAAATTTTCGATAAAAAGTAATTTTGATGAATCATTGTTCATTAGATCTCTAGAATTGATGGTAAGGCCACATTTATAGATTTTTTTTAAGGATGGTTGTGTTCTGGTCAAACACTAGAACACTAAATTTTTTTCAAAAAAGTAAGGAGTACTTGAGGAAATTACATGATGCAAAACATAGGAAATTTTTTGGTGTCTCTAATATATTAAGGAAGAAAATATGAAGGAAGGCCATTCCTGCAAATAACTTTGTGAGGAAATACCATATTGGCCAGACCATGGGAAATCATATTTAGTTCACGGTAGGTGTGAGTGACAATAAAATTGAGATTCAGGAGCGAGTTAAGAAAATCAAACCATCAGGGGGTGAGAGTCCAAGAAAGATGAGCAACACCATTCCAAATGGATTGCACTATAGGTGTAGAGTTTCTCTCAACCCAAATGTTGTTTCAGTTTTACTTTTTTTTAAAAGGAAATGTCGTGAATAACACCCATCATTTCATGCTCAAATTACATCACTAATTTAGAGGTGGTTTGATTCTCACTCTCCTCTACTTTTTCTAGAGATTGAAGGATTATTATTTATAGAATATTTTTTAAAAAATAAATTAAAAATGGATACATTTATTTAAGGAGAACCTTTTTATTATTATTTATAAATATGTTATTTATGATGACATTTGAAATTCCCCATTTATTTATAATTTAAAATTGCAAATTGAAAATTATTGATTTGGTTTAAGACAAGAAATAAATTCACTAAGAAAAATTATTTTGAAAAAATGGTTTCTGTGGAATGAATTTATATTGTATTTGGAATAAATGGTTTAAGTGAGTTCATTTTCATTAGACGTGAAACTAAATATTAAATGTGTGACATTAGAGAACTTAGAGTTTTCTCACCTTGGGATGACTTGGTGGATTAGTGAGTAAAAACTCATGAGTATAGAATTATAACCAAGATTTCATGCATGTGTGTAAAACATGGATTGAGTTTTCATAGTGGAATAGACGGGATAATTAGTGATTTAATTTAGAAAATTAAACTATTTTTTATAGATATATATTAATAAATTTATTTTAAAAAATTTTATAATTGAATAAATTTTATGATGTCTCCCATTAAAAAAGTGTTTTAAAATATGAGCTACTATGTTCCTGTCCTACTGGAATGTGTTTGGACGTATACTGGGGAAGTACTACCTGGTGCAAATACTCATGACCTATAAATGCACCTTGGAGTATATACAGTTGTTATATTTTATGAAACATGTATAAGATAGGTCTTATATTTTTAAGGGTGGAATCTAGATGTTTCTTCCCATAGTTTACTTTTCCAAGCATTTGGTTCTATCATGGAGGGTTTAGATTGATTTTTTATTAGTGTTAATATGTTGGGATGTACTTTATTTTATTTTTTTATAAATTTGTTTGGATACAATAATGTTAATATTTATTTATTTTCCATTTTAGTGGTATCATTATTACTCATGCATCAAATTGTTGGATTAGAAGATTGTGTTTTATTTTCTTAGGTTTTATTTGTTCCTCAGGGAAATTTCCCCCCTTTATTTTACTAATCCCATGGCATTTATTACCAGCCTTTGGTGTCCTGGGGGTGTCACCAAATTCTAATAATACAATCCTAGTGCTGTTTAAAACATTTATTAATGATTTTACCAAAATAAAAAACAATCCCAAATAAAATAAAATATAATCATCAAAACTAACTATACGATGAATAATAAATAAATATAAAACAAAAATAAAATATAAATAAACTATAAGGTCATACTATCCATACAAAATCATTTGAAAATATGAATCTAAAGGACATCGCATTAGAGTAATAGCATTAAGAAATCACTTAAAAGACTTCTACAGATAACTAAATGCCCCAAATATAAACCAAATGAATAAGAATTATGAAAAACACATAGATTAATATATGTTCATTTGTTTACCAAGGTAAAATGAATAACATCTAAATACACACTAAGGTGTGTATTAATGGGTGAGCTTTCAATCGTAGTAGGCATTCAAAAAGCTACAACCCAACTCATTGCATTAAGAAAACTACTTGTTATCTCAAAATTTAAAAAATAATTATTATTAAAATTTAAACATTACATTAGTTATTCAATTTCAAATCGCATAAATTTAATAGAGAACAATTTTTTCATAAGATAATTGTATAGGTAAAAAATTTAAACTAAATCAATTAATCTTATTTTAATTCATCATAAAATAAAGAATTAATATTTTTATCTCTCTCACTAACACACAGACACATAGAACCATGAATTCCTTATGACAGTTCCATAATGATGTTTGCTAACTCACTGATCCACTAGGTCATAACATGGCAGCCAATCTCTAGGTGTCTGAATGGAACATATCTTTTATTTAGGGTCTTGTATAATGAAAATGGACTCATTAGAAACATGTGTTTAGAATCCCATATCAATTAATTACACATACACCATTTCTTCTAATTAATAAATTTTATATAAAATATTTCATCGTTAAACCAAATCCATAATTTTAAAATTGTAATTTAAAATAATAAATTTAGTGGGATATCCAAATTTCCTACAAATTACCATATTTCAAAATAATAAATTGAAAAGGGATTCCTTCAATAAATATTTCATCATTTCATTTGAAAATAAAATAAATAAATTAAATCAAAACTAAGATGTCATGTTATGGAACATGATTAGAAGAGGGAGAATCCAATCACCTCTCTACAGCCGACCAAAATAAGGAACAACAGAAAGGAACATCTAGAGTTGGCCTAAAAATTATTCCCATTAATAGTTCATAAGAAGATCTCCTAAAACATTGAATCATATGACATAGATTTATCTATAAAATATTAAATATATGTCTCCATGAAATATAAGATGATTATATCTATAGAGAAAAATAAATAATAGTGACTTACCATTAACTCTAAAGATCCATCACACATTGATTCATCAATGTCACCTTCTAGACTAAAGGTAATTTCATAGGATTCCTAGGGGATATTTGGAATTAGAGATCTTGTAAGAACTATAGAAAAATGATATTTTGTGGTAGAAACTAAGTTAAACTATTCTTTTTAGACCATTAAATGCACATCACATTGTTATCACATGTGGTTTGTAAATACTTGAGCTAACTTTGGGCTTGAAACTGTATTCAAACATGAAATCCAAATTGATTTTCTATGAAGTGTGGAAACCACTTACCCAATAATAAAAATACTATTAGACATCAACCCATAAGTCGCACAATTGTGCTGCATGGTTTGGAAAACCTTGCAAAAACATTTCAAATGATACTATCTAAAACTCAGGATTCTACATGGTTTCTTCTTTGATCATGTTTAATTTGTACATTCCATGAACCAATCGTGAAACCACCCAGTGACTCTCAAAACCACATGATTTATTATCTATGTAATTTTAAAGGTTTTCTCAAAGTGTACAAAAACAAATCACCCTTAAAACCCTCCAAAAACATAAAAAACTAAATAGAAACCCTCAAAACACAAACCAAGTATTATGTAATGTATAAAAAAAATAATAAATGGGTAATTTTACTAAAATAAATTTATTACTAATAATCCTCTTGTAATTTAATCTTAATTCTTACTTAAATAGTATGACTCTAATTAAACTTTATTATATTTTAAAATAATTGTTGGATTACTCGACTTACTCTATTTATTTTAACTCTTAACAAGTTATATGTGGACACTTCCTTTTCACCATTATAATAATACAAATGATCAAGAATGATTAATTTTAATAATGGGATTATAACATGAGAAAGATACTCATTTGAGGAAAAATGTAATGAAATTTTGATAAATATGAATTATTTATGAAATATGTTTCGAATATTTATTAATAATGTTTCTTTTTTACCTATAATTTTTAGCGTTGCGTTTAATTAATAATTCTAAATAATATTAAAACAAGAATTTTTTTTGATAAGAACATCAAATTTATATTATATAATATAAAAATGGCCTTGTTAATTATAGGGCATAAAAAAATAAAAGTATCATTATTAATCATAGGTTGTTTAAGTTTTTATATTTGGAATCATTAAGAGTCAACTAAATAAAACAATAGAAACACTCATGAGAAACTTTTAATTGTGAAATTTAATTGAAGCTAATGTCATTTATTATATTAAAATAATTATATATAATATTAAACTTTTAAATTATTAGTAAAATTATATTGAAATAGTTTTATAGTAATTTCAACAATCTATTTGTTCACTAGTTTCTTCTCTATACTATCCAAGGTGTTGGAAAATATTTATTTATTTCTAATTTTTGAGACTTGTTAACTTAAATGATAAGACACTGTCTCTAGGATAGAGGATCACTACAGTGATGATTTCCTTCATTGGAAGAATTCATAAGTTAAGTTCCCCATCGTATTTATCCTACAAAATATTTTATAAGGAAGAAAAATACATAGGAAAAAATAACATAAAAAATAAATAATTATAATGAGTAGATCTATTATCTAATTATTTAATGTATGAGTTTTTTTAATGTAATTATTTGGAATATTTATTAAAATATTTCAATATTTAGACATTTATACAACACAATATTATAAGGCTCGTTGAGGTAGGAATAAATTTTTGAAATATATTAAAAATATTAAAATCTTGTGCGTGTAGTTTTCAATAAAAATAAGAATAATATCAAAATGATGTCCTAGATCAAAAATCTAATAATATTTTGAGTTTAGAATGTTGTTTTTACCCTAGACATGATATTATTCTTTCGAGTATTATGAATTTTTGTAAAGTACTACTATGTGTGAAAATAATAAAAGAAATTAATTTTATTTATTTATTTTTATATTTTGGCATATGAAACTACCATCCTCTATTAAAAAATAGCTATACCTAATCCCTAGGGTATTATTCATAACCTAGGGGTTATGAGGATATATTTTTTGATATTTGTGAGAAGAAATCCAATTGATATCGGATTGATCATCGTGTGCCATTGCAGCTTGTGGATCTCATCAACAACAAGGGAATATGATTTTTATTCATCAAAGAGCTATCCAGATCGTGGTAGGACTTTTATATATATGGATTTATCCCATTTTTATTATTATTAAAATGAATTTTAATAAATCAACTAACATATTGATTCCAGGACTGTGCATATTATTTGTATAACATAGATATTATTGTGGATTGAGGGTTTTCTTGTTGATTATTTTATATATCATCATTTGTCATTATAATAAAAATGTTATGAGTCCAATGAGATCATTTTCCAAGGTACATTCATCACATTCATGTTTTTTGAATTTTTTTCCCAGTTCTTGGTTTATCATAGGCAATTCCTTTTGTCTGTGGTTCGATGAATACACATAAATAAATTTTTTCAGGCCTGTTTCTTGGAAAAAATAGACTGATACCGTAGATATGGGGTTGTATTGAAAATGATATCAATAGAAAATTATAAATCTATAGACTATGATAATATTTTGGTTGTGGGGAAATATACAAGGTGTAATGACGGTGGTTATCAAGCACCAGATACAGCCATAATCCATCTAATGACAGTGAGGGAAGTTCAGCCAGCCTCAAATCCTAGATGGATAGTGAATTCCATTCATGAATCGAATGATTGAGAGTGAAGAGTAAGACACATGAAGAATCCCCTATAATCTATGAGAAAACTAACTACACTATGTGTAGTACAATGAAAAATGTCATGTTGTCCCTTTTTATGTGGCACTAGGGTTTTGGCATTGAGACAAGAATCAAATATTGTGTGACTTGATTCACACACCGTGTGACCCTTAGTTGATCAGTTTGATATGTACATAGAGTAAATAGCCATGAGTTCGAGTGGTGTCACATTCCATGTTGTCCATTCCAATCATTATGTAAACCCAGGATGATTGCTCAGTGTGTACAGGGAGTACACACCCAGGAGAACATGCGTTCATACACACCATGTGTGGATGGCTACAGGTGGTGTACTTAGGAATATACATGTGAACAATCTTGTTACACAATGAGTGATTATCCATATATTTACACAATAACTCACTCAAGGTACAAAACATGTATATAGTGACCCTACCCTTTTACACATAATGTTACATGATTTAAATCATGAGAAATGAAGAATTGAATAGCCTTGTGTCTTTAGATTTCTAGGTACATAATATTAAAACATTAAAATAAAAAGTACAAACATCTATTTATAATCTCTCTAATGATATATTATCTCAATTTGAGCTCCAATAACTGCATAGGATAATCTAGGCAATACATATACATCAAAGATGAGATTTAAATACTAGTTAGGTAATAAATATGGGAATGAAACCTAGAACATGTGTTAGAAAGGAAAGACATGATAAAATAGAAGGCATGGGTCATAATTAAACATATATAATAATAAAATATAGAACATAGAATCATTAGATGATGTTGATACTGGAAAGTGGTAGCAACATGTATCGTGACAAAAACTTGAGTCAAGGGTAACTATTAGGACAATATCACATGGTGGATAAAGTCACATAAAGTATTAGGTTTGCTCCCTTATCCCATACAAGACATATCTTTAGAATAAAAATTAACCAATGATTTAGAGTGATATTTGGGTTCACCCATAAAAACATGTTCATGATTATGAGTTCAACAATAAGAAATCAATGATAATTAATAAACATAAGATTTTCCTATGGGATGAAATGTGCATCGTAATCATATCATATGAAATAATAAAAAGGTATATAATACTGGTATTTATGAAAGAAGGGATTTAAATCCTACTTATAAATTCATAAATTAAAAATAAGTGTATATCATAAAAAATTATCTACAATTAAACTAGACAAATATAAAAATAATGGTTATGTAACCATGGAAATGTGTTTCTTAAGCGGGGTTTTAAGGGAAGAGGTAATAATTCATAAAAAGGTGTAAGAGAATAAAAATATAAATAAAACAATAAGTGAACTAGAATATTTTTCTAAATAATAAAGAGTTTTTTTAAATCGTTTATTTTTTGAAACATTTTATTTAGTTGTACTTTAAAAGAGGAAAAGAAAAATAGAGAAGTTCCATTTTATCAAAAATTTGAAAGGAATTAAGAATGAAACCTGTAATACATGTATATCCCCTTAAGGGAAATATTAAATAAAAATTTTATATAGGTTTGAGACATATATATAGAATGAAGTAATAAATTGGGGATGATATAGGGAGAACATAACTAGAAGGAAATATGGAGGATCAAAAAGATCCCTTCCCTTATGTTAGAATGCATTATGAACTTCCACATATTGTCCTAGATAATCAAATTAGATTCATTAAATACTTAATTCAGAACCACTTCTAAATTTATTTTATTTATTATAATTTTATTATGTTTCATCATGTTTATTGGTAGTAGTTATAATCTTCAGTTTTCCATTTTGGGAATGTCTGTTTTCATTGTTTTATGGTCGGTTTAATATAGTATAATTATGGAAGTTATTTTAAAATGGGAATAAATATATAAAACTGAACATATATAGAAATATTTTTCTTAAATATTTTTAAATGATCCCTTATATAATTTTATACTTTTTTGATTATGATTCATTTGATAAAAAGTTATTGATAATTGTTCTTTTTATTTAAGGTGATTTATTCAACCAACACAAACTAGTTTCATTTTTTGATCATTATTTTAATATATTAGATCAAGAATTGGAAAAAATATATAATATTAATATTAAAATATTATTTAACCATAATAATTTTTTATTACATACCATGAATGTGGTGGCGAAAAACCAAAAATCACTATCCGTAGAGACAGATAACCGCCATAATTTGAACCACAGTTTGATTTCATTGAATAAGAAGGGATGCGAAAAGAGGTGGATAGAATATAATAAATTAGAAATATATAATTATAGTATATAAATGATACTTTAGTTATTATTATTTAATGTATGATTTAGGTGAGTAGTATGTATATGATGAAATGAAATTAAAAGGGATAGTTTGAAAAATTTACCTCTTTAATATCACCACATTGAAGGACCCAATAAGGAAATTGGAATTGGACTTCTGTTAAGACTAGAAACACATGAACGTGGTAAAGAGTCTTGGGAATGGAATTTGGTTGAATATTGACATGATTCAAGGCATGTAATGTGTGAGGATACATGGTGGATAGAGGTGGTATTTATAGTGGGAGAGGGGTGTTTTTTTATAATTATATTCAATGGTAGGCTGTTTTGGATAAAGACAATCAATAGTGTTGATTCATATTGAAAACATATAGTTAATAGTAAATTAAGGTTCAATATAATGGGTTCATACATCATTTATCATTCAAAAATTCATGTATTTATCTTATAATTTTAGATTCCATAAATTATTGCTTTTAATTATTCACTAAAAATTCAACTATTTTAGAAATATCCAAAAAATCCACATCAACAATTTTTCAATTTATAGATTTCAAAAATGAAATCCATTTTTTGAAAATAGTTTTCTAAATATGAGAAATATAATTTATATATAAAATCATCACTTATTCAAAAAATACTGATTTCAATATTATAATCAATTTTATAACCTTTTGAGAAACCAAAATGAGGTCTCATAAAATTATATTATAATTATATTAAAAAAATATTAACTAATTAATATATTTTATTAAAACGAATTTTCTTTTAAATATTTACATTAATTAAAATATTTCAAATAAACATATATTTTTAATAAAACCATCACCTCATTTATCATTTTTAAAACATTTATTTATTTATATTGTTATATAAATATACCGTATTTTTATTTATAAGATAGATAAATTTTTTATACTTTCCTAGGTTATGTTACTATTCTAATGGCTAGATCTCTATTCCAAACAGTCATATTACTATTCCTATGGTCATGTTAATATTCTAATTGTATATGTTTCTTTTGTTCTATAAATATCTCTTTATTTTATTCATTCCTCAATCACATTTATTTTATAAATATGGTTATAAATATATTTTCATATTTAATCTGAATATTTTATTATTAACATTGTGTTTTATTTCTATATCTTTTTCCTGAGTTTGGTCATTCAAGTGGATTGAGCATACCCATATTTTCTTGTTCTAAATATCTTATTTTCTATTTATTTTCTTAATTTCATATTGGGAATTAATATCAGTTTATTTTATGGATAATGTTTCATTAATAATTTTTAGAATAATATTTGTATTAGGTTGTCTTTGTGATGTGTTTTTTTATTACTTAATAATAATTATGTAAATCCCATTGATAGTATTTTTGGTCGTTACATTCTTCCCCCTTATAAATATTATCCATTGAAATTTTGATTCATATACTAAGGTTAAAATATGTTAGGAAACTTATCCTTGATTTAATCCTCCAATTCCCATTTCACATCTTCTGACCTATGGTTTCTCTATGGTACATTGATTTGGTGAGTGTTCATGTGTTATAGAACATTATCTCTATAGTCTAAGATATTCAGTGGTTTCTCCTCATAATAAAGACAAGTTTCTAGTAGTACCACCTCTAAATTTAGAACATGTGAGGGATATGGTATGTAAATCCTCAAGGTAGATACATGGAATGCATTATGGACTTGAGAAAATTATTTTGGAAGTTATTGTTGATAATCCATAGCTCTAATCATATCAAGAATCTTGAGGGGTTCGATATACATAGTACTGATCTTTCCTTTCTTCCCAAATCTCATTACCCTATTCCATTGAGATATTCATTGGAATAAATTATCACAAACCTCCAACTCTAAGTCCCATCGATGACTATTTTCATAGATCTTATATCACATTGGAGTAGACCATATTTTAAATGGGATGGTCTTCACATTTTCTTACATTTACTCGACCATTTTAGGCCCCAAAATCTTATGTTCACGAACATCATCTCAGGTTTCATGTTTCCTATATATTTTCCCATAGAGATCTCCATATTAATCCATTTATATTCTTGAATAGAAAGTATTTTTGTAAGGTAACTCATCCAATGGATGATGTTGAACCCATCCTCCTTTGAAATCCGTTTAACATTCTCTTAACATGTTTCTAGTGTCAAAATAGTGAGCATATATTTGGCATCAGTTTGGGGGTGATAATCCATAAAAATGTTCAACTCCATATTTACTTCATATTGAAGGTATATCCAAAGCAGATAAGAAAATATCATATCACAATCAGATATAATAGATAATGGTAATCTATACAGCATCACCATTTCTATGATGTATATTAGTAAAACATGGTTATGTGAGAAGTACTCTCGAATCTCAATAATGTGAGAATTATTTATATGATGATCCACAATAACCTATATTACATTATTTCCTTTGGATGTATTTATAATTCTAGGTAAAATCTCCATGGTGATATTTTTCATTTTCTATATATTTATGGGTGATGGTTGTAGCATTCTCTTATATGTTTTCTATTCGTCCATTACTTTATAACATTATAATCACTTTTAGGTAAATTCAATCATCTCATTCTTCATATTTTACCCCCAAAAGTGCTCTTGGAGATCTTGATACATTATTGTTCTCTATAGGTTGATAGAGAATGTTGGGCTATATTCATCATTCATAATATATTTCCTTATATTTAGATTGGATGGTAGAAATATTCATGACCAAAATTTTATAACTCTTTCCTCACCAATTTTGAACTCTGAGGATCTCTGATTTCTAATAGATTACACCTTTTTCTAAATTTACACATCATTTATTTGAGCATAGTTTATCTTATCTAAAATGGATGGTTGAGGACTTATTTTTTAAATTAATGACGATGTACCTTACTTTACGATTCCCATATTGATAATTTTCATGACTAAATATATTGGATCCTTCTCAATTTTCATCATTGTAAATTTTATAGGATCTTTTATACATATAACATCAACTACTTTGTTTTATTTACCCTGATGATAGTTAATTACACAGTAATAATCCTTAAAAAGTTCAAACCATCATCATTGGTTCGTATTAATCTTTTTTTTAATATATATTTAATGATCTTTTGATTAGTATATAACACACACTTATCCATATAAATATAATTCCACCATATTTTTAGTGCAAAGATCAAATCTACCAACTCCAAATAATGTGTGGGATTGCTTTTATTTTTTAAATTCATCTTTCTTGAGTTGTAGGATATCAATTTATCATTTTTCATTAGTAAACAAAATAATCCCTTCATTGATTCATCGTTTTTTACCATAATGAATTCCCCACATTTCATTATAGTAATTACTAGTTTTGTGGTAAACTACTTTTTCTACTCTTTGAAGTAGTCTTCACATTCACTATCCCTTAAACACATTACTCCCTTATGATCCCTCATGGTTACTGTATATTAAAACCAAGAGAAGTTCCTCACTAATCATCGGTAGTACCTAGAATGTACAATGAAACTACTGATCTCTATTAGAGATACTAGTCTCGGACACTCCTATATTTCAATTATTTTAGAAGGACTATAGGAATTCGATTGATATTAATAGAATTACCCAATAATTATACTCCCTCTATACATAACACACATTTAATTTTCATTGAATATGTTTTTCTGCTTTTCAATGTCTTTAGTATAGAATTAAAATATATATCATGACCCTCCATTCTCTTGGAATATATCAGAATATCATCTATAAATACTAAATAAAATTCTTGATGAATTATATATATAATATATTAATTATATAAATTAATATTAAAAAATAATTACTGAGATCTATGGGAATCACTATGAAGTCATAGATTCCATACCTCACTCAAATGACAATCCGAAGAATATCATCCTACCACTCGATTAATTAGTGAAATCATGACCAAAGATGCCTCTTAGATAAATAGGTGGCCCCATGTAGTTGATCGAACAATTCATATATCGATGTTATGGGATACTTTTTATTTATCATGATTTTAGTTAGTTCATAATATTCAATGTAGAGTTTAATTAATACAACTTTCTTCTTGAAAATTATAACTGGAATACCCCCAAGATGAACCACTCGGGTGTATAAAACCCTTGTTAAAATTATAATATAACAAATTATTAAGTTCCTTAACTCAATAGTGGTCAAACTACAAGGATTTTTTGATATAATCATATATTCATGTATAAGATCAATTGAGAACTCAACCTCTTGCTCATGTAGAAGATGATGCCACTCTTTAGGGGACACATCAGTGTAGTCACTCACAATGGGCATGTCCTCAAGCATGATTATATCCTTTTCTCAATCATTTGATCTAAATATTCTTTCTCATAATTCAATAATATTCAAAATTGGGACAATGATTCAAAAGGATATATTTCCTCTGTATTACACTTGTACAAAATTGGAGGATGCCTTGGTATTTGAAGAGTGATCTCCATTTCCCGATTGTTGATGTTTGATTTTATAAAGATAGTATATCCAAGGAAAATATTGTATTAGACTCTAATAACGAATGTAATATGATATTTTGTGGGAGTTTTATTCTAAAACAATTAACTTATGAGGATTTATATACATTAGATGCAACAATTTTTCTATTTTCTATTCTCACAAATAACTCAACCATTGTTTTTGAGGTGGTGTCTGAATAAATCTATATACATTCAAGGTATGAAAGAATGTGTGGGTTGAAAATGAAATAGTATTTTCACTATTATTGAATAAATAACTCGCATAAATGTCACCACATCATTGTATAGATCCTACTCAGTAGTGATGATAGAATATTCCATTCATTTCTACCTATGAGGTTGTTATTATTGAATGCCTCTGTTAACCCTTATCTTAGGAATATAGCTCACATAATTACCATTTTCTATACCATTTATACACTAAAATATAGGTAGAGAAATAATCCGAACCTTCTTCTATTATTATTCATTAGTGGTCTTCTTCAAATTCCGTCAACAATAATTATCCAGATGCCTCTCTCTTCCACATTTGAAGCATCTCTTTTTCACATTAGATAGTTATTGAAATGCTTCTTCCAACACTTATGACTTATGGGATGTTGGTTTTTCATTACTTCAAGGGATTTATCTGTTGAAACTACCATAATAAACATAATTTTCATCTTTTTATCATTGATCCAATGAGAGCACTGAGAGTCACTAATCTCCATCTCAATCATTAGGTCACATTGGAAAATATCCTTATTCCAATTATCGTCTCGAATTGTTAATTATTTTCATAGAACCAAAATTAATCCACTAAATAATATATAAAACTTACATTTAGTGTTCTTGAAAATTCCATAGGCATATCGTGCAAGCCTTTTAAATATTCCTCATACAGCCAAATAGATTCATCTTCTTTTTTTTAGTATGATTAACTTCATCTTTATCTTTATATGAATATTTTGGGAAAATTATTTATTAAAAATATGTTCTTGAATATTTCCAAAACATGTAAACAATTCCCTCATTAAAATTTTGTTTTTTTATTAGTTTACATTGCTCATCATCTTCCCCATTAAAACGATAGACCACTAATATGACATTATCTTCTACTGAGGATTAGATAATAGAGAATATATTCTCAATGTATTTATTTCTCTACTCAATGAATAGGGTATAAAATTATTCTATAAATATAGGAGGTATTTTTAACATAAATAATTAAACAATAAATTTATATTTCTTAGAATAATTTGGGATTTACATACTGTTCAAGTTATTATTCATAACTTGAGTGATTTGATCTAGTTTTGTCATAATGTTTTGAGCACTCATTGCAATCAGATTTGGATTTTCATTAGCGAAATCATCACATTGGCTATAACATTGGTTTTTAGAATGGGTTCTCCAATTTCTCCCCATTATCTAAATAAATAGATAGATATATATACAATTAAGGAATTTTATACTTATCTATTGAGAATATAAAAAAGAAACAACAAACATTTAATATATATACTAACTTATGATTCCTTAACATTCATCATAGTATATTCATGGTGATAGAATTACCCCTAGGTTTATTTTTAGTGTTTTTCACTCCTAATTCCAAAAAAATAACTAGAACATACTTTGATACCAACTAAAGAGACCATGTCCTTTAGCACATAATATTACATGATTTCAAGCATAAAACGAACCCAGGATCGAATATTCAAGTTTAATTGGAATAATAGGAACATGATTATAAAAAATGAAACTAAAAATAATAAAATAATTACATTTATTTTCATAATGTTATCATATATTTATTTAACATCTTATAATTGTATAGGATAAACTGTTAAATACATTGAAAAATGATATGAGCAAAAAAGGCCAGTACGGTAATAAGCATGGGAATGAAACATTGAACATGAGTCAAAAAGGAATAACAAGATAACATAAAATGCATTTATCATGAATAGACATATAGTAAAATAACCTATAGAACATCGAATTTTATGATCATGGAAATATTATAATATGGAAGCAACATTTATCAAGACATTAACATGAGTTAAGGATAACTACAAAACTATATCACATGGTAGAAAAGTTCCCATAATGGATTAGGTTTAATACCAAATGCCATAGATGAAATCATATAAGACTAATCATTACACAATTAATTGGATCACATATGGGTATACCCATACTAACATGTTCATTAATATGTGTACCATAATAAGAAAACAAATATAAGTAATAAACACAAGAGTTTCCATGGGATGAAATGGTCCAGATATTCATGTCATAAGGAATGACCAAAGGCTGCTTCATAAAGGTTTATATGAAATAAGGCATTGAAATAATACTTGGGAATTAATAATAGAAAAATAATCATATATCATGATATGTGATATCCAACAAAAGTGAAAATGTGTAGAAATTGTGGTTAAGTAACCATAGAAATGTGCCACATAAGTGGGTATTTAAGAGAAGTGGAAAAATATATTTAAAAGGGTTAGGAGGATAATATTTTACACAAAAATAGAATATAAATAAAATGTATTTACAAATAAGGAGTGATTGTTTATAAATTTTGGATGTTTTAAAACATTACATTGAGTTGTACATTAATGAGGGATAGAAAAATAAAGAAGATCCCTCAAACTGACAATCAAAATGAATTAAGAATGGAACCTTTAATAGATGTATATCACAATTAAATTAAGAATTAATGAAAAGGTTATATATTTGTGAGACATATATACTTAATTATGTGATAAATTTGTGAAGATAAAGAGATAAAGTAACATTAAGGAAATTTGGAGGTTCAAAAAGATCCATTACCTTATGTATGAATGTGTTTTGAAATTGCACATAATTTCTTGGATAATCAAAGTGGAGTCATAAATTAATTATGAACCCATTATAGATTTATTAATTTATTATAATTTTATTATGTTAATTCATTACCATTTCAATGGGTTATAATGAATAATTTTATCTTTTCAGAAGTGTTTGTTTTCATGGTACTATGGTCGGTTGACTTCTATATGGTTATATAAGTTCTTATCAAATGGGAATAACTCTCATGAAGTGAAATAATATAGTATGAATTCAATTATCTATGTTTAAATTATCTAATATAGAATTTTTCTTGTATGATTATGATTCATTTGATAAATGATTAATGATAATAGTTTAGTTTATTTTTGGCAGTTTTTCTGAAAATCAAAAAATGGATTTGTTTTATTGGATATTATATTTATATATTTGTTAATAAAAATGAAAACAATTATAATATAATTATTACAATCTTATTTAAACATAATAATTAATTTTTTTATAATCCTTCAAGGATGTAATAAAAAAATTATAATCCACGGAGATGGTCAACCGCCATAATTTGGACAACTATTTTGTTTCATTAAATTATAATAGATGAGAAAATATTTGGATAGAATATAATCCACTATAAATATAAAATTCCAATATATACATGATATTGTATTTGTTATTATTTTATTGATGAAGGATGTGAGTAGAAGAAAGAAAAACAAACAAAACAATAAGACATGGTTTGAGAAAGTTACATCTTGAATATCACCTCCATGAAGGACCCCTCAAGAAACATGGAATTTTTATTTTGTTGAGACCAGATGAACATGGACATGTGAAATAGGATTGGGAATTTAATTTTGATGAATATTAAAAAATATGAATGTTTTATAAGTCTTGAGGATAAGGCGTTATGAGGGG
Organism: Viscum album; assembly: GCA_963277665.1. Lineage (NCBI taxonomy): Eukaryota > Viridiplantae > Streptophyta > Magnoliopsida > Santalales > Viscaceae > Viscum > Viscum album. Next base: position 1,872,622,482 of record OY728131.1, read on the forward strand.
TGGTATTTATATGGGGGAGATGGGGGTTTTGATTATATTCAATAGTTTATTATTTTGGATCAAGATAATAAATTGTGTTAATTAATATGAAATGATATAGTTAATAGTGTAGGAGGATATAGATGATTTTTTATTGCATCATCCATAATAGAAACATTTATGTATTTAGCTTATAATCATAAATATATTAAATTATAATATTTCACTATTCAATAAAAATTGAACTATTTTTGAATGATCCAAAAATTTAACCCAGTCCATTTTTCAATGAGTATATTTTAAAATTTTAATACATTTTATGAAAATAATTTTCTAAATATGAGAAATTTAATTTTCAAATAAAAGCATCATTTACACAAAAAATGCCAATTTTATGTAATAATAGATTTTATAACCCTTTAAAAAATTTGTTAAGGAATCATATAATTGTATTATAATTATTATAAAACATAAAATTAACTTATTATTATATTTTACGAAAATAAATTTTCTTTTAAATAATAATATTAATTATAATGTTGTAAGAAAAAATTTACGTTTTACCAAAATACCAATACCAAATTTATCATTTTTAATACATTTATTTACTTATACAATGACTTAAATATATGATAATATTATTTAGAAGATACATAATATTTAACACTTTCATGTTTGATGATACTATTCTAATTACTAAATTACTATTTCTAATGGTCATATTACTATACCAGAGGTCATGTTACTATTATAATTGTATAGGTTCCTTAATTTTTATAAATACCTATAATTTAATTATTTCTTCCTTCACTTCTATTTTATCTTAATGTTATATATAAACTTTTTTACTTTAAAATTAATTTCTCATTATTTCCATTATATCTGCTTTTAAGGCTTTGTTCATGAGTGTGTAATTCTAGTTGATCAGATGATCCAATTTTTCTCGTTCTTATTATCTTATTATCTATTTATTTCCCCTCTATAATTTTTGGAATTCTTATTAGATTATTTACTAACGAATGTATCATTTTGGATTTATGATAATAATGTTTTATTGGGTTCTCTATGTGATGTATGTGTTTTATAGAATTTATATAAAAAGGAAAAGTCCAATGCTAAAATTCTAGATCATTACAATTTATTTTTGAAACTGAATTCCATGTGAGTGTGAGAGAGAGGTAGTTCTAGACATAGTGAGACATTCTATTTACTTATAGGGTCATTTCATGTTATCCTTCGAGGATTGGTTGGATTCCTCCTCCTGATGTCAACTTCATGGTGAGATTGTATGAGCTTCTAGGGAACAATATCGATTGAGTGTGTTCCCTTAGTATATTACAATGATAGTTCAGTGTGGAATTATTTCCCATCAAAGATGTGGGGGCTCTGTAACATCATGATTATCAATAATGTGTGTGATAGATCCCTCATTTTATAGTGATATGCCTTAGCCCTATTCAATAGATATGTCATTGGATACTAATTTTATCCTTCCGTGAGGATCGAGGAAATACTTATATCATTCACGATTCCTTAGATGGGCGTTGTTGGAATTTTAATGACTAATATTTACACAAGCATTGATCCCCTATCATGGAGGATGTTCCTAGTTCGGTTTGGTGTCCCCCTATGATCCATGGGCATTGAAGCCCAGTCATTGTATTAATGTCTGACCATTTTATATGGTATTAGTACAATGTAGTGTGTATCTCATATGAATACCATCAATTTACTACATAGATATTCATGGTTAAATCTGACAAGTGTGACCACTGGGATGATTTTTTTCAGTGGCAGTATATCATGTGGAGTGAGATATCCTAGTTGATTGTTTCTTTGAGACTTCATTGATGATCTATGGCTGGAATTGGTTGAGATAATTGAGACTCAGTGTATTCTATTAGTATATTTGTGATTTTAATTATATGTCTCATATTATGATTGATATATATCATTAGACGACTACTATTGGTGATTTATTCTTATTAATTTCAGGTTTTCCTGTTGGGTATTATAATACTCACCCCTGAATGGGATCTTCCCACACATGTCATGACTTATGAATAAAACTACCCTCTTTATGGGTTCATCAAACAAATAGGAGAATGTATATGTTAGTTGGGATAGATATATTGAGGTGTTTATAGTGTTTGTTTTGAAAGAAATCCCTAACTTTGATAAAGACCGAATTCATTCTCAATTTAGGGTGTCCTTGTATTAGAACACTATTTATTATATCCAGTACATTATTTCATACTTCGATTTTGGGTTTATAGATGTATAAATCCAATATTATAGGGTTTATTAATTTTCATTGTTATATGTTCTTATAGATGTGTGCATGTGTACAGGTATATTAAGACAAAGCCACCCATGTGTGTGATAGGACTTATGGGAACTAGTTTCCAGCACCAGGCCTATAAGAGGTGCGGTTTGGTGAATTTCGGCTGAGATCCCAATGGTTCAGGTCATCATATAATGGTATCAAAGGGGAACCCATCCTGATGTGTTATGACACTGCCTAGGATTAAGACTGGTTTTTGGATTTTATTTTTTACAGTTGTGAGTTTTGGTTAAGGAACTAGTGAAATAGTGTGTTAGAGTGTTTTGATTGTTCCACTCATGCCAGGGTTTATAGTGATGGTGCATCAGCTGACGTATCCAATCACCATTACCCTAATAAAATTATTGTGGACATGATACATGTACACACACGTTATTGGAAAAACATTGATACATACCTCACATAGGAATGGGATGCCATTTTCGTGTCCTTCATGAGACATATCATGGGATATAAACCTTTAATGTGATATGTCATTTTTTGGAAGTATTCATGACGACATCCAGTAAGGATTCCATTGAAGGATTAAGAGGTTAACCCGATGAGTGATAAGTCTTCCATGAAGGGGTCTGGTTGCATGGAAGGTTTTCTTATGTGTGAATATACATTACTGATTCCACCTATTGAGTCGCTTGTACACCCACCTATGATCGTTTAGGTGGGTGCATCATGTTAGACTGTGCCGCGGATGACTGTGTTAGTGTTGAATGACTATATTTAAAATTCAATAACATATCAAGATATTCTGATGTAGTGATCACCTAGGATGCATGGTCATCATGACCTACCAATGACAATTATGTGACACAATTCACAAAACAAAAGATTTCATCAGAGATATCAAGGATTTATCGGTTCTTTTAGGCCAATGAAATGTTATGCATATTGTTGAAGATGATATAAAATATAGGATTAACCTACTTATTATATTTCATTTAGAGAGATGATCGAAGAACATACTATCAAAAAGTAGTGACAAGATCAATGTGGCCCATGGGGCGGCAGATGTGATAGAGGAAAAGAGGGAGCAGTAGGAGGTGACAAATGCTTTGGATTGATTCTACCACCACCACCCTTATGTGGATCACTATAATCATGTGAATATTATTATTATAATATATTATAGTTGTAGGCGTTGAAGGTTCTTTAGCCAGAGGATCTATGAGTGTTTTGAGTTTTGATCTATGTTCCTCATACTCATGTTTTAGTACAATTATCCACAATTACAAGCCACTCATTTGACTCATTCTCATGAGTTCATTACAATGAATATGTGAGGAATTGGTATATTCATGTTTTTACTATTTTTATAGTCACATTTGACAAACAAGGATGGGATAAAAATACTCCAACAAGACTCATTCTTGAGATGCGATTCAAAACAATGTGGGTGAGTCGGTAACACCAAATGTAGATAGTGTTGACTTGCGATGGATGAGTTTCTATAACTCCTGTTATTGAGGTAGTTTATTTTGATAATTTTTCAAATAAATCACTTCATATTATAAACATTTTGGAAAAGATAAGGATAAGTTCCAATCAGAAGGAGCTCGTGGGGACTTCTAGTATAGTTTGGGGTATGATGTGTGGCATCACTTCCTTGGTTACAATTTTCACATGTGTTCGTGAACCAATTATGTAACATCTCAAGTAAATAAAGAATAATAAATTTTCATACTTATTAATATGTGTTAATTAAGTATTAATTTTACATTAAAGTAGATGCTATGTTCGATGGATTACATGATACGCAACAACGTGTTTCATTGAAATCTTACGTTGCACACTAATAATATAATATTATTATTTTAAATGGTAGTTAACTCAGAGACTTTTATTAGAGGGAATGAATAGAAATAACTATAATTTTATTATAAATTTATTTTAAATTTTAATACATTTATCCAATAAAATTTAGAGGCTTAAAATTTTGATGAACTCAATTTTAAGCATAATTTAACTTAAAAGGTTGATTTACCACCTTTTAATGGAGAACCCTCAATAAATGTAGTTTTGGTCACTTTTATTTGTTATATTAAAAAAAATAAAATTCAAATTTAGATTCATGTCATCAAAATTTACTTTGGGTAAATTTTTGGTATTTCTCTTGTAAAGTTCATTTTTAATGAATAGTGAAAAATAAAGTATTTATATTCAAAAGTGCCTTTTAATCTAATTTGTTATATTGATATATTATATTTTTAATTGGTTTTAAATTATAATTAGATTATATTTGTACTAATTAATCCAATTTTTGTCATTAGAATTATTTTCACTTTTAAAATTGCACATAAACTAGTGTCAATCTTTTGATAGTTATTGTTTCTTAAATACATGCTTTTTGTTTTGACAACGAGGATTAATTTTTATTTAATTAATTCAAATTATATGTTTTTAATTTTGTAAAATAGAAATCATTTTTTAATTTTCAATATCAAATATATCTTAGGCTGAAATTTTGGTATTTTTCTGAAAAACATCAATTTTTGATGAATACTGAAACGGCATAGTAGTAGTTAAAAACCTAACCTTTTCATTTAAATGAAATTTTACTACTTATGTGGGTTAAATTTATAAAATCTGACATACATGGTTGTTATTAGTATGTTTAATGTGTTTCAATAAGATGAAAATAATTTTTGGTGAATAGTACATTTTGACTTTTATTTACCATGGATAAAGATAAATAGGGTAATTCAAGGTGAAAAGAATATCATAATAATACAAAATTAACTTAACACTTGTCCTAAAATTATTTTATGAGTAATTTAATACAATGGTCATATTTGGGTCTATTTTGGGACCCCATGGATCCACTTGGATGTGATAATGTCACTTTTGATTGATTAACTTAATGTAATGACAAAAATGATACAAACAAATTTCTTTTAGTAATTTAATTTTTACATGGAGTCCTATAAGATAGAATTTTGACACTAAATATTCATTGGAAAGATAAAAAGATTTCCTAAATCAGGGTATTTTTATTTATAATTTTTAGACATCAAATAGATTAAATTATTTATGACACAATAATGATGTAATATTTACCACATTAATAAATGTTTTAAATAAATAAGATTATAAATATAAACAATATATATAAAACCTCTCCAATTATTATTAGATGATTTTATATTGACAATGATTAATCATATATTCTACTTTAATTAGTTTTGGACCTTTATAAACCAAATATAATTATACAATAAAATAATATTTTCACACATTTTTAAAGAGCCCCTCCTCCCCCTTATAAAAATACCTCACTTCTTACTCATTACTCACACCTCTCAATCCCTTGTCTCGTCCAATCCCTGACCAAGTAAGCTCTCAAGATCTCTATCCTAATCATAGAAGGCTTACCATAGGAAGAACGTAAATTAAAAATTTCTTTTGGTTCAAACCAAAGGGTGTTACACAAATTAAAGGAAACATTTTCTCTAAAGTTCTTTTATTTTATTTTACTTATACAACCCATAAACTTTTTTATTATTTATTTTATAAAAAATACAGTATTATAAATATACTAGGATGTTGGTATGAGAAGGATTTAATGTACACTTACACACACATCCATCTAATTGGTCGAGAACATATTGTTTCTGTGAATGGCTAACTAATGCCTCACGAAATGATGATTGTTCGATAATCTATTACCACCTAACATGGTGGACATTAATATGACACTATATTTATATATGATATATATTATGTTTATTTTTTTTAATCTTCTGAATTTTTCTTTTATATCATACCATTATGGTTTCTATTATGGGTAGACCTAATAATTTAATTTGAGGAAGTGTGGACTACCACCCCCTCCAAGTGATATGACTCGTCAATGCCATATGTGAGACATATAAAGGATAATGTTAATGATATTATATATGATATTATATTTGAATTATAATATAAATATATATCATTATGTTTTAATACCATTAAAGTATGAAATAAAAATGAAAGTAGCGTTCATGCGTACGTACGACTTACAGTCTCCATGAACAGCGTATTTCAGTTATCATCTCTAAAATGTTATGTACTGTTATAAATAGATATATATTGGATATATAATATTTATATGATATCAAAATCATGAATATAATTCTGAAGATAATGGACTATTGACCACATGGAAAACATGTAATTATACGGTGTTCATTTGGGACTAAATTACCAAATATCGACAAAACAACCATTATTAACTTAAATTATTAAAAAATGTTTATGACATTGTAATAAGATATATAAAAGGAATAGTAAACCTTAAAAATGTTTTTAGGAAAGTATAAATTAACATCAGTTTATTATTCAGGAGATTAAAGAATGAATGAGTCAATTATGACATAAAGAAATAGACTACGTCTCAATCTCCATTCATTGAGAAATATTTTGATAATATATACCTTCTTCTTTTACACACTGCATAATAAGACCCTTTTAATTTTACATTCATTCAATGGTAATCTTTATTCTACGAAGAATTTTACTAAATGTCAAATGGAATGTTTTTAAAGTTTGCGGCGACAATGAACTCTCCACCGCCGTAATCGTTATTTGACTTCTTATATAATCCTTAAAGATTTCTAAAAAGAAAATGAAATCCCTTATTGTGTTTTTGGGTGTTTTGGTATTGAAAATGGTTTTTGGAATGGATTTATTATTTCAATATCTTGATATTAATTCTTGTGACTTAAAATATAAAGTTATTAGGGAAATTATTATATTTGCAATATTTTATGTATTATGATTTTATAATGGTACTAGGATATTTGACGGGTAGTTACAAGATAAACCAAATGATGGGTGGTTCTTTGATAAACCATGATGGGTGGTTACGTTATAGCCTCTAATGCATTGAGTATGGAAGCTAGTTGTATGGCTATTCCATTTAGTGATATTTTTGGCAGTCAACCATATGTTTTTTCAACTTAAGAATGTTTATGTCCCATGTTTACATTATATGTTATCTGTTATTTATATTGGTTTTATTGTAAATGTTTGGTTACTAATAGGTAAGAAATGATCATTTATTTAGTTAAGAGTATTTACTACTTCATAAAGGTTAAATGTATTACTTATGATAAAGTATTCATTGTTTACTTGTTGTTTTGAAAAACTAATAGTTTACCTTCTTTGTGTATCCCTTACTAAGATTTTTATGCTCATCACACGTTTTGGAAATGTTTTTAATGAGACATAATGTGGAATAGTTTCAAGGATGGGATCAAGGAAATGTCATAAACCTGGAACAAGACATGTCTCTTTTTTTAAAGAATTTTTATTTTGTGAAAAAATGGAAACTGAGTAGATGTGTCTACATGTATTATTCAACTCGTTATATATATGTTATGGACTAGTTCTCTAAAACTCTAAACCTAAAAAGATCCTCATTGTGAATTATTTGTTTTAATTCAATATTATGTATTTTTTAAGGATAGGTCCTTATAATTAGTATCATAGGTCAGTTTAGATAACTTTAGGTGTTAGTATATTGTTAAATTAATATCCATAAATAATGTTTTGTTAATATTGAAATGATATAGAATTTAAAAAGGGTGAATCTGATCTGCGGTGGTCTACGTTTAAAATTATCAAGGATATTGAAGATATTAATGGCCATTTTTGGGATAAATTCAAAGGTATGTTCGTTGATAAATATTTTCCTAAAGTGGTTCGACTTAGGATGGAAAAACAATTCTTGGTATTGAGGCCGAAGGATGACTCAGTGGCTGTTTACGAAGTAAAGTTCACTTGACTGGAAAGGTATGGTCCCCATTTCATCTGATATATTGATAGTAAGATAAATCGATTTTAATCAAGACAAAATCTGCAATATCAAAGAGAATTAGCCTTTAGTTAGTTCCAATGTAATGAAAAACATGATCAATGTGCGGAAAATGTGGAAATGGTTTTCGTTGAAGATCAGGTGTTAATTAAAAAACAACAGAATAAGAGGCCAAGTTTACAGGAAAAGGGAAATAATTCATCCAAGAAGCCAAGTGGTAAGAAATATTAATATACATCTTGTGATAATTATGGTAAAAAGCATTCTGGAGAATGTTTATCAATTTATGGTAAGTGCTTTTGGTGTGGTAATTCTGGTCATATTCCTCATAACTATAAAGAAAATTTTCATGAAGACAATGAAAATCCAGTAGTAAGATGTTTTATGTCCAATGAAATGGGACATTATAAAAATGAGTGTCCAGTGAAAAACTCAACTAAGGGAAAGAAACAAGACTACAAGAAGAAAGGGGTGGTGAAATCATTTGTAACTACTTCAAGAGACGTGGGGCCATCAAATGAAGTAATATCAGGTACACTGTATGTTTGTTTAGATTATGCCAATGTGTTGTTTGATTCAGGGCCTCCACATTATTTTATTTTTGAGAAGTTTTCTGGTAAATTGGGAATTCCATATTAATATATAAATACTGAACATATGGTAAAAATACCTGGAGAAAATGTTGAGAAAAATGAAATTATATGAACCTTCTTCTCCTTGTGTGTGGAAAAAATCTACCAGAAAACCTCATTGGTTTTCATCTAGTAGATATTGATGTTATTTTGGGCTTGGATTGGCTGTCTTTATATCATGATAAGATAGACTGCATAGCTAAAGAGGTTTTTTTTAAGAATGATTTTTTGTTTGTATACAAGAATGCACCCTTATGTTTGATAACATATCAGGAAGCTAAGAAACTAGTAAAAGATGTAAATGAATGTTACCATACAAAAATAGTTGAAAAAATGGAACTATTCCAATAAATGATGTTCCAGTGGTACCTGATGTTTTTTCTGATGAGTTTCCTGGTATTATACCTTATCGGGATGATGAATTTACTGTAGACTTAGTTCCTGATGATAATCCAATATGAAAACCCCCTTATCAAATGACACAAATTTTACTTTTAGAGTTAAAGAAGCAATTGTAAGAGTTATTAAATAAGGGTTTCATTCAACCTAGAACATCACCATGGGGTGCTCTTGTCTTGTTTTTAAATAATAAATATTGTTCAATGAGACATTTCATTGAATATAGAGCACTGAATAACATCACTGTTAAGAACAAGTATCCATTGACTCATATCTTTGATTTGTTTGATCAGATCCAGGGATCTCAAATTTTTTGGAAGATTGATTTGAGGTCAGAGTACCATCAGTTGAATATAAAGGAACCGAACATTCCAAAGACCACATTTCATACTAGATATGGCCATTATGAGTTTTTAGTTTTTCCTTTTGGTTTAACCAATTCACCTATTGTATTCATGGATCTTATGAATAGAATTTTACATGAGTTCATGGATATGTTTGTGATTGTGATCATTGAAGATATTTTCATTTACTCTAAAAGTAAAGAGGAACATGAAAGTCATTTAAGGGTAGTCTTATAAACCTTAAAATAAAAGAAACTTTTTGGGAAATTCAGAAAGTGTGAGTTTTGGATACAAAAAATGCCATTGCTTGGAAACATTGATTAAAAAAATGGAAAAACTATTGATCCTGCTAAAACAAAGGTTGTTGAATAATTACTAGGACCCACAAATATAATTGAGATCCATAGTTTTCTTGATTTAGTAGGTTATTACCGGAGGTTTTTTGAGAATTTTGCACTGTTATCTATCCAACTGACTAAGATAACTCAAAAAAGTGTTATGTTCATTTGGCCAAAACAATGTGATGAATGGTTTCAGCAATTGAAAAGAAGATTGGTAAATGCTACTGTTTTTTCACTCCCATCTAGAAATGGTGAGTTTGTTATTTATAGTGATGCTTAGTTGAAAGGACTTGGATGAGTCCTTATACAGAATGATCTGGTAATTGCTTAAGCATCATGTCAGTTGAAACCTCATGAGTTAAATTACCCTACCCCTGATTTGGAAATAGATGCTATTTTTTTCTTTTAAAACTTGGAGGTATAATTTTAATGGAGTAACATGTGAAATATATACTTACCACAAATGTTTGAAGTATATGTTCACTTAGAAATAATTGAACATGAGACAAAATAGATGGTTGGAATTAATCAAGTATTATGATTACAAGATCCTTTACCACATGGGAAAAGAAAATAATGTGGCTGATGCATTGAGTCGGAAATGTATTATTACATTAACTATGTGTAATTTTGAACGAGATCCTTTGGTTTTTGATTTGATTAACTTTGGCATAGATGTTTTTTGTGAAGGAAATTCTTCTATTTTGTTTCAGGTGTTAGTGAAATCATATCTATCAGACATAATTATGCATGTAAAGAAGGAAGATAGTGAGTTACACAAAAAAAGGAGAGTTGGATCATAAGGTTAGGTTGCCTGATTTTAATATTGATAATGTTTGTGTTTTGAGTTTTGGAAATAGATTATGTGTTCCTTGTGATTCACAGTTGAAGAATGAGTTGTTATGTGATGCTTATAGATCAATTTTTTCAGTTCATCCTTATAGTACGAAGATGTACAGTGATCTTTGAGAGTATTAATGGTGGGATGGAATGAAAAGAGATATTTCTTATTTGACTGCGAAGTGTTTGACTTTTCATCAGGTTAGAGAAGAGCGTCAGTTACCGAAGGGGATACATCATTCATTACCATCACTGAAGTGGAAATGTAATAATATATCCATGGACTTAGTTGTGAGATTACAAAAGACATCTCGAGGTAATAATGAAATATTTATTATTATTGATTTGTTGACTAAATCTTCTCATTTACATCTTATTCAAGATTTTAGTCTTGAGATCAACTTTCTCAGTAGTATGTTAAAGAGATAGACAGGTTACACGGTGTTCCCACTCCATTGTATCTGATCGTGATCTGAGGTTTACATCTAACTTTTGGAAATGCCTTCAGAAGTCATTGGGTACTGAATTAAATTATTGTACAGCTTTTCATCAGTAATCAGATGGGCAGTCAGAATGAAAAATTCAGACTGTGGAGGATATGCTACATTCTTGTTCACTGAATTACTAAGGATTATGGGACCAACATATTTCTTTGGTTGATTTTTTTTTATAAAAATGGTTTTCATTCCAATATAAATTTGGCTCCATTTTAGGAATTATATGGAAAAATTGTCGAACTCCATTATTTTGGGATGATGTAGGTGAAAAGAAGTTGATGGGACCATAATTGGTAGAATATATGGTAGAAAAGGTTCAGTTGATTCATAAGAACATGAGAACAACATAGATAATGAAGAAAAGTTATGCAGATAACCCGAAGAAGGATCTATCTTTTGAGGTAGGTGATCATGTCATTCTCAATGCTTCTCTATGGAAACATTTTATGTGTTTTGGTAAGAATGGAAAGTTGAGTCTAAGGTCTATTGGACCTTATGAAATCCTAGATAATGTTGGATCAGTTTTGTACAGAGTGGATTTACCTCCATGTTTATCCCAAGTACACAATGTTTTTCATTTTCAATGTTAATAAAGTATATGCGAGATCCATCTAATGTTTTGAGTCTAGAGGTAGTTTAGTTGGAAGAGAATCTATCTTATGAGGAACAACCAGTCGAGATTCTTGACCATAGAGAGAATTTTTTGCAGAAAAAGGTAATTCACCAGGTCTGGGTTTTGTGGAAATCCCATATGGTTGAAGTGGAAATGTGCGAATCTGAAAATGCTATGAGGGATAAATACCCCCATTTATTTGATAAGTGAAAAAATAGCAAGGAAACAACTACCAAAAGAGGGGAAGGATGTAACATCCCATGTAAATAAATAATAATAATTTTTCATATTTATTAATATTTTTGAATTAAATATTAATTTTAGTTTAATGGGGATGCTAGGTTCGATGGCTTGCCGGATACGAAAAAATGTTTTTCATTGAAATATTAGGTTGCACACAAATAATATAATATAATAGTTTTAAATGGTAGTTATCACCTAGCAGTTTTATTGGTGTTAATTAATAGAACTACGTACAATATGATTATACATGATTTTTAAATGTTTTTACATTTATCCAAAATAATTGAGGCTTAAAATGATAATGAATCTTCTTTTAAGCATAATTTACCTTAAAATGTTGATTTACCACCTCTTAATGGAGAACCCTAATTAAATATAGATTTGGTCATTTTTATATGTTCTATTTGACAAAATAAAATTCTTCTTTAGATTCGGGACATCAAAATTTACCTTGGGTAAATTTCTGGTATTTTTCTGGCAAAGTGCATTTATAATGAATAATGAAAAATATTGTATTTCTATTCAAAAGTGCCTTTTAATATAATTTAGTTATTTTGTTATATCATATTTTTAATTTTTTTTAATGTATAAATAGATTATATTATTACCAATAAATCCAAATTTTGTCATTGAAATTAATTTCACTTTGAAATTGTACATAAACAAGTGTCGATCTTTTGATAATTATTGTTTCTTAAAAACACGTTTTTTGTTTTGACAACAAGAATTAATTTTAAATTAATGAATAAAAATTATAGGTTTTAAATTTGATAAAATAGACATCATTTTTGAATTTAGACAATATAATATAGCTTAGTATTATTTTTTGGAGTTTTTCTGAAAACATCATTTTTTTATAAATAGTGAAACCACTTAGTAGAAGTTAAAATACTAAATTTTTCATTTAAATGAAATTTTACCACTTATGTGGATTAAATTTCTAAAATTCAGCATACATTGTTGTTATTAGTCAGTAATATTTTGTTCAATAAGATGAATTTTTTTTTGATGAATAGTAACCTTTGACATTTATTTACCATGGTTATAGGTAAATAGGGTAATTTAATGTAAACAGAATATCATAATAATACAAAATTACTATTAAACTAGTCATAACGTTATTTTTTGAGTCAATTACGACCATGGTATTCTTTGGGTCTATTTTTGAACCCATGGAGCCACTTGGTAGTGAAAATGACACTTTAGATTAATTAACTTAAAGTAATGACAAATATGACACAAACAAATATTCTTTAGTAAATTAATTTCTTACATGGGGTTATATAATATATTGTTTCGAATATAAATATTCAATGGATATATAAAATGTTTTCCTACATCATGGGATTTTTTTTATAATTTTTAGAAATCAAATAAATTAAATTATTTTTGAAGCAATAATGATGGAGTTTTTATCTCATTAATTAAAGATTTAAATAAATAAGATATTGATAATAAAACATTATCAAAAACCTATCCAATTCTTAATGGATGATTTTATTTCATCAATGAGTCATCTTATATTCATCAGTAATTAGTTTTGGACCTTACGAAACCGAATATCATTATATAATAAAATAATATTTTGCACTTTCTTAAAGATCCCCTCCTCCCTCTTATTAAAAGTCCTCACTTCTTACTCATTCCTCACACCTCTCAAGCCCCTTATCTCAACCAAACCCTGACCAGATAAGCTCTCAATATCTCTAGCCTCCATCTAGAAACCTTTCTTTAGGTCTAAGGCACTTCAAGATGTCCTTTTGGTTCAATCCAAAGGGAGGTTCCCAAATTAATGGTACCAGTTTCTCTTAACTTATTTTCTTTAATTTTAATTTACCGACACATAAACACTATTTACACCATTAATTTATTTAAATTCAGTATCCTTAATATACTAGGATGTTTTTATGAGAAGTATTCCAACTAAAATTACACACCTCCATCTAATGGGTTAATAACATACTATTTCTGTGAATGGAAAACTAAGGCCTCACAAAACAATGATTGTTCGATTATCTCCTACAACCTCTCATGGCGGCCATTAATATGACACTATATTTATATATGATATATACTATGTTTATTATTTATTTATAATTATATATTTTTCTTTTATAGAATAACTTTATGGTTTCCATTATGGCTAAACACGATAATTTCATTTGAGGAAGTGCGGACTACCGCCCCTCAAAGTGATATGACTCATTAATGCCATATGTATGACGTCTAATGGATAGTGTTAATGATATTAGATATTATATTATACATTAATTTTAATATACATATGTATCTTTATGTTTTAATTCCATTAAAGTATGAAATAGAAATGAAAGTTGCGTTCATGTGTACGTACGACTTACCGTCTCCATGAATAGTTAATTTAATTTCTTATCTCCAAAATGTTATGTACTATTATAAATACATATATATTTTATATATATATGATTTATATGATATCTATATTATGATAATCATTCTGGAGATAATGATCTATTTACCACATGGACAACTTGTAATTATATGGTGTTCATGTGTGACTAAAGTACCAAATATCGACAAAACAACCATTATTAACATAAATGATTACATAATGTTTATAACATGTTAATAAATTATATAAAAGGAATAATAAACATTTAAAAGGTTCTTATGCAGGTAGAAATTAACATTAGTTTATTATTCAGGAGAATAAATAATGAACGAGTCAAGTCGGACACGAGGTAGGGGACTATGTCTCAATCCCCATTCATTGGGTCATATTTCGATAATATATATCTTCTTACTTTAAATGGTGTATAATAAGACCCATTTAATTTTACTTTCATTCAAAGGGAATATTTTTTTTCTATGAATCTTTTTACTAAATGGAAAACAGAATGTTTTTAACATTTTCTATGAGAAATACCTCTCTACCACTGTAATTGTTATTTGGCTTCCTCTATAAGCCTTAATGTTTTATAAAATGAAAATGAAATCCCTTATTCTTTTTTGTGTTCTTTGGTATTGATAATGGTTTTTGAAATAGTTTTATTATTTCACCATTTGAAATTATTTCTTGTGATTTCAAATTAAATGTTATTAATGAAATGTTTATATTTGCAATATTTTATGTGTTATGATTTTATAATGGTACTTAGACATTTGACGGGTGGTTAAGCGATACATCTAATGATGGGTGGTGATGTGATAAACCATGATGGGTGGTTATGTTATAACCTCCAATGTATTGGATTTGGAAGTCGGTCGTATGGTTATACCATTTAGTGATATGTGTGGAAGTTAACCGTATGGTGATACCACTTAACAATGTATATGTCCCAAGTTACCTTTATATGTTATGTGTTCATTATATTGGTATTATGGTAATATTTTGGTTACAAAAGGGTATGAAATGATCTTTTATTCAGTGAAGAGTATTTACTACTACATAATGGTAAAATTTATTGCATATGATAAAGTATTCATAGTTTACTTGTTGTTTTGAAAAACTAATAGTTTCCCATCATTGTGTATCCCTTACTGAGCTTTTTATGATTATCCCATGTTTTATTAATTTTTTTCACGGGACATAAAGTGGAATAGGGTGCAGGATGGAATTTAGTAAATGTCATAAACAAGGAACTAGACAACCAAATTTTTTTCAAGAGTTTTTATTTTTTGAAAAAAATAGAAACTGAGTAGATGTGTCTACATGTATTATTCAAGTCATCATGTATATGTTATGGTCTAATTATCAAAAACACTAAACCTAAAAATATCCTCAATGGGAATTGTTAATTTTAAATCAATATTATGTAATGGTTAAGGTTGGGTCCCAATAAATTATCCCTGAGTATATCCCATTTTCATGACCTAGTGATACTAGTGTATCCTTTCCTTCAACTGTTGTGTATGAGGAGCATACATAGAGAATCAATGATTACATACTTCTAACAATAGGGTGACCTGACTCTATGGGGTGGGATTGAGCCACACATGGAATCTCATAATAGTGGTGGTGAGACCCTATGATGATCTCCTCAGTATGGATATGTTCCCTACCATCCATTATCATATGTTTTCTACCAATAAAATAATAGTGCTTCTAATTTTTTCAGAAGGAGTTTTCCACATTTAGCAAGGAGTGATCCCAGACATAGAAGGATGAGTTCATGTGCATGTGGTATAACCAACATCATATTAGTTTAATAGTAACAAATTTGGGGTAGTTGGTGCTATGAGAAATTCGTTTTTCTGTAGTGTAGGTGGATTTTGAGGTCTTCATTCTTAGGAACATTCAAGGTTTATATCTACACTAAAAATTAGGAAACTTCAACAAATAGAACCAAGGATTTCCCCTTATTTTTTCAATATCACATCTGATGGTACCAGTATAGTTGTGTGGGATGAATGTGTAGTAAATATTTTTCAAAGAAAAAGGCTTTGTATGACCAAGTGTGTCTACCTAGGAATCCTAGTTGTGGGTTATCCTGACAGGAGGATGAATGCATGAGGTCGGGTGTGTAATGGTGTCACTGGAAAAGTAACGCATGAAAAAGTACCATGTTCCATCATTATGTTCTTTAAATATCATATTGGGTCGATTTTTTTTTTCATAGTTGATCATGATACATGTTATCACCAATTCATGTTTTGGATCAGGATATACAAAAAGTGGATTTCTAAATCCACAATAAAATTTTTTAGATTATTGTGAAACCTTTTTTGAAATATAGGCCACAAAATTTTCCTGGGACATATGGAATGAATCCTTAATCCTTATTAGTCAATTTCAATGTAGCATTATTCATTGACATCCATGTGTGCTTAGTGTTTGATTTGGATCACGTTAGACACTTGAGGATGGTGTGTTTTACCTCTATATGATATTTGTGGCCCCTTTACTTCTTTAGAGAGCACCATTAATACAACTCAAAGATATCTATTGTTTGATATTACATGACTAGATATCCATAGTATATGTTCAATATCGATTCTCTAAAGGAGGGAAACTTATTTTTTCTATTCATTAATAGATGGCGACACAAGTCATGTTGTAGAAGGAGATACAAAGGATTTTTTTCCTTATTAGTACATTTAATAGAGTTGAGGATGATCCAAGATCACATGGAATCAGTTAGACATATGAGGGAGTGGTAGAAAGGTCTCGTGTTAATCTTTATGGTGTCTTTATTATCTATGGGTTTTGAGAAATATATCTTTGTGGAGAGATAGAGACACTTGTGTGTGGAGGGGGTAGTCCAGCTTTGTGTAATTCCTTTAATGACTGTTGTAGAATTTGATTATTAATTCACAACACGGTTAGGGATAGGATGTGAAAAACCCATGAGGACTCAGATAAAATTGATAATAGTGTTTTACCATAGTTCTCTTGCTAGGTAAATTGGACCGTTCGGTTTTTAGAGAACATGGTTCATATTTTCATTTGGTTTTGATCCATGCCTGGGAAGATCATCTACCATTAGTGGGTTTTTCATTCCATGATGATTAACACTATACCACTGAATTATAATATTAACAATTCCATGCATGAAGGAACATACATGTCATTATTAAACTATCTAGTTATTATGGATGAAAAGCCTTTGTTCCTTGTTTTTGTGATAGTGACAGTTTTAAGTGTGTAGTTCATCTAGGGGTGGATGAGGACTACCTCGAAACTTTAGTTTTTATTTATATAAAAACAACATACGACTTTGGAGTTTGATAATCGTTGACTTTTAGATAGGTTGATAGGATATCTCTAGGGGTTAAACCCCTTTTATTTTATTACTTTTGTGTTATGTTAGAGAGATGGTGTACCACTAACCACATGAATGCAGTATTTTTGTGTGATTAGTGTTCCCCACATGACATATTTGAGGAGGAATGTGCATAACTCATTGTACAATATCGACCTATGTAAGATGGGTTGTGGGAGTGATTTTAACATTTTGAGAAGCAGATAATGTTGGTAATCAACAATGAAATACCCTTCATCGGAATGTTTTTTCCTTAGATGCATGTTTTAGATAGCATAAAAACTATTGGGATAACTTGTGTGTGTGGGAAAACCAGTTGAGAGATTAGTATCCCCATATTTTTGTTTATATTTTTATTTTTTTGGATGAAAATACTTGAATGAGGGATTAATTTAATATCCCATTTTTTTCATGTAATCGTTTGGAATATTACTAAGAATAATTTTGGAGTTGGTATCTAAGACGATATGAGATTTTGAGGATCAGTGAGCCGGGAATAAATTTTTAAAATATAATAAATATATTAAATATCACATGCATGAAATTTTCTTTAAAAAGTCATATAACTCCCTAATATATTCTTAGATAAAAAATTAAAGACTTCCTTTCAGTTAGGAAAAGGAAATTATTCTAGGTGTGAGATAATATTTCTCAGAATTATGTGATTCATTAAAGTGCTATCGTGGGAACTAATTGAAAAATATTTTTATTTAAATTTTCTTATTTCATTATTTAGACACATGAACCTAGAATACTCAAATTAAATATGTTCATTCCTAATCCCTAGGTTTAGTTTCATACCCTACGTATGGAGAGTACCTGATAGAGAAGTGAAATTGGTGGATCATTGGTAAATGACATCTAATCAAGATCAGATCGAGGATCACGCGCCAACACATCTTGGGTATCTCATCAATGAAAATGACATGGGATCTGTCTTCGTCAAAGAGAGATCCAAATCCTCATAGAAAATTATTTATGTGGATTTACCTATGTTTTATTATTATTATGATGAACTCAAATAAACCAACAAATAAATTTATTCATAGATTGTGTGTATTACAGGTATGAGATAGATATTATCCCTGATTGAGTATTTCCTCACAGATAATGTTATATCTCTTAATTATTGACTCTCACTGAAGAGAATTGAGGATAACACATACACTGGATAAGGTCCATTCCTCACATTTTTTTTTGTGAATTTCTTTTCCTATTCTACATTCATCATTGGAAATTTCCTTGGTCTGCAATTTGAAAAATACACAAAAATCAATTTTTACACACCCATTTCATGGATTCGGATACTATTGATATAGTTTTTCCATGTGACACTGACAAGGAATGGCATAGGTGGTACCTAAGAAATAGATATGAATATAATCTAGATAAAGGTAAAAAGGGATGTTCGGTAAACCTCATATCCATGAATAATGAAGCATTCCAAGGTTTAAATATAAGGTTACGGGGTGAGGAGTAAGATGCAGGATGAATTTCATGGATTTTGTGAAGACCCAACTATACAACATCGAATCCAATAAACACATGTTGGGTATTACCTTTTTATGAAGAAATTTTTTTAAATAAGTTTTAAGTATCAAATTAAATGTGACTTGAGTCACATGACATGTGACAAATATTTTATCGACTAGGCATTTACAGGGAGTATACACCTAGAAGGTCGGGTGGAATTACATGCCATGTGGTCCCTACGAAATGCCATTTACACCCTAGAAAACGGCTTGTTATGTACAGGGAGTATATGAATAGTAGAACATGTGGACCCATACACTATTTGTGGTGGGATATATTTTGTATTCTTAAGAATGTACATTTTATCATTAAGGATATGTGTGGATTTCTAGCTTAGTCACGTACATTTCATGTACCTTAAGGGATAGTTCATGTATTATTGAAATGTGTGTGTTATATGAGCATCATACATGGGAAATGGTAGGATTAGTTAGACACTCTTTATACCAATAGGGACATGTTGTGTACAACTTTCATGATAGGTTGGATTTATCCTTATCCTCAGTTTTTCTTTTTTTCTGAAATTATATAAGCTTCCAGGGACATTTTTTGGTTGAGTGTGTTCCATTGGTCCATTATTATGAGGGTTTGATGTGTATTCATATTCCCATTAGAGTGGGTGACCCTACAAAAGCTTCTTGATGATTAGTTTAGTGTGGGAAAGATCATTAAATCTGAAGTGAGTTGTCTAAATACACTTTGATAGATATCTCAATTAATAGGATCAAGTATCCATTTAAGATTTGTGAAGTGATCCTCATAAAAATTTTGTTTCGTTAGATGTAGTTTTGTTGAATTGGAATGGCCATTATTTACAGGGTTGTAGATCCTCTATTAAGGATGATGTTTCTAGTAGGGTTTTTTTGTCCCCTAGATATCCATGTGCTTTAAAACCCTATATGTATATCGTGATATGAAATTTTTTAAGTGGTATTAGTCTAATAAAGTGTGTAACTATGATGAACCCCATCAATTTCATATTTTCTTCCTCTAGACTAGTCCTAATGAGAATGAACAATTGGATGATTGTTGTTAGTGGATGTAAATCTCGTGGAGTGATATCTCGTAGATGAGAATTACATTGAGACCTCAATGTGGATCTATGGATGGTAGTGGTTGATTACTTCAATACTCGAATTATTCAATATTTCTATCTAGATATTTTATTGTATGTATCACATTATGATTAAGATATATTACCAATCCCTTGGAGGACATGAATTTAGTGGATATTAGTTGGGTTTGATGGAATGAGGTGTTTACTAATGTGTATTTGGATAGAATTACCCTCCATTGAGATGGATGGATTATATTTTTAGTTTTCGGTGGGCTTGTATTTTTTCCCATTTTATGCATTCCAGTACTTTATATCATACTCTTTTTGTGGGATTATGGATATATGCATACATTTTTATTAGTTGTTTTACATTCCATCATTATATATGGTTGAAGATGTGAGTGTATATATCGGTACCTTAGCATAATGCCTCTCATGTGCATGTTATTCCTTCTTGGAACTAGTCTTCACACCCTTGACTATTTGTGGCCGGATTGGGGTAGTTATATGTCATATCACAGAGGTTTTCATCATAAAAAATTAACTACATTTTTTTCATGAATAAATTATATATGGGATGAATGGTTAGAAATATTGATATTTGGTACGTAATGGATTTATTTTTATCTATTATTGAAGGAAAATTAGTAATTAATTATGATCAAATAATGGATTTTAATTAAATAAATTCGACACAAAATAAATCATTCTACTGATTCTATATTGAGTATCCAAGTATTCATTTTAGTTATATATAATGTTTGAACATGATAAATTATATTCAAAAAATACATTGGGTTCATTGAAATATTTTAATCATCCTAAAACAAAATTATTGAACTCTAATATAAAACAAATAATTGTATTTTAATGTTGTCTGTTATATACGAATCAAATAATGAAATGTATTATTGGGATAACTAATGGGTGAGCTTTAATATTCGCAATGATATTAGTTGGGTTACACCATCATTTAGATTGAGGTAAAATAATAGGTTTGATATGGTAAATGGTTTTCTTTTATCCTAGTGATTATATTATGGCTTTCAGAATAACCAACCTTATTTCATATGATTGTATTAACTAGAATAGGTCTAGAAAGACATATAAGAAACTCTTCAATTGCTGGTTTAGGGGTTTTAAATATCCATAAAATACGTTTTTGTTTGTTTAAAAAATGAAGGTATAATTTTATGTTTAATTTTACAAAATAATAAAAAAGTTATTAATGAAATTATTATAAATAATTATTTTGTAGTTATTTAAATTAATGAATGTATTTTCAGGGATATAATATTATCATTTTGGAATTTATATTTAATTAGCTGAAAAATATGTGTAATAAAATATTATTATGTAATTTTTGTCCATTGAAATGTTTTATTAAAAAATATTATATTAATCGTTAGTTTTATTTTCTGTTATGTTCATTTTGATATTTTGCATTAATATTAAATAATATATTTTATAATGTTAATGATTAAATTTATCTACATATATATGAAATATTATTTCAATAAGGTGATGTTCAATGATATTATAGGAGATTAATCACAAAAGGATTTGGTGAATTAGATGGATGATATAAAATGTTAAATTATATTTTTATTAACCTTTTATTATGTTATATATTTTTTAGCTATGTGGAATTAAATTAATTAATGGTATTTATTTTATATAATAATTGTATTTATCGACAATTTAGTTCTATGTTATTACTAATCAATTATGACAAGATTATTTAATTAAATGTTGAAATAAATTTATTAGATGAGTAAATATTATTATAAATATTAAATAAAATATTTTATAATGATTGAATCATAAAATATAATGGCATTTAGAATATTTATGTCTCACTAATTTGTTTATAATGAATCGTAAATAATGTATATTTAAAAAATATAACCCATACTAAAATAATGGTATATTTGATATATATTTTTTGATGTTGTTTTTGTTGAAAAATTATTTATTGAATAAAGATCTTATGGTGGTAATATTGAAAATTTAAAATATGATGTAATTATTTTTAATAAGGTATAAATATGCAATTATTTTATTAAAAAAATTCGGGTGCACTATTTTACATTGGGAATCCAAAATATGGGTTATATTTTTATATATTTTGAGTTATTTTGTATTATTGTAATTATTTCCCCAATATTAATTATTTTGAAAAATATTTTCAATGTAGGAATCTCTTTAGAGGTATAAAATCCCTATTACTCAATTAAATACCTAATTTAGACAAATAAAATTATATTCATTTTTATTTATCTATTTCCATGGATAGCATTATATAAAAGATCAATAGAAAGATAATTTATAATATTTTGACTATATATATTTACAAATAGGTGTCACCGTCCAATTTTGGGTTATCAAGGGTAGATACACACAACATTTTCTCATCATTACTTTAGAATATTTAAACGTTTGATGGAAATTTTTTAAGGGATGGAATCTTTGCCCGCATGTTCAATGTCACCAAATAATTTGACTCAATGAATTTGGAATTCATCTTTAATGTTCTAATATAGGTTTCATTTTGTGGGAGCATCATTGAATATTTTTTATTCCTTTTCAAATGTGTTAACATTTTAGTCCATCTCAACAACTCTCCAAGGGGTTTTTCACCTTCTCATAAGGAATGAGGTAGGGGGATCCACACTTAGTGTTTATAATTATCAATTTTTTATGATTACATTATTAGTCTCAATCCAATGATAGTGGACAAAGAAATGATTAAAGTCATTCCAAATTTAATGGGATTTTATACACCATCTAATTTATCATATGTTGATAATATCATTCTCCTTTTTTAAAGGGGGTATAGAATTATCAAATGATTGATGTAATTGTTTTCTTTAATTAGATATCTTATTGAAGAATATTGTTAGATAAGGTAAATCTATTCATTAACTTATGAAGTTCATCAATCATTCTAGAAGATGGAATATTGTTATCTCATTGAATAATATAGAGGGATCACATCTATTTTCATAACTAGTGGTTCATCTTTTTTTTTGTAGAACGATGGTTTAATATTTTAATGATATATATTCTTATGATTTACACTTATAAAGGTAATTCTATTTCAAGGGTAGGGATGATCATTCTTTTCAAATGCATAATAACAGTAATGATTGATTATATATTGATAGTTTAAAAGTGTCTTTTTAATTTAATAAATACCTTGGACATTATAATTAGAATCACTGTGTGGATTAAGAGTATCATGGAGAAGAATATTAAACAATGGCTCAAAAACTGTATTGTAAACCCATTATTTCTAGTGATATGTGAATCAAAATTCATAAAGGCTGTAAAAATGAATTTGAAGCTTAATTTTTGGGGTATCTCGTTACTAACAATTCTGATAGTATTCATTTATTGAAATTTAGATTCATTAATAGAATTTAGATTTATTAATATATCTATATACAGTTATATATTAGGACTCCACAAAATAATATATTACAAATATCATGTTGTACTCAAATTTCATGACTGGACCAAGTCATTTCTCAATATGTGGCTAGTCAACTGGACAATCTCCTCTCTATCATGTTATACTTTGGGAAATTTTATGAATATTCTCTATTAGGTATTATTTACCATCCATTATATGATATATCCTCAACTACTACAACTTTATTCCCCATTATAACATTTTAGACTGTGAACTAGTGAAATGCAATTACTTTCCTATACAATTTTTTTTTGAAAAAATGGTATTTTTATTAATTGGATAAAATGTATGGATTAATTTTAAAAATATTATATCAATCCATCTATATCATACCTCATTTTGAATATTTATTATAATAGAGACCCTGACGATACATGTTTTCAACTTTTGGAATGGAACATTGTTCATCTTCTGAGCTATGTAACCCTAAAATTATTGATATTGATCACATTATCCATTATTTCACCTTTACTAGTACAATTTTTAATGAGAATTTATTTCTTATAGAGATTACTATTATTTTTTGCAATTTAATTAATTTCCATCTTTTTCACTTTTCTAAAATTACTAATTTTATGGAAATAAAAAATATACTCATTTCATTTTGTACTAAATTTTTGAACATGATATTAAATTCATGTGTAAATCCACTTATGATTTAAATAAACCCTCTATATAATTAACCCTTTCACACATGATTTGAAACATTATCGAATTCAATTCAATTCAATATGATTATGAAGATAACACATTCTATTATCACACTATTATTATAATAATAGAAATTGAAGTTAATTTAATGGTATAGATAGGTATAATGTGTATTATTTGGTATCTGTATCTAGTAATATGGTTGGGGATAAATTCTAATTATGCCTCCAATGTTATCCTTGAGGATTTAAAATTTGGTTATGTATTCAGGAACCACTTATAAGATGTCATTTTCAAATTTTTACATCATATAGATCTATTTTGGATTTGGATGCTGAGATGGAAGGAGTTATATATATTTTACATGTTACTGAGTATAATGTATGGATAAATTCATCGATACAATGAAACCAAACTATTGTTGTTCAAGATCTTTATTTTGGATAAATTCAATTATCTTAGAAACTCCCCTCTTAATGGATGGTTTGATTTAACTATTTACCTCTATCAACATGTATGTGACTAATATTTATTATGATAGAAATATTTTTACTAAAAAAAACCAAAAAGTAGTCTAATATTATTATTTCATGTAGTTTTATAGTTTTCTATAGGATATAGTTAATATCTCTATTTTATATTATAGTCAAATCCCTACCAATATACTCATGTATTATTTATTTCAATTTCATTTTTGGTCAGTGGTAGTTATCTATTTGACATAACATTCTTAATGATTTATTTTAATAATTCATGTGATTTAGAAATTATATTTTCTAAAATATATTTTTGAATTAAATATGGATAATGTATAACGTTTATGAAATTTATTTTTAATTTTTTTCATTTAATTACTTTAGTGACAAATATTTATTGTTGTGATTGAAATAATATTTTGGTTAATGGAATAATTATTTTTATCAAATATTATTTCTTATTATTATATTTTTTAGAAGATATTTAACAATGAATATAGAATTTATTATATCATGTGTAATTAAAAAGCTGTTATGATATTTTTATTAGTGGATATATTTTGTTATAAAATTTAATTATAATTTATTTAAGGGAAGTCATTCAATATGACATGATAGATGATTTGAATATCAATGTGCTACAAATAATTTCATTATCCAATAAATAATATATAGAGATTATATTTTGGTGGGTAAACAAATATTATTCAATGAATAGAAATATCAATTGGTACATGAGACATTAACATGGATGATATATTTATCTCATGTCATTTGAATATTATTATTATTATAATAATTATTTTGTGGTGGATGTTGGATGATTTAATAGAGGGATCATGTTATCACAATTAATAAAATATATTTTATTTATTTATTCAAATTTATAGTAATAGGTCATGTTTTTTAAATGGGATGTTTATTATTTTTTAGAATTATTTAATTTAATTATATTTAATATGAAAGGCTGTAATTTATTTAATAACAATGTGTTTTTCATCAATTATATCATAACAAAACCACATTCTTTATTCCATGTGGTTTTAATCAATAGAATTTGTGTGGAATATGAAAATTTGAATAATTTGTAATTAAAAATGATTATTTATGATTCAGGCGGAGAATTTTGAGCACTATAGAATTATTTTTCTATACTAGAAAATTATTTAAAATTTCATATTATCTATCTAAATGTCATACTTCTTATAATCCTATATATTTTTACAAAGGTTACAGTGATGTTTATTTTAGGAAAAATACAAGAGTAGTTTATGTTATTAATGTTTTAAAGATTATGAGGTTGGCGTATTATTTAAAAAGAAAAATGTTGTGGGAATATATTTTTTCTTATAATCATGGATCAAGTGGAATAATGTTTTCTTGGATCTATTGTATTAATTCGGGGGAAATTAAGGAGTATTTGTGTATTTTTTAAAATATAAAAATTAATTATTTCTTGGAGGTCGTATAATTATTTGAATACTTTATAAATATTCCATTCATTTAAAATAATTAAATAATAAATTTTAAACCAAATAAATTTTTTGATTTTTGATTCCAAATTTTTATGGTAACATGAATTTTGTTCTAGTTATAATTATGATATTATATTAACATATACTCATTTTTTATAATTTTATAAAATTTTCATAAAGTTCAAAAAATATTTTTGTATCTATTTAATTTCAAATTTATGAATAATATCATTATCTCATGAGTACCCTTCTATATTTATTATTTTATTTTTGTAAAATTAAAAGAATGAATATTATTTGAAGAGCGGATTTTATATTCTATCTTCTATTAAGTAGGTATAAAACTTATTTCTTACAGTTATGGATATATACTTATATAAAATTCTGGGATATTGTAATACCCTACATTGTTATGTTATCTATCTAAATGAATAATTTCCACATAGGTATCATGGTAGATAATAGGATGGTCACAAAAGTGAAAACAAGACTGATGAAAAATTAAATATGTGACCTAATCATCAACATTATCTTCGGGTTAAATTAAACTCCATTAATTAAAATCTATATAAGTATATTTATTAGACATCCTAACTACTAAAAAAATATCAAATTAAATATTTATGGTGAATCAAATGGATATCTAGGGCTAATGGGTTGTGGGGTATCTTTCAAATAGGTTGGGGATTTATAAAAGAAACTTTCTATCAATTCTTATTGAAATTTATTTCATTTTAACTAGATCATTGGTATTTAGTATATATTTTCTGATATTTTTATTACATGTCTCATACAAGAATTATAGTGTGAGTGAATCATTTATTATGGTATACAATGTAAAATTTCAGTCACATAATGTCCCTTGGAACCTTTTCCTTTAGTAGAGGGAATGCTTGGAGTAGCTTGAAAACACGAAAGTTAAGATCTCAATAATATATAGGGAAAGAAATTTTTTTACAGAATATATTTACAAAAGATATATTGAAGTGAGTGAATTCTTGATGTTTTTTTATTTTTAATAATTTGATGTATCTAAACTTATCAAATGTAAGGAGTGATATATTCTAAATTCTCCCCTAAACATTATTGTCATTACAATTAAATTTTATTTTAATTTATTATGTTATGTCTTATTACTCACCTATATCATCTTTAATTATTATTAACACCATTTCATACAATTTTATATATTTTTTATTAAAAATTACTATTTAAGTATTTATTAAAAATATTATATAATTTTATTGAAAAATATTATTAAAAACATGTTTATAGGCTTGGTAATACATGTAGAGATAGTGGTGAATAGTGATATATATGAGAGAATGTGTGCATGAATATTTCTTAATGAGAGAATTAAAATAATAATAATAAATTATTAATAAATGGAATGGTTGTAAAAATCATGGAAAATATAGTTCCCTTTTATTCAAAACCCTAGACCAGTAATACAAGGGACCATATCTATGATAAATAATCTACTTAATTATTAAATGATTATTTTAGTGTACATATATATTCTATTTTTTCTATTAATAATTTCGGAAATAAATTAATATTCATTTAATAAGGATATAGAAGACCCGTGATTAGTCAAATGAATTTCATTCTATAATAATGTTTAATAAAATTAAATAATTTTTTTTAAAAAAATACATTTAATTTAATCAACAAATAATTATTTTCAAAGTGGTATTGAATGAGTCGAAATTAATATTTTTAATTCAAATTTATCTTAACATCTAAAATTATGTTATATTATTATGGTGGTATCATATTTGGTGTAATTGTGGTAATTAGTTTATCTATTAAATGGTTATAAATGTGTATTTGTGTCTATGTATGTAGGTATTCAGATGATTTTTTATAGGTATTGAATATTATGATAAATATGTTGGGTAAATCAAATAGTGATGATAAAGAAGTGGTCATAAAGTAAGTGATTATTTCCACTTTTATTTTTATTGATAATTATTAGGATTATTTTTCATATTTATTATGGTGATATTATTGATTAATATAGGTGTTATAGTGTTCATTTTAATATTAATGTAGAATTATTTTATTTATACTAATGTGATATTTCATGTTTTATGTCATTACATTATTAATTTTCCTCTGACATCCATTGGAGTTATGTCTCCCAATTATCAATTAATTAGTAATATACCACGTGTAATGGAGTTAGGATAAAGAGTGAATACTAATGTTAAAACTTGAGAGGTTTTTTATGATTCTTATTATAAATAATTTTTATTATTTAAATAATTTTGATATTAATAATTCTTTAAAAAATATGTTTTTATTGAACATTTTTGAATTTATTTTTTATATTATTTGTGTGTTTTTCTATTTGACTTCCTTTTGGATTTCAATAATTTTTTGAAATTGATTAAATCAGGAAAAGCTGAGATAAAATTTATTATATATTATTGTGGTTATATTTCTCTTACATTAATATATTATGATTAATTTTTATTTGTAATTTCTTTTTTTTAATGTATAAATGAACGTTTATAATAGTATATCATATTCAGATAATGTATTTACTTTTAAAAGAGAATCCTACTAGGTAAAATGTACTCAACCAAATATTTTATTGATCTTTCATACATATAGATGTGGTGAAATTATCACTATTATTATTCAAGATGATAATGTATAAATTTATCCAATTTAAGGATAAGTTGAGGATGAAGATGGAGATGTATTATAGTGTTTTATTTACCACTTCAATAACTAATTTGTAATTTTTTATTATTTATATCAATGTATTATATATTAAGAGTTACATTGATATATTTTGTTAGTTTATATTTAATTATGGATTTGTGGGTTTTTATTTCCATCCATGATATTTCCTCTAATATAATATTTATACCTTTTTATACCTGTTTCAAACCCCTAACCTATTAGAGGGGAGATTAGGGTTAATATATCTAATTTTTTTCACATTCTATTCATGTTGTATTTGTTATAATCTGATTACATTGATGTTGTATCATGGAGGTTTATATGAATTTTGGAGTTGGAATATGTATGGAATGTGTCAATATCATGATGTGGTAAGATACATATACATAAAATTCAATGTAAAATAGGAATTTTAATTTTATGCTAATTATAAATAAATAGTTTATATACCTCCTATGAGGTAAACATTACTCAAGGGATCATGAATCATGTAGTTTCATGTAATTTATAGATATTTTATATCTTATTTTCTGGAGAAAATTTATTATTCTAGGAAATTTTTTCATTTAATATAGGAGAACAACACTATAGAGGTTTCATAATGGTTCATAATAGAATTAATCATTCCATGAATATTTTTATGTTGTAATGTGGTTATTTTGGTAATTAATTGAGATTATTCCATATTAAAATTTTGTTATAGTAGATTCCTTGGAGAATAATTTTCGATATCTTAATTATGTTTTGATGAAATTTTTAATGGGATATTCTATTATATGTGTATTATTTTATTTTTGTTTAATTACTTTGAAAATATTATCTTAGTTTTATGAAATTTAAATAATTTGTCAATATAGATTTATAAATGAATAATTTTCCATGGAATTTTATAATTTTGATTAAAAAGTTTTTATTATCATGGAGTGATAATTATTTACTATATAATATAGAAAAGAAGACGGGTAATTTTTTTAGAATGTTAAATATTATTTTTATATATCATTCACTCTAATTAAATTTCGTGAATCATTTATGGTAGTTATACTTTTTTAGGAATATTAAAAGTTGTAGAAACTAATCCGTGTAGATAAAAGGAAATGAGTTATCATTGGTTGAAGTTTTTTTGTTATTTTTGAGTGGTATATTATTTTATTGATTCGTAGTGAAAACCAGTGAGAATAATTTATTTTAATTCAATATGTAGAATTTATTTATCATGAATTTTTGATAATTTTATAATGATAATAATATATAATGCAAATATTCTAAGTAAAAAGAAAATTTATGCTAAATATATTTAGTGTTACTTCCAAGAATAGATTTTATATTTTATGGGTAAATTACTATTTATGAAATGAGATTAAGAGATAATCAATATATAGATGAATGTAGTTTAAAAATGATGAATTATTCTTGATAGTCTCATTAAGAACAAGTTATGGATTATAGAATTAATGTTGGTAGTTATGATTTATTTCTTTCTATTTTTTCATGTAGATGTTGGGGAAGATATTATTTTAATAATTATATGTAGTTGTGAGATTATAGAAAGAGTAGTTATTGATATTAAACCATTAGAGAACATATTTTATATTATTTTAATTGAAATAAAAATCTTTAGTATGTTTTTCCTTCAGTATAGGATAATCCTTAATAAATTACCAATACTGTGTGATAGGTGGATAGTTGAGGATGATCTAAAGTTATAAATAAGTGTTATGTTGATATGGTTATATAATATGTGGGTCTATAATTATTTTTACTAGGTAATGTTATCTATACCTAATGGTTTTTATGATATAACTTGTGAAATTTATTTACAAAATATTAATTTTGTTATTATAACATAAAATTTCAACTCAAAAATCACACTCTGAACTGAAATAACTACATTTTGTAATATTATATTTTTTAAATATTTTATTAATATTTACTAAGTATTATAGACATAGAATAATGAAATTCCCCAATAATTGTTTTATTAACAAAGTGAATAATTAAATAAGATGGTATATGATGAATGTTGGGAGATTCTATATTCCACCCTTTTTTTGGGTTCCACTACATATTCATTTGACCGAAATAACCCCCTCATAAAAAACTCACTTTTACTCTTCATAAAACATTCCCTCTATCATCCTCTCAGCATATACATCAATATTACCTTATAATAATTTCACTTGATTTGAGTCAAATTTAGGATCCTCTTATATAATTATGATTATAGTGTTGAGATGAAGGTAATACGCATCTTATTTCATAAATTTTATATGTTTTAAGGTACTATTTGGATAAACCCTTGAATATTAAATGTTATTTTAATTATTTTATAAAGATATATTTTTAATTCACTTAAGTGGTTAATAATTGATGTTAAATTTTTAACTATTATTGTGATGGATGACATCGATCATTACAACATGATTTCTTTTTTTACAGGACTAAATGATATTGAAATTATTTTTTAATATATGTTAGTCAACACAAATAATAAGAAATTATATAAAATCCTATATGTGGCTGTATTGGAATTTAAAACAAATACGGTTTCACCATTACCCAAATATAAATTATATTTTCCTATTTTAATCATTATTTAATTGTTAATATCTATAATAATCCAGAAGAATAATTATTTAGTAAATCAAAAATTAATTTAGTGATATGATAAATTTTAAATCCTTGACAAAAATTATTTATATTATTGATGATTTGTTTTATAAATTATATATATTTTCTAATATATATATTTTATTTTTAAAATCAATATTAATCCCTTGATAAATAATTTAGGGTTATCATTAAAATAGATAAACATTGGTACATGAGAAAGATATTTAAAATAAATTAATAACTCAAACATCATGATTGATTTTGATTATAGTATTTTTATGATTTCAACATGAATACATTATTAAATTTATATTGTGTTGTTAATTATATTTTATTGCTGATTATAATTGTATATGAAATGATTATTATTTATGTATATGAGTTGGTCTGTCCCTAATCATTTCTTGATTCCACTACATGATAATTGGTATACATAAACACATCTGATATGTTAAGTTGATAAGAAAAAGTGGTCTTGGTTATAGGTGGTCAGGAATGGAATGATTATTTAAAATAAAAAAATTACTTAGTTGTTTTCCCACTAATTAGATTAGTATAATAAACTATAACTTTTTTTTCCTTACACACAGGCTGGTATAACATGGAGGACTATGAAAAATTTTACCACCCCGTGTCAAACAACCTTGATGATTCTATCATATGTGAACTTAAATATTTTTCTTTAGGGTAAAACCATCAAGGATACACCCTATGGTGTTTTATTTTTTATATGGCCTCATGAGGTTGCACCACATTTATTTGTCTAGAAATGATTGAAAATGTTATGAACCCCATTTTTTTATATCATAGATTATTTAGTGATTTACATTGGTTAATTATTTTGGAGTGATGTACTATTTTATCAAAGTTTTAGGTTATTTTTTCAAGGTTATATTGTTAGATGTATTCACTCATCACCCATAAAAGTAAAACTTTTTTATATTACTAAATTATGGTAATGGTTCATTGTTAGGTTGTGATTGTCTATTGATTATTTTATACTAACACACAAAATTTTCACATCTACACACATGAAGAAATTATTTACATATAGGTATAATGAAAAATTAATTTTCCATGTTTTATGAGTGGGTTTATTTTTATAAGAGACTATGTGATTACTTCCTTTTCTCTTTTAGGTATTTTTATTAATATTTTTATTTTTATCTAGAAGTTGATTGATTATAAATATATTAATTTTAATGGTGCATATTCAATGTTTTATGGAATTAATTAATTTACCATATATTATATCCCTAATAATAAATGTGTGAATTTTTATATATTTGAGTTATATTCTCTCACTAAGAATAATTAATGGAAGGATTATACTATGATTTATGTGTTCAATATGAATAAATGGGAGAATGTTTGTTTTTTATCCCTCATGTTTTGGTATGTATGAGTTTTATATACCTTATAAACAAATTATAGAATATAATCAAGACAATATGAGTGTATTTTAAGGAATAATTATCCCTCAATAGTTATATTTTTAACATATGTTTAATTTTCTATCTATAGTGATCAAAAAATGTGGTTGATAGATTGTGACAAACTTCCTTGGGAAATTATATTTATTCATAAAGACTACTAATATATTAATTTTAATGTATTGTGTTTTTATTGATATAGTTTAAGTTAGACATCGAGAAACTATGAGTATTTTAGTTTATTTTTATTATTGGAGTGGTTATAGGAGTCTCAATGTTATATTTAATGAACACGGTTTACAATAGATGAATCTGTATGTAAGAATATTTCCATTATAACCCCTTTGATAGTACACTATATGTCTACTGGGTAAGGAAATGGATGATATCTTCCCTACTAATATCCTAGAGGATGGGAACCAAGACCTAATTAGGTCCCCCTTTAGTTATAGTTTGAGCTACAAGTGTTTTGGTGGGATTCTATAAGTTTTACTAAATTTTATTTTGTGTAATTAATTAATTAATTAAAAGTAATAAATTGGTATAGGGACTCTACTCAATATAGTATGAAAAAAAATACTCCCATATATGTTCTTCTCCTTAAGAGGAGATTCTTTCCATCTTGTCCCCAGTCACCATGTCGTCTAACGCTTAAAGTCACTACATATGAGGATCATCATGAATCATTACATATTCCCAGTTTTATAGAAATTGTGTAGGGTTTTAACTAAAATAACTATTTGAAGGATTTATATCTGGATTATTTATATCTTTTTAATTAGCCCAAATCATGATATAGTTATAAAAAATCATGCTCTTACTAGTTCTAGGTCGATGGTTCATTGATATTTTCTTTTTTATATGATTTTATATATTGTTTGATTTAATAGTGTGGGTATACTATTTTATATTAATAGTAAAAAAAATACATGTGGTTTTAATGGTTTTAGTGGTTTTCTAGGGGTAGTTTCATGTGGTTAATGACTCATTATAATCGTGTATTTTTTACTAGTTTTGGGGCGCACTTGAAAGGTTTCCACATGTGGTTATATAATTATTAAGTGGATCTATTTCTTGATATATTGACTTAGGAATGTGATGAGTTTTAATTATTTTTCTACATGGTGATGTTATTCTTCCTAATGAATCGATTGGGATATCTCATTTGCCACTAGTGGGGAAACAAAGGTTTGTTGAGTTGTGGATGTAATATAATGGTGATGTTTCTCACCATGGTGTCAAGTCTATTGGGGTCATGTGAACAGGGTGGGACCAAAAATATGGTGTTTACAATGGAATTATTTTAATTATACTCAATATATAAGCAATTTAGGGAGATGATGTCGACTATTTAATGATCTGTGAGATACTTTATATATGTAGTCATAATAATTGAGGGGTGATGGGGATCACTATTTGGGTTGAGTTTCTCATCTTATGTGTGAAACCCATTAGGGAAAATAATTCAATTTTAGTAAATGATACTTAGTATTATTGTTGTATTAATGATACTTATAGTAAATTATAATGATTTTTCCCTATTTATTGTAACATATTAGGGGTCCTTGAGTACCTATAATTGTTTACATATGATGGGTGTTCCATCCCACTCAAAAAAATATACATTGTAGATTGGGATCTCACTATGTCTTGATGAGAATAGAGAAGAGTGATATATATTTACTGTATTTGTTTCTTTACATTCCAATTTTCTTCCACCCATATATGTGTTTATATTGTTTAGATACTGTTGGTGGTGTCCCTTTCTGTTTATACTCCAATCCTACACAAGCTCTCTATAACAGATATTGAAATTATTACTCATAAATAATAAAATATTATCGGTCATCTGATTAGTGTGAAACTAGATACACATGAAATGAATACATGATTATTACATTTATAGATTTTAGGGATGGGATTGGTGGATCCTTTGTACCGAACTGGAGTTTTTTTTTGTTTCTTTGAACCTTTCAGTATAATATCAACCTATATGTGATCTTATTTATTTTTTTATATATTATATGGAATTATAGATATTCATTTTTTATACCATGTGATATATTTCAAGTTATATTATTTACATTATTTCATGTTTATTTTTATAGTTTTTTTCTTCAAATATTTATTATAGTAATTTATATCATAGGTTATACTCTCCCCATGAACACTACATAGATCCTCATAGATAGTAAAAATAATACAACATTCTGGTTGGTGATTCCAAGGTCTCTGGATGTCATGATTTGGTATTATTTAGGTGTTCTAGGTTAGAGAGTTGACAAACCTGTACCAGACTGGGTTGTTGAAAATTGTGTCAAGCGAGTTATTATATTGTAATTTGGAATGGACAGATATCTCATTATTATAGTATATAAATTGAAACTCACCAAATTCAAGTTAATATAAAAATTCCCTTAAAATAGAACAATATTTATGGGGTTCATATGTTTTTATTTTTATTTTTTTATTATTTTTTGTGACTTTTGTTTATGAAATGTATTTTAATATTTATTTGGTTTTATGATTGACTCTTGGCATATAGTAGAATGTAGGTGTGGGTGTACATGCATAAGTATAGGAATTTAGGACTTAAATAATTTTTTTTACCGGGTTATGTGGTTCTATAATAAGATAATTTAGTAATATAATATTTTAACAAAAAGATATATTGTGTTTTTATTTGTATCTTCTTTTAATAATTTTACATAGATGAAATCGGTTCTGGATTCCTATTATTACTGTGTATGAAAATATTACTTGTGTGAGGTGTGTCGTACTTGATCTAGAAAAGGATAGGTGGAATAATAATGCAATATGTTAAGATACCTGTTTACATTTAGATAGTGGTAAGGGATATTAGAATTTACTATTTGTTATAAATTTCTTTATTTGGGGTATTTGGAATTTTCTCTATGTATTGATAATGGAGTTAGATTTTTAGATATTCAACCTTGACGGACTCTATTGGTGATTATGGAGGTCAGAAAGGATACTATTCTATGGTATATTCCCATTAGCAACTATAAGTGTGTAAATGTTATCCCATCGAGGCATGTACCAGTTAAGTCCCATGAGGGGGAATAAAAATGAGAAATATTTAAAGGGTGCACGGTAGCCCGAGCATCTGTATGATCTTGGAAGAAAGTTTCATGATTATCTAGGGGAGAGTCTAATACATTTTATTAAAATAAAACTAGTGGACTCCGGGATTTGAGAAATAGACAATATATCTGATCATGTAGTTTCAATCTCAACATCCTCCCTTATTTTAGTAAGATGCTACATCCCATATAGATGAGTTTTAGATAGGATCTATTTAGAACATATATGATTATATTTATATTCTCTAAAGTAAAAGGTTTAATTTAGAGAAATTCATGCTCATGGGACTAATAGTACAAAGGTGGGATTTACCGGTGTAGGTTTGAATACATAAGGTTATTCCATAAAAATATATAAAGGGAGATTCTATGGGAATTTTTCTTATAATATGATGAGGGTGGATTGATCCCATGAGATCATAAATTTGAAATAGTGGGATAAATACCAAATGAATTATGTTTCATATTTCATATATTTTATTCATTTTATACTAAAATTTTTATGTAGGTAACAATTATTTGAGGATGGGCTTCAGTATACTATCAGGGTACAGGTCAATATTTTTAAGTTAATCAAATTTTTCGAGTCATTGAAATAAGAACTAATAGAAGGTATAATATTGAATGATTTATATATACTAATCCAGATCCCTGCTTTTGATGAGGATTTTAGTGGAGAATGATGATATTAAATGTGGGGATTGAGGTATTGTATTAGGGTGGTCAGATCCAAACAATCACTTTTTAACATCGAGTGGGTCATCTTTCATGTGATATAAGTTTTGAAAAATAAGGAATATTTAGAACTTATGTGATTGGACACGTATAGTGTATCGTAAATTGGACTAATTTGACATTTGGAGAGTTTTTTCTAAAAAAATTTATAATATTGTTGATATTTTGGATATGATCAGACTCAGGCATCTGAGGTTGGTCCGTGAGTAGGGTTCATAAGAAATAGTTTGATTTTATGCGTTTTTGTGGGTTATAGATGGGTATATAGTGATAATTAAGGTCATAAGTGGCCAATATAGTGTGTGGCTCGTTTAGGAGGTCAAGAATCTAGATTTCAAGCTTCTGGTCAGCATAATGTGATTGAGATAAGTGTTTCTAAGCTAACCATATAGACTAATATTGTTAATGAAATTGTATGGTCATTTTGATTTGGTTTTTCCTGATGGGTAATGTTTTATGGAGTTATTTATGAATAAATGGACCGATTAAGTGATATTTAGGTTATGAGAATTGGGTAGGGTGCAATGTGAGCATTTTTGGATAATGGGTATTTGTGTAGTTCTGGATGATGGTTTGGAACAATAAAATCATGGTGTCTGGTAGCTTGGTTTTAGTGAAACTAGTTATTTGATTCCTATGGTGGTAAGTAACAATAATTGGAATTATAATTTTTTTAGTTTTGATAATTGTGAATTAATTAATGTTGTTAGCAAAATCATAGTTTACTATGAATATTTTACCAGGACTCTCAGGTTTCGATTGAGTTTGGTTAGTGTGTGTATAGATATATTCTTGAGTTTAGTTAATATATGTTGTGGATTTTTTAATAATTCAGATGTTTAGTTTACGTGTTATGGGTTCATCACTATTCTGAATGTATTTATTCTAGCTTATTTTTGTTTTTGGAATGGTTGGAAGAGGATTAGAGTTGGGCTTCCAAAAAATGGTTTTGCTATTGAGTAATATGGATGTTATAAAATTACTACATGAACCTTGATAAGAGGCCATTATTATTTCAGTGTACAAGGAAGTTTCCATATGTCATACTGATAAAACTTTGGTGGAGGGGTTTCACTTCCCAAGTGGGTGCCACTAGACTTTTGGTAGGAACCATCATAGTTTTTGTTGGATAATATATGTTCTTACATATTTTTTAAAATTAATTAGTGAAATAATGTATATAAATGATAAAATGAAAGGTAATTTTATTTATAATGGCCAACCCCCCCCCCCCCCCCCCGCCAAATTTATGCATTCCTCTTATCTAAGAGGGAATTATTCACATTTGATCCTTTTTTTCATGTCATATGTCATATGGAGTATCCACCAATGAGGAACTTCATCCATCATTATCTGTTTCAGGTTTTATTTATGTTGTAATAGATTTTGTCTTAATTAATTATTTTTTTGTATATTTTTAGATATTAAAAATTCCATCCTCCTTAGGTAAAATCAGGATTTGGAATAAGAAAATCATGATTCTCTAGTTCAAGGCATGTGGTTCCAAGATACATCTACTATTTACAATATTTAATGAATCACGTGCATTGGAACATTGGTTTGTGAGATTGGGAATATAACTACTTATAGTTTTTCTTTTTTGAGGGTGATCTATAGAAGTAATTACAAGTGATTAATGATTTGATATTTTTCTTATATGGAAAATTATTGGTAAATATATTTGAGTACTTCTTTAAATGTTGTTATATAAGGTTGAATGATGATTGATGGGTCATGTTACTTAATGGCGTTCATTGGGATCATGAGGTGTGTGACTCATGTGGAAATATAATGATGTGATTCTCTAACAACATTTGATTTCGATATCTCATTCACCCATGGTGTGGTGATATAGGTTCACATAATTTTATCCATATAATGGTAGTGATGGAACTACCCATGTGGCTATGGTTTTTAAGGTATTCTAAAAAATTTATTTTCATGAAGTGGTGATAACCACTAGATTATTAATAGTATTATTCTTAGATGAGTGGATTTGAGTAATCATGTTTATAATTGAATAATTGTAGGGATACATTGTGATTGTTATGGGGGGAATTAAGGGATGATGGTAATAGTTAGTTTGAAGAGTGAAACTCACCTTATGTGTAAAATAAATCAAGAACCTTTTGATATGATTAGTAATGGTATATTCGTCTCATGTTTATTGATGTGGTCTTTATGTGTGGTTTCAAGGAATTAGATCGAATGAGTAGAATTTATATGAAGTCATTAAGTTTCTATCAGTGTGTAAATATCGTGGGTGAGTCATCCCAAAAAAAATTGTAAATTTTAGATAGTGTGATTACTTTTTCCTGAAGGGAATGAATTAGAGTGAGATATATTTATTGTATTAGTTTTTTTACATTTAAAATTTCATTCACCCATATACTAATTGATATTATCAAGGAAAACTATTTACGTTTTCAATAGGATTGTATACTCATGCCATTGATTTTCCCTCTATGAAATATATATATTTCATTACTTATGTTGTATATAAGGGAAGAGGACATATGATTGCTTCGTAATTATCTAGAGTTGTGGTGACGCACATTTATTATATTGATGAATTTTAATATAGGACCAAATAGACCTCATTTCTAAAATCAATATTTTAACAATTAATTTTTAACTCAAAGTCCATAATAGACTGATGGGTGATCTAATTTTATTTTTTATGTCATGTTTAAAAATATTTCTATTCATATTTCATATGTGGTCATAGATTTCAGATTTTTTTGTTAATGTTATGTCATGTCAGTTGTTTATGTGTTATAATACTTCTACTTCTTGATGAAATCTTACTATAATGGTATATTTTTCCAATGTTCACTCCGCAGACCCTCTCTACTAGACAGAATCCCTTGGAATATGGGATTCATTTATAAGGTTTATGGAACATTATTTTGGGTTTTATTAAATAAATTCTAGCCAGGAAGGCTATGAAAATTCTCTATGGATGTTGTTTTTTTTTCATTATGATTATCAACGGGTTACTAAGGATTAAACATCAATTTTTATAAGAAATTAAATACATTTAAAACCACAAAATCACAAAACATTGAATCAAAAACCATATATAAGGTAATATATGTTCATTCAATATGCCTTTCTCCATAAGTGGTCACTACTAATATCATTAATCGTAGTTTCCATTGAATATCATTGAGGATTAATAAATAAACTAATTCCATCATTGTGTATCTATGGGTTGATTTAAATAATTTTATTCTCATATGGGATTCTCTAAACTTACATGAAATGGTAATATTTTATGGAGGATAAATAGAGAGAGGTAATAGAGATTATAGGTATGGAGATAATTAGAAGAGACTTTCTCCATGGTTACACTATGTGAATTGAAATTGTCTCATTATATATACTTTGATGATAATCCTCAAGTATTTATTCATTTATTAAAAGATTAATGATGTATTAGTAAATTATCAATTGGTTATGACTCCTTAAAGCCCTTCGACAGTAAAAACTATTCTATAAGTTTCTTGTAAAAATATAATAATGATGCTTCATTGAATGGTGGATTCAAATAAATTTATTTATTATTCGTTTACCATATAATCATGGGGTGATATGTTAATCAAACAATAATTGTATACCTTAAAAGATAACATCATACCTTATAATATAATTTGTTAGGGAAGATGTGTCTTATAACAACTCAATATAATAATAAATTATATACCCAAATAGAATGCTACATGTATGGATATTATACTATAAAATAATTCATACCATCGCATATTCTCTGACCAATATACATTATAAGAATAAAGAATTTAAATCATATCACCATTAATCTCCCACATGAAACAAATGTTGATAAACTCTATTTCATTTCGACATAAATTTTACCATATATATTAACTTCAAAAACCATATCCCAAAACCCGATTTTTGATAATTAAAAAAATATAAATTGGAAAACTTGAATAAAATTTCCTATGTATCATTTCATATAAAATAGTTTATAAATATAAAACCAAAACTAGGTTTTACAATACTATAAACATTTTAAAGTAACTAATTAAATTTTATAAAACTCAATCCCTATTTAGTCAAGTTATTTTTTTACCCTATATTTATTTTTTTATTATTTACAGTAGATATAAATTACAAAATTCATAAATATAAAAAAATATAAGACTGTATAATATCATCATTTTTACTCAAGATACAAATGTATTTAATGTGAACTCTATCAGAAACATGTGTCTTTATACTTTTTCTCACAGACTGTATTATATAAAATTATTAATATTTATATAATCAATTTTTTCCAAACAATTAGTGGCCATATGATATAGAGGATGAAAATCAAATATAGACTCCTTAATAATTCATTATTCTATGAGTGTACACTAATCTGGTGGATGTATACATCACATTTCATTTATATAATATAATACGATCATGAAATCCCCCCCACCTAAACAGATAGTCACATCATATGAAATTTAATAATGAATAACCATGAAATTCCTCCCTTCTTCCCAATCTATGGACTAAATGTCAAACACTTCATATGAGAGGAAAATCTCATCTTACTTAATCTCTAACCAATAGAATTATCTATAACATTCACAACCAACTTTGAATAGCTACGACTTATGGATTACATTGTAAATATATCAACGTATACTTATTCTCAGGATAGATAACTATTCAAACTCATGTATGGGGATTCAATATGAAACATGCATCTATATCATTGAAAAATAAAAAGTTTATGAAAATTCATGTGGTATACATAGTGGGATATCCAGTACACAAAATCACTTTTTTTCTCATGAACAGATTCCAGAAAATTATATGAAATCATACCCCAGATAGCTATAATATATCATCACAACCTATAATACATCATAAAGAAGATCAATTAAGGATAATTCAATGTAATACATTGAGAAGTCAATTATAATTTCACTCTGTATAGTATATATAGCCAATGTGAAATGTTTATAAAATGGAGACATAATTTATTATAATATGATATAATTCATATTCTTATAAACTTTTAAAAATACTAAAAAATACATAATTTCCCATTAAACCATGTCATATATTAAATTCCATTAGAGATTACTTATTTTTTCCACTCATTATGGATTTTA
The DNA here is from genome assembly GCA_963277665.1 of Viscum album. Lineage (NCBI taxonomy): Eukaryota > Viridiplantae > Streptophyta > Magnoliopsida > Santalales > Viscaceae > Viscum > Viscum album. The sequence goes on from OY728131.1 coordinate 1,872,664,627, forward strand.
TTAAAATAAATACATCTATATATAATTTAGTATATATATTTATATAATCATTGGATAAAACCCTCATTCTAATATATTTAGTGTGTAAAAACATTGAATAATATTTTTTGAATAATGGAGTTACTTATGAATCATATTTCTAGTAACACTTTTCAAAATTATACGAACTCCTGAACATAATAACATTAAATTGTATGATGTTAATAACTTATTTATCAAACATTGAATTTTTTTTCGTAATGATCATAATTATTGGAAATTTTCACTCAAAATATTCTTTAAGATCAATTTACTTATTAAATGTAACACATTAAATTAATTTATTTTCTAATTCATCATAAAATATTTATTATATAAATTCACATTCAGGTTATATTTTGACTATTTTAATATTTTATGTGTAATTTTTTAACAATTATTACTCCAAACATACCCCCTAAAGCCTCTTAGAAAATATTATCTTCTTAGTACACAATATCTTTTATGTTCGGGAAATAATAATTATTTCAAATTTTGAGAATATTTAAAAAAAAATAGTTGAATTCATATATTATATAGTATTTTATGCAATTGAATCATTTATCTGAAAAGAATAAATTATTATTTGTAATATTTCCATTTTATCTAGTAGGATATCATTCACTCATATTTTAAAAAATATCTCATTTAATATTTTTCAATATATATTAAACACCTTTTATTTTTATCTTATTTTAAATAATATTGAAGAATTGGATGTAACCAAAACTATGTGTATATACATCATATAATTTTTTTTTCATATACAATGTTTTTAATAAATATCTTTTAATATCATGTAAAATAAATAAGATAAAAAATACACATAATTTATTTAGATCCATCTGAACATCATGTAATCATTTCCATTAAATTTATTAATGTAGAAACTATTTATTTTATCTCATTTAATTAACCATTTTCATTTCCATTTTAAAAAAAATTACACGAACCATCAATTCATTCCTTAATTTTAAACTCTTTTATATGTAGTATTTTTAAAATTATACATTCATTATTATATCAACATTAATATAAAATTATTTATTTCTATAACATTGACACTTAACATGGAATTTCCAAGTATTTTATCATTCCATTTTATTTTCCCTAAATAGTTCTATCCTTTTTATGATTTTATCCTCTATTCTAGAAAAAACATTAGGTTTCAGTGACGAAGGAAGACTATTATACAAATCCAATATTATCTTTTTAACTTAAACCTTTACCTTTTAGAAAAATCTAAACAATACCAACGCCTATAACTCACATTTCATGCTCATATATTCAAAAAAAATTTGAAAAAATATGTAAAAAATTTATTATACTGTTTGTAATTGTCGAATTATTTCAAAATCTAGGAAAAAATGAATAATATTTCTAGATAAGGCCATGGAGGACATATTTAGTATGTCAAAGTCATTAAAATATCTTATTTTATTATATGAGTGGATACTAATTTTATATAGGTTAATTTTCATTTAATTTATTTGGGGACATTAATGAAATAATTATACATCCTGTAAGAATAAATATTCAATTTTTAAAATATATAAATATTTTATTCCTCAATAAGGCGTCACTCTAAAACATGTAATTTCTATTCTTGATTGTGAAAAATTATAATGTTATTATATACCATGTAGAAAATTGATTCGATTATGATTTTCCTTACAAAATATTGATTTAAATGTTATGTTTGATCATTATGGTTCCATTAATCTACATAAAAATATTTTATAATAATATTATCATATTTTTTTAAATATGTAATAAGGGATTTTATTAAAACATCTCACAATAAAATTAAAAACCCTTTTAAAGTAATCATATCCATTAGTGGAACATGATTTATATTAATCTAATAAATGATTCAAATTTAGAACTCCTCTAGCAAATTTTCAAAATTTGTAGTTCTTCATTCCAATCACATCATAAATGCCTCTTATATTTTTAGGAAAATAACCCTTTTGTGTAATCTAATAAATGGAATTAAATTATATTTCCATAATATTATTACTCTTATAGATTCCTTTTTATGTATATCCCAAATAAAATTAAAAAAGGAATTAGAAATATTATTTTAACCCAATTATATGACTTCCTTACACCAAATTATCTTAAGGAACCCAATATTGGTGAAACCTTCCTGGTTCAATGATTGGGTTCTTGAAAAGTGTTTTCATTGGAAGTAATTTAATACATAGTATTTTGGGATGGATTTTTCTCAGAATATTATATTAACTAGTAACTTTATATGTTTCATGATTATAATTATTTAGTTTAAAATATTATAACTTCCATAAAATTAACATTTTCAAACCATATGGATGTTTAACTCCTTACACAACTCATTGATTATGTAACTAAACCAAATTATATTGAAACTCTATTCACAAATATCCAAAATCATCTCATTTATAAGGTATGTGAAATCATATCATGAAATTTCTTAAAGTTATATTAAATCAACCATCTCCTTATGATTATTCTATGATTGGAATGTAACTATCCCAAAATATTTATGATATGTTATATGCCTCCAAGAAAATGAAAATTCTTGACCCTAATTACTTTTACCTTAGGTTAATTTAATCAAGATATACCTCAATTACTTCGTAATTTTACACACCAAATCTCATTAAACTATAACAAACCTATAAATTCAATCATATATCCAAATAAAATTAAATGTTAAGGTAGAGGAAATATATAATCATCTACCTTATTCAACCCATAATTATAATTATAATAACATGGATATAATTTTCACAGCTTCACAATATCATTTAGATTTTATGTGATCTAAAATTATAAAAAACCCTTATATATATAATACCTAAAATACCATTTGGACACTTCCACCCAATGTTCATTCTATCTTTCCTGCTCATATTAATGAACTATGAGAAATATTTGAAAATATGGGTTGTGAAAAAATATATTAGTAAGGGATATAAAACTAAAAAAAACTCATTAGTAAATATAAGAAATCCTAGAAATAGTTAGATGTTTTTCATTTTTTGGATATAAACATTGATCTAAATTAATCATTTAAATTCCTAAGAAATAAATGTTTTAAAATATTTTAAAACATATCTCATATGAAATTATAAAGGCAAAATCATAGTCATGATGATTTTTTTGAACATGGGAATCATGAAAACAGTTTATTGAAAAAACAATTTCACCATTAAAAGGGTTATGAAATTACATTAACCATAATATGATTATCATACCTTATAAAATTAACGAATTCAATAAAAAAAATTAGAGGGAACAGATAATAAATATAGGTACCTTGGAAAATTTTATTAAAAGTAATTATTTATATAAAATAACAATCATGGTTAATTCAAATATAACCTATAGGAGTATCTTTATTCTTATTAATTATATCACTTTACAAATTTCTTTGGAGATATATATCAGTCACACCAATAATATGGAGATATATCAAGTTCACTTATCATCATAAACAATGTTCAAGGAACATGAAACAAATTAAACCCATATAGCCTTGAAATTTCATCACAAAACAACCTAAATTATTATGTTTAATACATATACATAATTTTTTTTACTTTTTATAGACATAAGGATAAAAAAAATTCGTAATCTGAAAACTATTAAAAGATAAGATTACCAAAAAATGGAAATGTGATATTTTATGAAATCCCATGGAAATATATAGATTAATATAATTAAATTGTAATAGTCATGAATGTAGGAAATTATACTCATTCTATATTTATTAAAAAAAATTCTTTTTATTACTTTGGTAAAAAGATTCAAATATGGTCCACATGATAAACATTAAGAAGAATCTTTTTTTAAAACCATTATTTAAATTAAAATTTTATATAAAATGTAATTTAAATATATATTATGTATAAATTTTTTCATTCTTCAGACAAATAGAAGAAGCATGAACTAATAAAATTTAATTTATTGAAATTCAATAAAAAATGTTTTATAGAAAAATATATTACAGTAATTCTTTCCTAGCTTCATTAATTCTCTACCTCTTTAATAATAGAATTATATTTTATTTATACTTTCATAATGGTCTTAATAATTTTAATTCCATTATAATTATTCATTTTATGTGTATGTTTTATTTACTAACTAAATAAATCATGTTTTTGTCAAATGATTTTTAGAATTTTGGTTCATAAGTTAAAAATAAAAACGGTTGGTTGAATGTGGTCATAGAGATCATGGTTCTATAATATCAAAAAATATAAACCATGAATTTTTTTAAATATTATAATTTAATAGTATTTTTAGAACCATCCATGAAAATTGTACATGAAAAATGAGTCATACCACTTCATATAGGTGGTAGTACACATTTATGCATGAGAAATGTTTTCATTTTTAACATATATATGTGTAAGAATGCAGGGAATAGTTTATATATATTAAATAAAAATTATGCTATAAATAATATATATATATATATATATATATATAAATGTTACCATAATTTTATAAATTCATAAATTATGTTTATCAAAAATGTAATACATCAATTTGTGGATGTAGTATCTCTCATTTGTGCATGAGTAATGTTTTCATTTACCATGGGAGGGGGGAAGGTGAAAATGGTTACTGTAAATAATAGAATAAAGCATAATTATATATAATATACTTATGATATTATTTTATATTTTTTAAAGAATATTTATAGGTGTTGGATGAATAAATAAACACAAAACCACCTAGTTCAGAGTCATACCTCTTATTTGAGTAACCACCTATGGAATACACGTTAATCCTTCTATGTTGGTAATTTTGAGAAAATAAAACCCCTAAGACATGGAGAGTAGGGCTAGGAAGATAATTAGATAGATATTGGTTTTTCTAAACGTTACAATTGTGGTGAATATTATTTGAGAAGAGGTTCCCTTTTAAAGGTGAGGTGGGTGGAAATATTTTAAATACATTACATATTGAATTAAAATTTGTCTATAAATCCAGTAAAATCGAACTAAATTAATTTTTCATTGATGAAAATAATTACTATTTGGAAATAATTTCTACGAATAAATTTTTTAAATAATCATGTTTCATTTAAAATGTATTATTTTATTTAACATCACTCATTAACCTTCATTATTCATTATAATTGTAACAATAATTTCAATCATTATTGGTCATGAATGTAATTATAAAAATAAAAAGTATCCCATAAATAAATTTTAAATATATGATCTAAAATATATGATAATTTTTTTATTAATATAGGATTTTTTTATTTTCTAATGATTTGAAAATAATTTATAAACATTAAATAAAATTTTAATCCATTTTATGGACTATTCAAAAATTTAACTTTAAAGACATCAAGTAAAAAATAGAATTAGAATATAAACTCATTAAAATACAATTACACATTATAATTATCCAATAAATTCATGTAATGGTAAAATTAATTCAATACATATTTCTTATAAGGATATTACAATAATTCAATTGTTTTTCTAGTTCTTGCATAAGCAGAATTTCTGCATTGCGTACAAATTCAATGTTATTAAACCATCAAAAATATTATAAATAATGTAAATATAGATTATTATTATTAATAATTTATAGAATATATATTCAATCATTTATCATATATATCTAAATCAATAAAATGATAATATAATATATTAGAGAGATTGATATTTTGTAATTACTATTATCATAAAATATTATAATGGTTGTAATCAAAGGAATGTGCCAAAAAATTTACATATTTTCTATTCATGTTTGATAATTTTCTAAATAATACAATACAATTATAATTAATATGATAATTTTTGAACATATAAGAATGTTTTAGCCTTAATTAACTAAATTTACCCTTGATCACAATGAAAACATTTTTCTATGGTTACGATTTATTGCGACCAAAAAATAACTTAACTACATCACTATATTTAAAACATCTGTTTCAAAACAATAAATATGTTTTTAATTATTAAATTTATAGAAGTTCAAGAAATTACATTTATTATTTGTTTTAAACCTCAATTATAAACTATTTTTATAAAAATAGTTGATTTAAGCATTAAATGATTTTATATAAAAATAATTTGTAATATTGATTCAAATATAATAAGTTGAATTAAGATTAATAACATAAAACCTATATGGATTAAAAAATAAAAAACAAAAAACAAAATTTAAATAAAATAGATTAAATGATAAAAAGGAATGTTTTTTGCAAAAGTGGTATTTTCAGTATTCATTAACAAAATCCCAGTTTTGTGATAAAATCTAAAATGACTATCCTAATAATATTTTTAAATGATTATTTTAAAAATGAATTTCATTTTACCAATTAAAATTTTTAATAGTGGAATAAATTGATCAAAATATACATGCATGCAATTTAATAAAAACAAATTTGAAAAAAAAAACATTTTGAAGAATAAGATGAATTTTTATAAATTTTTTATCTTGGAAGCACCATTATATGATTTTTAACTAACCTAATATATCTTATGAATTAATCAGTAAATGTTTATTAAAGAAAACATCCAAAAATTATTTTAATAATTTGGTTACTCCTATTAATACACAAAAAACCAATAATGATTTTATAAGAATCTCATTTAAATAACAATATATAAATATTACATCACATCTCATTTTAATATCATTATTGCGTGTGGTACATGAAATCATACATACTATTGTTTTTAAACCAAAATATTAGAATATTACATTATCCATTACCTAAATAAATCGTGCCTTTAAATTTTTAATTTAATTATGTCAAAGTTAATTTATAATAATATTCTAATAATACCAAATATAAATTTTTTAGTGATATTTAATTTCTTGATCAATAAGGGGAAAATTATTATTTCACAAAATAATGTATCGTTATTTTTCACATAAATTCATATGAGTTTATATAAGTGTAGATTGAAAGATAACTTTTAATTTATGTATTAGTGTAAATATATTTAAGAAATTATTTTACAATTGAGAGATATATATAAAGATAAAAATAGGAAGTTGATGTATTCCACTTAATAAGTGGAATTTAATCCTTCATTTATGATTTGATCAGTTTCCAATTTTATCTCATCACTTATTCCATGTAATTAATATTTATGATAAACTTTTCATGACAAAATGAATAAAAATAAATTTTAATGGATCACAATATCCATTAATGGATGAAATGTTATTCCTCTAACTTATATCCATTAACCAAAAGTAAAAATGTTTATCACATGTAAAGATAATATTCAATCTGAAGAAATACTTCATTAATATAAAAATCCTCAATAATAACTCAAAAAGTTCATCTCAAATCTTTACATAAATAAATAACCAGAAAACTCTTCAAAATATTTCAAACCAAAACTAAATCTAAAATATTAAAATGATTTGATAACATATTATTCCAAGTTAAAAATAACATTTTTGTTCAAATAGTATTAGTCATTCCTAATTTCGCAAACCCAAAATTTATATTCAATAATCACATAATCTCTAATATATGCAAATCTTTTACATTTATAACTTGAATCACAATAAATATAGAATGAATTCATATGTTCTTCCAAAATACCGTTTAACATTTAATTATCATAATGAAATATCATCTGAAATATCATTGGAAATCATAATCTTTCATTAATGTTAATTAATTAGTTAGTGAATAACTTTTCATTCCCATGTTTATCTATTAGATAAATCATATCTTCCAAAAACTGTAATAACTCTTTTTTCAAAATTAAATTAAAATTTATAAAATATCATTTACACTATAATAAAAGTTAATAATAAGGGTTACATATACATCAATCATTAAATAAAACTAAGTAACAATTTTATAAATTTCTCTTATCACATAAAACATATAAAATGGTATATATTACTTTATAAATATAGTAAAACATAAACCTATTAACCAATGATGGTATCTAAAACTATTAAATTTTCCTTAATTGATAACATATGACTAACATATAAAATTATATAAACCCTTGATCTGATATAAACTATAACATCTCATACTTAAGAAAACATATAATAATGAGATTAATACCTAATATATAATTTTGTTACATTCCCATGGTCTTTTAGATTTATTTTTTTATTGTCTTAGGAAAAAACTATTATATATCAAACCCATAGAATAAAATGTGGAAACATCCATTATAATGTTCATTTTTTCACAACAGAATATTCATAAATTGAAAATAATATTTCATTACACATGTATTTGATTCTTTTATGATTACTCACTATATAAGATTGATAGAACATGTCATAGTTAATACTCATCCTTATGCCCTGTGAAAAATTATTAAAAACTTTGGATGATAAAAAACACAATAACATATATATAACAAAAGGAAACCCGTGATTCCATTTGAAAGACGATTATAACTCCAAGAAATGTTTAATTTTCTATAAAAAACACTGATATCAAATAATTATTTACATACCCAAAATATAAACACATTTTCTGAAAGATTCATAAAATATCTCTTAAGATATAAAAATGGAAAAAATCATAACCATGTGTTTTTTTATAAAATATGATTTCTCATGAAATTATTTTCTTGAAAAACATACTTATCACACTTAAAAGTGGAATAACATTCATTTGAATATATTTTTATTTGATTAGATTGTAAAATAAATTAATTCTATGATAAATAATTTGAATTAATTGAAATTTAATGATTATACATTAGGATATTATCATTTTTATCATCAATAAAAATTATTAAACAAAACTATTAGTTCCACCATATCCTTTACGATTAACCAAAATTATGTTAACTCTATCAATTTAAACAATGGTTTGGAGAGATATATCTGGAGCTTCGTTAATCATGAGGTATATCATGATCTTCTAACATCATAATCAATTTCCAAGGACAATAAAAGAAATAGAATTAATATAATCTTGAATTAACATTACAATAAATCAGAAATTATACTTGTTATCACATATAAAAAAGTAATTTCTATATTCACAAACAAATAAGGATTAAAATCCATTTTTTCTTTAAAAACTCTTAAATTTTAAAATTACTTATATAATGGTAAATGTTTTGTTTTTTAAAAAAAATTAATAATTATATTGTAGTCTTTATAATGAATAATAGTGGCGATGGAAGGAAATTTTGGTCAACCAATACATGTTTAATAAACATTACTTTATAGTTTGGTAAAAAGAGTCTAAAGTGACATATATCAAAAAATTAAAAAGAATCCTCTTTCAAACCTTTTAAAAGAATCTCCAAATTAGTTGAAAATTTATATTTTTTTAAAATTTATAAATATTAATATTATTGAATCATTTAAAATAACCTCAACATGATAGAAAATGATTTGATATAAATATGTTAAAATAAAATTTGAATGAAAAAATCATTACCTTAAGTCCTATCTATCATCATAAATTATCTAAGTCCAAAATAATAAAATTAAATTATTTTTATAATTTATTAGTAAATTTATTAATTTTAATTACAATTTCATTATTCCTTTTGATACTATGTTTTATTTAGTTACTAAATTTATTAGAGTTTTGTCAGATGTTTTGAAGATTATTGGTTCATAAATCTAAAATAACTTCAATAGGTTGATTATGGCCAAAAGAATAATAAATTGATAAACTTCATAATCAAACTAATAAAAAAACATATTATTATTATTATTTAACAAAATAAAATTAATACCATATATAAATGGTGGAACATAACAATGAATCACATCATTTCATGGAGGTGGTATTCCATTGGTATGCATGAGTGAAGTTATAACTTTTTTAATTGATCGAAGGGTAAGAAGTTATATAATATCATATAATTATAAATCATAATTATTTACTTTATATTATATGTATTCATTTTATCTATCATATTACCTATCCATAATCTCTGGTGATGAAAAACAAAACACCTCTCTTCTTGGAGGTGGCAGTCTACGAGCATGCATGGTTGATGTTTTCAAATCCAATAAGTTGGAAAAAGAGATGAAAATGGTATTTTCATCAAAATAGTAACATTTATTTATATAAATATTATTTATGTTATTATATAATCATGTTTATAGAAGATTTATAAGATGTGGAATAATTTAAAAACATGAAAATACTCGATTAAGAGTTATACATATTTATTGTGAAAATGCCATTGATTTAAACCATAAGCCATATTGGTTGGTATTTCGGTAACACGTGAACTGTTATAATATGAGGAGTATTTTTGTTATGGTATTTGGGTATATTATGGCTATGATAAATGACTTAATAGCTATAATGATGAGAGGAGAAGAGTTCCTGTTTTACTAGTGAGGTGGGTGGGAATCATGTAAATATAGGAAATATTAATTTATAATATATCATTAGCTCATGTATAGTTGATTTAATGTTAAATATATTAAAAAAAATACTATAGGGTAGACATAAATTCAAAAATTAAAATTTAGAAAAGTTATCTGTAATTTTAACCCTTATGTTTTGGTATAACACTCTTCATTAACCCTGTTTAACCATAATCGTTATAATATATGTTTCAATCATTAAGGGGCATGAAAGTAATTTTTTAAATTTAAAGTGGAACATAAATGAAAGATTAATGATATCCCTGAAATTATTATTTCCATTTGAGTTATGATACAATTTTTCTGATATTTTAAATAATTTAAAAATAATTATTAATCATTAAATACCATTTAAAGTCATTTTAAACAATATTCAAAAAAATTGACTTTAATGGAATAAATATAACATTTTAATTAGAATATAAACTCTTTAACCCTTAATTATATATTATAATTATCCAATAAATTTATACAAAATCTGAATTTTTCTAAAACACATCATTTTTAATGTTTTAAAAATAATTTACTATATTTTTCTACTTCTTGAACAAATGATGTGTCGTACATGTGTAAGATTACAAGGTAATTATAACATTACTAAAATTTATAAATAAATCACTATAAAAATTTTATTTGATTAATAATAAATTTTATTATCTATATTAATTCATTTCTCAATTTTATCGACATCCAAACCATATCAACCTTATAAGTGAGAGAGTATGACATTTTGTAATTTCTAGTAACAAAAAATAATATAATGGTTGTCATTAAACAAATGTGGCACCAAAATTACATATATAAAAATATTGTAAAATAATTTATGAAATAATATAATCCAATTAGATTTAATATGATATTTTTTGATACTATCATATAGTTTTTACATTAATTAACCATTATTACCCTTTACCATGGTGAAAACATTTTGTCATGGTTACTCATTGTTACAAAAAAAAATCAAACCCATTAATAAATTTTAAACTCATGAATAAAAATATGGAATCCATTTTTAAATATTTAATTTTCATTAGTGGATTAAATTAATTTTATTATACTTCTTAAGGAGCAATAAAAAAGGTTTTTTACAAAAAAAATTATTTAAACAATCAAAATGATTTTATAGAGAAATCATGTATAATGTTAATTTAAATATAATTATTTGAATATTAATTTTAAAAATAAAACTTATGTGACTTTAAAAACAATGCAAAACATAATGTAATATGGAAATTACATTGATGAAAATATAAAAACGAATTTTTTTTGAAATCATTATTATTAATTATTCCCCCAAAAAAGAAATAATTTTTTAAAAAATATAAAAGAATCATTTTAAGAATACTTTTACATTAAAAAATTATAAATTATGTTTGTTTTATCAATTAATTTTCTTAAAAGATACATGAATTTATCATAATAGTCATTCCAAAAATTCAATAAAACACATTTTTTGAAAAAAATATTTATGATGTATAAAATAAATTTATAATCATTAATTATCTACATTGATCCCAAAAAGGATGGTAAAAAATCTTAACCACAAAAAAATTATTGTGTCTATAAATCATTCTCATGAAATTATGTATAGCGATATGTAATAATCCTAACTCGAGTAGCCTAATGTTGGTAGTTACATTGTTACAATAGCACTATAAATATGGAATTTCATCCCAATGAATCGAATAGCTAAGTATTAATGTAAAAGCTGATACATAAATGAATCAAATATTATGTTTGATAAATAAATTATAACATATTATTTTCATTTATTACACTAATATTCACTTTAGTATATCCTTGTACATCAATTATAAAACACTTCTTGGAATCCTAGAAAAAGAAAACACAATAAAGGGGTGTGCTCTAATACTCAGTAAGGGTATGAATATAATAGAACATATCATGAAAAAATATGGAAACAAATATTGAAATTTAGATAACTAAAACTGATTCCCTTCTATCAATTAACTTATAATTATATGGTAGTAATAAATTATTTAAAAATAATTCCATATCGATAATCACATGAGCTCCAAACATAATCATGGATATTCTAACTAATAAAATAATCACGTGTAACATCAAAAACTAATATAGTAGTAAGTAAATGAATAATTTTGGAAATCATAACTATACTATCCAATGATCATGACAAGACATATTACACAAATGGATAAATCCTTGGCCAAATACCAAATCTAGTTTTTCTTATGAGACATATTAATGCATCGAGGGGAAATAGTGGGGCCCCTTCACTTACTATGTCCAATACATTCCTAATATGAAATGGATGAATCATAAATAACATAAATATTAATATTATAAAACAACCATAATCAATTTTAATATATTATTTAATAAATAAACATTAATAGAAATCATTTAGAGTAATATAGTGAATGGTATCAAAATCGTACATCTCAATTCAAGATGATCATAAAAAATATAAAGAAATTAAATTTTGGTATCATTAAAAAATATTTTGAATTATTAATAAGTGAAATATGGGTAATTTTTGTTAATATAAAGAATTTATAAAAAAAATATATTAATCAATTCTTGAGGTAAATATAATTTTCACATTAAAAATCAATTTAAAAAACTAAAAAATTACTGGATATTAAAAAAATATTTTATTTAAAAATAAACTTGAAATCATGAAATGTAATCATCATTTTAATGAGTGGTAATGATGGAAGGAAATTACATACACACTATATGAGTTAAAAAATTCCGTTCACGTTGTTCTAAAAGGTTAAAAAGTTACTCATTTGAAAAATGACAATAATATTCCTTAAAACCAATTTTTTTAAAATTCTTGCATGGGTTAAAATGAATTTAATAATTCATTTATATAATATTGAAAAATTTATAAAAAAATTTAAATAAAAAATGTATATATAAGTAAAAAATAAACAATGAGGAATGAAGTCAGTTATTTATAAAATAATTATTTAGAAAAATTTGTTCTTAATGGGAGGAAAATTAGAGGAAAACAAGTATTATCACTAAATAAAAAATATTAATAAAATTAATGATTTAATTTAAATATTGATCATAATATTTAATTATCTAAAAAATAATAATGAAAATTCTTGAGAAAACAATGAGATTACACACACACCATTACCACTTTGATAACATATGAATTCATAAGCCCCATGAAAGATGTAAGATTAGATGAAATATTTAATTACATGATGATAAATGGATTTATGATATTATATATAAATGTTCAATATATACCCAAAACAAAATAACTAAGGGGTGCATATGAAATATTTCTCACAGAAGTAAAAGTGAGTTGATAAAACCTTTAACTCATGCATGATTTCCTTTATATGTGTATTTACATATTGTATAATAAATATATATTTATTATAAATATATTAAAAAATTTATACATTTTATACCATATATGAGTTAATTATTATTTTAATGAGCTCTTTATTAATTTTTTTTTACTAAAATCAATGTTTTCTTGTAAAAATTTTCCATTTTATATATCTTTTTGTTCGTTTTTTTCGATCCTTTTAATTTTATCATGGTTAAATAAATTCAAAAAATAAAAAAATTGATATAAATACAATATATATTCTTTATATATTTATTTATAAAAATACATAAATGTAATATAGGGGAAAATCAGTTGCTCTGTTCATGGTAATGATAGGCCATATATACACATGAACGTTATTTCTATTTTTCCAAAAAATGGATTATAAAAAGGGAATAAAATATTTAACTTTTAAATAACCCTTATTATATAAAATATATAATTTAAATTTATTCATTATATCATTATTACCATACATGGATAAAATAAATGAAAAACATTTCACATTGTTATTGAGAGGTAGTAGTCGTACACATGAGTGACGTTGTTATTTTCCAGCTGATTGAAAGGTTTAATGGTATATGTGATATTATATTTATAAAAAAATATAAATGTCTTATATATAATACAGATATGTTAAATCCCTAATTATATCCATCTATGATAGGGGTGATGGAAAATTAATCACATATGTTCGTGTGCTAGTAGTTCGTCGTACAAACGATATATAATTTAATTTTCGATTTGTTTGAAGGGAAGGTGGATATAGTTTATTCCATTAACATAATAAGATATAAATATATATTAAATATTTTTATTACAATTTTATAATATTTGGATTATATTTCAAGGAGTTAAAATAATAATTATAATGAAAACACATGTTTAAGAAAGTTACCTCTTCTATGGGAAACCACTTTAGTTTTAGACGAAAATCTATCCTAGATGGGATTTATAATAAAAAATGTTACATACTAAATTTAATTACACTAAATGGTCCCATGATCTGGTGGAAAACATGTCCTCAAGCATGACTCCGTATACACTAGAGGTTTTCATATAGTAGCGAGGGTCTGAGGTGGTGGAGTGGGGAGACTATACCTTTATGAACAGATTACCATAGTGGTAAAATAAAGAGAAAAATAGTACAAGAATAATAAAAAAATTATATGGAAATATAAATCATAATATAATAATAAATAACTATAATCTAATATCACATAAAAATGATGACATGTCATATAATCATTAAAGAAAGTAGAAATACACAACTTTAGGCATACAATAGAGTACATGTATAAAAAAAGAATAAAAGACCATAAAACTATATCCAATAGCAGCATGAACCATAAATTTGTCCTCTTATTCAATACTACCTTTCAATAATAATTTAATGTATAAAAAAGAAGTCTCTTTCCTCTATCCCAACCTACATCCACATAATCTTCTCGGGTACTATCTGTGGCCTGAAGAGTGTCTCAGATAAACACAATAGGCCACTACAAATAGTGTTTATAAAAATATCATCTGATCATATAATATAAAATTATATATATAATATTGGTAATAATTAACAAAGCTATAAAGGGTCATATATGGTTCCAGAAGAACACCAGGATGATATAACCTGCTTCTCCCTAAGAATGATAAACTCTGAATAAGTTACAATGTGTATACAAATATATGTACAATATACGTAGTGAAATCTATATCCATTTATGTAGCTAATTCTATTATAATAGTCCTAAGGCCTAATTCAGGAATCCATAAGATGTAGCATGAGTCTCACAAGTATCAAGGGATGCAATGCCCGATATCACAAGAATATGGTCACCCTCATCAAATCATAATAGTGGGCTCTCCATGAACAGTATCACAGTAATAGGGGTCTTCATTCCCATATATAAAATTACATGTCATCATGTTTAAATATCATAGTATGGGTTCCCATTCCTGAATAAAAACAATTTTTTCACACCCATATATCATATCTTAGAAGGGTCCCCATGCCAATTCATTATTGTTCGTAATGGTGTCTAAGAACAATTATAATTATAGGTACTCTAAGACAATATAAAATTATATGGATTCCATTCCCACATCACAATATAGAGATTCCATTCTTATATCATATTAGTAGAATAAGTGATGATAAGCTCATATCCTAATTCATAAGGGTCCTTATTCCCAATTTTCACAGTTTATAGTCAAATTCTTTAATCAGATCCAACAGGTAGTTCATAAATAAATATCATTTGTATTTAGATAATGTTGTAAACATTTTAATATTTAATCATTTTTCAAGGTTGTAAAAATCACCTCCATTCATTTAACTATTGATTTTTATGTGTGTTATACAATGCTACACCACAAAAATTTCACTTTTCATTTATGATATCATAACTAGAAGTCAATTGAAAACCATATACATTATGGTTTAAAAAATTTGAACATTGTTATATCACTGAAAAATTGATCAGCACACCTAGAGTGGTGGATATAGTTGAATGGGACCAAAGAGAATCATTAGGTTCTAAAGTCTACATCTAATTATAGTTAGATTCAATTTAGGGAGAGAGATGTAGTTAAACTAATGTGTAGACCAAGGAACCATATGGAAAATAATATCAAAATTGATGGATAAATAATATACCACCTAAATTATTCATGTAGAACTCTCCTCACTCATTATCGGCCCTTAGTTTGTCATGAATTTCAAGAATACTGCAGAAAAAATTAACACATTAAAAATAAGGCATATTAGCCTACATCAAAACAGCGTAGTAGAGGGAAATAAAAACAAAGAGTTGAGTTTATGGATAGAAGAACATATCAATGTCTATCCACTGAGATGATCGTATCTCAAATCATATATCGGATGATGATGTTATCTATTATCCTATGTCGAAGGAGGACTGATCTCTCAATGGAGGAAAATAGAGCCTCTTGTTGGTGGAATAAGAAAATAGAAGTAGGGTGGTATGGTTATATTCCATTAACTACATTTAGGTAAATTTACCTAATTTATGGTGTTTCATGGTTTGGTTACACTATTGAAAAAAATGTGCATGAACCATGCACCAGGATCTATTCATGTAGGGTACCTGCATGATTTATTAATAAGGCTTGGAAAACCAAGAAAATAAACATACATAATTCCTATGTTAAAGACAATAGAGAATCTACAAAGGCAAGAGGAAATGGGTGAAAAGTTAGGGAAAATTTTCCCTTACATTCTTCTCTTCGAAAAGCACCTCATGATTAGGATAAAACATGCATGATGGGAAGCATTTTTTATCAACCCCGTGGACTAGTGGTTTGTTCCACCATCTTTGGTTTCAGGATAAAAATAATCCTTAGACACCCTCATATCATCCATATCCTCACTAGGAATCAATATCAGGTCAATACAAAAGAAATAAACTATTATATAAAGGATTTTTACCTCTTCAAAAAGTAGGGTCCTTATTGTCTTTTCCCTTAAAGGAACTCTTTCTCGAGATTCCCTTCTAAGGGTGGTAAAACACTATCTGAGAAAAACTCCAACTACTGGTCATATACGTCGACCTCTTTTTCCCTAGTCTCATCATGTAGACTTCCATACTTCTATAGGACCTGTACTAAAGGGATATACTGGGCTCATAGATCCTTGGTGCTCCAATAAGTGACTCATATAGGATACTCCTCAAGATAAGAAATGAGATCTTTGTCATCATCCTAAGGATCAAAAGTATGTGATGGTTCCTCATGATAATAGAGATGTTTTGATATGTGGAATATGTCATGAATGGAATATTATCTCTGTAGAAATTAAAACTGATAGCATAGTAACCCACCTCTCAACATGATCTCAGATGGCCCAAAATAATGAGGAAATAACTTCCCATTCTTCTATATTCGTATTTTCCATGTTATTTGAGGTATCTATTAGAAAATATGATCCTTGAGATCGAAGTCCAAAGTTAGTTGATGGTTATTAGAGTATGAATTATTTCTTTTCTTAGTGGTATACAAATGTTTTATGAATAATTGTGTATTCTTCAATTTCTCATGAACTCAACAAGGACCTAGCAGTACTGCCTCCACTACCACTAACCAGCACCGAGGTGAATGGAATGTCCTACCATATAAGGAATCATAAGTATCCATCTGTGTCATTTCATAGAAGATATTATTTTTGGAAAACTCAATGAGAGGGATATTATTCTTCTAAGAACTACCAAAATCTGGGATTCATGCTCGAATCATGACATATAACACCTATAGAGTCTGTTCTGACTGACCATTGGTTTATGGGTGAAATTTTGTGATAAGAAGCACATGTATACACATAACATTCTATAACACCTACTAGAAACATGAGAGAAAAAATAATCCCTATCTTAAATTATATTATGTGGGACACATGTATCTATATAATATCACTGAAATATAGTATTCCTATATCATAAACAAAGACTGTTTCTTGTTTATGAAGGAATAGTTCTACCTTTTTCATTCAAATCCATAAATACCAAAACTACATCTATACATCAAGGATACCATAGTAATATAATAATGAAATCCATCGTAACATCTTCCCATTTCAATTTCTAGACAAGTAATGGATGTATCAATCTAGAAGGCTTCTAGGGTTTCACCTTCACCTACTGATAGGCCAAATACCTAATCATAAAACTCTTTATTTGATGTTTCATCCCAAGAAAACGATATTATCAGTGCGTATCAAGTTATATCATAGAGATACCTAAGTGAAAATCCCACTGAGAAGCATGTGACACTATCATCGTCTCATATATCATGTATGTAGGGTACCAGATACTTTCATTTATACATAGGATTTCATCATTATAAATACATGAATCTGAATGTGGGTCCTCAACTGAGTTACCCTCTCATAGGACCTATCCTTTTGGATATAAAAACTGCATCATCTTTATCTTATTTAGGATAGAAGAGGTCACTAATGGAATTGAATGTACAGACTATCCATGAAGTTTCTGAAATTCTATGTGCATCTTAGAAACTAGAGGCTTGTGCTTCCACTTGATAATGTCTTCTTGAACTATCTGAATCTCAGTCCTCCTACTTTGAGTATCTCTAAAATAATTTCATTTACCAAATTTATAGGCTATGTCAATGTCATAAGACTATAAGTATTAATCCCTCATTTTCTTTATAATGTTTAATTCACATTATCAAATGATATACTTGAGGTTCTTGTGGTCCTTGAACACTACAAAACACTCATCCAATAAGTAATTACTCAAACAACACATGGTGTGAACAAAAACTACAAACTCAAGATCATGTGTCAGTTAATTTCTTTTATAAGGCCTCATCTACAAAGAACAATACACAATGACTTGATCTTTCAACATCAGAACTGCTTCTAGATCAATACCTCATGTATTAAAATAAACTGTATAACATTTTCCTAGATAAGGAACAATAGGGATCATCACTGAGTTCTATCTCCCATTCATCACATGAAATGATATATCTTAGGAGTCAGACTGTATGAAAATTAAAACCTTATTATTCAACCTATAAGAGGTTCTTGTAATCATAATAATTAATGTTTGAAATTATTTTAGTAACCAAATATCCCCAAAAAACTCTGTATATCCCAGATGTTTTGGGGTTGCTTCTAGGTAATCACAACTATAACCTTCTCGGAGTAAACTAATACTCTTACCCTTGAGATAATATGTCCTGAGAAGTGATCCTAGTCAATATATAAGTGATAGTTATTGATTTTATAATACATATCGTACAATCTAATTTTATTAAAAATGATCTCATGATGTTAATCATGGTTTATTTTAGTATGAACATACACTACGATTTCATCCCAGAAGACCTCCATGAAAGATTTCAAAGAGCGATGGAAAACCCTATTCATAAAATACCTAAAAAAATATGTTGCTTCCATAATACTTAATGGCATAAATATATAATCATATATATCATACCAAATACATAAAGACATATTTTGTATATAAGCTTGCCGAACATGCACCTTATGATACCCTTATCATAGGTTAATCTTTGAGAAAAATCTCACTCCACTAAGATGGTTAAAAACATAATATATACAAGGTATAGGATACTTGTTCTTAACTATATGTTGATTCAACTTCTTTGATCCACAAAAGTACTAATGGTTTCATCCACATTCTTTGAGAAAAGGAAAGAAGAACCCCAAGGAGACATATTGGGCTGTATAAAACCGCTAGCCTCTCAATCCCCTAACTTCATCTTGATATCCTTCATCTCAGTTGTAGACATACTATAAGGATATATTCATACCAATACATCACTATGAACTAGGATTATAATAAACTCATACTCTCTCTTAAGGCATTTTCTAGAAAATTCATCTAGGAAAACATCCATGAAACGATCGACTACATGAGGAAATTCATCTAGATTTAATCCATGATCCTCCATAAAAAGGCTTGAAATTTAGGGCAGTAGCTCCACATGTCCCAAGATAATATTTTCAAGTAATGTCTTCTTAGACATCCCACTTTCACTCGTGAATTTCTGTACCTCCTTCTCATGATGTACATGATAACCTGCAAAAATAACAATCCACTTAAGCATTATAGGGGACCACCAAGTCCATCCTAAAAATTATATTGAAACCCGTCATCTAGATGATGAATATTTCCAATAAAAAATCATGAATTCCTACCTTAATGGGGAATTAATTTTATTATAAAACACTCTTTGTGAAAATACACAAAGGTGTATCAAGAACCATCATGCCCCATAAGTACACAACATGAATCCCAATGATTTCCATAATAAGAACAGAGAAAAAGTAGTGCAATGAACCTATATTGAACAAAAAAAATTTATTAGTAGATTATACTTCAATAGTAAATAAAAAAGTAGATGTGCCAAAACCAGATCCTCTATTATAGGTTGCACCGAATAAATTTGTCCTGATCCACATCCATGTGCTACAACATGACTACCCTGAGTGGGACTTCTCTACTGGTAGTTTATGTATGAAGTCGTCTAACCTTGACCATTACCTAATCCTATTTCTGTATGAATTGTTATAATCACGATACATGTCTGGAGAGGTGAAACTGATACATCTCCAGAAAGTGGAGCTGATATGGATCCTCCCCCACGTGGAATAGATTGGAATGTCCTGAAAAAATTCTAAAGATTCTCAAATATACCATAACATCGACACTAAAATTGTTCTCCGGGACACTTATCCTTCTTATTCCCATGCTTACCATGATAGTGACAGACTACATAACTAACATAGGATGTCACCAGGATATTTTTACTTACAAGTATAGAATCAAATTGTCACATTTTACTATTAGTCGAACAAGCAACCTATCGATGTTCTAAACCACCCTAGCTCACATCCTCTGCATCTATTAGGTTTCACTCAGTCATGGGAGCCCAATTCAGTAAATAGTACAAGTTTATCAACCAAAAAACATTCAACACATAATGGATAGGATGTAAAATAACATCCTAAAACCATATCACTTTCTTTAGATCATAAATAATATAGATAGGCACACAACACTAAATCTCTTTAAAACATGATAAGTAGTCTGTAATAGTCATATAACCCTACAACTTGTTTATGAACTATATATGATGCTCTATCTTCATGGACTTGGGGAATAAATATTCATGGAAGCTTTATTGCATGTACCTTATAATCAAATCCCAGTACTAACATTTCTGATTCATAATAACCCACCTATGTTTAGTGGGTCCATGAATCATAAAAGCAGAAATCTCCACTCTCTTATCAGGATGTGTCTCAAGGAGATAGAAGATGGATAAGACTATATATATCCATATATTTTTTTCTTTAGGGAAATTATCCCATAAAAACATAGGTGGATGGTTCATTTGAATCTCCCAAGGTGACTCTCCCATAGAAGGGGTGGGTTTCAGAGGCCCCTTTATAGTCTACATAAGCTATAGAAACTCCCCTCAAAACATGAAAATATTTCTAGAATCTGGGATAAAATGATGTTCCATTGGTGGTATTATTGGGGGATTCACTGGTGGCTCAAATCCCACCACATTTAGAACATGACCATTACCACCCTCCTAGAGAATGTTTAGAAGATTTCTTAGTGTCATAGATCTAAAAATTTCTAACAGACACCTAAGATAGTATTTAACAATGATAGCATTATAGATACATGAATATGATAGGTACAAGCCTTCCTAAATAATAGTCACACACTTCTCCATATTCAATGAGCTAGATATGGGTGATATGAAAATTTATATATAATACCAGAGACAATACCTTATACCTACTACTATGGTCAGGTCAAGGTTGATCACTATTTTATAAGTCAAAGGTCCTAATATACAGAGTATCAATTCTAATTTATATAGAAAATAACTCTTTAAATGGAAATTAGAATCCTTATTTAATAGAGTCCATTTCAATTTAAATTTTGATTTCATTTAATTTCATTTTCATTTTTATAGTGTTTCTCTTTAAAAGTATGAACTATATGGATTCCCAATTCCAAATTATATGTCCCCATACTCCTTAAAAATTGAAGTGTGGCTACCATTAAATGGAATCCACTCACTTATCAAGTACCTACATGATGTTTTAGAATAATTCATATTTATAACAATAAGATCCAAAAAATGATGAAACTAATGAACATAATAACATAAATTTGTCATGGAATAACTTGTGGCATTTAAATCCTATAAGGTGCCAAAAATGATGCATGATCAGTGATTTCCTTTCATATATGGACAAGTAAAAAATATAATCATAAATAAAAATAATAATAATCATGCATCATGTGTTCCATCAAATGGTTGAATGAAATCAACTATAACAAGAAAAATTCGGAACACCATGTCCCATACTGGGTAATTTATCATTTCCTTGTATGTGGGTTAGATACACCCAAGCACTTATCATTTCCAAATTCAGATGAATTCATGATATCATGTCTAATATTCCCAAAATGGTATGAAAAAAGAAAATAAAATTATCTTATTCCACTATTTGGCATCTCAACCCCGATTCCTCTGAATGGATCCCCATGTTTGTAACATCCCAGGTAAATAAAGAATATTACATTTTCATATTTATCCTTTTTTGTGAATAAAAATGTTAATATTAATTTAAAGGGAATTATATGCTCGATGGCGTACCCAATACGCAACAACAGGTTCCTTTGAAATCTTACGTTGCACTCTAATAATAAAATAATTTTATTTTAAATGGTAGTTAACACCTAGCCGTTTTAATGACGGGAATGAACATAACTAACTAAAAAATGATTATATATGTTTGTCAAATATTTTTACTTTTTACAATAAATGTTATATAATTAAAAAATTGTGAATGAATCCAATTTTAAGCATAAACATTCTAATATTTTTTTAAAGGTCGATTAACCGCCTTTTGATGCAGAACCTCTTTTAAATCCACTTTTTGAAAATTTAATGTGTCATATTTGACAAAATAAAATTCTTCTTTAGAATCGGGACATCAAAATTTAATTTCTGTAATTTTTGGTATTTTTCCGATAAAGCTCAATTTTTAATGAATAGTGAAAAATATTGTATTTTAATTTAAAAGATCTTTTTAATATTATTTATTTATATTATTTGATTAACTTTTGAATTGGTTTTAAAGTGAAATTAGAATATATTTTTACCATTTAATCTAATAGTGTTCATTGGAATTAATTTCACTTTGAAATTGGACTTAAACTAGTGTCATTCTTTTAATAGATATTGTTTCTTAAAAACATGCTATTTTTTTTGACAGCGGGAATTAATTATTAAATTAATTAATGAAACCTATATTTTTTTAATTTTTTCAAATAGACATCATTTTTGAATTCGTAATATCAAAAATATCCTAGGGTGAATTTGTGGTATTTTTCTGAAAAAACGTCAATTTTTGATGAATAGTGAAACCACTTAGTGGTAGTTTAAAAACTGATTTTTCATTTAAATGAAACTTTACCACTTCTGTGATTTGAATTTCAAAAATCCGACATACATGGTTGTCATTAGGATGTAAAATGTGGTTCAATGGGATTAAAATAATTTTTTGGTGAATAGTAACTTTTATGTTTTAATCGCGATTAAAGGTAATTAGTGTAATTTAATGTAAAAAAATTGTTTTAATAATATAAAATTACCTTGACACATGTCATACCCTTATTGGAAGAGTCATGGCTGACTAAGACAATCCATTGGTCAACTTGGGGACCCCATGGAGCCACTTTGGTAGGAAAACGACTTTAATAACTTTTTATTTAAAGTTAAAATTAAAATGTCACAAACAAGTATTGTTTTACTATAAGAATTTTTACATGGGGTTATACAAGTCATATTTTGAATATAAATATTAATTATAAAGATAATATGATTTACCACATCATGATATTTTTTTATAATTTTTAGACATTAAATAAATTAAATTATTTATGACACCATGATGATGCAGCGATTACCTCGTTATTTAACGATTTAAATAAAATTAAAATATAATGTAAACATTAGGACCTAAATATGTCAAAAAACTATTTTATGGGTGGATTTTGAACTCTTATCACCTTATCCTAGAAATATTTAATTTTGGGACCTTTAAAATCCGAAAAGAAATTTATAATAAAATAAAAGTTTATAACTTTCCAAGAGTGCCCCTCCTCTCATCTTATAAAAGGCCCCCACCTCTACCACCGTACCCACAACTCTGAAGCCTTTGGCTCGGCCAAAACCTGACCATTTCATCTCTCCACGTACTTATCTTCATCATTGAAGCCTCACCTTTGGCATAATTCTCTTCAAGAAACACTTTTGGTTCAAACCAAGAGGAGTTACCCGATTTAAAGGTAATGTATTCACTTGCGTTCTTTTGTTTTATTTTGCTTCTCAAAACCCCTAAACTCTTTTTATTACTTTATTTTGTAACAACACAAGTATATCCAATATAAAGGTATGTTCTTATGTGAAGGATTTGAGCTACACTTACACACACCTCTGTATAATGGTTAAAGAACATACTATTTCTGTGGATGGAGAATTACTGTCTCACAAAACGATGACTGTTCTATCTTTTCATACCACCTCTCATGGTGGCCATAATGATGGCACTATATTTATTTATGATATATATTATATTTATTTCCTCTCTATTCTTCTGCAATTTATATTTAATAAATACCTTTATTATTTTCATGTCGTGCAAATGCGATAATTTCATTTGATGAAGTGTGGACTACCGCCCCCTCAAGTGATGTGACTCGTTCATGCAATACATGGAATTTATAAAGAATGAAATTGATGAACATATGTGATCTATATAACATATATATTATAATGGAATTAAAAAACAATATATATATATATATATCATCTAGTTTTAATTCCATTAATATGCCAAAGAAATGAAAGTAGTGTTCATGCGTACGTACGGCTTACCGTCTCCATTAATGGTACATTTTATTTCTTATCTCCAATTGTTATGTACTATTATAAGTAAATATATATAATGGATATATATTTCATATATTACATCTAAATAATAGATATCATTCTGGAATTTTGATATATAAATATCTCTTTTAACATTAATTCCATTAATATGACAAAAAAAATGAAAGTATCGTTCATGCGTACGTACGACCTACCATCTCCATGAAAGGTGCTTTTAATTTTTGTCTCCAAATGTTATGGAATAGTATAAAATTAATATATACTGGATATATATGATATTTAAAACATTAATACTATTTCGGAGATGATGTACCTATAACTACATGTAAAATTCTTTTCCAACAAGTTCAATTTTTACTCATGTACCGAACATCAACAAAAACGGCTGATATGAACTCACATTATTAACCAATTAATATAAAATTATAATATGTGATATTAAATTAATAATAATATTTAAAGGAGGTCCTTAATCAATTATAAATTGACCATATTTTATTATTCAGGAGATTAAAGAACGATCAATTCATGTCGGACACGAGGTAAGGGATCCTACCCCTCTCTTTTTTTAAGTACACTCTTTTATGTCATTCCTTTTAAGCTCATATTTCTTATGATTGGGACGTTATTTTATAATAATTTTACTGTAATTTTCCTGTTCATATGATGAGAGACCCTATTTTCTCTCATTAATCCATTTTGGATGTTTTGAGTGGCACCGTTAGGCTGCTGAATTTTCGTAAAGGATTTTTCATCTCACTTTTATTCCCGTGAGATTTATGATACATTTTACACCATTTCTATTTAGTGGTGTATGTACTGCCCATTATTATACTCTTTGTGTAATATAATTTCATTTATGGGTATTTACATATTAATTGTATGACCTTTCTTCAATGGGGTGTACGTTTCGAATGTTACCCAAATCGGTAAGGGGACCTTTCACCCTCCTCTTCTTTAAAAAGACTTCTTTTTGTATGCCTTTTAATTTACATCTTCTTATGTTGGGATATGTTATCATATATCCTTATTGTTGTTAATTTAATTTACATGTGATGAGAGACCCTTTTTATCTCTCATCAACTCATTTTCTGAATTTTGAGGTGACACTGTTATGCTGTCAAATTTTTACAAGGGAACTTCTTAACCCGATTTTGATTCCTTGTGGTAAACTTGTACTCCATGAATATGTCATTCTATGAATATGTGTGAATAACCTATGATTGTTTTACACTTAATATCTACTTATATTTGGTGTATTAGTTTGTCACACATAACTATGTAATTGATTTATCCTTAATCCAAGGATACCGTCTTTGTAAGGGGCTTCGTCTCAATCTCCTTTCATTGAGGCATATTTTGTTCTAATACAAGGCTTTCTTTTATATGATGTATAAACCCCTTTGACTTTTAATTTTATACAAAAGGAATATTTTTCTACGAAGTGTTTTACAAAAAGACCAAAAAGAATGTTTCTTTTAACGTACGTGGTGACAACGACCTTTTTTTCCGCCCCTACTATTATTTGTGATTTGGCTTCCTCAACAAGTCCTGATGTTTTTTTAAAAAAATAAAATAAATACCATATACTCTTTTATGTATTCATTTATTGAAAATGGGTTTTATAATGGATTTTTTATGTCAATATATTTAAGTGATATATTGTGTTTGAAATGTGGAAATGTTTTCTTTCCATTGTTTTTGTTTTACGATTTTATAATGGAACTTGGACCGGTGAGGGGTGGTTACATGATAAACCATATGACCTGTGGTTCCGTGAATACCAGGACGGGTGGTTACAATATAACCTCCAATGCATTGGGTAGGGAAGTTGGCTGTATGGCTATTCCATTAAGTTATATGTGTGGAATTTGACCGTATGGTTATTCCATTTAAGTATGTTTATGTCCCAAGTTACCTTTATATGTCATGTATATGGGTTTTATAGTAATCTATTGGTTGAAAAAGGGTATGTAATGATCTTTTATTCATTTAAGAGTATATACTACTTCATAAAGGTGAAAATTATTACATTGATAATGAATTCATGGTTTACTTATTGTTTAGAAAAACTAACAGTTTTCCTTCATTGTGTATCCTTTACTGGGATTTTTATGCTCATCCCATGTTTTTGAAATGTTTTACACAGGACATAGAGTTGAATAGGGTCAAGGATGCGATGAAGGAACTCTCAGGCTGTCTAAAACATGGAAGTAGACATGTTTCATTTTATAAGTTTTTATTTTATGGAAATTTAGTAGAAGTTTCTACTTTGTAATTTTTTGAGATGTAATAGTTATGTCCTAATTCTCTAAAACTCTAAACCTGAAAAGATCATCAATGTGAATTATTCATTTAATTCAATATTAAGTAAGGTTTAAGGCTAGGGCCTTATAGTTGGTATCAAAGGTCGGTTTACATAACTTTAGAGGTTAGGGTATTCTCTAAGCATAATTGACATTACCATAATGGCTAGGATTTCAGAAAGAGTTATAGTTTTTAGATAAAGTGAATGAGTAAGTATATCTTAGTGTTTATCTTCCTCATTAGTACATGATAATTTTGTTGATATACTCACACTGACATTTCTGGTTTTAGTAAATGGATGGATCTAGTTGGCACCAATGTGACAATGGGTTTGAAGGAAACTGTGGTGGTTCTATAATTAAGAGATTCGATGAAATGGGGGATTCAATTAGGAAACTTTTGGTTGTTCTAAACCAACTATCAAGGAGTCATGATCAACCACTTGAACCTTGGTGAGTTCTCAAATGCATCATTTAAGAGATTACTAACTCGATGTGGAAGTTCAGGTAATAATTATAAAGGTAACCATTAGGGTTTATATGATCTTTACTTTTGAGGTAATTAAGGGTTACTATATGTTGTGATCAAATATGGACGACATGAGATAAACTTGAGGTTAAATTATGTTATTGTTATTTTTGAAGATTTTATCATTTTTTGGGGAATGTTATGAGAATTATATAGTTTTGGAAAAAGGAAAACACACAGACAGTGTGACAACTCGTCGAGTCGGACAAAGCTGTGGGAATTGAACCCACAACCAAAGTGTGACTGGTATTTATCGCCTACCATTGGACTAAATGAAGTCCCTAGTTAGTTTGACTAATTTTTTTAGTCAGATGATTTTAGGAATAAATGGTATGTTTATTTTGGGTTATCTATGGAAATTATTATCCTATCATGGAGGATATGTGATTTGGTTAATTACTTTTTAATATGATACATTAAGAGAAACTAATGTTATTTGGAGATAAATGTTAATTTTTACCTTGGAAGACTATGTGATTGAATCCTTAAAATATTTGTGTTTCATTCTTAGTTTGGTTTACTTTGAATAATTTTATGGACAAAATGTTTATTTAATGGTCTTTGTTGAACTTTGGGTATTGTTTGACAAATTTTGGAGATTAAGAATACATTTTTTTATAAAGGATTATCCTTTTTGGGTATTATATGATCTCATACTAACCTTTTTTATTTTAGTTTTGGTTAAGATCTAGGGGCATGGGAAGTATATAGTTCTCTATCGTGGATTAGGTGATTCTCTAGAAGTTGATTATAGCACTCTTAATGTAAACAAGTCATCCTAAATACTCATCTTTTGGAGAAAATATGATTTCATGTAAGAAATCTTGTAATAGTTCAAAGTCAACATGACAAGTAAGTATGTTGCCTTATGTTTTAGTTATGCTCATAAATTAATTCCTCAATGAAAAGTAACTTAAAACAAAAATTTTGTCTGTTAATTTTTCCTACTGGGGAATCAAATACCATTTAACCCATCACAAGTTTGTGATTTTCTTGTGGTTACCTTTATCCTAAACATGTTTTCTATCACTCTCCATCAGAACCTGACCCTTTGTTTTATCCTCCATGTCCATGTTTCCTACATGGAATCCTAGTATGGGTTAACTCGGGTGAGCTTTGTACTTCTATTTAGCTATTTTAATGTGATAGTTTTACTGACTCTTGTTCTGATATAGGAATTTCAATGAAGTTTCCGAGCTAAAAATTAAAATTGCGAGGATGCAATTCCCAAAAGGGGGGAAGGATGTAACATCCTAGGTAAATATGGAATATTACCTTTTCATATTTATCCTTTTTTGTGAATAAAAATGTTAATATTAATTTAAAGGGAATTCTATGCTCGATGGTGTACCCAATACGCAACAACGAGTTCCTTTGAAATCTTACGTTGCACTCTAATTATAAAATAATTTTATTTTAAATGTTAGTTAACACCTAGACGTTGTAATGGTGGGAATGAACAGAACTAACTACAAAATGATTAAATATGTTTGTCAAATATTTTTACTTTTTACAATAAATGTTAGAGAATTAAAAAATGCGAATGAATCCAATTTTAAGCATAAACATTCTAATATTCTTTAAAAGGTTGATTAACCGCCTTTTGATGGAGAACCTTTTTTAAATCCACTTTCTGACAATTATATGTGTTATATTTGACAAAATAAAATTCTTCTTTAGAATCGGGACATCAAAATTTAATTTCTGTAAATTTTTGGTATTTTTCCTGTAAAGTTCATTTTTTAATGAATAGTGAAAAATGATGTACTTTAATTCAAAAACTCTTTTTAATATAATTTATTTATATTATTATATTATATTTTCAATTGGTTTTAAAGTTAAATTAGAATATATTTTTACCATTTAATCCAATAGTGGTCATTGGAATTAATTTCACTTTGAAATTGGACTTAAACTAGTGTCAATCTTTTAATAGATATTGTTTCTTAAAAACACGCTATTTGTTTTGACAGCGGGAATTAATTATTTAATTAATTAATGCAACTTATATTTTTTTAATTTTGTAAAATAGACATCATTTTTTAATTTGTAATATCAAAAATAGCATACGGTGAATTTTTGGTATTTTTCTAAAAAATTTCAATTTTTGATGAATAGTGAAACCACTAAGTGGTAGTTTAAAAACTGATTTTTCGTTTAAATGAAACTTTACCACTTCTGTGATTTGAATTTCAAAAATCTGACATACATGGTTGTCATTAGGATGTAAAATGTGGTTCAATGGGATTAAAACAATTTTTTGGTGAATAGTAACTTTTAAGTTTTAATCGTGAGTAGAAGTAATTAGTGTAATTTAAGGTAAAAAATCATTTAATAATATGAAATGACCTTGACACATGTTTTAATCTTATTGGATGAGTCATGTTCGACCAATAAAATCCATGGGTCAACTTGGGGACCCCTTGGAGCCACTTTGGTAGGAAAATGACATTAATACCTTTTTATTTAAAGTTAAAATTAAAATGTCACAAACATGTATTGTTTTACTAAAACAATTTTTACATGAAGTTATACAAGTCGTATTTTGACTATAAATATTCAATTGAAATATAAAAAGATTTCCTACATGAAGATATTTTTTTATAATTTTTAGACATTAAATAAATTAAATTATATATGACACCATGATGATGCAGCGATTACCTCATTATTTAACGATTTAAATAAAATGAAAAGATAATGTAAAATCTAAGACCTACACTTGTCAAAAACCTATTGGATGGGTGGATTTCGAACTCTTATCACCTTATCCTCCAAATATATATTTTTGGGACCTTTAAAATCTGAAAGGCATTTTATAATAAAGTAAAAGATTATAACATTCCAAGAGTTCCCCTCCTCTCCTCTTATAAAAGGCCCCCACCTATACCACCTTACCCACACCTCTCAAGCCTTTGTCTCGGCCAAACACTGAACATTTCAACTCTCCACATCCCTCTCTTAATCATTGAAGCTTCACATTTGGCAAAATGATCTTTAAGAAACCCTTTTGGTTCAAACCAAGAGGAGTTACCCGATTTAAAGGTAATGTCTTCACTTGTGTTTTTTTGTTTTATTTTGCTTCTCCAAACCCCTAAAATCTTTTTATTCCTTTATTTTGTAACAACAAAATTAGACTAAATATACTAGTATGTTGTTATGTGAAATATTTGAGCTACCCTTACACACATCTCCGTCTAATGGTTAAAGAACATATTGTTTCTGTGGATGGCGAATTACTGCCTCACGAAACGATGATTGTTCTATCTTCTCATACCACATCTCATGGTGGCCATTATGCTGGCACTATATTTATTTATGATATATATTTTATTTATTTCCTCTCTATGCTTTTGTAATTTATATTTAATACACAACTTATTCTTTTCATGTTGTGCAAATGCGATAATTTCGTTTGAGGAAGTTTGGACTACCGCCCCCTCAAGTGATGTGACTCGTTCATGCAATACATAGAATGTATAAAGAATGCAATTGATGAACTTATGTCACCGATATAACATATTTATTATACTGGAATTATTATATATATATATATCTCTCTCTCATCTAGTTTTAATTAAATTAATGTGCCAAAGAAATAAAAGTAGCGTTCATGCGTACGTACTACTTACCGTCTCCATTAACGGTACATTTCATTTCTTATCTACAATTGTTATGTACTATTATAAGTATATATATATAATGGATATATATTTCATATATTAAATATAAATAGTATATATACTTCTAGAATTTTAATATATATATCTCTCTTTAACTTTAATTCTATTAATATGACAAAAAAACGAAAGTAGCGTTCATGCGTATGTACGGCCTTTCGTCTCCATGAACGGTGATTTTAATATTTACCTCCAAATTTTATGGAATATAATAAAATGAATATATACTGGATATATATGATATTTAAAACATTAATATTATTTCGGAGATGAGGTACCTATAACTACATGTAAAATTCTTTTCCAACAAGTTCAATTTTTACTCATGTACCGAACATTGACAAAAACGTCTGATATGAACTCGCTTTATTAACCAATTATTATAACATTATAATATGTAATATGAACAAAATAATAATCTTTAAAGGAGGTACTTAAGAAATTAAAAATTGACCAAATTTTATTATTCAGTATATTAAAGAACGATTGATTCATGTCGGGCACGAGGTAAGGGATCCTACCCCTCTTTCTTTTTAAGTACACTATTTTATGTCATTCCTTTTAAGATCATATTTATTATGATTGGGATGTTATTTTATATTAATCATACTGTAAATTTTATGTTCATATGATGAGAGACCCTATTTTCTCTCATTAATCCATTTTGGAAGTTTTGAGTGGCGCCGTTAGGCTGCCGAATTTTCGTAAGGGATCCAACCTCTCTCTTTCTTTTTAAGTACTCCCATTTATGTCACTTCTTTTATGCTTCTATTTGTTATGTTGGGGGATGATATTTTATATTCCTCTTGCTGTAAATTTTATTTTTATATGATGAGAGACCCTATTTGATCTCATCAATCCATTTTTGGAAGTTTTAAGTGGTGCCGATAGGCTGCCGAGTTTTCATAAAGGATTTTTCATATCACTTTTATTCTCATGAGATTTATGCTACATTTGCCACCATTTCCATTGAGTGGTGTATGTAATGCCAATTATTATACTATTTGTGTAATATAATTTAATTTATTGTTATTTACATATTCATTATAGGACCGCTCTTCAATGGGGTGTACGTTTCGAAAGTTACCCAAATCGGTAAGGGGACCTTTCACCCTCCTCTTCTTTAAAAAACTTCTTTTTTATGTCTTATAATTTACATATTCTTATGTTGGGATATGTTCTAATATATCCTTGTAGTTTTGAATTTAATTTAAAAGTGATGATATACCCTTTTTATCTCTCACCAACTCATTTTCGGAATTTTGAGGTGACGCCGTTAGGCTGTCGAATTTTTGCAAGGGAACTTCTCAACCTAATTTTGATTCCTTGGGTAAAACTTTTAATCCATGAATATTTCGTTCTATAAATATGTTTGAATAATCTCTGATTATTTTATACTTAATATCCATTTATATTTGGTGTATTCGTTTGTCACACATAATTATGTAATTGTTTTATCCTTAATCCAAGGATACCGTCTTTGTAAGGGACTTCGTCTGAATCTCCTTTCATTGAGAAATATTTTGTTCTAATACAAGGATTTATTTTATATGGTGGATAAACCCTTTTGAATTTTAATTTTATAAAAAATGAATCTTTTTCTATGAAGCATTTTACAAAATGACAAAAAAGAATGTTTCTTTTATCGTACGTGGTGACAATGACCTTTTCCTCCGCCATGAGTATTATTTGGGATTTGGATTCCTCAACAAGTCGTGATGTTATTTTTTTAACAAAATCAAATAAATACCCTATAATCGTATATGTATTTTTGTATTGAAAATTGTTTTTATAATGGATTTTTTATTTCAATATATTTAAGTGATATATTGTGTTTGAAATGTGGAAATGTTTTCTTTCCATTATTTTTGTTTTATGATTTTATAATGGTACTTGGACAGGTGACAGGTGGTTACGTGATAAACCATCTTACGGGTGGTGCCGTGAATACCAGTACGGTTGGTTACGTTATAACATTCAATGCATTGGGTATGGAAGTCAGCCATATGGCTATTCCATTATGTGATATGTGTGGAAGTCGACAGTATGGTTATTCCATTTAAGAATTTTTATGTCCCGAGTTACCATTATATGTTATGTATATGGGTTTTATGCTAATATTTTGGTTACAAAAGGGTAATTAATGATATTTTATTCATTTAATTGTGTATACTACTTTATAAAGGTGAAAGTATTGCTTTGATAAACAATTCATGGTTTACTTGTTTTTTTGAAAAACTAACAGTTTTCCTTCTTTGTGTATCCTTTACTGGGCTTTTTATGCTCATCCCAAGTTTTTGAAATGTTTTCCACAAGACTTAAAGTTTAATAGGGTCAAGGATGGGATCAACGAAATGTTAGGCTGTCTATAACATGGAACTAGACATGCTCTTTTTAAGAGTTTTTATTTTATGGAAATTTAGTAGAAGTGTCTACTTTGTAATCTTTTGAGATGTAATAGTTATGGCCTAATTCTCTAAAACTCTAAACCTGAAAATATCCTCAATGTGAATTATTCATTTAATTAAATTTTAAGTACGGTTTAAGGTTGGGGCCTTATAATGTTAGTGGGCCACATGGACTCAATCGTGACTCCTTGTACACTAGAGGATGATGAATAGCAGCAGGGATTTTGGTTGGTGCATTAGAGAGACTACACCCCTGTGATCAGAGTATCATAATGGTGATATATATAGATAAATATCTAAATCATAATAAATAACATAT
The DNA here is from genome assembly GCA_963277665.1 of Viscum album. NCBI lineage: Eukaryota > Viridiplantae > Streptophyta > Magnoliopsida > Santalales > Viscaceae > Viscum > Viscum album. The sequence goes on from OY728131.1 coordinate 1,872,699,064, forward strand.
ATAGGAAGGAAAATAATCCAACAATAATAAATACCTAATATCTATTCACACATAAAAATGATGATATGTCATATTTCAATCAAACAATGTAGTCATGCATGGTAGCAAGCATGCATTACCATACATGTATCAAAGGATAAAAAGGACTAAAAAAGTATATCCAATAGCATCACAAGACATAGCTTGATCACGTACCTCCCCACTCCAATGCTATAAGAAACTCAAATATCAACGATTGAGTGAATTAACCTATCCCTTCTTGTGTCCACATAATCTTCCAATGTACCATTGGAATCCCAAATAGTGTGTGAGATAATCTTAGTAGGCCACCACCAATAGCGTCTATAAAAATCAAGTTAGTGAATATAATATAGAATTTTTTAGATAACAAATATAATCAATAACAAAGCTATAATGGGTCGGTTTTGGGGCCAAATTAACACTAGTATGGAATTACTTGCTTCTTCGAGAGCCATATAAACTCTAAATAAGTAACCACGTGTATACACACAAATGGATTGTATACATAGTGACTTATATATTTATATATTTTTGGATACTACTACTATCCTTGACTCTAGGCATAAAACAGGAAACCATAAGTTATATAATGAGTTTTATGAGTATCAAGGATGAAACTCCTGGTATTATAGGAATAGGGTCACTATGCCTGAATCATAATAGTGAGGTCTCCATGCCCATTATCACATCAATAAGGGCCATCATTACCTTATATAATAGTAAGGGGCATCTGGTTCAAATATCATAGTAAGGGTCTTCATGGCCAAATAATAATAAGTTCTTCATTCCTATATATCATATCTCATAATGGTCACCGTTACCATTCACCTTTTTTCACAAGGGTGTCCATGCCCAATTGTCATTATAGGCATTCCATGCCGAAATAATGTTACAGGGAAACCATGCATGTATCATAATATAGGGATGTAATTCAAATATAACTATATTAATAGAAGGGATGTCATGTATGTATCATAATGAATAAGGGTTCCATGCTCAATTTTCATAAATAGGATTTAGAGGGTTTAATTAGATCCAACATGTGGTTTATAATAAAATAACATTTATATTTATACAAGTTTTTATCCATTTTTTTATTTAATCATGTGTTGTATTCATACCACTCACCTCCATTAATTTCACTATAAATTTATATGTGTGTTAGCCACAAATAAACCATAGAAACTATCCATTTCATTTACGATATCAAAATTAGAAGTCCCTCAAAAAATATATAGATGATGGTTAGGTCATTCAAACATTTATATCAAAAATTGAAAATTGAACGGCACGCCTAAAGGGGTGGAGAAAATTGATGGGGACCTAAGAGAATCCTTAGGATCCAAAATAAACAACCATTTATAGTTAGATCTAATTAAAGGGTAAATGCAGGGTGAAACTGCTGTGTTTCAAAATGGCTTGTATTATAAATTGTCTTCAATTTTGTGGATAAATACAATACAACCTACCGTATTCTTATAGAAATATCCTCATCTAATATCAGTTCTTAGTTTCACCTAGATCTGAATAAAACAAAATAATAAATCAACACCCTAAAAATAGGGCATATGAGATGGCATCAAAATAGTGTCATGGAGGGAAATTAAAATGAAAAACCTGTCTAAGGATCAAATCATTTATGGATGGCTATCCAATAGGATGATTGGATCTCTAATCATAGTTCAGACAATGAAGTTATCCACGAACCTATTTTGAAGGAGGATTGAGAACTCAAAGGATAATATAGATTCTAATATCATTTTAATAATATAGTATAAGGATGAGAGTTAAAGATATAAGTCATTAAGGGTATTTTGGTAAATTTACTGAATTTACGGGGTCGTATGGTTTGGCCACATGGTTGGATAAGCTGTGAACCAACCATGCTCTATGTTCTATCCATGGTAGGTGCCAACATGGTTCATGCACACAAACCATGAAATATAATTCTGTGTAAAATTGAAAATAATATTCACTAGAATGTGACCCTAGGTGCATGGTTAGGGAAAACTCTGTGCCCTATTTGGTTTTCTAAAAATAACTACATGGTTAGGAGAAACCATGCAGGTTATCTCATACAGTTTCTACTAACAGTGTCTCCTAGTGTTTTTTTCCACCAGCCAAGGTTCTATGATATGCAATAGCCCCAAACACCCTTGTTTCTTCCATAGCCTCTTTATTCATACATATCAGGTCAAATCCAATTAATTAGATAGAAATTTAAATGATCTGTATCTCATAGAAAAGTCAGTTTCTCACAAAATAAATGCTTATTGGATATGGGGAGGGATGTTAGGAAGATACACATGTATGTAATGGCTTATACAAGAGGCATTGAGATTATTTAGAGAATAGGATATGGGTTAGCCTTTAATATGTGGGGGATATGATACACATGGGATTTTTGAAAAGAAAAAGTGACAACAATGTTTTTCACACGAAAAAAGGATACAAGATGGATCATTATCAATCCATGGAGGATATAAGGTCATTATATGGCCACAAAGAAGGAATACGAAAAGTATATAGTTCATAATAACCCTTATCATTTTAGTTTAATACCTGATAAACCCATCTTAAACATAACTAGGGTAATTAATTTTCACTGTTGTTAAAATTAAATATAAAAACAAATAATTAAATTTTATTTATATTATTAATTGTGATGATTCTAACTATGGAAACCATTTTTAAAATATAATTCAATGACGTGGAAGGATTTAATTTAAAATTAACACCATGAATGTGATTAAAAAATGGTTTTCTAATGAAATTATTTCATATGTATAGATATTATTTAAGATAAAAATTTAATGTAAAACTGATTCCAATGAAATAAATTTAATTTATTATAACATAATAGAAAAAATATTTATTTTAAAATATTTTTTTTAAAAACAGTTCTTTAAACGAAATGGCAGTTTTTAACAAAAACTTGTATTCATTACTATTCATTGAAAATTTAATCTTCTTGAAATTTTTTCAAAAAATTAGTCTTAGATAATTTTAAAATGATGAATTAAAAAATAAATTAAATTTTTTAAAATTAAATTTATAACAGTCAAAAAAATTATATTTGGTGCACAAAGTGTGATGATGACTTCTTTTAGAGAAATAATATTTTCCAAAAAATATTTATTTTTCATTTTATTGAATCGTAATTTATTTCTAAAAATTATACTAAAAATTAATTTATTTTATACATGTGTGAACCATAAAATTTTCATAATTTATTTAATCCTATTCATGCCCAAAAATTAATCATCTTTTTTCTATCAGTGTATTATTTTATAGTTCATTTAGACTCAGGGTTTTAGATATCATATGATATCAACGAAATTTATTTGAATGAAACATATTTCAATGGACATTTAATCTTCATGTTGTGTGTAACATATTATAGAAAACATAAAGTTATTCTTTTAAAATATTTGGGTGTCACATTCTCCCCACCATTAATAAATTTTTTCCTCATTCTTTTAACTTGTGCTTAGAAATATAGGGTTTTTCATCAGAAAATACCTTTTTTGAAAACAAAAATCATAAAATAATAGATAAAAAAACATTATCTTAAATGAAGAAAAGGGAATTATTGATGATCAATTGTAATAACACATAAAATTTTTTTCTTAGTAGGATAATATTGGTGTGATGTAAAGATATCAGCATCAAAGAAATGTGTAATTCCAAAATAATTATGGATAGTGATATAGATTATTGGTCATAATAATGTGAATGAACTTGGAGATATTAACAACAAAAAAACAGAAAAAATTTTATGAGTGAAAAGGACATTGGAATATTATAAATAACATTAATAGGACAATTTTTTTATTAATATCCTTTACCATGATTTGCGTTATTATTTTACTACCAGGATATAGAAAATTCTAAAATAAAAATACAATATATATTTCTATTTTAATAAGAACAATTTCTCCATTTGATTGTGAATCGATAAATTTCCACTTCATTTCTAACTACATGAAATGAATATCCAATATGAATTTTTTATTCCTAAAGTACTAAAATTGATTATTAATGTATAATAATATAAATAAAATATTTAAAATTCATTATATATGTCCGTAATCATTAAGAAAAACTAAAATTGTTTGCATGAGTGATATAGGAAAATTCAATAATCTCTAAAATATAAAAGTAAATCAAAAAATTCAACTTAATATGTTCTATAAGTATATATTAGTCAAATATGTTAAGTAAAAAAATTCATACTAATCAATAAATAACATATTATAGTGGTATATGTTGCACCATTATCACCCTTTAGTTGTGGGTTCAATCCCCACCACCACACCGGATTCGACAGATTAACACCTAACATGTATGTTTTCTGTTATCTAATAATATATTAATATAATTCCTATAATGTTACAAACATTTAGTAACCCATAATTAAATATATATTAAAGATAATATAAACCTAAAATGTTTCCAATTCCATTAATCTTGTGTAAAAAAATGTAAAATAATTATTCCATATATAAAATTTTCCCTAACACAAACACTAAACAAGTGGTTAATATTTCAATAAATGTCACCCAAAATATTTTTATTCATGATAAAGTATCATTTCATAAAACCTCAAAATGGGTGATCCATACATTGAACTTATGTTCAAATGTAAAATTAAAAACCGATGATGGTTTCCAAAAATCTAAATTTAATATTATATGAAGACACATATGCTTTAAAAATTAACACAATAGGTATATTATTCGTGGTCCTAATAACCAAAATACCATTGGTAAAAATACTTCAACAAAATAATTTAAAAAACCATGTAAACATACACATTAATCATTCCACATTATCTATATTATTATCATAAGCTTAAACTTGATCCCTTATCTTCTTTTGAGATATATTCCTTTTATTATTAGGGAATTAGTTTCCCTAGTAACACATCTCCTTATAGATAAAACACTAAACATTGTAGGCTTATTTCTTAACCAGTCATTTACACGCCTGATGGACTTTCTCTATATATATAAATAAAACTACCACTACCTTTAATAAAGCACTGTGTTTTTTCATTCCACAATTATCACATGTGTTAAAATCATTATTTAACATCTATCCCTTATCCATTTTCCCTATTTACCCATATAATATTACTGATTGAAAATTGCATTTTTAATTAAAAAAAGTTCAAAAAGGGAGAAAGCCCCCTCCCCAAAGAGCTCAGGGAGGCTTAAAGTGATGGACCACAAAGGAATCCCCCTAGAAAAAGTTCTTACATAACCGGGGTAAGGAACCCATATTCAGGAACACCCTTCGAGGATCCTCCAGACCACTCTCTCTAGATAAATCATCCGCTACAAAATTAGCCTCTCTCGGAATATGTCGTGAAGTACAATCTTGAGGAATCATAGCAGCACATCTACGAACAGTGTAAGTATAGGCCCATGGAACCATCAATTTCCCATGTAAGGCCATAATCAGGGTTTCATAATCTGATTCCACTTCTGAGAAAACCAAGGATAAATTGTTAAAAATTTCCACGCATGTGAGTAGCGCATGAATTTCCACCCCTAAAGAATCGCATGGGCCATGGAAACTGCTGAATTCCATAATAATAGAACCATTTTCATTGCACACCAAACCACATCCTCTCATCAGACCATCCAATAGTGATCCTTCGACATTGAGCTTGAGCCCCATAGAAGGGGGTGCCCATCTTACCCACCAGCCCCGTGACCTGGAGAAAACGTTCAGTTGTTTCAGAAAATCACACAGTGTCTGGGAATACTGCCCTCCTTTAAGTAGATTTCCTAGGTCATGCACCATTAATTTCATCTTAACCATCATTAAGGAAAGGGATCACCAGATCTAAACACTCTCCTTATTCTGCGCCTCCCAGATCGTCCAGAATATTGCAGTCAGCACCACGCCACAGATTTTAGACTCCATCTCATCCTGTCCCATGCCTGAGAACCAGCTTGCAAGAAAATCGTGCTTGGATGAGCATGAGAGATTAAATCTTCCCCTAACATCCAAACAGGTCCATAAATAAAAATCCAAGTCACTCCTAATGAATAAGTGCAGAATGGACTCCGACTGGGGATGAGAGCAGCAGAAACATCTTGACGCTAGATTTATTCCTTTCTCTTGTATGTTTTCATCTATCGCCAAATCTTTTTTCCTTTTCCTCTATACAAGATAGGACATCTTTTAGGGAAGTTCTTTGTACCATAGACATGTTCCCCACTCATCATGACCACTCCCTTGTCTGATCAAATGCCGGTAGTCTTGCCCTTTGAATACGCCGAAGCTGGATTTCGTAAAACCGAGTCTGTCGACATCCTCTGAAAACATTATTTTATTCCATACATCTATCTTTTCCAGGCTAAGAACTGCGTCTAGAAATCTAGGGTGGTGACTGGCTTCTTTGATAGTTATTTCGGGGACTGGGCAATGAGGGAAGAAGAGATTCTCCCCAGTCTAATTATCCTTCCACATGTTAATGTCCCCACAACCCACTACCCAACAAAAAGATTTCTAGAGGATAACCAAATGATGGCGAACCATTTTCCCTAGTTTGGATAGCTTCCTAACCTCCCACTCCTCCCAATTCAGACCGTATTTAGTCCTCATAATTTTTTCCCATAATTAATGGCCCTCCAGAAAATCCCATTCTAACCGTGCTTGCATGGAGTGCATAAGGGTCGAAATATACCTGAGTCCTACCCCACCTTCCTCCACCGGTCAATCTATACGAGACCAGGAAGACAAGTGGGATCTTCCTAAGCGTTTGTCGTCCCATAGAAAGTTTTTCATATTCTTCTCTATAGAATTAGTAGTTCCTTTAGGAGGGGTGATGACTGAAAAGATGTTCATTGGAATAGAGGAGACCACACTATTAATCAAATTCACCCAACCTCTAATGGACAAGAACCTGGATTTCCAATTTATAATCATTCCCATCATTTTGTTTAAAATTTCCTCGAAGAATAACTTTATAACTCTACCATTCGAAATAGGAGCCCCAAGGAATTTCATAAGTAGTTGTTTCTTTTGAATACCCAGGATGGGTTGAATGTTCTGGGCCCTCAGTCTAGAACATTTTTTTGAGATAAACATTCTTCTCTTACTTGCATTGATTTTTTTCCCACTGAGGCCTTTGTATATCAGCATCAACGACATAAAATTTATATGGGAAGACCTTATACCATTAATAAAAATGGGGATATCATCAGTGAACATAATATCTGAGAAGGTACCGTCTGAGGCTTGGGCCTGATATGGCCAGATCTTTCTATCGCTCAAGTATCTATAAAGGTTATAGGAAAGATCCTCATGTGCAATAATGAAGAGGGATGGAGAAAGGGGGTCACCTTGGTGCACCCCACGTAAACTCTTGAAAAAACCAAATACCTTCCCCAACAATGATATGATAAGCCATGGGGAAGAGAAGCACCAGAAGCATAAGTCACAAAATCATTCATGGAAACCCATTCTTCTCATCACCCAAATTAGAAAACACCACTCATGTTTGTCATAAATCCTTATGCATATCCACATGGATTATAAAGTTGGAACCAATCACTTTCTTATTCAAAAACTCCGCCAGTTCTTGAACTACTCCCACAGCCCCTTGAATACCTCTACCCTGAATGAACATTTTCTTTTCATGGGAAATAATTTTTGGCATCACCTTATCTAGTCACCATGCCAGAAGACTACCCAGGATCATATTTGAAACATTGAATAGACAAATAGGCCTATAATTATTAATATCAGATGGGTCTTCCCTTTTCGGCACCAACACCACCCTGGAGGCACACTAACCCCTATTGATATATCCTCCACTGACAAAATCCTGAATCTCCTCGGTGACCTGAGGTGTTACAAAATCCCACACTGCCACGTAGAAGGAGCCCAAAAACCCATTCGGACTAGGAGAACTGTCCAAATCCATTGATCTAACTATCTCCCAGATCTCGTCCCCTAACATTAGAGACCTTAGGGACTCATTCTCTATCAAGTTAATACTGTAAATAATACTTCCCATAAATAACTCTTGATCGCGCTGTACAAAATCCCTTCTAGAAGGTTCCTGTCGCCCTCCCCCCAGTAGCTATTCCAAGTGTTCCAAAGCAAGCCTTCCATCCACATTCACGTCAGAGGAATAAGACCCATCCTCTAGTCTTACGTTCACTTTGGAACTTTTGCGTTCCCTCAAGCAAGCGTAGAAAAAACGGCTGTTTCTGTCTCCTTATTTAAGCCACCTGACTCTCGATCTCTATCTTAAGATTCTCTACACTTCCAGAAGCCTTTGTACCAGTAAGGATTTCTTATCACAAAGAATAATGAAGGAGGATTCATTCCATCTATGTTAAATATTTTTTTCCAGGTTGTCGACCTCCGTCTGCAGCTACTCCAAGGAGTCCTTCAGTGTTTGGTTAGAAGCTGACCACCTACCGATATCAGACTTGAGGCCCTTAAGATGACTGGAAAACGCAACCAAATAACTTCCCTTAAACCTCCTGGACCCAATATACCTCCATAATTTGCATGAATCCTTCCATGAGATGCCAATATGAATAATAGAGAATTCATTTTCTCTCTAGATTACCCAGCCAAATGCTGATAATTAGCGGCAAGTGATCCGAGAGGGCACGCGAAAGATGAGTGACCGTGGTCCTGGGAAATTCTTCGAGACCTTTCATGTTCATCAAGAATCTATACAACCTACACCATATTCGATTATTCCCATGACAATTATTACACCAGGTGAATTTTCTCCCCAAGAAACCCAAATCCAGGAGTCCCTTACTTGAGATGCAGTCATTGATGTCCAGCATACCATTATTGGAGATCTCGGTGCCTCCATTCTTCTCAGATCGTTCCACAATGGCATTAAAATCCCCACCAACAAACCAAGGTAATCCCTCTAGATCAAAGGAACCAAAGTATTCCCACAAATTATTCCTCACCAGAACATCCATGCGGGCATAAATAAACGAAAACAGAATCCCCATACCTCTGCAAACTATCTTGACAGAGATACACTGATCCAAAACCTGTAGCATCTCTATTTGAATGAAGCTCTTCCAGAAAATCAAGACCTGTTTGTTATCCGGGTGGCAATGAAAATAGTTACTAAACCCCAACTTCCTATTAAAGAAGCTGATTTTCCCTGGGTCTTGTTTCAGCACTAAATTGGCAACTAGGGAAGCCCCATGTTTCTTACGCTCGACACCCAAGAAGGAACATTTTCCATTCCCCCAAGACCTCGAGCGTTCCAAACAATAAGAGTATCCCCTACAACAAGGAGGACATGACCTTCCGGTCACTGTTTCTAGCTCTAGGGATAAAAAAATCCCTTTAAAACTCCTCCTTAGCCATAGAACGAGTTACTAGTCTCGAGGAACCATCCGCTGAACATACCTTCTTTGAGAGAAGAATCTTCTTCTTCAAGGGACAGTCTGATTCATCCAATAATGAAAATATGTTCCCCATCAGCATAGTGGAGTGTTTTATTAGAGTCTCCTCCAGACTTAGGGAGGCCATCATCAATCGGGGATAGGAATTGCGGGCCGAAGATAATTCATTGACAACTCCCTCCGAGAAGCCTTTATGGGAATCCTTCGGATAGTAATTGAAAGCACATCCCACTTAATCTAGCACCGAATGAATAAAAGCTCCAGCAAAAAACAAAGAGGAAACCCGAACCTCTCTAGTAGGCAGGGCCAATCCTTTTGGGAAGATTGAAAAATCATGGATGGGGGAAAAGATCTCCCTTTAGCCTGTAGAAAGGTAACCCACTATCCATCCAAATCCATTGAGAGGCCATCCACAATCCTCCGCGATGTCAAGCCTGACCCTGGAAGAGATGAAGGGGTCAACTTGTAGGTCTCGGGCAACTGGATGGGCGTTAGAGGTTTGTCTGATAAGGGCTCCCGAACAAGGGAACCTTTACGGTCTACTTTTGAATTAGCGGCCACCGAAGACGGGTCGTTGACCAGGACCCGCCCTGTCGATGAAGAAGGATCTCTAACTCTTGTCAGACCCCTCACCAGATCTGGCTCGATCTACCCTTTTAGCCTGCAAACTAGGCAACGACCTTAGAAGAGCAGGCGACAGATGCTTTCCCTTAAAGTTTCCTTTCCCTCGACTACTGGCGTTCTTGATAACCCTCTTATAGAATTCCACTGAATGACCTTGGAAGCCGCAAAAGTAGCAGAAACTGGGTGGTGAAAGAAAAACCAACCTCTGCTGCCACGTAAACCCTCCCTAAGGAAGGATCAAAAAAGTATATGGGAACATCACTGATAATACTATTTCCACAAAGATTCGAGGATTAGATACATCCATCAAGCCCTTCATATTCTTTTCGACACATAAAAACATCCCTATAGAATCTCCCACCACCTCCAGAATGGACGGATTATGGAATGGAAGGGGATGGCCTGGAAGCATGATCCACACTGCTCCCATATGGGACTCTTTCCCAAAGTGACACTCCCAGGCCCACCGCAATAGTGTGAATTGGAGGGAACTGCAATGTCTTTCCTCCCTTGACCAGACGTGCACGAAGTCCACCCTATCCGAGAGGTAAATACAGAAGGAAAATTTCAATAACTCCGAGACCACAGTCGGGTGTTGCAAACCCCAAGATTTAGCGAAACCCCTAAAATCCTCCACTGACGGTTTCACCGGCCAGAAGAGTGCCCCCAAGGTGAGGCAATGCACCTCCGCCGCACTCTCCATCTCTTTGTCAGATAAGACCACCACTGGGTTCCCTTCATGGAATTATGGTTGGCGATGTTCAAGCAGAATTGGGGGGATAGAAGCAGGCCCACCCTTCAGACCTCCCCTGTAGACGACCTCCTTGAAAGAAAGTCCCTTGGACCCAACCTTAACAGGGATCGTCATCCCCGAGTGAGAACCTTCCCCAATCGCAAGCCGATCTTCGGACGCCCCGATGAATAACTTGCTTCAGCTGCCATCCGTCATTATTTCCCTTATAATATTAAATTCCTTAATATCCATATGACATGAACAGTTGGTTATCTACCTTGAATGAACAAAATACTATGTCCTCGTGTGATGGTTATGTTTCGTATACTAGCTCCCTTCAAAATAGTGGATTAATCACATTAATGATCTGGTCAATATAGCACTTTGTTTTATGTTCGTAGATCATAGCATGACTTGATAACCCCATAAACATGGCTTTATACAGAGAAAATTTTTCGTATTCCCTTTTTCATAGACTCAGGAATTTTCTCAACATATCTACTTATTTCATGTATGGAAAATATTTTTCCATGAAAAGTACCTTAAAATCCTTCCATTCCATGATTGTTATTTCATCTTCATCCTTATAATTTTGAATCAATGGCCACCATAGATCTGTATCCCCTAGGAGATGAAATAAATTCATGAAAAGCTTCTCTGTTTCATTACATCCCAAGGAAAGAAGTATATTCTCTATGGAAGTTATCCATTACTCATCTAAAAATGGATTTTTATTCCCTTTGAATATTGAAGGATTTCAATGAAAAAATAAGTATAACATTGTTACATTATATGGTGGATTATCATGAGACTCCATAAGGGTATGGTTATTACTCATAAACTAAGTCAAAAACACCAATATGGTTATAATATGATTAGGTCTAGCTTTAATTCTAGCTCCATATTTATTGTCATTCCTAGGATGGAAATCACCACATGGAGTACATGGATTTTTATTGCTCAAATTCCTTCCTTTATACACCATTTCTAAGAAATGTCATACAATAGATTATATCCATACATTATATAACATAATATATAATCCCAAAACTAGTAAGTCACTTAATTTAAATTGAAAATATTACACATGTAAAATATTATTATTATAAACATGGTTTCTACTAGGAAGGTTTCCATGTCATAAAAATATATTCCAACCCTCAAAATGTTTTATCATGAAAATGTGAATTAACCTAGGAATATTCCCTAGGAGTTTCAAAATAGGTGTGCAGCAGTGGTCGTTTTCTTTAACCATGTGATGATAAATTCAATTACTAATGTGCGCTATTTAGAGTTATTACCACTATATAAACTGTGCGAGAGCTACATCAACTTCTAGTGTCCAAATTATGGTGTATTCAAATTAATTCTATATATTCTCTAGCTTACCAAGAACATTTTGATATTATCATGTACCTATATTTATCCCTAATTTTAGTTATAGAATGATTTTCTCTAATCAAAATTTTCTTAATTATAGTTCCAACGTTTTATACCAAAATACCTTGGATTCCAACTACAAAGACCCTAACTATAGGAGCCCATATTTCCTAGCTAATTTAGTACATTACAATTAGATATATGCAATATCATCCCAATGGACTAAATATTTTAGTAGTTTTTGAAATCTAAATACTTACTTGAATATCATATTATAATTTAAAACATAAAATAAAACATAATATTTTCTTTGATTAAACAATAATTCCTTTTAGAATATCTTAGAATGTCATTCATAAAAGACATCCTAGCAACCAAGGGAACGAAATCTTAAAAAATGGGTTAACTCTAATTCCTAATAATGGTAGGCATATAGAGGATTCTAGCATGAATAAATAAGGTATAATCAATCAAGGTAGGTAAATAACCAAAACAAATTCCATTCAAACAATTACTTCAACATAATATGGAATGAATAAACCGTGGTTATAAAATTAAATATAAATAATCACATGAAAATGAAAATTTGAAAAATATATCCTCACAAATCAAATTATCACCTGGAATTTAAATCATTAATCACATAATGATGGAATACATATTTCCAGAAATCATTACTGTATCATCAAATCCCCGGGCCAAGACATCTTTTTTAAATGGGTGAGGCCTTGGAAAAATACCCAAGCTAGTTTGTCTAATGAGAACTACTAACACATTGAAGGGATATAGTGGACCCCACCAAACACTTACTAGGTCCAATGCATTCTTAATATAAAAGTTGTGAATAATCATCATCATAAACTATCATATTGAAAAAATATATCATATAAAACGTTAATATGTCCCCTAGTCAGTAAACATAATCATAAACCATTCATAGTAATATGTATAATGGTATAAAAATAGACATACCTAGTCAATGTGATCAGAGTCCATCTTGATAAATAATAAGGATGGTATAACTATAACATATTCCCAAAATTCCATTATTTAAATATTTTTTTCCATTACTGAATAGAAATTACACAAAAATTATAGTTTGAAAATTATTGAGCAATATATAATTATATCATAGAATATCTCATTCCAAAACTAACAAAAAATATAGAATATTAAGAAACAAATACATTAAAAATGTTTTAGTATTTAATAGGAATCTTTAATCTAATGATTGTTCATGATAGTGGGTAATTATATAAATTCCATATAATTTAAACAAACATTCTTTTAACACTATGGTAAAAATGAATAAAATTGAAAAATATAGAAATAAATAAGAATATTACTTTGAAAAAAAATTTAAAAATTAAACCATGGGTAAAAATAATTAATAATTCAACAGAATAATTTCCAACATTCTCGAATTCATTTACATAAAATATGGTCATATAAGAAACATGTTTTTCGATTGAAGAGATGAATAAAGATGGTTTTCATTAAAATATTTTTTAGTATCTTTCATTTTAAAATAGAGGTATTGGAGAGGATAATATGTATTCTCTTGAAATAAAAATTGGATAAAAAATTTCATTACATTCATGAAATATAAATTTTTATATTTGATAATTGGAAACATAATCAAGAACAATCTCTGTAAACAATGAGATTTCTATATAAACCATTTCCAATTTGGTAACATATGAAATCAAAAGGCCCATGAAATAAAAAACATCAAATGAAATTATAAATACTATAAATAGAAAGGTATTGATGATATAAAATGTCTATGGGGAAATATATACACCAAAAAATATCTAAGTGGTCAATATAGAATACATCTAATAAAAGTAAAAGTGAGACGAGAAACCCTTACATTAAGACTGATTTTCTTTATACATGTTTGTACCTCCATGATAATAATAATAAAATAATTATAAATATATTAAAAAATAATTATCATATTTTTTATACAATATAGTATTTACTTATAGGATTTTATGACTCTTTTCAATAATTATTTGATAAAATCACTTTTTTGGGTGATAATTGCTCCATTTTAATTTTGGTTTTGGTTTAGTAGATTATATCATTTTAATTGAACATGACTATATAATTTATATCATTTTAAACATGATATAAATATAATATATAATCATTATAATATTATTAATAATTTTCTTTAAAATCTATATATGGTAAAATGACTTACACAATTCATGGATATAGTAGGTTGTACATATGCATGAACATTGTTTGTATTTTTCTAACTAATGTAAAAAAATGGTAAAAATGATTTAAAATTATTGAGAATTTATTATATCAAATATTTCATTTAAATTAATATAATATATATTTATTACTATCCAATATAAAATAAAATTAAAAACATTTCAAATCGCTATGTGGAGGTGGTTGTCCACACGTATGCATGAGCGACATTATTATTTTTTAAAGGATTAGAAGGTAAGAATTTGTATGTGACATAATAATTAAATAAGTATAATAACTAAGTAAAAATAATATTATGATTTTAAATCCATAATTATATCAATTCGTGATAGGTGGTGATTGAAAACAAATTACATAAGTTTGTGAAGCGGTAGTCCGTTATACGCATGATCAACAATTTCGTTTACCATTTGATGGAAGAGGAGATGGAAATATGTTAAGTAACTCATAGAATAACATTTAAGTATAAAAACTATACTGGTGTTATTATATTATGAATTTTATATAAAATTTGAAGGATTTATAATATGAATTAAAAAATGCATGTTAAATAACATTACATCTTATTCGGACAACCTCTTTTGGTTTATAACTAAAGCCTTTATAGATTTGATCAATGAACGAAAAAATTAATCTCAGATGTGTGGAGGTATTTAAGTAATAAATATGGGTAGTTATTTTTTAAACCAAAAGGAATTGGGAGTGATAATATGAGATGAGAGTAGGTGACCTTTTATAAGTGGGGAAGAGGACACACTTGGAATATTCTAAAAAAATTGATACCCAAATTTCTCACCTGAAACATGGAAAAAATGGTTAACTCAAGAACAATTAATGATATATGTTCTAAATATTTTGATATAATAGAAATATTAAATGATTATAGGTTATTTTAACCCTTATATTTTTATTTTATCCGCATAGTAACCCTAGTTTAACTTCAACTATGGTAATTAATTTTTACTATTTTTATGATTAATTTCAAACAAAATTTAATTTTAACATAATATATAATATTAATTATTATTATTTTAAATAATGAATAAATGTTTTAAAATTAAATTTACATATTTGTTATAATTTAACTAAAAATTAATTTCATAGACACGAAAAAAAAGTGGTTTTCCAAAGAAACAATTTCTTGAGTTGATAAGGTTTTAATATACAATTTCATTATGAAATTGATTATGTGGCATAAATTGAATTTATTTAAATATAATTATACTAAATTACTCTAAAAAACAATATAAATTTTTAATTCATTAAATGAAATGGATGATTTTAATAGAAACCAGTATTTTTTACTATTCATTGAAAAATTCATCTTTTCATAAAATTATCAAAAAATTAGGATTAAAACAACGAAGTTAATTTTTTAAAATAAAGATTATTAAATTTTTAAAAAACTATTTTAAATTATGTTCCCAAAACCCAAAGAAAATTTCTTTTATAAAAACATTATTTTTTTAAAAATAATTATTTTATTTCAAATGAATATTATTTTATTTCAAATAATTAAAAAGGGTATTGTTATATGAATGTGTAAAACATATAAATTTCATAATTTTTTTAGTCGTATTAATATCTTCCAAATTATTAGCTAGGTTATAACTGTGTAATATTTTACACTTCTTTTAGACATGGGGTTGTGTGTATCACTAGCTATAAAAGTGATTAAATTTAAAGAAATATAATCCATGGGTAATTTAAGATCAGTGTTTCATGTTGAATATGTTATTAGTATCAATGTTTTTATTTAAAAATATTTGTGTCTATTATTAAACATCCTCAACACAAATTCTTATGAAAACTATTAACACTGAAGTCTCCATGGGGTGTATAGATTACCTTGGGAATGATAATAAAGATGATTTATCCCTAGATCATAATGATTTTGGAGTAATATTGTTTGATATAAGCTTCAAAGAAAAGTCTATAAATGAAAAAATTTATGACATCGACAACTCTTCTTCCTTACAGAAATATAGTCAACCTAATCATGTTGAAAAAATCTACCCTGGTTCATCAAAAATATATTTTATGGTTTGAAAGATGGATACAAATTAGTATCATAAAATATCCATGGGGATCTAGATCTTAATGGGAGACCTAACAACACATCATCTTCTTCATATTTGTAAGGTGTTGATGATGATATTATTTTACCACCAAAGGATATTGGATAGTGAATGAGTGATTCCTTTACAGATGATGAGATTGGAAATGATTATGACATGCTGGATCATGCTATAAAAAAGGATGATGAAATATAAATATTATCCATTAAGAGAAATTGTGGAGGCACAATATGGGTTTCTAGCCATAGGAAAAAGCATAAAAAAGTATCTCATTCTGAAATTTCAAGGGAATGTCAAACCTTAAAAATACCTAATTCAATTAGGATTATTATTCAAAAAAATATTCCATTTATTATGGCATAGTCTAAAAATATAAGGATATTTTTATCAAGTATTTAAACACATGAACGAATGGGATGACATTTTATTGATACATATTTATCTTCCCTAGAAATTATAATACACTAGGTTTTACCACATTCCTACCGATAAAGTCCTTTCATGTAACCTCTACTGGTTATATTGTGACACTTGGTTTTAATTAAATAAGAGTGCACTAAATTTTATACTTTTTCTAGGATTTAAATTATTATCAAG
Source organism: Viscum album (assembly GCA_963277665.1). Lineage (NCBI taxonomy): Eukaryota > Viridiplantae > Streptophyta > Magnoliopsida > Santalales > Viscaceae > Viscum > Viscum album. Next base: position 1,872,716,136 of record OY728131.1, read on the forward strand.
ACCATAGGTTTTTATATCATGACATATAAGAATAGTTTGTATCAACTGATGGATCATGAGATATTCTTGGGGACCTTAATGTTATATTAATCCTTGATGAGAAGATGTGTGTGGTTAATGCTTCTATATCAATCATTTAATTAATGGAATTCATTGAAAATAGTAATCTCTATGAGGTCAATCTGGTTGGTTTTTGGAATAATTTTTATTGAATGTATATTAATAAAATGGGGTCAAGAAATTTAGACATGACCTTAGTTAATGAATATTCTATTGATGTTTGGGCCTTCATTAATGGTACCACTCTTTCTAAAATTAATTTTGAGCATCGACCATTATTGTTTAATATTGATACAAGATATGTGAAACCTCTATTCATCCTGGTTGCAAAAGGACTATTCAAGATATATAGTGTTTTTTTAATTACAACGATGATTCAATGACATGTGTCCTAAATCATAAACTACTCAAGAGGAAGATGAAAGAATGGTGAAGATATTGATTCAAATTTTTTTATTAGAACATTGATCTTCTATAATCCTATACAAATATAATGAATAAAAATAACACATGTTGTAATTTTTCCATAGGTATTTAACAAGAATTGGTTGTTTCCCCTGAGATCAATAGTCTCTTAAATCTCAAGGAATTTATGAAGTGGAAAATTACTAATGTAAAATGTATTATGTATTGTAATAAAAATTCCTAGATTTTTAGATCATGATAAAGAGTTAAGAAAATCATCTATCCAATTTATATTCCCAATAATGATAAAAAATTATTTATAAATAGGAAAGATATTGTTGATCATGTTGTTTCCTTCTATAAGAATCTCTTTAATGACCCAAATTCCTACTCCAGTATTCTGTAGGATATAATTCCCGAGATTGTTTTTCATGAGGAAAATTCCAAGATAACCACTATTCCTCTTGACTTTGAGATAAAGGAAGTTGTCTCATGGAATAATTCTGGAAGAACCACTAGTCTGGATGGAATGAGTATTCTCTTATTTCAAACCTATTAGGATGTTATTAGTCATGACATGTGTAGTATTTGCACTAATTATTTTAAAGGTGGTTACCTAAAATAGGTCATAAATGCTTACTTTTCCCCTAATACTCAATAGTGGTTGTGGAAATGATATTTACCTCATTCCTTATACGAGCCTTGTTAATATGATCCAAAAAATTATTTGTAAAATTATTACTAATAATATTTGCAATATTTCCAATAGGGGTTTTTCATAAAATAATATTGGTTTCATTAATGGAATGGAAATATATGACTACCTAATTGTTTCCTCAGAACGTGTCATCCTTTTTAAAAAAATAATTGAAGTAGGTAGAATTTTTTGAAAATGGAATTTAAAAAAGGCTTTATTACAATGAAATGTAGTTTTATTTGAATGTTCATTATTAGTTTTGGTTTTTACAAGACATTTTCAACTAGTTTAGAATTATACTAACCTCTACATATATCTCAATGATTATCAATATCTCACTTGAGGGTTATTTCATATGAACCAAATGTGTCAAACATGGTGATCCTATTTCAAAAAATATATTCTTCGTTATAGAATATTAAATAAGAATACTTTTTATCAATATGGTTAAGAAGAACAAACTCAATCCCATTATACGTTCCAGATTATTAGTTCCTCCAAATCATTTATTGTATGATTATGATATTATTCTCTTCAGTCAAGGTGATAATAGAAACATAAAATAAATTAATTAGGATATTATTCTCTATGAAAATATTTTATTTTTGGTGATCAGTTGTAAAAAAATCATTCTTATAATTTGTAAAGAATATTCTTGGAGCAAGAAAGTTATATATAATAAATTATTATATAATCAATGATGGTTTTTTATTTTACTTATGTATTATTTCATATGTTTTTGGGATTAATTCATGCTTTATATTTCTCTAACATTTTGGGTCAAATTTTTAATATGATATCAACATGGAAAATTTTGTCTTTCATAATGGCTGGTAGGATGAACAATTTGAAAGAGTTCACTATTTCTAAATTTTATTAGTCATTTGTGGTCTCTGATTGGAAAAGTTTTCTTATAAATAACATCAATATGCCCACTAGAAAGCTTATCTAGGGTGTTATTATTCTTTAATGAAATAATATAACCATTATATAAATGTAGTGTGGTCAACCTATTGACCATGGAGGTCTTGGAAAGAATGATTTCTACAAATTTAATCAATCACTATAGGGAAATTTATTATTGTGGATTTTCAATGGGAATTAAAAATATCTTGGATTTCACACATCTAGATTACTATATAGTATCAAATATGAAAATAATAAGTATATGGATTCTTCTATATGTCCCACTATCTTGGAATATTTCTCTTATGTTTCGGATCTATCATATTTGTTGATCAGTATGAATTCCTTTTTAAAATTTTGTATTAAAAATTAAACTAGTACAAATTTCATTGATCTATACAATCAAACTGATTCACTATTGGATATAAGTATCTCTATTAAGGATAAAATGTAATATACACTAAATTTTCTTCTGACTGAAATGAAAAGTGTAGTGTACAAAAATCTCATTCTTAATAGGGATGAAATTATATTCTAGTATCCATCAAACATTATGATTATGAATATGAAAATTCTCTATATAAATGGACCATCTTGATATGGAAATTCCTTTTTTGGCCAACTATACAAAAGATGGATTTTCCCCATAAGACATACTTTATTATTGAGGATTACACACTCCATGTTCCCAATAAATACATTCCTTCATTATATTATCATATCACTTTATTTTATGTGTGTTACATGTAATTAGCATAGGGAATACTTTACTCATGTTTTTTTGAGATTTTTTCCACTGCATCACATTATAATTCTATCTCAAACCTTATATAGGTAAATATTATAAGGACATCATTATTTCAAAAAAATGTTATTTCCTATTTAAGGATTCCATTGACAACTTGTCTCCATGATCACTTTATTGTATCCTGTGAAGAGCATATTCATTTTATTTAGATGACAAAAACAACCAACTACATATAAACACTTCTTTCAACATGTAGATGATCTATTGAAAATTATGATGGTTATGAAAAATGGTAACCCCCTTCAAATAATTCATTATAACAACTTTATTCATTATCTTTTCATTAATAAACATATTTGTATTTCTAGTCATCTTGGTCCTCGTTTAGAACCCCACATGTCCTCTGGATTCATCCTTTCCCTTTATGGAACATGTGAAATATGGTTGATGCATCAAGGTGAAATATGAGACCCTCAAGATTTAGATCTAATTTTAAACATTATAATGGTGATGCCATGGGATGTCTTTAAATCCCATGTGGCACTAATACATGTATTGATTTAAAATTTTTGGCTTGATCAATGCAATTCGAAGGGAAATAGAATTTTATTAGTGTAATATATGGCTTTAATGTGACTCCACTACTATTTTAAAAGATATCAGAAATGGGTAAATCAATTTATCATGGAATATTATAGCTAGATGAATGAAATTCATGGAGAGTCTCTAATTCATGAAATACACCGTCAATCTGTATTATCGTGAAAAAAACTATATGGTCGATGGTCTTTCAAAAAATAGATTGACCACTACTGAGGTTATCTAATATGATGTTTTACCCAATTTATATTTTCATTTTAAATATATTTTTATAAAAATCCTTTCATTAAGATTATGCAACCTTAAATTTATTTTATAAAAGTGTCTTGTCCATCAATATTGATTCTCAATTTTCCCTTATAATCTTTTTATATCTAGTAATGATCAATAAATGAATATCAAATTATTTTATTAAATATATGACTTATACATGTCATTAAAATCATTCATATAAAGTGATTAACATAATTTTCCTTGATAAAAAGGACTTATGGGTATAAATTGTTTTTAAAAATACATCTTTTACCCATATATGATCTTTTATTAAAATTGAGTTATTATTTCTTATAAATTAATTTGTACATTTGTACAAAAAAATACCCTAATAATAGTTTATAATATTGTAACTATTGTTCATAACCACAAAACAACTTAGAAGGTTTTAACGATCATATTCAAATAATATTATTTTACCAGTATATCATAGATCATTTTATGCTTGGTATTTCTAATAGTACATGAAATCAGGTTTATTATTCTTTTTAAACTAAAATCATGGGGTGTTTTATGAAAAATAATTCAATTATCATACGTTGCATGTAACTTTATATGTTCGTATTTCGAAATTCATAAATTTAGTACAAATATTTAAACATAATGAATACACAAAATGATAATGTAATAATTATATTGAAACAAAATATAAAGGAAGCAACTAAATAAATAAACAATAGATATATTCAAATAATAGATAAAAAATTATAAACATTTCATAAATTTAGAAATTATAAATAAATTGTAATTATTTATTCAGTTATTGAAATTCCATAACTGAATAAATAAAATATCCTCATATATATATATAATATGGATTCCTTAGTATTATCCTTTTATACAACCTTCAATATAAATATAAAATATTTGAAATATAAAAATCGTCTCAAGGAACTATTGATATATTATATAAATATTCATAATATCACCAATTTAATATATTTTTAAACCTTGAAAATATGATTTATCAAAAATACATTTTGATATGATTAAATAATTTTTTAATCTAAGGAATTTTAATTTAAAAAATTAAAATTAATTATTATGAAAAATTGAAAAATAAAATATTAACCCTTTATGAATTTTACATGTTTTGTAACAATTTAACACATTATAAATCATAATTAAATTTCATATATAAACACATTATATCAACATTATAAGTCAATACATATAAATAGAAAATGTATTCAATATTAAATTTTAATATTTTGTTTTTTTAATAAATGTTTCACAGTTGTTACTAATTATTTATAATAATCTTATTATTAATTAATTTATAAACACTTTTTAAATTAAATAAATATCCCAAAATATCTATTCTTATGATATATAAGCAGTTTATAAATTGTGTTATTCAATTTATAATTTATGTTTTAAAAAATCATGTATATTAATGACACAATAAACTTTATATTGTATCTATGATATGAAATATTATATACCATACATAATGATAAATAATATTTAAATTTGAAAAATCATATGGTTCGTGACTAGCCGTATTTTATGATATCCAATATTTCATAAAGACACCATGATTCTTATTTTCCATGTGCTAAAAAAATCACCGTACTGAATGATAAGTCATATCACATCCTACGATATATACAAAGCCAATTGAATCTAATTGAATTGTTTCTTATAATATCCTATATTATAAGGTGTAACTACAAAACGGATTGTGATATGTTATATAATAATTCAATTATTAATCAAATTCAATATTGTTTTTAATAATTTTTAATATGATATATAAATTTATATTTATTTTCTACATTTAAAAACACGATATTCATAATCAAGAAGTAAGGAAAGGATTTTATACCACTAATGAGTTTCTAATAGTAGAAATACAATTGATCAAAGAAGTAATTACAATATAAAAAAAATTAAAGAACGACATTCTATAAACCAAAAACTATATATACTATAAATGACGATATTTTTGTGTACATTACACTATCATTGACTGTTGACTCTATCTTATACCATATTGGTTGATGAAGATCACATAAAAACCAGCACACTCCTACCACTTTGGTGTATAAATAGGTTTATCTGAATCAACTGATTCCAAGGATAAATCATCCACATCAAAACAATTTCTTAGTATCTTATGATAACTAAGGAAAGAAAAAATAAGATATTTTCTTGGATGGGTGAGAATCAACAGGGGCTTCCTTGAGGATAACACCAAAATAATAGATGCAGTGAATGTAAATATCCATCGGTGACTATATCTAAGTATCCGTGATTTCACGTTTACATTCAAAACAAATGGGTAAATAGTATTTAAATTAAAACTCATTATAATCATTTGTCTATGATTACTCTCAAAAAAAATTCATCGTATGAAACAAAATAATGATTGATTACTTAAATAATAGAAAAAAACACTAATTTTTATTATTCATATACCTTATAACAACTGGATTTCCAGTTAATTATAAAATATAAATGAGAAGAGAAAATATCAAAATATAATGTAATACATTTAGTTAAAGAAAAGGTACCTTATGATATAAATATTTCATAATATTTGATATACTGAAACAAGTTACATGCATGGATATCATGCCATGTGATATCTCATATCATCACATATGATATGTATAATGTAAATCATATTCATAAATTCTAAGCGAATATAAACATTAATTATGATTAAGATTAATAAGGATGTAATGGTCTTAATTTGAAGAGTATGTAACTAACTAGAAAATATCCTAAATTATATATTGATAAAAACGTTAGTGATGAATGATAGTTTTAATTTGATAAAATAATAATTGAACAATTTTTAGTAAATCAGTTATTTTTGGGTATTCTATAAATATATATATATATATATATAATTATACATAAATTATGTACAAGGATGATCATTTATTTAAATATAGGGGAGTCGGGAGTGTGAACATTGTCCGATAAAAGAAAAATAGTGATTGACCAATTTTCAATTGGATAGATATGATGATGATGGTAATAATAAATAAATAATTAATGGAATGTATTAAAAAAATGAAATCAAAATTTTTTTGGTTTTAAAACAAAGACCAATGTTAAAAGGGACTATTTCTATGTTTTGGTTGGTTTCCGAATTTCAATATTTATTTAATGAAACATTATAAATATTTATAAATTATATTTTATATAAATTATAAATTAATATATAATAAACTATATATAAGGAGATATGAAAAAAACAAGTACAAAAGTGATGATCCTTTCATGATAAAGGTTATAAAAATTTGTTGATGTTAAAAAAATACCCATAGATTAAATAACACCTGATTATTAATAATGTGATATTGAATTATTATTAAATAATTTTGTGATAGGTATTTATTTTTTTATAATTTGATATTATGTTTTGTTTATATAGTGAAATTTTATTTAATGGAATTAGGATAATTAATGTATCTCAATAATATATTGAAATATATAAATAAAGAGGGGTTATACTGATAGGATAATTGGTGAATTATCTGAGAATTATGACTATTAAATATATTTGTAATGATAATGAAGTTGTGTTATAATAAGTGATAGGTTCCCTATTATTCATTATAATTATAATATAATGTTATTTAAATATTTTATTATGGTATTATTATTGATAAATGTTAGTGTTATAATAATGATATGGATATTGATCGATAATTACATTTTGGGTGAATAATGAATGAAGTTGTAATTTATAATATATATTATTACTTTTTCCCCCAACATAATTTAGTGAAATGTATCTATACACTACTGAAAAAATAACCTTTACCAACGGTTTGGAACCGTTGGTATAGGCCTCCAAACCGTTGGTATAGCCTATACCAACGGTTTGGAGAACCGTAGCCAAGTAAGCCGTTGGGAGAGGTCTATACCAACGGTTTTGGAAACCTTTGGTATATGTAATATGAAATCTATACCAACGGTAATGGAACCGTTGGTATATAAATTCCAAAAATAAAACATCCTCTGGGATTTGATCCCAGGACCCCTCGTTTATAATCGAACGACTTAACCACTAAGCTAACATCACTTTTCTAAACATAATTTCATAAATATATATATGTATTATAATAATTATTTAAAATTTTGATTTATATAATGTTCTCGGTTAGTAGATCTGGAAAAAAATTAAAGAACCTATCCCAATGGTTTTCAAAACCGTTGGGATAGGATTGGGGTGGGTTGAGTTTTTTAGGCCGTAGGTTGAATTTTTGGGTGTTTTTTCCCAACGGTTTTGATGAACCGTTGGGAAAGGTCACACTTTCCCAACGGTTTTGGTGAACCATTGGTAAAGAGGCTCAAAACACACCCTTTCGCAACGGTTTTGGTGAACCGTTGGGAAAGGTCACTCTTTCCCAACGGTTTTGGTGAACCTTTGGGAAAGAGGCTCAAAACACACCCTTTCCCAACTGTTTAGCATAAACCGTTGGGAAAGAGTGACCCTTTCTCAACGGTTTTCCAAACCATTGGGAATAGTGGGGAAATCTATGGCTTTCCCAACGGTTTTGGTGAACCGTTGGGAAATGGTAGCTATACCAACAGTTTTTACAAACCGTTGGTATAGAAGTGTTGGGAAAGATCATCTTTCTAGTAGTTATATGGTTAATTATTTTGTATTTTTCTTCTAATAAAAACTTTTTTATAAAGAGGATATACAGACAATGAACAAGGTGGGTGTTATAGTGATTCTTCATTTGAGATGTATTTCATTATATTGATGATGTGTATATTAATATAGTTTCATAATATTTAATAAAAAAAGTTTTTAATATCTTTATATGGATTTTCTATCTGATTTTATTTCATAAATTGATTTTATATGGGTTGTTTAAAATTGTGGGAAGTTTAGGATATCATGAAGAGAATTAGGAAGTAGTGATATGATTTTATATGGATATATTTATTCTATATCATGTCTTTATGTTTATATTCTGTTAACAATTCCATTTATTTTTTGATTACACACATGTTTAAACTAGCACATTTTATTCAAATTAATGTTGTTGAGTTTTAGAACAGAAGACCATAGTGTATAATGTACTCACCCACTATACTTTTTCATATTTACTTATACATATATGGATATAAATTATCATAATTTTATATAGAATTATTTCACTATAGTTGTGAATGATGTGAATACTATTATATTACCGAGAAAGAGATGCATTATTTAGTTATGATTAACTCTTCCATTTATTATGTCCCTGTTTATTCATTATCTATATCAATGTATACAATATAGTCATTTTCATAGGATCATAGCTTGTTGGAGTAAGCCTAATAGTTTCATATGTTGTTTATCACATACTCTAGGTGAGGGGTTTGATAAAATTAATTATTGATATAGATGAGATACCCCATTTTATCCTTTAGAGTACCAGGTGTAGGTCTTGTACTGTCCTGACTTAAAATACATCTATTATAAATCTATCTTATATTTACACGGAAGTATTTTAACTAAATACTAGAACTAAATTTCTAGTGTTGATGGTTTAAAACTCAATAAAGAAAACAAAATTTGCACTTTACCCATCTTTAACAAAGTCATCAAATACTCACAAAAAAATTATATCCCCTATTGATATATGAATCATACTAACTAAGTATAGGAATGAAAAAAACACCAATTTAGTGTTTTTTGTATCAATATATACAATTACTAAAAATATTAATCATATTTGTGGATTACAATGAAGACATACTTGAAGGAAGCTATAAAATAATAACTTTATTTAAAATATGCTATCATCCCTACTAGTGAATATAAAATTATAGAGACTCAAAACTATAACCCCTAAAATAATTCACATGTTAACTACTTAACCATATAGATTTCACATAACTATATATGCACCAATCCTCATCCAATAAGTCTCTATCTATGCATTTACATCATAAAACAGTACACAGAAGTGCAAAGATAGAAACCTCCCTATGTGCTTTGGTATAATGTGAGTAGAATGACACAGTATTTTATCCCTGATTATGTTAACTCTTATATGTGAGTGCGAAATTTTTTTATTTATATGACTTATTCTAATAAATGTGACAAAGTTTTAACCCCTAATCTAAAATTGTTACAAAAAATGGGGTTTAAAAATGAATAAATGTGCATAATTTTAAATAAACTCCAAGAACGACATATTTAAATCCCCAACTATCACTACAAACAAATCGATGAAACCTAACAGTTCATATATATGAAACTACAGAACTCATGGAAAATAAAACATTTAAAGAATAAAAATATTCTTAATAAAATCATGATATTTGAAAATATAACATAATCAAACTCTATGGCTCGACTCTAGTATTTTCTAACGATAAAATTTTATTAAAATGTACAAAAATATCTTTTAAATAACCAATATTGACTAGTAATCCATTTCTGTTATTCCAGTATAAATGAAAATAAATAACAACATATCGGAATATTTATATCAAATAAAAGTGATCACTTTGAACCTGGACATACATAGTTACCTTCTTGAATAAATTAATAATTATTTAATCAACTATTGGTAGGATTATTCCATAATAAAAACTCTTTTTTCATATATAATACCAACCATCCACAATGAATTGCATGCATCACATAAATGTAACCAACTTATGACATCTAGAAAGGGTTTGAATAACTTAGGTGAGCACATAATACTCTTAGATAAAAACGAAAATATATATCCGAAATATCTCATGAAATATTGTAGTATGACAATAAAGTACAGGTAAAATTAATGAAACACAAAAAAAAATTAAATTTTTCTTATAGAAGATAAAAAAACTATTAATTCCTGAAATCTTACTTCTGACCAAATAATGGTTTTTATAAATTAATATTAATATCCTATATAATAGTTATATCCTTTATATGGTATCAAATAATAAAAATCTACTCAAGGTTTACCCTTGTCATGGTATCCCACTTTCAAAAACACCCCAAACAATGACTTTACATGGGCTTAATATATCATGAAATACCTCCTACCATTCCGAATATATGATATTTTATCCATAACATGTTCCATTAAATATGATTCATATTATTCAAATTCTATATTCATTTGGAATCGGAACTAAAAATGAGTTCCACTTATTAGTTTTTATCCCTTGGGAAAAAACAAAACAATGGGTAGCCACAATAATTATTTTATATATAATATTACATATAAACATTTTAGCTAATAACCTAGGAAATTATCAAAATAATGGTTTCCATAATTACCCTACTCATATCCTTGGGTAAATCTATATGTTTCAGTAACACACATACTTTGAATGATTATAATAATTAATCACAGTGTTTGTTTAGGCTCTGAAATATGAAAAAATAAAAAATATCACAAATAACTATATAATATAATATAAATTGTTATTGAATGTAACAATTCCCCCATGGAATTTTAGTACTGTCCAATTCCAGCTCTTGGTTCTAATGTGTGAGTTGAAATAATTCAGTATGATAGTATTCCATATTATCTAGGGTTTATGGAACTCATTACTTGGACCTAAAAAAACCAAAAGTTCTCAAAAACTATACTAAAACAATCCTAAAACTTCAATGAAACATTCCATCAAATTAAATTCAATAGAATCCATTTAAAATACATTCATATTCCTACAAAAAATCTAATTTAAACCTGACTCAAATGAGATATCCTTAATCAAATAAATGTATATATTCTTAGATTTATAATGAATAAAAAGAAATAAAAATCATAAAATTAAAATGAAAATGTGGGAACTAAAATATTTACATAATAAAAATATAAATAAATAAAATATTTTATGCATCACATAAAATAAATAATTAATAATGTATTATATTATTACATCATAATATTACATTTCAAATCAATGATAAATAGTCATCCTAAATTATAAAAATAAAACTGTCAAAAAACTAAAATCAAATTCCATAATAATTATATTGAAATATATTTTATTATATTCACTAAATATAATTATAATTATAATCATTTCAGTTAGAGTGAATAAAAACATTGAATATAATATAATTTTTTTAATTATTGAGTGAAATTCAAATAATATGATTTATTACATATTTTATTTAAATGATTAGATTGGATTTAAATTAGGTAACATGACTATTATATGAAAATTATAAATATGTGAAGTTCCAATTGTAAATATTATAAATAGTTGGGTTCCAATCTAAATGGTTTAGACCCATAAAATCAAAATTGAAATTTAAAGGAGTAGTTAAAATGATGGTTGATTAATGTGGGAATAAATATCCCCATAGTAATTATAGTTATGAATTTATATAATATCATCTGGAAAAAGAAATGTGAAAAAAGAGACACATTTCTCCCACTTAATTCACTGATAGAGAATTGAACACCTGATTTCCTTCCCATGAATTATAATTTATATGTATCATATAAGGATCATAATAATTGAGTCCATTTTTTAAGAACTAGATATGGAACTGAGATTTATTGAACTCGATGTTTATTTATAATAGATAACTTCCATTCTTGCTAAAATGTACTGTAAATATAACATCACACCCAGAAAAACCCTATAACATATCAATGGAAAATATATAATTTAATTGAAATAAATTTTACATCATAAATACACATAAAAACTCTTTTATATACATTTCAAACAATGTTTTATATAATTTCATATATTATTATCGAACAAAAATTTCAAAACATTAATGTTTTATATTTTGATGCTTGGGATCCCCTCTAAAAAATGCCATTCCATGGTATCAGTTTCTGAAAAATTCATCTCCACCTTAGAAAAAGATTCCACTTATATAAGAAAACAAATATAATGTTAGTAATACTATAATGAAACAAATTAAACATTAATATGAAATAATGCATTAATAAAATTTCAATTTTTAATAAAAAATTCACATTTGCAGTTATACCGGTCACACCATGCATCATATTGTGGTGGGGTTGATTCCAACATGTCACATATGAGTTATGGATCATTGTACTAAAATATAAAAATAATCCAAACGTGTTCACTTAGTTTTCCGTATGTCACTTATTCATTAACTAAAATTAATGTTGATTTTAAATAATTAAACTTTTGTAGTTTTTCCAGTTACACAGTGAATTGGATTGAGGTGCGTCTGATACCAACTTATCAATAATTACTGATGGATTATTTTCCAAAAGTATAAAAACAATACGAATTCATTTTCATTGTTTTTAATATGTTAATTTTTTTTTTCTAAAAATCCATTTCAAACTGGAAACATGTATTTTGATTCATACTAATTACATTGTGAGTTAGTTTTATGTGAGACTACTTCAAACATGTCACAAATGACTTATGAACAACTATAAAAAATTATCAAGATAATCATAGAGTGTTTTCTTGTTTTTTAGTGAGTGGTGTGTTTTGAAATAAAATGTAAATTTAAAACTGATAATGGATACTTTTAGTCATACCGGACACACAGTTTTTTATATTGGGGTTTATATGATCATATAGGTCACAACATTGGGATAATTTTCTTAATGTATCAAAACAATGTGAAATTTTTTCCCGGTTTTCAGTATGTCACGCGCTCTTTTTTTGCTTAAATTACTGTTAATTTTAAATTAAAATACACTCATGGAGTCATAGTGGTTACACTATGTGCCAGATTGTGTTTCGGTTGACTCATACTCATGAAAAATGACTTATGGATTGTAATCCTAAAATATCAAGACAATCAGAATTTTTTTCATGGTTCTCAGTATGTCAGTTCTTCTATTTACTATAATTAATGTCAATTTTAAATAAAAGTGTTACGTTGAGTTATACCAACCAAACTATGCATCATATTAAGGTGTAGTTGATTGTTAAAGATCAAAAATGTCTTATAGATAATTTTCATAACGTAAAAAAAATACGAATGTTATTGTTCAATTTTAAGTATGTCGGTTGTTTGTTTTTACTGAAATATCATTTCACACTGGAAACACGCATTTTGAGTCATATAGGTCGCATAATGAATCTGTTTGACGTGAGACTACTTCATAAACATCAATAATAAATTATTAATTGTTTTTTAAAATTATCAATACAATCAGAGTTCATTTTCGTAGTTTTCATTGAGTGTCAGTTATTGAACTAAAATGTCAATTTTAAACTAACAATGGAAATATTTAGTCATACCGGTCACACCGTGCATTGAATTGAGGTGTGGCTAACTCTTAAACATCACAAATGACTCCTAGAACATTTTCCTAAAGTATCAAAATATGAAGAATACGTTTTCTTGGATTTCAGTATGTCACTTATTCTTTTTAAAAAAATTAATGTCAATTTAAAATAAATAGACACACATGGAATTTTACTGGTCACACCATGCATCATAATGATGTGAGGTTGATTCCAACAAAAAAAAATTTATTTATGGATATTTTTTATAAAGTATCAAAACAATACAAATTTATATTCTCATATTTTAGTATGTCACCTTTTCTTTTTACAAGAATTTAGGTCCATTGTAAATGAAAATAAACACATAGAGTTATAGTGGTCACACCATGCATTTTATTGAGGATAAATTTATTCATACATGTCACAAATTAATTATGGATAATTTTACTATAGTATCAAAAATATTCGAATGAGTATTCATGGATTTATGTATGTCACTTGTTTTTTTAATAAAATTAATATCAATTTTAAATAAATAGACACGCTTGGGATTATATCAGTCACATCATCCATTATATTGTGGTGTGGTTGATTCCTACATGTTAAAAATTGATGATGGATCCTTTTCCAAAAGTATCGAAACAGTCCAATTGTTTTATCGCTTTCCATTATGTCACTAGTTCGTTTTGCTAAAATTAATAACAATTTTAAATAAAAATCACAATTTGAGTTATAGAGGTCACACCATTCATAAAATTGAGACGTGGTTGATTCCAACATGTCAAAAATGTATTATGGGTCATTTTTCTAAAGTATCAAAAAAAAAATGGGTTTTATTGGGTTTTTGTATGTCACTTATTATTTTTATGAAAAGTAATGTCAATTTTAAATAAATAGACACACTTGAAATTGTACTAGTCGCACCATGATTCATATTGAGTTTAAATTGATTCATACATGTCAAAAATGACTTGTGGATCGTTTTCGAAAAGTATCAATATAATATGAATGTGTTTACTCAGTTTTAAGTATATTATTTGTTCTTTTGACATGAATTAATGTTAATTTTAAATAAATAGACACACTTTGAGTTATAAAGTTAAGAATATTAATGTGATTGAGGTTTGGTTGATTACTAGATGTCATAAAGGACATATGGAACATTTTATTAAACTATAAAAACAATCTAAATGTGTTTTATTGGTTTTCAGTATGTCACATTTTCTTTTTACTAAAATTTATGTAAATTTAAAATTACTAGACATAGTTTTGGTCATACTGGTCACATTGTGCATCATATTAAGGTACATTTGATTCCTATACATAAAAAATGACTTATACATTTCATAAATTTTCTAAACAATCCTAATGTTTTTTATCAGTTTTTAGTATGAAAATTGTTATTTTTAATAAAATTAATATCAATTTTAAATAAATAGACACCTTTGGAGTTATAGCAGTCACACCATGCATCTAATTGAGGTTTTGTAGATTTGTACATGTCAAAAATGAATCATGGATCATTTCCCTAATGTATCAAAATAATATAACTATGTTATTTAGTTTTCCATGTTTCACCTGTCCATTTTACTAAAATTGATGTTAATTTTATATAATTAGACACGCATTTAGTTATATTGGTCGCACCCTGCATAATATTGAAGTTAGGATGACTTTTACACATAACAAATGACTTATAAATCATTAAATAAAATATTAAAACAATCCAAATTTATTTTCATTGTTTTCAATATGTCATTTTTTCTTTTTACAGAAATCAATGTAAAATATAAATAAAAAGAGACACTTTGTGTCATCTCAGGCACATCATGTATCAGATTGAGGTTAAGATGATTCCTACATGTCATAAATGACATATGGATAATTATATTAAAGTATAAAAACAATAATAATAGTTTTTTTTGGTTTTGAATATTCCAATTGACATTTTTACTAAAATTTATGTCAATATTAAATAGAAAGATGAACATGGGGCCATATTTATCACACCATGTGTCGGATGGAGGTATAGTTGATTCTTACAAATCCCAATGTCTAAAAAAACCATAACTACATTTTTTATCATGATTTTAATTTCATTTATTTTTCTAAATATCAAAACTACATATTGACTCCATATTCTTAGCTGAAAAACCATTATCATTTCGGAAATCCATGAGAGTGGAGGAAGCTCATATGTCTATTATATCCCCAAAATACATCACAATTAGAACATGATATTCCTCCACTCATTATGTTTTCAAATGGAATTTTTTTATGCTAAATAACATTGAATCTATATTGTGTTGGCATCTCAACAAAGAGAAGCTACGAAAATCATTATGAAATGTAAAAAAACTAATTTTAGATAAATTATTTACAGAAATTCATGTATAAATATTAGATAAAATGATTAAAAATTGATTAAATAAGTATAATGAATTCACCTCTTAATGATGGTAATATACATTCCTGGACCATTTCATTGTTTTCATTATCTCAATTGCTGCCTTGAATTCCAATATCTCACAAGGATGAGCATCTTCAAATAAACCACCCCAACTCAAACAAAGGAATCCACCTGTATCAGAAAAAAATTCTTATGTTTGAAATAATTAAATGAAATAAATTATAAAATAAATATGAAATAATCCATTACTTCTTTATAAGTCTTATATTCAAGCAATTTGTGTACATTTTTTCATCAGTTATGTTACCCATTCATTTATAAGAAAATATATATCGTATTTTGAATATGACTCATTTCAACAATCATAGTAGTACTAGTATATATATAAATACACAAAGTATTAACAACGATTTAAAATGAAATAGTAATTATCTTCGAAAATACATCTTTGAAGATGCTTTTTTGTTCAAGAATATGATCTCTCTCATAAATTCTAAAACATAATAACAAAAACATATTCCATTTGTTTCTTTTAGACTCTATAGAACCATTGGGAAAAATAATTAATTTTTTTTATATGTGTTTGGATTGTGAAAAATTATTATATATACCCTCATACATTCCCATTTTTAGAACTTGTATACATCTTTTGTTCATATCCCATGGCCTCATTCCTTATCATTCATGATATTGATGCACCTTCCACTAATAACAGAATCCTCATAAAAAATAATATAATTTCTATAACATGATTTTTTGTTCTGATATTTTGTATGTAGTGTATTTCTAATTGAAAAACTCAATCATGTGTGATCAGTTTGATGGGTATCCATGCAGTGAATCCAAGAAATAAATCATTGGAGTATCATAATTGACCAAAATGAGAATCCAATGTTTTTTAAAACATAGAAAGGAATATGTATTGAATGAAATGAAAATATATGTGATATGATTAAATTGTATACTTTTTTCCCCTGATCAGTGGTATTAAGAAGTATATGTTATCTGAAATTTTTCTTCCAAACGATTTTACTAGGTGTTCCACTATTTCAATCATTTTGATGGATTATATTTTTTCTGTTGAGGATGCATGAAGAATAATGAGTCCAAAAAATTTCCATTCGAAATCCCTTTATATGATGTTGATATATACACCTAAAAATAATATTAAATGTATTTCGTCATAATTAACATAGAATATCTTCTTTTGGAAAATAAATTCATGAAAACATACCACATGAAAGCATTTACAACTGATATTCCAAGCCAAGAATTGTTAACGATATTATTTACATTCTAAACACTAATGTAGTACTCTCCTTCTTCTCCATAGATCCTTTCGTCAAAATAAACTATGTGAAGACTACCATTTTGTAACTTTGTTTCCACATGAACTATTAATGTTAGTAATGATGATATAGAATGGACAAGGTAAAGGAACTATAAAAATATCTTTCTGATTAGTTGGCCGATCCTTTAGATGGTTTTGAGTCTATATTTCAATTAAACTCGTCCATTTTTCTATCTACAATAAAATTGTTTAGTTCCAATATTTTTTTATTAATTTTTATCGGTTTACCATGATGAATAAATTGGAAATGAATACATAATTTTTGACATTTTTTTTAAAAGATGTGATGACAATGTGATGAATGTTTTAATAGATTGGTCGGTCGCATGAATATCATAGACATCAAGTGGAACATGTAGATCAGCACTCGGCTCAAGAACTACATTAATCATCACTCTCACATGAACTGTTTTAAGTGGTCAATTTTTTAGACTATCGTCTTTGATATTAACATTATATCCCTCACTACAGGGTGATGGGTGGGTGTTGATAGATAGAAATCATAATAATTTGACCCAGTAGAATATCAATACCAGAAAGGTATCAGTGTTTTTCTGATTCACATTTCATAGAAACAAATATTAGAATATTTATTACAATGACTAAGATAGCTCTTTGAGGGGTATATCATACCGTTTATTGGTGAGTGTGGGGTGGGATCTTCATGAAATGGCTATTCTTGAGTTGTTTATTCTTTTCTATTTACCCCTATTAACGTTTCTATAATATCTCTATGGAATTGTAATTTTTATTCAACAGTATCTAGTCTTTCTTAAAACTATTTAATTTCTTTGTATTTATCTTCCAATTGTTTTTTTTTCTAAAAATATGTTCATGGTGTCACCCCAAAACCTACTCCTTTAACACTGTAATACCATTTTGGACACTTACATGACACTGATATTTGGTGTTCATCTAGTACATGTGTTCATGATTCTTATTATTATATTAGATAGAAAATATAAGAAAATAATTAATCATTGTATTGTAATGGCGACTTAATGCAAAACTAACTTTTTATTATGTCATAATTACACATGTTTTCCATACTTTTTATGATTTTTCATAAATTATTATCCCATATTTATTTAATCATGCCTCCTTCCATAGAACATAGCATATGCTGGAAGTGCAATTGGATTTGGATTTGTCAATATACATATTAATAGTGGAACATGGTTATGTTATTGTTTCATATCTATAAATGTATTATAGTATATTTAAAATACATACCAATTTTTTTAAAGTTAAGCATACCCCATCCTAGCTTGATGGTAGGGGTACGTTGGTTTTGTTGTCTGTTCCATATTTTTAACACTCAATATTTTTTATAAATAAAATTTTTTAAATAAAATTTATGAATACATGTGTCATCAAGTAGTATTTTACTAGCCAAAATGTTCCTAAAAATACACATCTACATGATAGATAGTAAGTGAATTCCATGATTCATAGGTTATCAAGTGTTTATATATAAGCGGTGGGTACATGTTTATTTTCCCTTAAGAATATTTAAGATTATGTATCATTATAATTATGTTAAATAATCTATGAATACTTCTAGAAAACATTAATACATATTTCTTGTGGGAGTCATATACTATAAATGCACTATGTACGGGATGATGAAGATTAATTCAATGTTTCATTGTTTTATTTTTTAGTAAAATAAATAAATGGTATCATAATGATACCACAATTTCTTCCCATATTAGTGTATTAAGCATGATCAGAACATGGTTCCCTGAATCTACATCAATTTGAATGAGTTTTTGAGGGATGATTCTAATGTAACCACTAAAAATGGCCGTGTTGTAGTTAAAATGTTGGGTCCAGGAATTTTGTCCAACCTCATATTTGATGCCATTGATTTTCTTCTTAATGAATCTTGTTAACACCATCAAACTACGGTGCTCCTGTTTTTTTCTTCATCGGTCCTTCATCACCTACCTTTTCATCGTATTCAACATCGTCAATATGTTGTTCTTATGCAATGGTAGCATCATCATTTGTAGATGGTCATTTTACCTCCTCAATGGGAGTAGTAATAGGTTGATAAACTTAGTGCTCCATGGGATTGTGAATACTAGCACATGAAAAAGGTCATTGTTCCTATGCACTGTGAGTAGTAGTAGGTTGAGAGACTTATTGTTCCTCCGGATTAGGAGCACCAGCACAAAATAAGTCCTTTTATGTAGAAGTGGATAAAAATTTATTTTATATTAAATAAATGTATAAGGAAAAAGATATTAACATGAGGTAACACATTGTATGTTATATATATATATATATAATCAGATTATTAAACTCTGTTTTTCTAAGGCTGAAGAGATTTGACCCGTCTCTCGACTATCCAAATATCATCATTGTAGTCTCCTTGGTCATACAAAACACTATCTATATTATAATCTCTTCTAAATTATTGTGATTTCTCCATGAAAGGGTTATCCTTAGTGAAATTTTCATCTAACACTTCAGTGGTTTTTATCGATTACCTAACAATTGACCTCTTTTGTTTTGTGGGATCTAGAAAATAAAATACTTGTACTACTTGTGATTTGATTGTAATTAGTTTGTCTTTGTACAATTTCTTACTGAAACTAGCTTTTACGAATCCCAATTCAACTACTTTAACAACACCCCTATTATCATCCTACTTACATTTCAAAATGTGTACTTATATGTTATATAATCCAACACCCATATTTGATTGAGGATGTCTAAGTATGAAATTTTCACTTAAATTTGATTTCTATACTTAGTAGCATAAACATGAATCACTTCATCCACAAGTGTAACTATTCTATTTTTCATGATACAGTCTTCATTGTATTCAATTGATCTGAACATATAATAATTAATTACATAACCATTATAAGATAATACATACACACTTGGTCCTCCGGCTAGCTATTGTAGTTTTTCTTAAATTGAATCTAGAATTTCATATGACCCCTTGAAAATATAGTCCTAAAACAATCATATGAATTTTTTATTACGTATATTTGATATCCATCTTCCAACCCTCGATGTATTCAAATAAATAAAATATTATTTTTTGATTTCAATATATAGGGACACCTCTAAACTGTTATGAAAAACATAAAGGTGGTCCTACTCCTGATCTGTAATATTGATTTTGATGATATCTATTCTTGAAATTCCTTCACTGATAAGCTACATAGGGTGATTATATTTTTGTAGACCAGTTCTATCCACATTAGATAGGTATTTGGTACAAAATTCAATAGCTTCCTCAATAGAGTATTTCTCTTTAAAACAACCCTCTAGACAACTTTTATTTTTGAAATACCCTTTAAAATCATCATATAATGGTCAATGGGGTACATCCATCTATAGTATACAAGACCACAATGTTTATTCTATCTCATAAAGTGTACCCTTAAATGAACCATCTTATAAAATAATGATGGCTGGAATAACATTTCCAATTCACATAATATGATGAAAATTTCTCATTCCATAGTTAGAAATGTCATCATGTCTATAACTTTTCTATATATAGATTTGAAGAAAAAACACAGCTTGGATAATGTATAGTGGATATTCTTGGTCAAAATTAAACATAAATCTATTAGAAGTATATTTTTCATCAAGAAATGGAAGATCAGGGATTTCAAACACTTTAACATTAAATCTTTTATTGAAATGATATTATTGATATTTTATGAATACCCCTCTAGAAACATACATCATCCAAGAAGTTAAAAAATTGATATCTCTCATATCTTGAATGAGTGTAAGCAGCTGGGGGAAGAAAATTTAATTTTTCACCCTTCAATATCACCAACTCTTCTTGAATTCCCATGTCAACCATGTCTAACCTATCTTTAATTCCATATTTTGTTTTTCTGGGTTCATTTAGCAATGTGTCGATGACAGTATCACATAAACATTTTCAACATTACCAACATCAAGAAAATGAATGACCTACATAATATTATAGTATGGTAATTCAAAAAAACCAATCTCTTCTCCAACATGATTTTCATGAGGTTTTTCAAAAAATGGATTACCAAAACCAGTGTCCACATCTTTTACTTTCTGAAATATTTGATTTCCTATTAGTGGAGATGGCATTGTATATTCATTTAAACATCCATCAAATGATGTCGTCCTAGATCGGTAATTATGTCATTTGGGTTGAAATAATTGATGTCCTAGAAATATAATTTTTGATTAATGTTTCATTGGAATTCACTGTTTATATTGTCGGTAAATGTGACACCCTTGAGTTCCTCTAATTTTATATCCCGAAAAATTTACATAAACAGGAATATCATTTATTGTCTCATATCAGATGAATATCAGTATAAAATATTTATTTATATAAGTATCATACAACATGACATCTAAGTAACACAATAATTTCAAATCCTCGATCAATGGAGCCAAATAAAATTCATTATCATTAACCGGTAGTTTTGGTTAAGATATAAGATTAGATAACATGATATATTTTCATTTCGTGCATTACCATAGTGGAAAGTTATAATTTACCATTATAAACAGCAACATACTATGAGTGACACATTGATAACCAAAAGGATTCGCTACATATGTAGATAATGCAAAACGAAGGTTTCAAGGATCATTTCCAAATTCCAGATACTCATGATCAATTCTCTTTTATATAGGAGGGTATACCTAGGGATGTAGTTTCCCATCTTTATTTCTTATATTTTTGTACCACATCCATTGCACTGCAGTCTCCTCACTTCAATATTGTCTCTTAAGCCTTGGAATGATTGAAAAGTTCCATAAAACTTTTGTAGGACAGAATTCATCATTATTGTATTGTTGAGAACCACATGTTGGACATTTCATAAGTGATTTATTGTCCTTATAAAATAGTAAATAGTTGTTCGGGTTGGCGTGTATTATTACAGAGATCATAACGATGGATATTTTCATTTGTTATGAATTGATGTTCGTATCGAGTGCTCTTTATCTTCTGGATGTATGTCATTCATGATATGAAGTTGATCTATAAAACTGGCATCATTCCATCTGTTTCCTGTTTTCAAATTATATAGATTTATAATTCCTAAAACTGATGTATATTCAGTGCAACCAGTGTAATATTTTCACAACTCTTTAACTTCTAAAATAATATTGGGCAATCATGATGTTTATCTTCAACATTCATAGTTATTTCCCCAATATGATCTTCATAATTATAAACATTTGTAATCACATCCTTAATATAGTCGTCTTCATTGTACACAATTATAATCATACCAAATGGTCTATAAAACATTTTTCTATACATTTCAATAGCTACATTCACTTTTTCCATGTGTTTATTCCAACATTTATAAATTTAATCTATTCAATGACAGACCAAGTGGTCTTCCAAATCCCATAGACAAATTATTATTGAATAA
Organism: Viscum album; assembly: GCA_963277665.1. Lineage (NCBI taxonomy): Eukaryota > Viridiplantae > Streptophyta > Magnoliopsida > Santalales > Viscaceae > Viscum > Viscum album. Next base: position 1,872,739,149 of record OY728131.1, read on the forward strand.
AAATATAATAAACATGAACAAATGATATGATAACGGTGATATGCATAATATTTTTCATACTTGATAAACTCTTTCACTCCACCTTCATAATATTTTTTCATATTATTGGCATTCATCCATTCTTTATACATATCTATCATATTTGATTCTGTAATATTAATATTTAACAAAATAAATAAAGAAAATATGTTAAACTATGGTCCCCATCTATTAATGAAAAATGGGTAGAGTGGGGTGACACGAGCTATTATTGAATGGGGTTGAGCCCACATGGGTTTTTCCGCAAAAGCACGCATATAATACAAACAAAAAATTCCAGAACATCCTCACCTCGCATAAGTCTGCTTGTAACTCATGGGCTTTCTGGGATTTTTTAAAATTAAAATTATTCACAATAATTATTTATCTTGTTATAAACATTAAATATCAAAGAAAAAACCATACTACGGTATAAAAATCACATGTCATTCCTAACCAATAATATCCTTCACTCTATGAAATATGATGAAAAACAAATCTGGAAAGAATTTAAACAATTTTCACTAATTAATCATCATCTTCATAGGATGGTTTCGGTTCATATACATCGCTCTTCTTGGGTAGGAGATAATTTTGAACGTTAGGTATTAATCCTCCATTAGAGATGGTCACATCACTGAGAAGCTTACTGAACTCCTCAAAATTCTGCGCAACAATATGAATGCATCTCAGCATGATCCACGTCTTTTTATTACCCATTATTTCATTGCATGTCAATTATAGATCCTCTAAGGTGGGTCACTCGATGAAATCAGGGAGATAAAATGTATCCCCAGCACTGACCTACTCGAAATAATCTCTAGCCTTCCAGAGATTATCCATATGACCGACAATAAACTACATCCTAAACATACTCATGTGGGTGGTGGTGTCTCAATGGGGAGACCCAGATAATAGGGTTTGACGTGGGTTATCATGTGAATATAGAATGGAACACATGAGTTTGGTGGTGATGATTCAATGATTGAATGGCTAGGATTGCAGAGGTCAGCGCATCGAGAGTCAGTGTGTCAGGTGGTCGGCACAACCAATTGGTTGGTGTGGTGATCAGTGTGGTGCATGTTCAGGTGATCATCATGAATATTCCTAGTTTCCAATAATTAATGTATGGGTTTCTCAAGAAAATTAGATAAAAACATAAAATATATATATTTTAAAAATAATTTGAAACACATGCAGGCACCTGATTCTGGGTAAGTACACCAGATAAATAACTATGGTCCCATATTGATGGAGTATCCTTAAAAAACATCACATTGAATGAGAGAACCTTTCAAGAAAATAATAAATATTATTTGAGTTAATTAATATCTAAAATATCATATATTTTAAAATATTTTATTTTAAAAAATAGGATCATTGTCTAGCCAATACTTGTGTAGGCTAACCTGCCTAAGAGATCACTTTTGAATCACATCGTAAATAATATAGTTTGAAATACATTATAAAAACAAACCTTTTCTTTAATGTTTTTACAAATATGTAGTATCACATAAAAGTTTGTTAAAACCCTTTTTATAAGAATTATATTAAATGAAAAAAATCACTTGGAAAACATACTTCTTCAGTCGATACCTCTTGGTCAAATCAGCTTTTTAAAATATGACATTAAACTATTTAATAAACTCCCTTTTTTGGAATAAACATTTCAAAACACAAAGTTGTTTCCCACTATGATAATGTTTTCTAAAACATGTTTGAAAACCAACCATTTTCATTAAACTATTAATGGTGGACTAAATCCCCATTTTTAAAATGCACAAATTCTTGGATTTTAAAATACAAACAATTTTATCCTTTCTCGTTAGAGAATACTATTCAAACTTTGTATTAAAATTGTTTGAAACAATTCAAAATTACTCTTTCGTTTTTCCCCTTCTTTAAAAACATTTCACAATCCATTTTCAAAAAATATGAAAAGAAAACCATACAAATAAGGAAGAATGAACATGGTATAGTACCACTATGTCAAGTCACACAACATAGGGAAAATGACAATAAAATATGATCCAAAAATTAATATAAATAGTAGGGGATAAAATATAAGTAGAGATATAATACCCCTAAATGATCCTAAAATTGATTCATGTTTCATGTAAATCGTCACATGACTATATTAATAAAAGGGAATAAACTAGAGATAAGGAAATGACATTGTCACTACTAAATGTATCCATACCCCAAGAAGTCTCATCAAACTAGGTTGTAAATAATAAACATCCCCACATGGGATCACAATATACAATGTTTATATAATAATCAAAGGGGCCTAATTAGGTCTCACACATTTTATTAAAACTAAATTTTTATAATTTTTAAAATGGAAATTAAATTTTAAAAACAATATTTCAATGCCAAGAAATTTTATCATTTAGAAAATTTATCCCAATCTACACATTAGACCAATTTTATCCAAACAACATTGAAACTAAAATGGGAATTTACACTACCCTTTAAACGACCACTAAATTCAAAGACACAATAAGTTTCAAAATCCAATCTACATGGGAAAACACATACATTTGAAATAATCCATCTCATTTGGAAATATAAAAATCATTAAAAATCAGAAAACATTAAGATAAAAATATCTAAGGCTAAAAATGGTTTAAAATATAGATCTAAAGGGTTAACTCGCCACTATAAAAATAAATAAAAAATTTCCAATATTTTTTAACACTTTCAAATCAACCAAAATCATTATTTGAAAACGAATTAACTATAGAATATGTTTTAAAACATCAAGTCAGTGATTACCACTAATTTTAAATCTAATGTTATTTTTTAAAAATAAATTTATGCATTTTCCCAAACACTTTGAATTGAATAGAATTCTATAATAAGGGATAATGTCACCTGAAAAACTCTATTTTTCCCTCATGGGAACTCATATAAGTATAAGTATCATAATGAGACACATTCAAAATAACAATTATTTAAAGATAATGAATATATGAAGGAGAAAATAATAAAGGGAACATGATATATAAGAAAGCTGGTAAAAATATGATGATATGGAAAGAATTGAGAAGGACACATCAAATCTATGAAAAGTATATCCGTAAATGACACATAATTCTTTTCTAAAGAGGATGATCCATGGAATGGATTAAGATTAATATAAAAATTTAATGGATAGGTTTAAGTAACAGTACATCAAAATCTCATTCACCATTGAAATCTCACAAATTTCACCATGTTCCAAGTTCATTATATAACTCATTTATAATAAAAATAAATTAGAAGATATAAGAGTGATTTTCTAAAGAGATTATTTATTAGTTATTGTTCAATGAAATATTCCTATAAAACTTCAAGATCCTTTTTTCTTTTTGATTCCATGCAATATCAATGCTTAATCATTCTAGAATTCCCTTTTTTATTTATAGTGGGATATCTGTCCTACGATGCTAAATACTTTCATGAAAAGTAATACAAATACAATAAATGTTATTCTTTAATTATATGACTAATAAATTTAGTACATCATTGGAATTTAAGATGATGTCTTGGATTATATTTGGAAATTAATCATTCCCTTTGATATTATAATTCTTGAAATTGTGGAATAATGATAAGTACTAATAATCATGGGATGAAATATAATATCAATGCAAAATTTGTTTATTAGTTTTAATCTAGTTTGATCACTAACATTTTTTAATGACTTAGATCGGTCTACTCCATATCACTGAACATTTGTCATAGTTACAGTATTTTTTTTACTATTATCTTTAGGTGTTCACTTCCCACAATTATATTTGACAAACTTTTTGAATATTAAAAATAAATTTAGAAGCATCAAAAACTAGATATACACTTAAAAAAATTATTTCAAGACATTAATGAGCATCGACACTCAATGGATTGTTTTATACCAGTCCGTGTTTTGGATAAATAAATGTCAAATTCCCTTAGAAAGTGAACTTAATAAACTAACGAGAACCTCATGGTAGCATTTCATCATGAACGATAAGTGCATACCCTTAAAACCATAATCAAAAATAATTGTCGGTAGTCCATGTTTCCACACCTTAGACATACAAATAGAGAAGAACAACAAAAACATATACATAATGGGGATTTAAAAAATGAACAGAGTTCATGAAAAGCCCTAAAAAATTACACTACAAGCATCCGAATGAACCCATCTTCATCTTCATGTTTCTCGATCTTTACTGATCTTTACAATTTATCATTATCATTATCGTGGTATCGTGGCTCACAAATTCATATATGTGGTGCATGCGATAAATAGAGAAAGGGAAGGGGTGAATACATTATCTTGGAGGGAGGGGGTTCAATGATATCGATAGGGTTTGACAACATCAGTGGCGGTGATGATAGATGTGGGGTTCATGGTGGTAGAGGAGGGGTTCAGTGGCAACAGAGGAGGGGTTCAGGGGCGGTAGAGGTGGGATTTTGTAAAATCTTGAAGGCAAGAGTGATAAGAAATAGTTAGGTTGATTTTTATAAAATTGGGGAAGACTTTTATCAGTTCCTTCCAAAAAGATATGATAAAGCTATGTTTTATTAGTGCTAAAATAAAATTTGCTGATAAAACCTACCATTATCAATGCTTTTTAACACTGATAAAGACACATCTTTATCAATGCTAAAAAAGAGTTGATAAATAGTGTAATTATCTATGCTAATCATATAACGCTGATAAAGATATAATGTTAAAAATTTATTTCTAATATTATATATATTATAAATATAAATTTATTTATTTATAATTATGATTATAACTAAATATATATTTATTTATAATTATAAAAGTATAATAAATTTATGTATTATATTTATAATTATACATAATATTTATATAATATATATTTATTATAAATAATTCAAAATATATATTTATTAGTAATTATAACTATAAATTTATATTTATTAATGTAAATAATTATAAAATTATAAAAACTGTATTTCTTATATTTATAATTTTATAAATATATATAATTAATATATCAATTATATAAATTTAAATGTTAGTAAATATAATTAATATATTTAGTAAAATTCATAATTACTAAAGTATATATATATATATTTATAATTCTAACTATAAATATATATTTATTTATTTATAATTTAAAAATTATAATAAATATATATTTATTATAGTTATTTAAATAATTATAAAATTATAATTACTGAATTTATTTTACTTATAATTTTATAAATATATATAATTAATATATTTATTGTAATTTTATAATTATTTGAATATCTCTCTATTTATTTATAATTATAATTATAAATATTTGTATCAATTTATAAATATTTCTATATATTTATAAATATATTTATTTCTTTATATGTATTTATAACATAATAAGTATAAAAATATATTTACTATAATTTTATAATTATTTAAATTAATATATCATTATTTATAATTATAACTATAAATAAATATATATTTACTTATAATTAAAAATATATAAAAAATGTCACGACCCGTCCCACGAGGCCCATATTGTGACTACCCCATGCCCACCTCCCAATGGTCAAGGGCTGGTGACAAGTGTCGAATGCATAATCCCACAAGTGGGAGGCATTTTCCTGAATACCTGTATCCACGCACACACACAACCACATCTCAAAAGGATGGAAAGGAAAACATGCATGCAACTAAAACTACCACTGAGAAAAGGTACAAGCTGTAAGTCCAATGGGCCAGAATAAAAACCCCACAAAAGACAAACTAAAAACTGGGAAGTACAAAAGATCTCTGAAAATGTTGTCCATAGTAGAACTGCACCTGAAGGGTATGCAAGGAGTGGCTGCCTGTAGCTGTAGAAGTATGTCCTTCCTAACAAATCTCACTCGGCACCGCCCAGTCCAGGGTCCACTAAGGTTTTTGTCGAAGCGCCTATCACCTACACCCGGCATGACACGTGCGGGAAGAGCCCATGCATGTGTGAGTAAGATAATACTTAGTAAGGACCCTGATAATATAGAGAAATACCACAAAAGAAGGTATCCACAATGTACTATCAGCTCATGCAGGTTTAATATATGGAAAGAAAGACTACCAATCGTAACATTTAACACCTTTGATGATTGAGGTACTCATCCATGATGAGTACCATGGGTCCGTTAGGTCACATAGAGCCGCTCCCTACCCTGGGTATGTCAGGTTACTAAGAGTTACTCCCCACTTAAGCCATTATAGGTGGGTCACACAGATCTACTTATAGCTAGTCCACATAGCCCTACTTATACATGGTCCATATAGGGCAGCTTATAGCTGGTGTACATAGCGCCTCTTGTAGATGGTCCACATAGGATTTCTTATCATCTAGTCTTGTAGGGTCACTTAGACCCACTCGTCAGTAGTCTTTGGGACTCATCTAGTCGGAGGATTCTCGCACGTAGCGTGTTTGGTTCTAGACAAAACAACTCCTCAAGTGATTCATTGTATCTCAAATTCCATGATAGATTCCATAAAGCATTCCAAAACAACCGCCAAGTCGCTAGGGTTCCAACACTGAAAATAGATCATCGATCGGGCATACGGTTTGGAAGTAATGAACGTTTTTCCTAAAAGGGGTCGGTTGGGTCCGAGTTCAATCTACCCCGGCTGGACTGACCCGATCCAGTTTAACAGATCCAACATGACTTAGTGGGGTCTGTGCCAGCTCTCCACCAGCTCAGGCCTCCTAGAAGCCTGGTTCACGCCTCCGGCCCGACACCCAAGGTGGGTCCACTTCACCCATGACAGGAAGCCCGCAGGGCGTCTGATTCACACTGCACGCAACCGGATGAGTCATGTCGCCTCCTCCATATGCAGTCTAGGACCACGTGTTGGCTCCTACCATGGCCCTCTAGTGTCAAACTATCCTTCAATGTGGCGCCTGAGTAGCGCTGCTCTCTAGTTCTAGTCCGCTCAGGTGGACCGGTCCTTCTGGGTGACATGCAAGTCCAGCTAGTCATCGCGGTCTGTGTACCACAATTTTGCGCCAGGTGTTTTTCTGATGTCGTCGGTTGGTCTTGTCCGCCTATCACTGAATCTTTCTTCATCCATGGTACACTAGCATTACACCGCATCCTCCTGACCGTGCTGGCCTTGCGCCGTCGCCGCGGCCTGGTGCCGCGGCCGCGACCATGTGGCGCGGTCTCTCGTCGGTTATGCAGCCCTCTTGGCCATAACCCTTCTTTCCGGTGCATCTACTACTGCTATGATGTCTTCATTTATGCCAAAAAAACATGGGTAGAGTTATATAGGGGATCAAAAAGAAAACCCAAATTAAAAACCGACCATTGTTTTCATTGGTCCGGATTTTTTGATGTTAGTGGTATCATGATGTAAAAATTATAAATCACTAAGATTTAATCCTGATATCATCCTGCAATTATATTTCCAAACCCCTCAACGAAAATCCATCTGCAGATCAACTTTTTAGAGATTTGATCAGCATTCATTGTTTGTAGGGGGAGAACAGGGATAACCAATTCACTAGAAATTTAAAACCCTACCTAAGAAAGGAGATTAATTAGGGATGATCATTCATTGTCATTCGTCGATCTCCGATCTCAAATCCACTCCCCAAGGGTGTCATCGTTGCCGTCTGATTTTCTAGAAATCATAGTTTGGGAGGTTTCCCTTATTTGTTTTCTTTCACCACCCACTAGGGCCTTAGAGCAATTCCATGACTGGGCCAACAATCCTTCATTCCTTGTTAAGCTATTAATAGATGAAATTTGAATCACCTTTTCTTTTATGTTTCATTTCAGCTATGTTACGTTAACTCATTAATGATGTTCATTAATGAGATTCATCGTCACATCATCACTACACTGCAGAGTTGACGTGACACTTCTCAGTGATGAAGAAATCAATTAAAATAAATTTTTAAGTTATATTAATTTTCTTTCGAAAAGTCCAAAATTCTACATTCACCCTTGACTCAGGACGGTCAAAGTTATGTTCCGCATAATGGAAACATCTCAGTATTAACTCAACGATTTTCTCATAATTTTAATTTGAGTTACTTTTTATGAGTTATGAGAATTCAAAAATAAAATAATTTTTTATAAATTAATTTATTAACGATTACTTCCCAAAAACCTACTTTCACAGCCAGCCTGTGCCGATCGATGTTAGGCTCCAGTTAAGTGAAGGACACCCTCATGAGATCAATGTTACTCTGGGATTTCCAATACAAGTTACGATTTATGAGTTATAAGGATTTGAAAATAAAATATTATTTATTCAATTATTTTATTTATGGAAAAAAACTATTTTCCATTGATGGCTTATGTTGGTAAATGTTAGGTTCTTCCTAAGGAAAGAACACCCTCACGAGATCAATAACTTTCTCAGATTTACAATTTGAGTCACCGTTCGTATGTTATAAGAATTTGAGAAATAAAATATTTTTATTTAATTATTTTATTTACAATTATTCCATTTTCTGCTTTTCTTACTAGAGGCCCACGCTGACTAAACATAACTCACATATATGGTAAACCCACCATCTTGAACACAACAGGGCCCTCAGATTTCTTATTTGGGGACCCATTTTTTAGTTATTCTACATTTTTTTGAAAACCGCTCACTCGCGCTACTTAGAACATAACATTTTTCGACAGACCATTCCGGGCACAACGAGTCTCGAAATCGCACGCCATCTCAGCCCCTTGTCTCAGAATAATCTCCAAAAATAAAAAAATAATTCTTGGAATTATAAGAGATAACAATAAATATATATTTATATATAGTTAAAATTTTATATATATATATATAATTATAAAAAATGTATTTATTATATTTATAATTATATATATATATAATTAATATATTTCTTATAATTTTATAACTATTTAAATATATGTATATTTATTGAGAATTATAATTATAAATATTTGTATTTATTTTTAAATATTGGTATGTATTTATAAATATATAAATTTAATTATATATATTTATAAATTTATAATTATAATAAATAAATATTTTATAATTTTATAATTATTTACACACACACACATATATATATATAATTATAATGTAGTTGGTGTTTTTATTTGTGTCAAGAACCCCATAATACTACATCGAAGTTGGGTGTTCAAAACTCACTAAACGCTGGTTACTATACCAGCACTATAGCACTACTGTAGCGGGACTATAGTACTGGAAGAACTATAGTACTGGAGGAACCGTAGCACCGATGACACTATAGCAGTGGTGAACACCGTTAATGGAACTGTAGAGGTTGTGGTACTATAGTAGCCCATGTACTATAGTAGCAATATTCACCGAAGGGTGTTTTGGATAAAAAATATGAGCTTCAATTCCACTAGACCTACATTCCATATAATGAGATTTATACCCACTACAACTATAGGCCATGTAATTTATACATAAATCTTGATGAATGGTTTATCCCTTTGGGGGGGCTATGGTCAGCCATTCCGACTTGTGTGTGAGGTGTGTCTGTGTGTGATTTTGAATGTAACTGTACCCTCAGACACATAATATATATAATTATAAGTATAAATAAATATATTTATAAATATATATATAAAATTAAATATATATATATATATATTATTATTATAATATATGGTACTTCATGTAATTTTATATGTATATTAGGTGTTTTAGGCTATAATTACATTGAAACACACACACAGCTCACACGGAGGCCAGAAAGAGAGACCATGGTCATAGTACACCATGTTTGAGGTACGAGACCCATGTTGATGTCTTTTTATGTTGGTAAAGTGGTTTGGAAATGTTTGGGAGAGTTTGGGAAGCTTTTTGGAATGGTTTTGGGGTTTTTCTATGGGAGCACGATTTAATCATGATTAGGATAAACCATGAAACAAACCCAGAAAACCATGTAACATGGGAAAGTGATCTTCACATAGTTTGTGAACAATTTATCTAACCATGAGAGGAGACCATATGAGGTTCGCTATAGGGCAGTAGAAAGAGCACGGTTAGCACACGGTTTTCCTAACCATGAACAACATTAAAAATTTCATTTTTATGTTTGGGAAAACTAGTGGATTTCCCTAATCTCCTTCTCTCTTCCCCCTTATAAAAAATAATTTGGATTTTTGGTTATAAAGGGTTAGAGGGTCTCTCTCGCTCATTTTAGAATTCAATCGAAGGGTTTTCATGGTGTTTCCAAGGAAATTCTATTCCGGCAAGCCTTCTCTGTTTGTTCATTCTTTGTTTTCCTTAGATATACATCTTCCACTCTCTTGTTTTTCTAGACCTACATTCATCGCATGTATATAAATGGATTTTTATTCTTAAAAAGATGAGATTATGTCTTGTTGATGTTAGGAAAAGGGTTCTAAGGAGGATTTGGTGGAGATTTCAACCGAATTTGTTGTACGGTTGTGAGTTGGTTGATTTCACCAAAACTCTAAGATATGTGGATTCTCGATCGGATCCATTTATCTATAAATAGAAGGATATAATTAAATTAATTTATTTTTTCTGAGATTTAGTGTGAATATGATGTGTGATGCTTGATTTACATTCATTTTGTGATGAATTGCGAAGTTGGGGAAATTGGGTTATTGCGGTTAAACGTTCTTTGTTGTTGGATTTTAAAATGTTGATTTTAAAATTTGTTTCTTGGATTTTTATATGGAAATGGTTGTAAAAATGGGTTTAAAAATGGTGTTTTATTGAAATATGAATTGTCATGGTTAATGGATTAGGATATTGTTTGGTTTAGAAGTAGTTGTTTATATATTTTTGTGGCTTTAGTGGGTGTATATGATAGTTTATTGGCTTAGGAATTATATTCTTGTGATGGAATGATGAGAATCAGGTGGGAAGTATCACTATAAAAAGGAGATGGATAATGTATGGAAGGGCCATCATCAAGGATAAATGGGCGTGAAGTACGACTAGATTGGGAACAGAGTAAACATGATTGGAGGATAATTGCCACTGTGATTGGTTACTATGTTGAGTATATGAGACTCTATAGTTATGATTTTTCTATGTATGGTAATGCACGATAGGGAATTGTTGTGCTAATATGTGATAGAAAACGGATTACAGAATGGTTTCTTGTCTTTCCCTTGTATCGTGTGAATTTGGGTGGAAAATGGCTTGGTATGGGTGTGTTTGGCTTGTTTTAAATTTGTTGTAGTATTTTATGTTTTATATACACTTTTTTATATAAATATTATAATGGTTCATTCCAAGTAGCTTGTGTAGGTAATTCATTTGGGGAAAACCTAGTGTGTATATCTACTCACCCCCGACTTTGGCACTTTGTTGTTTTTGCAGATGTCGTTTTCCAGGACACATGTAAGGGTAAAGAATCTCATTTTTCAAGCAGTTAATCGTGATTCTTGGGTGGTATTGTGGTGCTAAGAGCATGGATTTTGTTGTGGAGCGATGGAGTGTGTCACAGTTTCTTTTAGGTAATGTTGGTGCAACTTCCACTTAATACTCTGATATTATGATTTTGGTGGGTTTTTGTCTGTGTAAATTCGAATTTTTATGGAATTGTTGGGTTGTTTCTTGGTGAGATATTATTTGGGGAGTACTTTGTTGACATGTATCATGTAATGTTTATTGATTATGCCTTGAATGGTTTGTTGGTTTATTCTATGGGAAAATAATTTCTTAGTTGTTCTTGAAGACCTAAAACATTTTTTGTTAGCCTTTAGCGCCTTGGGAACATCGTCTATTCCCAAGTATCATCTCACGACCTCCACAATCCAATGGGGAAGGGATATGACATTAAATAGGTATCAGTGTGTTCGTTCCTTGAATTTTTATATCTGTAACCACTTTGAATTTTCCCTAAAATCTTTCTTCCCTCTCCCATATGAACCATACTCGTGATTTTTGGTTCTCATGGGTTAAAGGGGCTCTCCCTATCATTTTGGATTTGAATTAATGGGGTCTCAAGGTGCGGTGATGGCGATTCTCTTCCAGTAAGCCTTTTCGCTTGGTTATTTTTTTGTTTTCCATAGATCTACATCTCTCCCCCTCTTAGTTATCTATATCTACTTTTGTCTCATGTAGATCTAGGGTTTTCTTCCTAAAATGATTAGATATGGTCTTGTTGATGTTAGGAAAAAGGATCTAAGGCACTTTTGGTGGCGATTTCACTGGAATTTGTGGCGTGGTTGCGAGTTGGTCGATTTCACTGAAACCCTAAGGTTGGTGGCTTCTCTCTCAACTCCACTTTTCTGAAACTATAAGTATTGATTTAAAATAATTTGTATTTCTTAATATTGATTTGGAATATGTTATTTGATTATTGATTTACATTCATTTTGTGATGATTGGTGGATTTTGGGTAAAATGGGGTTTTGTGGTGATATGTTCTTTGGTGTTGGATTTTAAAATGTTGATTTTAAAATCGGTTTCACGGTTTGGTGTATGTAAGTGGTTGTAAAAATGGGTTTCAAAAAATTTTGTTTTATTAAAATATGAATTGTCATGGTTAATGGCATAAGGGATCGTTTTGTTATAATATAGTTTCTTTCATATTATTGCGGCTTTAGTGGTTGTATATGCTTGTTTATTAGCATATGAATTTTATCCATGTTATGGAATGATGAGAAATGGGTTAGAAGTACCACTAGAAAAAGGGTATGTATAGTGGATGGAAACTCCACCATCAATGCTAAGTGGGTATGAAGTACCGCTAGATTGGGAAATGTGTAAACATGCTTGGATGGGAAGTGCCACCATGATTGTTTGTTAAAAAGGCAGATGTAACATTTTGAATATGTTTTGATTATCATATAAAAAAACAAATTATGATCACGAATTGATATCCAATCCAACACATTGATGATTTTTTAATCAATTGATTTGAGCTTAGTGGTTCTCCTTGATTGACATGAGGTCAGGATATCATCAATTGTGAGTGAGAAAGGAATATTATCTAAAAAAACCCTTCAGAAGTATATCTAGCCTATATGAGTATGTGGTTATTCCCATTGGCATGAAGAATTAATCAGAGGTTATTATGGAATTGATGAATCAAATATTTCATAGATATCTTGATTCTTTTGTGGTGGTATTTTTTGATGACATATTTGTTTATCCTCGGACAAGGGTGGGGTATGAGAAGCACTTGGTGATAGTGTTTGGGATCATGAGAGGCCATCAGTTATATGCCAAATTGTAAATGATTGGTTTTTTGATACAGGAGGTTCATTTCCTGGTTCATGTTTTTTCTGAGACGGGTGTTTTAGTTGATTTGAAAAAAGATAGAGGTTGTTACATCATGTAAACTGCAAATGAATGTTTTAAAAATCAGGTGCTTACATGGTCTAGCTAGATATTATTGATCTTATTTTACAAGATTTCCCACAATTGGACTCACCAATGATAGCATTGACAGAGTATAATTTTCCATAGCAATGGAACGAGTAGTGTCAGAAATATTTAGATCAACATAAGAGTTTCCTTACATCATCACCAATCGTGGTTTTTTCAGAACCCGGAAAAGGGTATGTTGTGTATTGTGATCTATCAGGATCAAGTTTGAGGTGTGTTCTCATGAATGTAGATCATGTGGTTGTGTATGGCTCCTGACAGTTGAGGGTGCATTAGAGGAACTTCCTATTACATGATTTGGAATTGGTAGAAGTGGTTCATGCTTTGAAAATGTGGTGTCATTATCTCATTAGTGAGATATTCACAATCTTTACCAATAATAAAATATTGAAACATATTTTTTCATAATGTGATTTGAACTTGAGGATAAGAGGATATATAGTGTATCTCCATTTGTTTTATTTTGACTTAATGTATACACTCGGTAATGGAAATTCAGTGGTAGATGCATTAAGTAGGAAGTCATATGTTCATGTGGTGAAAAAAGAATCGTATCAGTGGCAGTTGATGTCCGACATAACTAAATAGTGGTAGGAAGGTAATGATCAGGGTGACGTATTGGTTTTCTTTCCAGTATCATTACTTCTGGAATTTTTTGTGTTTCTTAAAGAGGCACATACATCCAATTACAAGTGGATGACAATGAGGTCAAAACTCAATAGTGGGTAGACCATTTTTTGTTTGGAACAGAGTGTGAATTTTGATTTTTCTTTTCATAATTGGATGGTTTTATTGGTGTCTTGTTAGGAGGAAATTATCAAGGTATATCATCATTCAATATGGGTTGCCCATCTGAGAATTCAGAAAATGTATACGGAGTTGAAAATGTAGTTTTGGTGGGTCGGTATGAAAAAGAATGTGGTGGAGTTGTTTTTGAGATGCCTGACATGTCAGCATATCAAGGTAGATCATCAGTGGAAGACAGATATGTTGCAATATTTACCTACCCATGTCTACAAGTGGGAGCATATAACGATGTATTTTGTTATAGGTCTCCCAATAATGGTCAGAAGGCACGATGCCATTTGGGTAATAATGGATCGGATCACAATGTATGCCTATTTAATATGTATTCATGAATCTCATACGGTGGAGGATCTGTCCAAAATCTTTATCCACGATGTGGGAATAAAGAATGGTGTGGCAGTTTCAATTGTATCAGATAGAGACCCAAGGAATACATTGTTTTTTGTAGACCATGGCAGTAAGCCCTTGAGACTAAGTTAAAGATGAGTACAGTTTACCATTATCATAATGATGGGAAATCTAAGAGAATAATAAAAACTATAGAAGATATGCTACATGATTATGTGATATATTTTACTGGATTATGGGAGGATCAGTTTCTATTAGTGGAAATATCATATAATAACAGTTTTCAGGGATCAATACATATCGATCTGTTTGAAGCATTGTATGGGAACCCGTGTCATTCTCCAGATTGTTGGGTGGAAATGGGAAAGACTTTGATAGTGGTACTAAGACTTTTCTAAGAGACTAAAGAAAATATAAATTTTATTAGGATGATATTTCAGATATCTTAGAGTCTACAGAAATCATATTCGAGCAATCGTTGATGGCCATTTTCATTTGAGTTCAGTAATCATGTGTTTTTGAGAATATCTCTTAATCTTGGACACCATCAGTTTGGGATGCAGGGAAAGTTATCTCCAACGTATATTGGGCCTTTTGAGATACATCAGTGGGTTAGAGTGGTGGATTATAGGTAAGATTTTCCATCATTTATTAATATGGTTCCGAATGTATTCATTGTTTCATTGTTGAAGAAGTATCAAACAAATCACGACCATCTGATTCGATGGGATCATGTTGAGCTAGTGATGAATGATTCTTTGGTCCACGTGCTAGTATGGATTGTGGATAGGAAAGCGAAATTCAATCGGGGAAAATGAATAGCTTTATTTGGAGTTTTTTGGATTCATGATCAGATTT
Source organism: Viscum album (assembly GCA_963277665.1). Taxonomy (NCBI): domain Eukaryota; kingdom Viridiplantae; phylum Streptophyta; class Magnoliopsida; order Santalales; family Viscaceae; genus Viscum; species Viscum album. The sequence continues at coordinate 1,872,754,492 of OY728131.1, forward strand.
AGGAGGATACTTAGGAGCGAGAGAAAGATATAACCGAGTAATGACCCAAGCTCTTTTAATAAAGTGGTGGGTCTCTAATTTATGAGGATGGAATGTCTATTGGTGTGTAGAATGTAATACCATCAGTATGAGGTATGAGACCCTTGTTGATGTATTTTTATATGGTTAAAGTGGTTGGGTAATATTTTGGAGAGATTGGGAAGGATTTGTAATGGTTGTGGGGATTTTATAATGGACAAAGTTTAGGGTAAATAGTGCAATAAACTCAAGTAATCGTGCTACATGGGACAGTGTACTCTGCATGGTTTTCACTTGGTTTATCTAAAAATTCACACAAACCATGCATGGTTCCCTACTAGACAATAGCATAATCATGGTTAGTGCATGGTTTGCCTTACTGTGCGAGTTAACTATTCGTGGCATTAAAAATTTCATTTTTAAATCTGAGACTACTAAGGATTTTCCATAAACACATTTTCCCATATCCCATACAAACCCTACGTAGTATTTTTGGTTATAAAGGGTTAGAGGGGATATCCTATATGAGATTGGGGATTTTTTTATGTTAGGAAAAGGGATCTAGAGATGTTTTGGTGGAGATTTCACCCAGATTATTGGTGTGGTTGAGAATCGATAGATTTCACTGAAACCGTAAGGTAGGTGGATTTTCTCTAGACCCAATTTCCAATAACTAGAAGGTTGGATGAAAATTAATTGATTTTCCAGAGATTAATTATAAATATGATGTGAGATTCTTGATTTACATTCGATTTGTGATGATTTGTGGACATTTTGGAAAATGGTTTATTGTAGTGAAATGTTCTTTGTTGTTGGATTTTTAAATGATTATTTCAAAATAAGTTTATAGTAATGGTAAATGTAAATGGTTGTAGAAATCAGTTTCAATAAAAAGGGTGTTTTATTGAAATATGAATTGGAATGGTTAATGTCTTAAGAGATTGTTTGGTTTTGAAATAGCTGTTTCTAGATTGTTGTCGCTTTAGTGGGTGTATATTCTGGTTAATTGGCTTAGTAATTTTATGCATATGATTGAATAATGAGAAGTGGGTAGGAAGTACTAATATAAAAAGGGTATAGATAGTGGATGGAAGGGACACCATCAAGGATAAGTGGGTGTAAAGTACCACTAGATTGGGAAACGATTAAACATGATTAGACGGGATGTTCCACCATGATTGGTTACTAAGATGGGTCTGTTAGACTCTATAGTTATGCTTCGTTTAAGTGTGGTTTTTCAAGGTTGAAATTTATGTGATAATATGTGACAGTAGAATATTTATGGAATGGTTTTTCGGATTTACCGTGTATTGTGTGGATTTATGTGGAAAATCACTCGATAATGGTGTGTTTGGCTTGTTTGAATTTTTTTTCACTATTTTGTGTTTTATATAAGATGATTTATATAAACATGATAACGGTTATATCCTAGTGTAATGTGTAGGGACGTCATTTGGGGAAAATATTCTGAGTAATTATATTCACCCCCTTCATTAGAACATTGGTGTTTTTGTAGACGTCATTTTCCGGGACATATGTATGAGTAAATCTTCTAATTTTACAAGAATTTCGTCATGATTCTTGGTTGGTGTTGTGGTTCGTGGAGTATGGAGTTTGGTGTGGAGACATGGATCCTATCATGGGTTCATATGGGTCATATCATTTATTCTATTACATTATACTCTAATATTGGAATTTTTATGGGTTGGTGTATTAGTTTATGGGAATAGATATAAAATAGTTGAGTTGTTTCTTACTGAGGTATTGTTTGGGGTGTACATTGTTGACATGCATCATGTCATAATGGTTGTTTATTCCTTGTTTGGTTGATTGTTCTATTCTAATGTAAAATCATTACGTATTAGTTTTTAAGCCCTCAAGATTTATTTTCTGCCTTTGGCACCTTGGGAACATCACCTAAGACCAAGAAGTATCTCACCACCTCCTCAAGAAAATTGGGATGGGGAAAGAGGTAACGATACCCTCCAAGGGGTTTTCCCACCCATAAAGACATATTTATTGTAATTTTATAAGTGTTTATGAGAACATAATAGATTCATTGGTATAACATGAATGAATCATATACCATGTAAAGTATAGATCATAAAAAATGAGTTATCACATATTTGGAAAACATGAATAATAATAAGGGTGTAATATATAAATGAATATTCATAATGAATACATAATACATGCACATCAATTATAATCATGCATCAATATGTTTATTGACCAAATTCAATGGAAACACACACATATATATATACATATTTAATTATAATTATAAATATCAAGAAAGTATTTATATATATATTAGTTGGTTGGGGGTACAATTACATTAAACACGCATACACTACACACACAAGTCGAAAAGGAAGACCATATCCCCCCCAAGTGATATCCCACTCATCATGACTTATTTATTCAGGACATGACCTAAAGGCTCAGTGGGCATGTAGCCCATTACACGGCCTAGAGGACAAAAAACTGGCCGGAAGGCTCATTGAAAAATTATTTATATATAATTATAAAAATAATAAATAGATTTATTACATAATAAATTTTATTATAATTTTATAATTCTTTAAATATTCATACTATTTAAATCATATAAAATTTTTAAATATAAATATGATAATTTTATATAAATTAATATTATGTTTTATTAAAAACTATTATCAGATCTTTTTACAAGAACTAATAAAGACCCCCACTTTTATTAGTGATTTTTTCTAAGTGTTAATAAAAGCTGATGATGCACTTGTTCTGAACTATGGTAGTGAAAATAAATATAAATTATAATTTCTAAAAATAGTTAGTCATATGTAATATAATTCTCAAGGAATTTAGTATTGGATATCTTGTTGAAACCTCAAAATTTAAAAAAATGACAACATGACATTCCAATAAAAAGGCTCCAATAGAAGATCCATAATTATTTCATTAAGCTAATGAATCAGTTCTTGAATCCATGTAACATATGGAATATTAACTATACTTATTTCTATCCTAGGAACACCAAGTGTTTTCATGATAAACATCATTATTCATAGACTCGGTTTGCACCTTCGATAATAGTTATACAATCATAATAATTCTTAAAAGAGATAATCCATCCCTTAAATATTTGAGAGATTCACTACTATAAATATTGGAAGTAATTACCACTAAACCCAGTCTCTAATGGTCAATAGAGACGACGATCTGACACATTTGGGTGTTCACAGTTCTCCCAATGATAAAGGCAATTAGCAACCACATCCCAATAAAAATACCAACAGTGACCTCTTAGAGGCCATGGATGATCTAGCAAGTAGAGTAATTAGAAAACACATTTAGGAGTCTCTAATCATAATAAATATATTTACACTTCCCAAAATCAAGAAAAACCAAAATATAATTCCAAACAGCATAAACAATGCATCTTTAAAAACAAGAAATGAAAAACTTACATCCTAACAAATCATCCAAGGATCCAAATAGATCCAAATACTCTAATAATCCAAATATATTTAAATAAATTCCAATATTATATCTCAATAAACCAACAATATGATTTAAAAGAAATAAATAATCAATGAAAATATAAATTAATCATATATATTTGGTTAATATATATATATATATAGAATAATAAAATCTATTTATATATTGTTACCAATAAATATCATCCTTAGATACTGAAATAAGTCAAATTTAAGATTTAATATCTTCTTAAAACATTTATTAGGTAAAAATGACCATTATAATGAGTAAATCAAGTTAACTAGAAATGTAAAATAAACACGCCTCTTGAATCTGATGCGTCATGCGGGGCCTTGCCAACTACCTCTATCTGATACTGTAGGGGTCTGCAAAAGATAGAAATTATGAAGATATTAATAAAAAATTTAATAAAAAATAAATTAATAAACTCAATATAAACATGCGTTGTTGGTTCCCATGCACTATCACCGCAACACACATATTCCTACAGTGCTCTAACCTCATCAATTAGATGTGCATTAACCTCCTTGGATACTTGCATTTGTTCCTCTAAATCTATCATCTGTTGTTTCATCCCATCTACAATAGCAGCCACGAACTCATCATGTGAAACTATAGAATGTGGAATCCCTACTCCATAGGTCAAATTGTATCCATGTCCATCACGACCAATAATGTGATAGAATATCTCATCCCCTAGCATGGAAATCTGTTGTTGGTCCTCTAGAAGCTATGTTGACTCTGATTTTAATTGAAATAGAATAGTATTTAAATATAAATATATGTATATATAAAAATGCATGTATTTATTGATAATTAGTACATGAACTTACTATAAGAGTTGCAACCTCTAGATCACGCCGATCGCGAGTCATCATCGACAACGACATTTTATCAGTCTGCACACCTTGTTCCCGTAGTTGTATTCCAATAACATATAAATGGAGGACAAGAAATCATATTAAATAATAAATTTTGAAATTGAATAAAAAATACATCATGTTGTATTTGGGACATGTGATGAGTCCCAAACATGTGAGGTGGTCCATATATCACACTATTATCGAAACGACGTGTTGACACATCTTACATTGAATTAATTCAAATTAAAAATCTGGACAAAGCTACACATTCTTTGAAATATATAAATAAACATAAATAAACTAACTATAGTAGCCTTAGTATACCTATATTAAACTATTCTAGACCACTGATATGGGAGAACACATCTTGGGAGTCTTTTTAGAATGTACGGGGCACCCACAATTGGTACCCAGTGATCTCTCTTGACTCTTCCATTATAATATTTCCACACTTTTCAAGATTTGGTCATACACACTAAATGAAACTCATCAGGGCACAATTTCAGATTATTTTATTTAAGGAAAAAATAATCACACATGTTAAATACTATTTTTTAAAAATAGGTATGAAACTTCAATGGTCCTCTTATCTGAGCATCCCTCCATAGTTGATCTAATGTATCCTGAGGGAATGAATCCTAGTCAAGTGTGATCAATGAAAATTTGTTTCAGTCACATATAATATGACCCATATAATGAATAAATTTTGGGTCATTCACTACAATAGGATGGTACCTCTCGTCAAATGATATTTCTAGTGTTGTGTCAGAATTCAAAGAAGAAATTCCATTATGAGGTCCTCTCTTATGGGAGGAAGAATTAGTCGAGTATGATCCTGTTGAAAAATATTTGATACTTAATTAGAAAGATATGAATATATATATGTGTGTGTGTGTTTGTGTGTGATTAATGATTAATTAAACAAATAAACACAATTACATTCACACATACCTCAAGCCTGAGACGTAGATGGCTCTGCTGAATGATGTGGATCTGGTTCATCTTCCCCAGACATTCCTATAGTCATAGAAAACATTATTAATAGAATATTCTGTTGAAAATTATCAGAAAATATTTATTGATTTTGTAAATATATATAAGACATCAAATTTAAACTATTAAAAAATATAAACAATTTATAAATAGTTAATCAATTTAAAAAAAATTAATCTAAAGATCGGGAAAAAAATCATAAATTTTATAGAGCATGCATGTCAAAAATTTATCATTCAAATGTCACTATAACCCAATAAATATCTTATTCACATTGAACAATGTTATGATAATCAATCTATTGTGAAATAGTGGAAAAAGTCTTGTCTTCATCTCGTTCAATTGAAAAGACTCCACGTCTGGAAATTTTCACAGAAATTATCCAATTCAAATTCAATGGCAAGGTAATGTAGAAAAATTCTTCCTCTTATAATGTGAAAATTATAATTTCATTACTAACTCATTCATTTCTGTATAACTTTTTGTTAAAATTCACCAATGTAAATTTATATGGATCGACTTTAGTTCCACAGAAAAGATCAACTTAATTACACTGTAACAATATGTATTTCATCTTATGTGCATATACAACATCAATGATGTCTATCAATTAACCATAGTAATAACCAGAATCGATGGTTGAACAACATATGCCACTATTTTAGGTTTCTAATTTTTCATCAACATATTTAATAAGAAATCTAAATACATTAGCTTATATATCGTTATGACGATGAGCCATTATAGATGGACCCTCAACTAGTTGGTTAAATTCACCAGTTAGTGTGGGGTCACCTAACACTCGTAGGTTATTAACCTATATAATGCATTGAATTTATTAATAATATTTGCAGAAATAAAATAGTATTATACATAACTCATTATTAAAATCAATTTATTCATACAAAATATTTGAATTAATCATTAAATGATGCATAATGAGATTGTTGAATTTTATAATCACTCACATGAGACATCTCTTCTTTTAACTCATTAATGTGTTTCCTAAAAATGATAACATGATGTTTAAATGATTAACATTATTTATGTAAAAAAACATGTAAATGTTACACAATAAAAGTCATTAGAGACTTACTACATTAATGGTGCAAATGATTGATTATTGACCAAGATGTATCGATTATCTTATACCCACTTGATGATGTCCGTATAAAATATAGTTCCTTCTCCGACTACACCATCATGAATCCGTGATGGATTATCTATTTTTGTTTCAACATTCATAAGATATCCTTCAAAAAAAGTTGTACACTCATCCATCAAATAACCATTGGTTATTGATTCCTCAATACGACCTCTATTTCCTATAAATTGTTTAAATGTATTCAAATATCACTCAATAGGATAAGTCCACCTGAATTGGACTGGACAAGCAACCATTACTTCATCGGTTAGGTGCATGGTCATGTAAACCATAAAATCGAAAAATAAGGGGGGAAATAGTTTCTCAAAGTGAAAAAGACTATGTATAACTTTGTCTCACAATATTTTTAAATCATTCATTATTTGATTAATTAAACTAAGCTCTATAATAAAATTACTCATCTCAATCAATGTTTGAACATCATTTAGTTATAATCATTCCCAATTTGCGATTGGAATGAACTACTAAAGTATTATCTGGTTGTCATGAATTATCAACCCTTACAATGTCATTATCATCATGTTCACACACTTTGAAATATTAGAAGAGTAACCACTAGAAACCTTGAGAATCTTCAAAATGAAATGAAATGTCTCTATCTAGTTTTTTTTCATCATATACTATAAATCATGTATATATTCCTTGTTTCCCTTTTCCAACATTAAATTAAACTATTTCTTTAAACCCATTTCTTCCAAATCACATTGTGCATTAAAATTGTTCTTATACATTCCAATAAAACCTAAAATGGTCCATAATATATTATAACAAACATTTTTTTCAATGTGCAAGACATCTATATTATGCCTTAGCATGTTAGTTTTCCAATATAATATATTTCAAAAAAAATTTCTTTTTCTAATTTTGACTGCGCTGTCTGCCCACACCTTGAATAGTTGGTAATGGATAAGCCACCAAATTATAAAACTCATATACTATGTGGATGTTTTCATCCTCAATCTCTGATAATATTTTTACTTCTTTCATGATCATTAGTGATAGGTTGGACTCTCTAGAACAATCAAATGCCACTATTTTATTTATAAACCTGTGTTGAGGGGGGTCAAAAATTTTGTGACACATGTATGAATATTTTATATAATATTTAATCCATACAATTTTTTTTTTATTAGAAAAAGGGAAAGAAAATACACCTTTCATAATTTATCTTGAAAAATTTTCATAAGCTAGGATGTCATTGATTTTCCATAATAAAGCAGCATGTTGTTTGAATATTTCATTTGGTTCAATGTCATATGTTATCAAACCATTGCCCCAAAATTTTTTCAACTCATCAATCAATAGTTGAAGGTAAACATCAATCATATCCCATGGACTTCTAGGTCCATCAATTATATAGTAAAGTAATATAAATTGTTGTTTCATACACATCCACATTAGATGATTTTATAGAACCAACAGAATGGGCCATATGCTATGTGTTCCCCAAACCATAGACATGAATGGATTGAAACCGTCTGCGACCAACCCCAATGAGACATTACGAGCCTCTTTAGCAATTTTAGGGCGTATCTAGCCTAAATCCTTCCATGCATGAGAGTCTGTCGGGTGGGATAGCATATCACTTTCTATATTTTTTCTCATTCCATATCATTACATTAGAAACATTAGGTTACATGAACAATATTATGAATGTCAACTTCAAGGGAAAGTAACTCATTTTCATTACTTCAATCAGTTTTCCCAGTTTTGTAGTCTTCCTTTGATGAGTTGATTTTCCCCATTATCTTTCCACCTAGAAGCACCATAGACCGTACAATTCCCCAAACAGATAGTTTCCTTTATAGAAAACCTATAGTTTTTTAACATGCATCTATGGTCTCAAATATAAAACCTAAGTTCTCTATCAGCTTACGAGCATGGTAATATGACTAAGGAATCTTAGCATCACCATGAAGTACATTTTCAGTAACACCAATAGCATGTTAACCGATGTGTCTGGCCACAGAATCAAAGCATTCAAATGAAACACCTCCATGATAAACGACAATTTACTATATGTGGTATACCCAGAAAATAATTCAGTTTTTCATCATTATATATTTCATTAATCCTAAAAAAATCACGATTTTCACCAGAGGACAGATTTATCTCACTGGTCTCAGCATTCAGGATGTCAATGTCTTCAAGAGTCAACTCACATACTATTTCTGTAAACATTTGACAAATCATATCATTCATCCTCACATAAAAATATATCTGATCGATTTCTGTATTTTGACAACGAATATATTATTCCTCATAACGAGTCCAACTGATATAATTTTTCAAAAATCTGCTCATGAATTGGTTCTCACTCATGGTATCTTGTGTGAATTGATATCTCTTTTCACTTTTTCTACATGGAAAACTATTATAGTCACTTTTAAATCCTCCAATGATATCAATATAAATCATAATGTCCTCGAAATATTCTTTAGATGTTCGATTTGAAGATCAATTACACTATTTTCCATATTAATATATATATAAAGTAGTATCATTTACACAAGACTTAACATTAAATACATTTTTTGAATTTCATATCACAAAAAATATTTAAAGTAAAGAATGACTAATTAAATGTCTAATTTAGTTCATACTCATCTAAAACAAGAAAATCATTCATAAGTGACACGATCATCACATTTTAAGGATATTTAATTATTTGTACCTATTATTTTTTAAGTCTTATTTTGTACATGATAGAAAAACACATTTTAAAGATATTTTCAAACACTAATAAATAAAAATAATAATTTTTACATGATTATTCAAGGAAAAACCGAAAAAAACCTTATAATAACATGAAACAGAAATATATCATCATCAATATAGAAAAATGTAATCGAGCATTCAGTAATTGTAATGATGGAGTGTTGTGGGATTCATTGTTAAGTAAAAGGTTTGGTGTATGAATCATAATGCATCGACATATTTACTTATACAATAATATATATTTTTTCATAGATAAATATTAATATATGTCAGTATATAACTATTAATAACGTCATCCACATATAAAAAATTTGAAAAAATTAACATAATATATTAAGAGGTTATGAATATTTGTTGACATTGTTTAAGGGTATCTCAAAATATGAAAATATTAATATAAAACTTTTATGGTGAAATTACGACTCTTGGGAAGGAATAAAGTTATATGTTTTCAACTAAAAATTACAATTCACCACTTTGAGAAAGGGCATGTTGTAAAAACGGTGTGTGGGGAAACTCCAGCGGACATGACCAGCATGCGGTTGGCATATTTGAAACACATGGACCATATATCCTGGTCTCCTAGTCTGGATGACTAAGAGGGTATTGCTTTACGAAGAGGGTGGAACGTTTATCATCAGGATTCAGATGTTTTCTTGGCCCTTTACTTGGGGATCCCGATGAGAGATTTGTTCCCCCTGCATCACCTTTCCGCATTTCCTCTCAACTGTCACCGAAGATGATCCATAAATCCCTGGCGAGTAAGCTTACGATTCATCCAGAGGAGGAAAGGGAGAAGGGAAGCATGGCTACATGTGTGGAAAATGAGTTGTTGTTTTCCTGGTTTTCTCTTCAACGGAGACTGTTAGTATCTTTAGTGCAAGGTGAGTTGGGGATAGACCCCTTGCATTATCGGTTACCTGAAAGGAAGCCTCTATTTGGGGATACAAATAGTTATGTTAAGAAAGTGATATAGACACCAAAAAAAAGAATTGGTGAAGATAGATTCTCGGTTCCACTAACCAATTCCAAGGACAAAGAGAAAGGTATCCTTACACCTTCTTCGTTCTCTAGTTCTTCATACCAGAAGGCCCATAAGGGTTTGTAGCAAAGTTTTTTTTATTTTATGGAATTCACGTGTCCTGGGAGCTCATGACAAGCGTGATTTTTTTGTATCAGAAGGCAGGAAGTTTAAGGTTTATTTGGTGGTCATTTTGGAAGTGAACTAGGACCCATGAAAAATACCATGTATTGGTAAGAGGATGAGGTTCCGAAACTCTTTTCATTGAGGGGCTATCAATAGACAATTTTGGATTGGATAAATAATAACATATCATTGGAGGTTGTGAATATTTTTCCTCATTGTATTGACATTATAATTGATATTGGTGGACTTCATCTTTTATTTTCGTTTGTGTACGCGAGCACTGTGGTTAGATGAAAAAGAGAGCTACATATTCATGTGAAGGAAACTCAAACAGGTCCCATACTATGGATTGTGGGATGGGACTTGAAGACTATTGCAGATCTATCAGAAAAAAAAGGTGGCTCGAGGTTTAATCAGGAGAGTATGATGGATTTTCATTTGTGCATGGAACATGCTGCTCTATTGTATTTGGGCTTCATGGGAGCTAAATATACATGGGGAAACAATCGTAGTGGTTTGAGATTCATCTAGAGTCTGCTAGATAGATGTATCACCAACATGAAAGGGTTAGATATTTTTTCAAGAAATTTGGTTACAAAACATACATGTATCATTTCGGACCATGCTCCCCTTTATTATTGAGGTCAGACGTGAAGCAGTGATTGGAAACTCTTTCCATTATTCTAGTGAGTGGCACCGTGATTCTGTATTCATGAAATTTTTGAAATAATATTGGATTAATGAGGAAAGAGAGCGGTCTTGGGGAGGATTGGTGAATCACCTCAAGAAATGGAAAGATAATATCAAAAGGATGGCTGATTAATTAATCCAATACTTCTAATGAGGTAGTCTTCATGAAAGGTTAGATCGAGAGATTGGAGGATTCCATTCAGTTGTTCTAGGATGAGAACACATTTATTATTCTATGTGACATGAATATTTCCATTGTTTGGAAATTTTTAGAGAGGGAGAAAGTCTTCAAAGAGCGGTCTCGGGTTACATAGCTAAGAGGAGGAGATAATAAAAATTCCTTATTTAATTCTTTCTTTAAGGAAAAGAAAATATTTATGATAATCATGAAAATGGAGGATGGGTCCTTCACTTCAGATGTGAATATTGCTGGGAATATATCTTTGAATCACTTCAAGGGAGTTCTGGCTGGGGATTCCACTTTGGGTTTTGAGAGGAATGCCTCAGATATTTTTGACTTCTTGATTTGTTTGCCTCATTTGGTGAATTATATGGATAATGATTGTCTCCCTTTTATTCCTATGGAGAATGAGATCAGGGAATCTTTGATGAGCATGCTGAAGGAGAGTGCACCCGGCCCAGATAGTTTTCTGGCTTCCTTTTACAGTGATTCCTGGGATATTTTGGGCCCATTTGGTGTGGATTAAATTCATTATTTTTTTGGTGGGGTACCATTGAACAAGAGTGTTTCTTCGTCAACGGTGGTTGTTGTGCCAAAGATCAAGGACCCCAGCCTCATTAATCACTTATGACCCATTTTCATTGTAATGTTTCTTATAAGATATTGTCCACAGTTATTGGTATGAACTTTCAAGAATTATTCCCAAGGTGATTTCAGTGGAACAACATGGTTTTATAAAGGGTAGAAGTATTCAGGGGGCGGTTGGCATTGCTAGTGTGTTGGTTCATGACATTAACAAACTCACAGTGGGGTCTAATTTCATCATTCAAGTTGATATGAATAAATCTTACAATAGATTGGAATAGATCTTTATCATTCAGGTCATTAGGGGGTTCGGGTTTCAGGAACGGTTTTGTGATAATTGTTTCAGGTGTTATTCCTCGCATTGGATTTCCGTTTCTATGATGGGTATGTGTTTTGGTTTCATTAAAACTGTTCGTGGTGTCATGCAGGGTTATCCGCTTTCCCCTAATAATTTTTTCCTTGCTCAGGATGCCCTATCCAGGAATTTGAATAGAATCTCAATGGAGGGAAAATTGAAACTGTTCTATAGATTAAGGAATACTGGGAACATCTCATAGTTGATGTTTTTTGATGATATTTTTATTTTCATGAATGGCAGGTGCAGGTCTTTAAATCATCTCAGATACATCATGTCCAGATATTGAAAATTGAGTGGAAAATATATCAACCCCTCGAAGAGACACATGTTTATTTCTAATAAATGTCTTGATATAAGATGTAGGGCTATTAGAGAATACTTGGTTTCAAGAAGAAGAAACTCCCTATCTTGTACCTTGGGGTTCCGATATCTTGTGGCCAGATTAAGAAGCCGCACTTTAGCGGGATCCTTGATCGTCTTCCAGGGAGGATATTCAATTAAAAAAACAAGCTATTATTGATTGGGGGTCGGGTCATGCTCATTAATAGTGTGTTGTTGTCCATTCCCATGAATATATTTTCTGTTATCAAGGCTCCGAAGTGTACTATGGAGAAATGGAATGCATCCTTACTTCATTATTTTGGGATGATAAGATGGAATTTATATGCCACTGGGCTTCATGGAAGCGGCTGCTGTGACCTATTGATGAAGGGGGTGTCGACCTTCATGACATTCATGACACTATCCTTGGTTTTCAAGCTCGTTTAGCATGGGAAGTCATTACTGGAGAGACCATTTGGGCGAGGTTCTTCATAAGGAATTATGGATGGAATGTGGATATTAGAATGCATGGTAAAAAAGGTTTAGCTAAGTGTATGTTTTCCCATATGGAGGATTTTTATAATTACACTAGATGGATTATTGGCCGAGGGGATATCATCTACTGGAATGATAACTGGGCGGGTGTAATGCTTGATTACCCAGGATGTCCATCACCTTGTATTACATTCAGGGAAGCAAGTGACAGGTATGAGTTTATTCAGGCATCATTAAATTCTGCTCAGATGAGCATGTTTGAAAACATTGTGATGAGCGATGATCCGGATATGTGTTTCTTCATGGAAGAAGGCTCTGGTATGTTTAACGTCAGTGACTATAAGAGAATTATTCAGAGGGATCTTCCTATGGAGGAAGGGGGATCAGTTTCTTGGTGCAATTGGATATTGATGAGAATGAACTTCTTGTTGTGGAGGATCAATAATAACGTAATACCAACAGAGTAGAATACCCAGAAAAAGGGGTGTGCATGGTATCACGATGTTACTGCTGTGAGGCTTCGAGATCATAGATGGCGGTACATTTAGTCTTCCAAAGTCATTGGTCCTCGTTTCTTTGGTCCTGCTTCACCCACCCTCTATTTCCTAATGGAGAGTCTAGTTCCTCTCAAGAGTTTTTGTTAGCTTGGATTTCTAGAAATGAAAAAAGAGCAATGGATCAGGTGGTAATGATCATCATTTTGGCAGATATTTGTTGGATTATCTAGGAGGAACGAAATCATGTTAGGCTAGGTTTGAAAAGATATATATTATCTCTTCAGATTCGGCTTAAGTCACTCATTGTGTAACCAGCTTTTCTTGTCATTGTTTGGATGGCTTCGGTTATAGTTTGTAATCTTCTTAAAAGATCATGCATGCTGCAAAGTATGGGTGGATGTTATGTGAGGTGACATTCCTCGAAACACGAGGTGAAACTATATATCGATGGGTCTTTAATGGAGGGATTCATGTGGGGCAGAGGATTACATTGAGACTGTTGGGGTTCTGTGAATGTTTCTTTTAGTGCTTTTTATGGCCCATGTAATTCATTAGGTGCGGAGGTTCAGGCTCTTCATTCTAGTGTGATGGTTTGTAGGAGGAGAGGTTTGTAGGTGGTAGAGGTGGAATCAGATTCTGATGTCTTAGTTAAGGCTATACAGAGAAGTTATGAGAATCCTTGGGAATTGATTTATCTTATTCGAAGGTTAAAGGCGGAAATAAATCATGGAAGGTTTATTCACCGTAGCTGGAGGGAATCTAACTTTTCCTCTAATTCGCTTTCTTGTTTGGGCAGGCAAGAGGAGCCTCTTATGGTTTATGATAGTCTTCAGTCTCTCCCCCTTCAGTGTCTTTTTGTGGTTCAAGGGGATTCCCTTGGCTTGCATCATGTTCGTCCCCCTTGAAGGACTGCTCCTGGTTGTACTTGTTCTCCATTGAAATAATATAAAAATTAACATTCAGGTTAGGTAATAGTATAGTCCGGATAACAGTATAGGCATTCCCATTCTATTTAAGAGTCTATTATAGTCACCATACTTAATCTAGTAGTCTATGACAAAAATATAAAAATCTACACATAACATAAACAATAATATAGAACATTAAAACATGAATAAAAATAATAATAATAATACTCCCTTTTCACTTGCTCAACATCAACATAACTAGGAAACATACATACACATATATTCAGTTGGGTTTAAATTCGGTTCATTAAATCTCAAAATATTAAATATAATAATGCAAAAACTCATAAATATGAAGCACATTCATATTGAAGAATTCCAATACTATGCAGTTAGATATTTACCTTACAAATCTGAAAGAGAGGGAGTCTGAGGCTCGGTGAGAGGCAAAGGAGGGGAGGCTGTGAGGGTAGAAGGGCAACACACAACTCCAGAATCAGTCACGAAGACGATCGAGATGCAATCAGAGGAGAAGGGGGTGGAGTTGTCAGTGCGAGAGTGCGATGGGAGATATATTATTGGAGCCAAAGGAGGTTGGTGTGGAAAACGAGAGGAACCTATGTAATAGAGCCAGAGTAGGAGCCGGAGAATGGTGCAATGCGAGGGAGATGGTTGATGGGTTTTCCAGTGGGGCAAGGGTTTTTCGGAGTAAGGGGTCGAGAGGAAGAGAAGCAGCTGTCTAGGATAGGTGTGATGACCAATGAGGGAGGGGAAGAGAGCGTCTAAGGGGAGGTGGTCATAAGGGTTAGGGTTTTGAGTGGGGGTATGCGAGGGAGATGAGGGTGGGGGTGGAGGGGTTTGTTGTAGCTGACGAGGGAGGGTAGGTGCGACAGTGCGTCAGAGGGGGTTAGGGATTGGGGGTGCATGAGGGAGATGATGCGGGGTGGGGGGGTGATAATAATAATAATTTTTTTATATGCTTTGCAATGACAGTGTTGGTCACCCTTGTGAGGGGGTGAAAACATATAATTTTAGTATTGATTTGGGCTAACTAGGTGTGTTGGATACATTCCACCATAGAATCAAATTGCATGTTGAAGGAATTATTAATAATTTTCAGTGAAAAAATGTTGTTTATGAAATACTACCAGTTACTAGTAGCATCATGTGTATGTTAGAACCAGTACATAATGTACTTCCATAGGCAAACCATAAAGGGGCACTAAAATAAATCGTGGTAGCTACTCTCAAAACTTGAATAACATAATGTTAATCCATGGATATGAAAATACCTATTGCCCTCAACCTAGCATCCATGAGATATCTACTATATATAATCCTCCAAATATTAACCGTTTGTCTAGTTTAGATCATGGATACCCTGAGGTAGTTGAACCACTTGGGAGATATATCCTGATCTTTAAAGAGGTAACAAAATAATTATTTTGAAAACTAAAATGTGTGGCTTTCCATATTCTGTGGTCATATTCATGAAAATGGAAGTCATGAATGAACCATTTCACAATATTAGGAATATGATTACCCAGCATGTTCTATTGGTTAAGGAAATTTAAGGTAACGATACTAGGTCGATTAAATCCTCTTCCATGAAACATAACTTAAAGAAGAAAATTGTAGTAAATCGCATCCCCATATACATGACCTTGTGACCTACCTTTCACCCCTTCAAACCATTACCACACCACCACCAATGGTAGGTCAACAATGAAAAATTCAATCCATTTAAAATTCTTGAAGTTAGAAATACTTTCATCGTAAGAGTAATATATTTGATATAAAAACAATTTATTTATCATAGTCCCCCATAAAAAGTAGTGAATTCAATATATAATTAGGGTTTTGTATATATTTAGTGTCAACATACAGTCTATGCGCATGATATAATTCAATGATATTTTATTTTAAGTTTTAAATAATATACTTTAACCATACAAATTATTTTATATTATAATTTTTATTTTTACTTAATAACTACATTTATCTCAATTAGAGAGTTATTTTAATTAAATTGGTACAAAAATATTTAATTTTAACAATAGAAATAGGAATTGTTGAATTTTTTGGAAGAATACTTTTTTAGAAAATAGTAAGAACTGGTATGAATATACAACATACTATATGATCTTATTAATTTAAAAAATTATATAATAATTTAAATAATATTTTAATATTCGTTGAATATAATTTATGAGTAAAATAATTTATTTTAAAATATTAAATTTAATTTTCAAAAAACTATTAATTAATTAATAATTTGTAAAAATATTATCCAAATTTAAAAACAATTTTTTATATCAAAATAAATCATTCGGTGGTTAAAATAAAAAATATATAGCACTTAGTGTCTTTAATATTCATTATTATTATTTTCAATATAAAATACCATGAGTTAAATATTTAAATGAATATTTTATAATCTAGTTTTGAATGAATTTTTTATCTATGTTATGCTATTCCTTTTTTATAAATATTATTTTTGATTTTTTAAGGGCTATATAAAAAATCATTAAACACTTTCCCATGATTTATTTTAAATACTCACCTATCAACCATATTTTTTTCTATGATATTTCAATCTTCAATTATTTTTATTATCTAAAAAATATCTACTAAATAATTTTAACAGTATTTAAAGAAATACTTTTATGCAACTAAGAAGCAATACATATTTCATGTCTTTTATATAATCTCGTTCTTGCGTTAAATTTTAACATTATTTTCATTTTATATTAGTTTATATCCAATAATTTTTTATGATTATATTTTCACATTATTTTTAAAATAAAATTCAAAGAGAAATATTGTTATTTTGACCCAATAAAAAATCACAGATCAAGGAATTATAACTCTATTGAATTTAAAATAATAACTTTACCCAAGAATACGTGATTAAGGATTATCTATGGTGTCAATTTTCTGGGATAGTTATAACTGGTAATGATTTAGATGAAATTATATATAAAACAATATATATGGAGAAAAACATATAAATACATACATATGCTTTTTTCAGTAATTTAATGTTTCCAAATATGGATTTCAATTAATTTTTTTAATCTTGGTTTAAAAAAATATTAATATTTCAGAATCAATTGTCGGTGACCTGAACCATCTCATCTATTATGTGATGTATGGGATATCTTTAAAATTTTAACTTCTATAATTCTATTCACTGTGGCACTTAATATTATTTCAAGATCTATAAGATAATTTTATTTTTGATATGGTATTCAATGCTTTTGTGTCGACGAGTCATTTTAAATTCATTGACACGTTATTAAATTAAATCTATAAGGATTTAAAATTCTTATATAAAAAATTTTCAACTATTTTTAGTAAAATCTTGTTATCGTCATTTTATTTTATTAAAATATTTATTTAAATTTTTTAATATAAGTAATAACTGCTTGTTAATTTAATTACTTCAGGAATAAAATTCATATATTAAATTATCATATTTTTTCTCTTATTCTTACTCAGTATTCACTTATTCATTATTTTTATAAGATAAAATTTTATTTCAATATTTGTAGTCCTTCTAAGAAATTACAAATATTACTCTAAAAGTAAAAATAATATTTATACTTTTATATAATTTTTTATGTAATGCGAAATTCTTTTTGAAGAATTATGTCTCAAAAATAGTATTTATTTAATCCAAAATAATTATATTTGTCTAGTATTTGACTTATTTATCATCATTAACTCGTTATAATATTATGAAAATATTATTTTTTAATTAATGATTTATATATATTGTTAATAAAAATTTTAGTTTCAATTTTATTCATTTTTTAAACTAAATTTCTATATAAATTATAAAACATTATTAATTGTTATTCATTTTTTATGAATAATTATATTAATAACATTTTTTGATTTAATATAATTCCTATGATAATCATAAATTCTCATATAAATACTATTTCAAACCATTTTAATCTCTACTTATTAAAATACAAATATGGTCATTTATGATTTATAGGTTTATTATTTATAAATGAATACATTTGTTATAATACATATATAATTTTTAATTTTTAATGGATTAATTTATCTTATTAAAAATAATCGTATTATTTGAAATTAATAGGGATTATTTTTGGAAAAATGAAAAATTATTGTGAATTATTCTTCAATTAAGAATATTCCAAAATTACAATGTTTTTCCAGTTGAAATAATGTTTAATTTTCCCTTAATTAAAACAATAATTAGAATCAACATTGGTAAATTCAAATATAACATGATTTCATGATGAATTTTATTTATCTCTTTTAGTGAGGTTCACATTTAACAAATCATAAGATTATAGTTAAAAATTTTGAATTTTCTTAGGAAAAACAAGGATGATTATCATGCCCTCCACTGTTCAATTTCTACATTTTAAATCATCTTGAATATAGTTTTTCTAGTGTAACATTAGGCCCCCACAACTCACTTGTTTATGGTTATTTTTACCTATTTTCACTATTTATGTCCTTCTAATGTTTTATATGTGTTATTTAATGTTGTGTATTATAGATTGTATGACTATTAAATTACAATATATTAAAATAATTGAATAACATTGTTTAGATATAGGTAGTGATAAGGATATGGAAATATTGATATAAATATGGATCATAATGTAGATACATGCATTATTAATTATATTGCAATCTCATTAGTTATATATATTTATACATGGTGTATAGATTTATTTATTATTATTACTTTTACATTATAGTATCATTTAGTATTAGTGTGTTCCATGAGATTATCATATATTATTCACCTTTTTATTCCACTATATATATCATATATTGGGTTATATACCCCTAATAGGATCATATACCATGGAATTGATAAATTTTATTGTGGTGAGATTTATCATAGATAATGGGATATTGATTTTAGTTGGGTTATACTAGTGTCTAATATTTTTTTTTGTTATTTAATCAGTGTTAGAGACGTATCATTCATTATGTACCGACCACCAATTATAAAAAAATGGGTTTTATCCATCATCTATATATTTTTTGGGTTATTGTATGAATTGTACACATGACCGGTTCCCCCACCAATGAATTTATTCAAGTTCGTGAGAGACCATTTGATTTTATAAGAATAATGATGTTTTGGTAGGTAAAATTTGGTTTTTGGATGTTGTTTTTATCCATCACTATATATTATTAATCAGGTGACACTCAAACACACACTATATATTGGTGATCATACTTTTTGTGATCTACATATAATTCCATGAGTCTTATAATTTACCTTCGTAAGAGTTTGGATTATCTAAATTACTTAATTTGACTACATGTTTTATATATTGCGAAAACATTACATTGATCATGTTGTGGTCTAATAGAGATAAAACTATGGATTTTGTATATAGTCATTCCAAACCTATAAAACTTCCATGCATTACTAGTATAAATTTGAAGATTATTATAAGTTAGTTACCCATTAAACATAAAAACCATGGCTTATGTCTTAGTTTAAGAGGTTATTATATTATTTTTTAATTTTTTCATATGAATTGAAGGGGATGAGGGATTTTTTGGACATTAATTGGGACAAACAAGATGCGTTTTGGGCCTATAACGAATACTACATCGTGGTTTTTCCATAACAACATAGTCGTTGGCCATGTTTCTAAATATTAATGACCTGGGTCATGTTAGTATGATTATGTTTTATGTAAGAAAATTATGGAATAAATGTAGTCATTTATGAGTTTTGTTGTGTTTTGGTCTAAATTCATGACATGGTATGTAAAAATTCCCCATTTTCCTTATTATGGATTAATAATGAAATCATCTTTTTCTATAAGGGGAAGAAAAAAACCAATAGATCTGGAAATGGTCGAATCATGTGTGGTTTTGTGTACCATATTTCCTAGTGTTCGTAAATATTAATTTGGAGATATAAAAAAACTAATCATTATTTTTGGTTTCCACGTCATGGTTTGACCAAGACACATTTTTTAGCTTGAAAGAATCAGTGTAATATTAGGAGGGGGAATCGGTCTAACTAGAATTTTTTAAAATTCACTATTAACTAGGAAAAATCATGTCAAGGTTTATCCTCATCACATCATGAATATTATTTTTGAGGTTTTATTATAAATTCAAGGAATCCAGTTCTCTCATTTTGTGCACTTTTTTCCTGAACCCTTGAAATTTGTGTCTTATCCAAGAAAATATTTATTTCCCTTAGCGGATCATTAAATGTTATATTCATTAAATAAATAAATTATGGTTTAAGGATATCTTCTTATATTTTATTTTAATTGTTTTTATTATCCTAAATATTATGAACTATTGTAATTTTTTTTATTATGTCATTATATAGGATTGATGTATGGATGGTGGATTATAAGTTGGTAATGAAATCCTTTTGATGTTTTTTCCATTTGATAATCCATTATCATCCATTTTTAGTATTATACTACTTCAATCATTGTTAAGTGTGGTTTATTTAAATTCACACATTAATTCAGTGTTGTTAATATGAATTAAAATTTAATTAATTCTCATCGGATATATAGAAAAAAATATCCATAATTATGATAAACAATTAAATTGATAATGAGGGAAATATGGATCAAATATGATTTCATGTGGTAAGTAAATTTAATGTTGTTGAAAAAAATTTTATATCGAATCGGTCATGGAATGTGAAACGATAAAAAGTTGGGGGGTTGTTGTGTACATGATGTGTTGTTTTTATAGAGGAGGTTATGGTTTTTATTATTGATGTGAGGTAATAACAGTGTCTTAATGGATTGTGGTTTTATAATTGATTATAATAATTGCGTCAAATGGTGCGATTATTTGTTATTATTTAACATTTTATGGTTTTTACTTATTAATAATGACCAATTGACTTGTTTTATCTGACTAATTCTCATATCATTTTTGGGTGTACCCCTAATATATATGATGTGGGTGAGAAATATGTTGGACGAATTACCCTCTCCCTCCCTCTCTTATAGACATTTTGTGGTTATGTGGTAATGCTTATGGAATGTTATAAGGGTGTGGATTTATGGTAGTGGTGTGTTAGATGAATATTGTATTTGTTATATGGTTACATTGATATGGAATGTAGTTTATATAAATTTTACAATTTGTCTAGATATTGTATGAGATTATGATGTATATATACTGAAAGGGTGGGAGTGCCATGATTTTTTTCATTTGGGATGTGAGGGGACATGACCCAACCCACAAGGGCCCCACCTAGACTAGTAGTAAGGTGAGTGTTCCACCCCATGGAAGCCTCCAATTGGGTAGGGATAGGTGACTAACACTAAGGATGAATAATATTCATTTATGGCCTTAGTACATATCAACATATAAGAAGGATAAATTTATAATAAATAAATGTTTATATATAACAACACCTATATACATATATACATAAACAATTGAACTATATAAAAATATATATAGGAAAAAAATCTATAAATTATAATGCTGGAAGGTATATACGTGAAAGGTTAAAATAAAATAGATATTTTCACTAAGCCCAACTCACATGTGATAAGGAAAAACACCTCCATATTACATGAAATCATGTTAAGAGAATTCCAATAGAAACCATCTCCGCCATAAACAGTACAAGAATAATATAGTCAAGCTCTACTAACTAAACCATATACATGAACACCTCCATTAATTGTATACCATGCGATGTGGCCTTCTTTTATTTAATGTTTTGCACATAATTTTCATGAAAAGTTCTTTATTTTGATGAAAAATTATGGCTAAATTGATAAAAAATTTCAAAAATTGGTTAATCATTAGTGAAAATTAAAATTTATTGAATAATTATGTTAAAATATGATTTTGAGTATATAAATAATTTTTTTTACATTAATTTAATTTTTTTAAATAAAAATCATTTTTGTTGTTTGGTGTAATATTCAGTGAAATAATGATTTGATGTGATATAGTGGGATCAATATTTCCAATGTTCCATATATTGTAAATTGTTTATCATATCTGGAATTTATTTTAATAATTTTTTAAGGTTATCTGTTCATTATTCATTACATTTTCAATATTAAAATTTCATAGTGAACTGATAAAACTCACAGGTGTACAATTATGTGTTTCATTTTTTTATACATAAAGGTACCATATGCATAACAAGAGTTATGTAAATTTTGTTACTATACTCTATATAGGTAGTTTATGGATTTTAAATAGAATATTTCATTGATATGAAATCAATAGATGATCACCATTATAGAATCCATAAATAATCCTTTTAAGGATGGATCAAAAACTCAGATGGGAAGTAACATTCACATGATATGAACAACTCAAGTTATTTTTTGAATAAAATAAACAGTGATAATGAACATATGAATAACAAGGATTTTTTATTAGTGTTTTTGTGTGTCACTTTCAAAACTAGGAGTCTATTTATAAGGTGGAAGACTATAATTGAAGACACTATGTAAAATAGGTCTTTAATAGTGCTAGAATATGCCTTTATCAGTGCTAGAAAAACATTGACTACCTTAGTGAAATTAAAATATCAATGAATTTATCAGTGCAATAAAAGCACTGATAAAGGGTATGTTTATCTGTGAAAATAAAAGTGCTGATAAAAGACCCCATTTATCAATGCTGATAATGTGACCATTTATCATCACTTTTAGATGAACAGATAATGATTTCTTTATAATCACTTTAAAAAAGAAGTATTAAAGGGCACCTTTATCAATGCTTTTATAAGAATTGATAAATGGGTCTTTATCATTTCATTTTGTTGCATTGATAAACGGTAATACTGTAGTGTGATGCAACAACAGACTACAACCCAAAAACAGGGCTTGTAGTCTGCTGTAACAACACACTACATCAACAGATACAACAACAGAAATTACCAAAATAAGATACAAATACTAAATTTAAATGAAATAAAATTTATAACAGAAATACAAGATAAAAAAAACTATTTTTGAGCATGATAATTTTTATTAGTAAAATTAATTCTCCAAAATTTCGATGATGCACTTTGAGTCATTCCAGTCAAACGATGAGTCGAATTGAGGTTTGACTAATATCCAACATATCACAAATGAATTGTAGATCAATCTCCTAAAGTACCAAAACAATACGAATGTGTTTTCTATGTTTTGAATATGTCTATTTTTTTATTAAAATTAATTATAGTTTTGAATAAAAGGATACACATGGAGTCATACTAGTCACATCGTGTGTCGGATTGAGGTACGAATGATTATTGAACATCCAAAATGACTTATGAATCATGTTACTAATTTAAAAAAATAATTTCAATGCATTTTCTCAATTTTGAGCATGTGAGTTGTTTTTTTTCACTAAAATTAATGACAATTTTGAATAAAAAGACACATTTGGTGTCATACATGTCGCAATGTGCTTCAGATTGAGGTGAGGATGATTCCTACACATACAAAATTATTTATGGATCATTTTTATAATGTATTAAAATAATAAGATTGTATTACCTTTGTATTGAGTATAAAACATGTGTTTTTTTAATAAAATGTCATTGTAATTGGAAACAAAAACATTGAGCCATATGGTTGGCATCCTGTGAGGGTTAGACATGATACTGATTCATAATCATCAAAAATTAATTATGAATTGTTGTTCCATATTATCAAGACACCCCGAGTACATTTTCTTAGTTTTCAGTGAGTAACACTTTTTGAATTAAATTGTCAATTTTAAACTGATAATGGACACTTGGAGTAATACCGGTAAATCCATATGTTATATTCAGGTGATACAGATTCTTACACATAAAAATTCACATATGGATCATTTTCAAAATTTACTAACACAATATGAATGTGTTTCATCCAGTTTGAGTTTGTTAGTTGTTTTTTAACTAATATTATTATTAATTTTGAATAAAAATATGCACTTGGATTCATACTTGTCATAATGTGCATTAGATTGAGGTGTAGATGATTATTACATTCCCCAAATGATTTATGGATCATTTTTCTAAGGCATAAAAAAAATTAGAATGCATTTCCTCGGTTTTGAGTATGTCACTTTAATTTTTTACTAAAATTCAGTTTTAAACTAGAATCATAGACTATGAGCCATAAAGGTTGCATTATGTGTGTATTTGACATGAGATTGATTCATAGACATCACAAAAACAATTATGAAACTTTTTCAGAAATTATCAACATAATATGAGTGTGTTTTCTCAATGTTTAGTGAGTGACACATTTTTGTATTAAAATGTCGATTTTAAACTGATAAAAAACACTTGGACTCATACCGGTCACATTGTGTGTCATATTGAGGTGAATATGATTCCTTCTTGGTAAAAATGACTTATGTATAGTTTTACTAAATTAAAAAAACAATCAGAATGTTTTTTTTCTCAATTTTGAGTATATTAGTTATTTTTTTCACTAAAATTAATGTCAAGATTGAATAAAAAGGTTCACTTGGAGTCATACCAGTCAAACCATGAATAAAATTGTGGTAAAGCTAATTCCAACACATTTCAAATGGCGTATAAATAATTTTCATAAAGTATTAAAACAATAATATTTTTTTCAATGGTTTTTAGTATGCCACATTTGTTTTTACTAAAATTTCATTTTAAATTAAAAACAAATACATTGATACATACATGTTTCATCATGTGTGGGTTTGAAATGTGACAGATTCCTAATTGTCAAAAATATATTATGAATTTTTTTCCTAAATTATCATCATAATTTAATAAAATTTTCTTGGTTTTTAGTGAGTGGAACTTTTTTGTATTAAAATATCATTTTTAAACTAAAAACGAACACTTTTATTTAAAACAGTCAAACCATGTATCAGATTGAGGTACAACAGATTTTTTCACATCACAAATACCATATGGATCATTTTCCTAAAGTACCAAAGAAATATTAAAATTTTTGATCCATTTTTAGTATGTCAGTTGTATTTTAGTGAAAAATTAATGTCAATTTTGAATAATAAGACGCAGGTGGAGTCATACCGGTAAAAATGTGTCTTGGGATCACCAGGAACGAGCAGTGGTAGGTCTTCTAGACAATAAGAAAATTATGGTTCTGTTCGAGTAAGAGGCGGATTTGATCCAAGCATGGGCGATAGCTCCCCGTGTCTTCAACGGTTCACGTTTCCTTCTACTTCGGTGTTCCTTTGATCTACACATGAAGCGTGATTCACCTTCAATGGCAGTTTGGGTATGTTTTCCTAAACTTCCATTACCTTTTAAAAACCCCTCGATAATTTGTATGTTGGGGAATCTGTATGGTTGGTTCCTTTGTATGGATAGTCGCACGGAGTATGTATTCCATCTAGTGAACCACCGGGTATGTTTTGAGGTTGATTCCTCGAGCATTCCATTTGATTTTATATGGATCACGATTGGATAGGAGTACCGTTACAAGAAAGGGGTTATCTAAGAGGACTGGATTAATTTCTGTGGCTCCTGTAGGAGGATGGGCCACTCGGTTGACCGATGAAGAGGTGGTTATAGAACATGATTGGGGGAGGAACTTCGTAGGAAAGGAGCTCCTGGGACCTCAGGTGTCATTGCTAGAAGCAAAACTGTGGGGGAAGGTCTGGAGAAGGACATGGAGTAAAATTTAGTAGGTCCTAGTGTAAAAGAGAAGGTGTTGTTTGAGCCTGGGTTGGATATGGAGAGTAATGATATAGGGCCTAGCAGGGAGGCAGTGGAGGATGTTAGAAATTCTTCTTGCATTATGGGAGAGCCTTGTATAGAGCAGGCTGGGGTTGAAAGAGATGCAATTTCTGAAGAAGTGGGTGTCATGCCAGGGGATAGGAATTGTACCAGGCTGGACCCTTTGGCTACCCCCTTTATTTCATTAAGTAACAAGTTTGATGGACTGTCCAAGGATTTATTTGCTGAAGAAATGGTGGAGGAGGAGAATGCAGGGAAGGAGAATGAGTTCGTAGTTCTGGACAAACAACAGTCTGATGTATTGGTTGTTGTGCAGGCTAGCCAGGTTAAGGAGATGGAGGTGGCTCAATCATGGGAGGTCTTGGGACAATTTCTTGTGGTTCAGGACACCCCCAGTCATTCCAAGAGCGGCTCACTGGTGGTTGGAGCAGTCCAGAGATTGGGAAACTCGTAGGCTGGTGGCTTTGGGATGGATTCACACACCATGGACGAGGTGAATGCTCCATTAGAGGAAGTGTGTTTTACTTTGAGAGAGAATAGTAATCCAGATCAAAGGAGGGACTACTTCTTTGAACAACCCAGAGTAGGGAAGGAAAATTGTAATGGTAAGGAGACCCTAAGTGCTCTGGCTGGTTGGTCCTTTAGCGGGGTTGTTCAACATGGGACACAGGAAGAAGTTGCAGGGGAAAGGTTGGCTGAAACTACAACTAGGATATCAAGGAAGGATTATTCATACCTATCGTTCCCAATGCGGACCAGGTCCGATTTGAAAAGGGAGAAGCTGGTGAATATTGCAGTCAAGAAATCCAGTGGGATTAAGAAGGCTTCGTAAGACTTGGCTGCTCTGGAGAATCTAATAAACCACGTTCATAGTGTGAGTTTTTGGAGAAGCCCGGAGTGGGAATCAGTAACTAGGGAAGAGAAATCGAGCTTGGGTTGTGGTGAAGACTTCAGGTACGATGACTTTTATTTTTGTGCTCTTTAGTTGTACTTTTTGTAATGGTTTGCTGGATTTGGATGGTTGGGAACCGGACACCCTGAAGCCAGCTTTATAAAATAAAAAAAATGATTTTCAGTCATTTTAAACTCGAAGCATGTACTTCGAGCTATATAGGCAGCATTCTGTCTGGGATTAACATGAGAATATTTCATAAAAATCATAAATGAATTATGAATTATTGTACAAAATTATCACAATATTCCGAGTGTGTTTTATTGGGTTTCAGTGAGTGACACTTTTTTTGTATTAAAATTTCATTTTTAAACTGACAATGAATACAAGGAGTCATAAAAATTACACCATACGTCAGATTGAGGTGAGGTTGTTTTCTAAACACAAAAACAATAATTATGGATTGTTTCCCTGAAGTACCTAAAAATCTGAATGATTTTACTCCATTTTTTGAGTATGTAAATTGTTTTTTCACTAAAATTAATATCAATTTTGAATAAAAAATTCACTTGGAGTCATACAAGTCACACCATGAATTGGATTGATGTGATGATGATTCCAAAATGTCTCAAAGGACTTATAGATCGTTGTACTATAGTATCAAAATAATTAGAATGTGTTTCCATAGTTTGGTGTAAGCCACTTTTGTGTTTTACTAAAATGATATTTTAATTTATAAACACACACATTGAGCTATATAGGATTAATTGTGTGTGGTTTTGACCTGAGACTAATTCATACACATCAGAAATTAATTATGAATTTTTTTTCCGAAATTATCAAGACAATTCAAGTGCATTTTCTTGGTTTTCTATGAGTTATACATTTTTATTAAAATGTAAATTTTAAACTGATAAAGTACACTTGGATTGATAACATTCACATTGTGCTTAGGATTGAGGAACAGATGATTTCTATACATCACAAATGTTTTATAGATTTTTTTTATTAAAGTACCAAAATAAGACGAATGTGTCTTCTCTGTTTTGAGTACATCAGGTTTTTTCACTAAAATTAATATCATTATTGAGTAAAAAGATACACATAGAGTTACAACATCCACATCGTGCATCGGAATGAGATATAGATGATTCATACACATCCCAATTGACTTATGGATCTTTTTACCAAAGTATCAAAATAATTAAAATGGGTTTCCTAATTTTTTAGTATTCCTCTTTTGTTTTTAATAAAGGGTCATTTTAAACTCAAAACATGCACTTTAATACATACACATGACATCATGTGTGGTTGTGATTACAAACATATCTATTCAAACAGTAATGTTTTATTACATAATTATTTAATGATTGGTATTTATATATAAATTTCTTCAATAATAGTATTGGATAAATTAATTTTTCTAATTCATAATGATCTTACAGGTGGATTACTACCCTGTATAAAATCACATAAACATGTGGTGAAAAAAATTATTTCAATAACTAACCTAAAACACTTTCACAATGGATATTATATAAATTGAAATGTGTTTTTTTCACTTTAAAACAATTGTTCTCAAATAATATCATGGTATAGTCCTCATTTTACGTCGGTTTCTAATATTATTACGGTTTTCAAGCCATAACTTCATCACCTTATCCACCTCGGACTCCCCCGCAATCATCACCTTTGCCTCCTCCTCCATATCTGTCTCTGACTCTGACTCCGACTCTAACATCACCTTCACCTCCGCCTCCATAATTTCCTAAAAATTTTATTGTTTTCATGTCACATCTTCTAAACAAATTGATTTACTCCATTATACATATCATTGTGAAGAAGATAGAAAATAATATATAAGAACTCTAAAACTAATTCTTCACATCCAAAATATATTTTGAAGGTCATAACTCATACTAGATCAGAAACATTTCATGTAATCACCTAAATTTGTTGTCGGTATACATTTTGACAAAAAGCACTTTTCCCATTCTTCTCTAAACAATTTTTTTTCAGTATCTAGGTTTTTGGAAATAATAATTGTGCTGAGATAATATATAAAAACATATTATTAAGATATATATTTAATTAAATTTTAATTAATTTTGGAAATGACCTATTTGGGGATTCTTGTCTTTTCATGATTTATGATTTCTTTGATAAATTTTCAAACATAATATCCATAATTGATGTCATTATCTTGTTTTAAACACTATGGAAACATTGACCAAAATAATTAAATTGTTTTGAAAGGTTCGGATAGTTAAATTTTTCTATATATACCTTATTGTTTTGTATTTTTAGTAATTCATAGGGTTTATCCCTTCAAACACTGACATCATGCCATGATGTATCATATATTTAGCTACCAGCCTATCATAATAAAATTCTAGTTAAAAAATATACTAAACATATAATTAAAAGTTCATCTATAAAATTATTAATTTATAATATTATAGATTTACAATACACATCATGTGTGGTCAGTTGGTTTCATATCCATGCATTAGATTCAAAAAATAAATATTCAATGTGTCTTGATTGACTGCGATCAACATCAAGTGCACCATAAAAACAATTGAGTAATGAATATATTAAAAAAAACATTTTATGTGATTAGACTGTCCAGTTTTACCTTTGAATTTTAGGCATCAAAAAGAGTTTTTCATCTTATTATTTCTAATTAAACTGTTCAAGTAACTCATATTTTTTATTCTCAGTTGTTTTCTTATCCAATGTATGTTATACCGTTGAATTGATTCAATGATTAATGAATCAAAACCATTATTAGAATGAAATTCTATTTAAATATATGTGATCTAAATTCCTATAAAAAATACGAATAATTTTTAAATTTAATAAACATATTATCTCACTATTTGAACATATGTATTATGAAAATGTACCATAGGTATGTATTCACAACTGAGACACCTAAACATTAATTATTGAGAATATCATTTACATTATCCAAATAAATTTTAATTGTCAAGTAGTATCTAAATATTTCTTCTTCATATTAATTGTAATACAGAGTTTTATCATTTAATGTGGTTTCTATATGAATTTATAATGATGATAAATGTTTCTCTGGAATTGGAAGGGAGAAGGTACTCTCGAAAGGTCATTTTGTTTTCCTGGTTGATTCATTATATTTTCTTTATCTGAAATTCCATTTCTCCGTAGATTTTTCTTATATATTATGATACTTGATTTTATACCTTTTATCATCTATTGTTACAGGTTTTTCATTTGAATTTTTTTAAATACATACATCATGTATCATTATAAGATTAGATTTCCATGCTATGAAAGATCCAATAACATCAATGACCGTTGTAATATATGGACCATCAAGTGGATTAGGAAACTTAGCATTAATATCAAGAGATACCTCAATCCACACTCTCATTTGATATGTTGGGAGATCTTGATGGTGTTGCAAGTATCTCAGGATATTATACATTGTACTTATCATATAAATCGGTTTATGGGTATTGACAGATACAAATCACATAAAAGTGTACACTATAAAAATGTAGTAATATGAATTTATCAAATTTTTTTTTATTCACATTTAAGAGAATTAGTAATGCAGGTATGATATGTGGTTGGGGGGAGTGAATAACCTCAAATATAGTGGGATCATTTGGTTAATGTGAAGATCATTTCTTCACTATGGGTTCACATTTATTCATTATTATACATTTGTCTGCCAAACCAGATTGTAAAATAAAATAATTAAATGATAGTATTTGTGTCCTCAATCATTGCACCATATTATACAAATCTTCACGTGGTTTTATCATCTCAAAATATTTTTGACGAGAGGATCCAATTCATAATCCCTTAGCATGACCATATTTTTCAGGCCGCTTCAGATGTACTGAAAGTAGCATTTTTATGGTACTTTCATTCTTGATTATTATGTATAAAACATATAAACATATAAATATAAATAGATATTTTTATGTAATATTGTAATAATGAATAATGAATTAAAATTATTTGAAACTTACAAATGATTACCATACTATTTTCTTGTGTTCATAAAATAATTCTCCATCTTTGTTTACATGATCCTCCTTCCATATCACATGACATGGGATGAATTTGGCTTCATATTTTCATTAATCAATCTTCATATAAACAAAGGAACATATATTGTTTCATATCACATAATTATTATTTTATAGTTGATTTAAAATACATACCAATTTATTCTCTAATGAATTTTACCCCATCTTATCTTGTGATAAGGGTACATTGGTTTTGATGCAAATTATTTATTTTCAGAACTCCTTTTCTATTTCAGAATGTTATAATTCTGAATCAAATTGGATTAAACAAATAATCACAAATAATATATTATTGACTTCAATTCGCCTAAAATTCATTCTCATTGCGACGATTTATGAATGATATACATGTTCCCTTCATTATAATTTGTTCATAACTAACAGGTGGGTGGGGATTTATTTTCCCTCCATCTTCCATAATATATAATTTCATAAGAATAGTCCAAAATCCTTTTTTGGATTTTCTAGTAGCCATTAAGATAAATTTCATAAGAAAATATTCTAAAATAAATGAACTATTAAACTAATAAAAAAAATTAATTCGATGTTTTATTGTATAATTTTTTGGTAAAATAGAGAATGTATATTTTAACATTACCATTATATCATTTTAATGGATTTCTTTCGTTAGAGCATAGAAGCATCGCCATAAATTAATAACAAATGGAACATTCATTTTCATTGTAACCCCAAGATAACTAATTAATATTGACATGTTGGGGTTAGTAGGTTGGTTTCATTGATTCCATCCAACATAAAATATTATACCCTAACTTGTTTCAATGATAATTTTATTCACAACTATAATGCTGTACCGTTTTTGTTTTTTTCATCAACATGTTATTGATCCCCTAAAAATTTCCACAATTTCATCATCAAAAGTCTATTCCTCTTATATATTTTTAGCATCATCATGTGCAGAAGACATCATCTGTATGAGTAGTAAAACATTTAATATGTCATGAATAAAAACAATAAAATTAACTCCATTCATAAAATACCACATTTTTATACATATTTCATGAATATTGGTATTGTCTTGAACAAAGATATAATACATCAATACTATATTACAAATAACCTTCACAAATTTTAATTAATCCATCCTTAGATTCTTGATTGCCTTCCACCTCTTGATGATTGATTGAAATCCCTCTTTCAAACTATTCTTCCTACCATCATAATGGTTCCAATTTTCTTTGATGAGATACCTCCATAATAGTTATTGAATTTTTTTATTTGATATATATCTTCCATATTTTGTTGACATCCATCTATGTTTCTTGAACAACTATAACCAAAATTCATCCCATATTAAATTTTGGTGATAATTTTGGATGAGTACTTCTCAGAGTAGTTCAAACAACATAGAAGAGATGGGGGACGAGTGTTAAGAAAAAAAATACAATAATAACTATTCGGGGTATGAACGTCAATTTTCCACTAAGGCTCAAAAAATAACCTAAATACACTTTTAATTATGGATTCTATCATATTACATTTTATAAATAAAGGAATGAACATTAAAATCCACATTAATTTCACTCGTAGTAATTTACATCCACTGAAAATCATTTATTGATTCAATTTCCTCTTAATTGTTCCTATTTTTGGTAGATCATAGAGGAAATAAAAACTTGTGGTGTTATTGGTGAGAGGTATATGAGAGATAATGACAAAAAAACATTTCTCCCATCTTCTAAGAGAAATTATCCTGAATATGACGCCAAAAATATGGTCAGATAGGTCTTATCATTATGAGAGAAGCACCTTCATGATCCATATTGGAACCCTTATAAATATATCATGGATAAAAGGAAAAAGAATAATATGGAGTGTTTGGTGTGTTTTTTTCACTAAAAAAATGTGAAACATGAGTATTTTCATGAGGACCCACATTTTAGTTGTATTATCATCCCTGAATTATTAAATACAGAGTTTTAATGGGATCCAATGTGACCATTCTCAAAATGAATGTAATTTATGATGATGTTTTTTCTAAAGTAATTGAGTGAGTTGTATAATAAAATTTATATCATGTAATCAAAAAAATACATTCATTATGTATTAATTAAGTGTTGGGTTCATATTTTGTGTTCTTGAGAAGTAGTAAATAAGGAGGATGAAATGATGAAAGAGTTAAAGAATGAGTTGGGAGATCTGGTATTCAATTCCATGGTAGTGGATTTGACATTGATTAATAAATATAATCTAATAATGAGGTATTCCATCAAGAAAATATTGAACCACAATGATGGTATGAAGGCTAGTTTGAAAGAGGAAGTATAATCCATCATCAAGAGATGTAAGGAAATTAAAAATATGGGGATAGATTAATAAAGTCAGTGAAGGTTAGTTGTGTTGTAGTATTGAAGTATTATATCTTGATTCAATACAACAAAAAATTTCATGCGAGATGCATGAAATTTTTTTATTTTACACATGGAGGGTATTATATGGTATATCTATCTTACCGAAATGAATACTTATTAATAAAACCATATCTGTGAAAAATATGGCCCTTTATTATGAAAATTTATTTATGTTTATTATGACTATTTTTTGTTATATGCTTATTCCACAACAACAGATAATGTAGAAGTTCGAAGTGGTCTTGTATGACACTGAAATTAGTTTACTGAGGAGGGGTGGAATTGTGTAGGTATAGGTAAGTTTCTGAGAAAGACACTATGGATCCCATGATTTTTATATATTGTGGATCCCATGTGGATCCCGATAGGGATTATATACTTGGATATAAAAACAAAAAAAATATTATGATGATATTTAGTTAACCATAGCATTAAAAAGTGTAATTACATTTTGAGTTAATTCTAAAAATACCAATAAATTAATTATAAAACAAATTTTATGATCTCTATATTCTTCTTACGGTATTTTTATTTAGTAAAATAATCAACAATATTAATTGGAAAATGATTTTTAATCATATGATAAATTTATTATTCATAAATAATGACTAACAAATTCAGTTTTTCATTCCATCCACAAGCTTCTGTTATGACCCACACCTACATAAAGTAATCATATGGTTTTGTAGATAATAAAAATAAGGAATTTTTGAAAAATATGAATTGGAATCTATATGGATTGAATTAGGCATCCATATAGTGGAATGATAAATTCATTTATTTCATGAAGAAGAGGGTTTTCATATTAAGAAATGCTAATAAGAATATGGGGGGAGGGATTTCTAGTTGAGGGTCGGGTTATTAATGGCTAGGGTAAAATAATAATTTCTTATATATAGTTTTTTGTGATTTTGAATATAGCTGAGAATAATAAATATGGGAAGAGGTAGTAGGTGGATAGGGACATTGATTTCTTTTGGCTTACAGCCCAACTATTTGGATAGTTTTTTCCATGGAATTATGACAATCCATCTATATAGATTCATCTTCTTCTTACTTCTACTAAATGTTATATATTTCTTCTTGAATGTCCTAGTCCTCTACAACCAATAGAATTTTTCTAGTAAACTCTTCAATTTTTTTTCATTCTAGTACTGATGATTTCGATAGATTTTTGATTTCATTGATAGAGTTACATTAATATAAAAGAGCAATTAGGATTATTGGACCTGATTGGACAGTGTTGTGTTTTGGTTGTATTTGCTATCAATCATTCAAAATACTGATGAAATAAAGGTTATTGAGAATGATGATGAATGAGAATTTAGATTGAATGTGATTGAATTAAAAAATAAAGGTATTATGATTCATTTGGTTTTTAGCGAAAATTGTATTGGTTTCAAAACAATCATATTAAGGATTTTCTTAAGGAATCATAACCATGATTTCAAAACAAATCGGATCCATGTTTTGAAAAGAATCGGTTAAATGGTTTTAAAAGAAATAGGAATCACTGTGAAAGACTGTTGTAATGAGAAGTAGTGGCTTTGAAAGTGAAAACATATAACTGTATGTAGATGGTCATCAGATTCACTCTGAATATGATGAGAAAGTGGTTTTTTTGGAGTATAATAGTCATTATGACTTTGATTGAAGAAATTGTGACAATTATTCGATGATTTTTTTGCATATAAATCATGAGTGGTTTTGAGAACATATGATGAAAGCATTATAGAAGAAAATGGGATAGAAAGATATGCTTCCAATCTGAAAGGAATTGTATTAATAAAGTTTGTCGAAACAATTAGGAGAAAATTATATTCATATTTTTCATATTTCGGTGGCTGAAAGAAATAAGTGGTAACATTTTTTTTTTAAACAATAAGAAAATTAACGCATTCATATTATTTTTGAAAACAATCATAAAATAATTTTATTCCAATGTATTGTATCTAGATGGAAGAAATAAAGAAGTGGTATCAATAGTTTTTCAAAACATTATGAAATTTTTTTTATCTAGATTGAAGAGGCAGTGCTGATTATGTTTGAAAACAATCGAAGTGATGAGGATGGAATGGCGGTGTCGATGAAAGTGGTACCAATGGAAAGGTGGTGTCGATGAAGGTGGTTCTGAATGAAAAGGAGGTCCCATTGAAAAGGTTGATTCTAATGGGAATGGTGATGCTGATGGAATGTGTTACCAATCGAAGTCATACCGATGGAAGTGGTAATTCTGATGTAAGATGAGCCAGCAGTATTTTTAAAAAAAAACGTAATTCGGAAGAAGAAAAGGAATGACATGGTGTTGATTCATAATGAAACACATTCACATTATTTTTTATCATATCCAGGATAATCATTGTTATCAGATTCTTTTGTATTATATATGGGAAGCTCATCCTTATCCGATTGAATTTTATTGTATCCAAGAAGATCATTGTTTTCATATTGTATTTACACAGAAAACGTAACTAGAATGATCGTAACTTGAAATGATCAGTGATCTTATCTAGAAATATCATTACCAGAATGATCGTAAGAACAAATGATCATCGATCATGTCCAGAATGATCCTATCCTGAATAATTGTATCCATAATGATTATAACCAGAATGATTGTATCAAGAATGATCGTATCCAGCATGATTGTAACCAGAATTATCATATCCAAAATGATCATAACCAGAATTATCATATTTAGGATGATCTTAACTAGATTTATTGTAACCATAATTATCATAACTTTATATGATTTTATATCGGATAATTGTATCCGGACAATTTTTATTCAAAAAATATCATGCTTGGGATGAGATGAAAATTAAAAAAACAAGGACTGAATGGAATGTTATAAAAAATTCCAACTGATGTTAGATGATACTAAAGATGATCCTTAATGAATTCAAATTCATGAAGGTAGTCATGATTCAAGCACTAGTTTTTGAATGTGATGATGTGTTTTCTCAATAGGATTAAGAGAAAAGAAAATAATGTGGAGATAGATTAATGAATTTTCATGGAGGATATGTTCACTTAAATGAATGAATGTTTCTGAACTAGAGAAGTGAATTTCTTAAAACACAATCAATTTTCATGGTATAATGAACTATTTTGATGAAATCAGATTAAGAGAATCGGATTCAGAACCATGTATTTCTCTTCAATTTTAATAGTATTTAAATTTGAAATGGGATTCTGGAACATAAAAAATGAGGATCCTAGAAGAATCATGAATAATAGAGAAGTGTGGAAAAAGTCATAATTGCTCTGAGATTTCAGGTGAAAATCAGATTTGGGAGAATTTAATTGTGTTGGAAAGTGTTTTCAGATTCCCAATTAAACATGTTTTGGGTTACCAATAAAAGGGAAAAAATTATATTGAACTTTGTGTATGATTTAACTATTAACTATAGATGATAGAGAGAGGCTCCAGTTTTTGAGAGAAAATAAGTGATCAATTCTGCTCATATTGGAAATTGTCTTGGGTGGTGTCGATTCATTCATATTCATTCGGCATGGAAATTTTATTTAGGAATTGGTGTGGTGTCGATTTGACTCTATTGTTTCCTATCAAAATATTGGTGTAGGATATTTGTTTTGAAAATCGAAATGGGTGATTTATTTTGAAAATCTGACTAGGAGCTTGGTTTTGAATGAATTGGACTCGAATCTTTGTTTTGAGAGAATCAT
This sequence comes from Viscum album, assembly GCA_963277665.1. NCBI lineage: Eukaryota > Viridiplantae > Streptophyta > Magnoliopsida > Santalales > Viscaceae > Viscum > Viscum album. The sequence continues at coordinate 1,872,791,648 of OY728131.1, forward strand.
ACTCGAAGCTTTGCTTTGAAAGAATCATACTTGGTGGAATCAGAATTAGTGTTTCATAACAAAGACCAGGTAGTTCGTACCTTTCTTCTGGTTAAGAAATTGATGATTTTGATTTTAAATTTGAATGCATTTTTTGAATTGGAAATAAGTGCAGGTAACATCAGTTGTTACAAATCAATTATTTTACCTTGTTGTGCTAAGAGGGTGCACACACACTAGTGGGATTGTTTCATAGTTCTCCATGAAAGTAAGGGTATATCATACTCATTGTAATACATGGATAGTTTTCTTAGTGTATTGTATGTCATTGGATCATTTCCAAACCATAACAAAGACGTTTCTATTCTTATTGAATAGTGAAACATGTAAATCTTTGTGTTCCTGTGGATGCTTACTGAGTTTGTTTTCAGTGGGAAATTGGAATATCTAATAAGAGGCATATGTTTATTCAATTGAAAAGAAACATAAATAAAAAACAGTATCACTGATTTACCCCTCCCCCTCTCAGTGATATATTTCTCCGACTGGGAACATTCAGGACCCTAACGGAGATACAAGTTCCTTCATTGTATTTCTTAAGACCCACTCTTGAATAGTTTGAGCTAGATCATGTGAAGAAAATGAAGAACTATATGTTATGAAGTCTACTGTATGAAAATTGAGGATAATGAAATGAATAATAGATAATTTTTTTAAATGTAGTTTTTTAGATGAGAGGGAGAATTAGCCACATGAGATGCTATAGACCGAGAAGGAAAAAATAATATCCTTTTCTAATTTGTCTATTTGAGAGTTTTCTTTTAGATTTCTGAAACACATGTATTATATTAATAGGCTAAAGCAGTAGCATGTTGTGAAAAATCTATTTTAATTATCCATATAGACCCATACACATTTGTTTACTGATCACTAAAAATAGATGATAAAGGGTACCTTTTATCAGCGCTAAAAAAGAACTGATAAATGGTACCCTTTACCAGTGCTAAAAAAAGCGCTGATAATGGGTAACTATTATCAGTGCTAAAATAAAGCACTAATAATGGTTACCGTTTATGATCACTAAAAATACATGTTATGTGGTTCCCTTTATCATCACTGATAAAGATAGACTTTATCATCAAATTTTTCTAGTACAGATAAATTCCAGTTCAATTATATGATGCTTTTGTAGTAGTGAGTGTGTGGAATTAATTATTTGAATTTCATGAAGAGATTGAGAGGTTCCATAGTGTGGGGTGAGTTAGTAATCAATTCATTCTGGCTAGAGTTATTTAGATATGGGTAAAGGGGGACACATGGCATAAATGCTTTCCTATCATTTCATATGTTGTATTTATACCAAAGATATTTATATTGCATACATTTCTTTCATTCATTTTCAGGTGTATCTATATCCATTTTTGGGGAACATGATTAAAAATAATTAAATTATTTTTATAGTACTAGTTTATATCTAATAGTGGTATTTTCATGAGTATTATTATTTAAAATACTTTTATGGCATTTATTCTACACTACCTCATTATCCAAAGGGTGAATGGTAGTTGATGGTTGAACCTTAGAGTCTCAAATTAGGTACTTTTAATGAAAATGTTTGAGGAAATACCCTCTATATGAATAATCATACATATATTATGCCTCAATTAATATACTATGCTTCAAAGAGTTCACTTAGGATAGGTTGATCATCAATGATATTTAAGTGTTTCGATTCCATTTTTCTCATCTTCATTTCATCTCTAGGTTTAGATTAATAAAAATTTATAATTTTCCTCAAGTAAATTCTTCTAGTTTTACATAACTCAATTCAATGATTAACCATGCTCACATTTTTATCATTATTCATTGTTATTAAACATTCACATTCATCATCGCATCACCATTCAATCTTCAGCATTCATCCTCCTTTATTTCTATTTCTTCCCTTTTTTTAGTTTATTTGGGTTTTATTTTCTATTTTACACCCCAAGCATAAATTACCACACACGTGGTTAAACCCTATTTACCACTATCTATGTTGTATGTAGGTTTTATAAAAAAATAATTTTTCATGTGCCAATAATACTAGGTAAAATTTTATTTCCATTTTATGAGAAAATAGACATGTCCCAACAAAAACCAAAATTTTTAAAAAACTCAAAAAAAAATCAATAGTTAAGAACATAGGGGAAATTAATACTGAAAATCAAAATTAACATTATATTTAACACCATATTATAAATAAAAAGATCAATAATCCTAGATTTAAAGAGTATAAAATTCCAAAAAATTCATGAAAATCATATTCCATTTGTCATTGTCAAAATACTAGAAATTAAGATACAAACAATTATTACATATCTCATATATCATCATTTTTATGATATCCAAATGATTACATATTCTCTTTAATTAATTATTTTTATATTTTTTACCAGTATTTTCCACTTCATTGAATGAGGGGGGATGATCTAAGAATGAGATTCATTAATTTATTCTTAATAAAGATCTATGTCATGGTTCATTCAGCATGATGTGATCATATTTGACACTTCATATCCAATTTATATTTTTCGACATGATAGTTTTACTATGTTTTTAACTAGATATATGAGAAATAAAAACAAATGATTTCATTGAGATAAGGGTAAATAATTTTATGAATAATGAAATAGGATTTAATGATTTCATTGAAAATTTTCCCATCATCTTCTTCATATTCATATCACAATGGAATATTTCTATGTGGGTGTTTTACGATAATTTCAAGACTTGGATGACACATTATCTAGCTGAAATTAAACCCCTAAAATTATAGATTAGATTAATAAAATTATCAATATAGTTTGATAAATCATATAACATAAATATTATAGAATGATAAAGGTCAATAGGGTTATGAAAAACACTAGTTAATTTCTAGAAATAAATTTCGAGCTAAAATGATCAAGTAAGTTCAAACAATGATGAATCAAAATTACCAAAAAATTCCATGAAAAAATGAGTGATCCGTAATTAAGTAGTTTGAGTTTTGTAGATTGTGTGGTCATATGAGGGCATTCAGTCCCAATAATAAAATATTTGTACAATACACTTTTTTTGGTTTTTCGGTTGCAAAACATGTCAAAATTATTCATTTATCAATTCATAATAATGTTTGATGCAAAAACCACATATTTTTGTTATAGACAGTCAAAGAGGTGATGAAACAACTAGTTATGTAGAGACCCGAAGCTTAACGTACATGGACATTACATTACATTTGCGGAATACTTAGTACATAACAAAAAACACACACAGAAGGATCGTAATAGTTTAGTGTCTTTGGAAACTCGGAATATAATCTTCTAATCGTGGTGAATGATCTTCAAAATCTCCCATAAAGATCTTCCTTTTTTTTACCTAAAACCTTTCTTTATATCCTGGGGAAAAGAAAACATAAAAGGGTGAGCTCAAATGCTCAGTAAGGGTAAACAAAAGAAATATCAATCACATCATATACATAAGCACATAACTTTTAGAAATCTTAACCTGCAAAAGAGATCATAATTTCATAACATGGGGTAAATCATGGCAGTGAAATGTAATCACAATAATCATAACTTAAAACATGAAACTTTGTGGCATTCACACATAATCATAGAGAATCATTTCTTGTTAGTCAAGACTCATTTCCAAGACTATCTTAGTGGACAAAGTCCCTTTCTGAATCGAGTAACCCTCGTTTCAGTCCTGTTTCACTGAACCGGTATAACCTACCATTCCAGCCATGTCTATCTCATAAGATATAAAATCTTTACCCAATGCATTGGAGGGAGATATAGGTCCCACCCATCTTATAATGAATCCTTTCTTATGTGTGCCACAAAATCATAAATCATACATCATCGCATGACCCATGTAATAAAAATGGGATTCTTAAACATGACATCATAAAACAATTCATATAAGATAAAGGAATTCATAAAAATAATTCTATCACAACATGCTCAAATCAATGTAACAATAGGGATAAAAATAGAACCCTTTATTATCTTAGATGGAAAATAATTTTGATAAAACACTTGAACTCCATTCTTGAGGAAAATATCCTTTCTTCTTCAAAAACATTTTTCGTTTCATAACATGTCATTAAACTTTAAAATAAAAGAAGTTGATTAAAAATAAACTTGAAAACTTGTAAATGAAGCTTCTTGGAAATAATGTTTTAAAAATCCATTAATGCCGTATAAGTTAAAAAAACATTCTTTCGTACTTTTGTCGGAAAAGTCAAAAAGTACCTCGTACGAAAAAATGACAAAAGATTCCTTTCATATTCTTTACTAAAAACTCACCGAAGGGTCAAATTGGATTTAAACTATTTTAAGTGGATGGAAACAATATTACATATTGAGGGAACATGGATGTGGATGATAAAATAAACCCCAGTAAATACCAAAGTATAAACAATCTCGGATAAAAATGAGATTGTGATATTTCCCTTACCTTAGGTCTGATTTGCTTTGTACGTGTCCGAAGCTCCTGTATAATGGTTTAAATAATGTTATTGACTTATTCCAGAATCATACATATTGATATGATATCATATATGGTCATATTCTTGGCTTCTTGTTAGTAATATTTCATTGTTACTTGTTACTCGGGTCTTTATTGCCTTTTGTTCTTATGCGTGTTTTGCCGAATACATTCTTATTCTTATTTTAAGGTTATAGATACCTTATATACAGAATGGTATTAGTGTAACATATATCATATTTATTCATTCAATTCATTTATATAATTACTATGTAATGATGATCATGTAGAACGAGTCGCATCACATCGTGGAGACGGTATTCCGTACGTACGCACGAGTGATGATATCGTTCCTATGAACGTGGAACTGTATTGGAGTTTATATATATTATTTCAGTATCAATATTACTTTATAATAATCATAAATAGTTACTCATTACACCATTATAACCATCCTTGTAAAGTGATGGTGGAAAAATAGATTACACCACGGCGTGGAGACGGTATTCCGTACGTACGCACGCGCGGTGATTTCATTTTTCCGTAGGATGGATAGAAGGTGAATTAGGGTTGTTTAATATTTATAATAACATATCAGTATGTAAGTAATACTGATGTTATTACTTTGTCATGAAACAAATAAAGAAGAAGAAGTTGAAGAAGAAATAAATTGAAAAGATCGGTAATGGTTATTACCTCTTCTTTGAAACGCCTCTTTAAATCCTCCACTTAGGGAACTAAGATTGGTCTTTGAAGAAGACAAAGACCTCTAGGATTATACTAGGGAAGTGGAGAAGGGATTTTGGCAGAGGTTTGCCGAGCTTGAGTGCTGAAATTGGTGTGAGGAGGAAGGGGAGGAGGTCCCCTTTTATAAGGGAGGAGAGGGGCACCTTAGGAATATTTCAAAATATTATTTTATATTAAAGTCAAAATCGGTTTATAATGGTTCCAAAGGGTCTTATTTCAAAGCTAAAGTGGGGATGGGTCGAAATCCTATCAACCAATAGGATTTAGACAAGTTTAGGTTATTATTTTAACCTTATCAATTAGATTTAACTCTAAGTTAAATAATTTAACTTTTACCGTGTCTTTTTGTTTTCTTACACTATATGGTTAATAAACGTACTATAACATGCCAAACAAACCCCAAATTGTTTATTATTAATATATATATCCTTATCTAAGTCATTTGGCAAAACCTTAGATTTTTAGGAATAAAATAACAATTAATAATATAATATTTTATTTAAAAAACTATTTTGTGTCAATTTTGACACTATTTGATATATGATTTTTGTGAAAGTAATAACAGAATTATATGTTCTAACCAAGTGGATTAAATCAAAAATAATATATCATAGTAACCTAGAAAATTAGTGGAATTCATAAAAAGTCTAAAATTACATTTATTTTGGTATTTATAATATCAATTATGTCAATATTTCATTAATAAGATAATTACTGCATCATCTTTGTGTCATAAATAAATTAAATTATATGATGTATAAAAATTACAAATAAAATACCATTATGTAGGATATCTGTTTAGATTTCTAATAAATATTTACAATCGAATTTATCTTATGTACAACCCTATATTAAAAATGTTTTAGTAAATATACATTGATTTTAACTCTTTTAACTCTTATTTGAATTAAATAATAATAAATGTCCTAATCTATTCCAAGTGGGCCTAAATGATAATATTTTACACTTAAGGTTGTTTCTGGTCGAGATAAACTTGTCCAATAGAATTAGGACATGTGTTAGGGTAATATTAATATCATTCTTACCCTTAATTACCCTATTTACTTTTAACCGTGGTAAATAAAAGTAAAAAGTTACTATTCACCAAAAATTATTTTCATCTCATTGAACCACATTTTACTTACTGACATCAACCGTGTCTCTCGGATTTTTGAAATTCCATTCATAGAAGCAGTAAAATTAAGTTTCATGAAAAATTCAGTTTTTTAACTACCACTTAGTAGTTTCATTATTCATCAAAAATTGATGTTTTTCAGAACAATGCCAAAATTTCATCCTAAGCTATATTTAATATTCTGAATTCAAAAATGAAGCCTATTTTACCAAATTCATAACATAGAAGTTTCATTAATTAATTTTATAATTAAATCCCGCTGTTAAAACAAAAAGTGTGTTTTTAAGAAACAATATCTATCAAAAGATTGACACTTGTTTATGTCTGGTTTAAATGTGAAATTACATCCAATGACCAACATTGTATTAAATTGTAAAAATATATTCTAAATATACTTTAAAACCACTCAAATTAATAATTTATCTCTATTAATTATTTCGATAAAAAAAGTTTTTTTAATTAAAATTTAGTAATTTTCACTATTCATTAGAAAATGAAACTTATCCGAAAAGTACCAAAATTTCACCCTAAGCTAATTTTGATATTACGAATCCAAAAATGAGGTCCATTTTGAGATCTAAAATTTCCAAAATTTTAAAAAGTGGTTATTACTATTCATAATGGCTAGTTTTAATAATATTTTAATAGCATATCGTTGTTTCGTGAAACTCAGTATTGCGTACTACACACGCTATCGAGGAAGGTTGCGATTGCGTGTAATGCAAAGCAAGTAAAGGATGCGTGTTGTGCAAACTCCTTTTGGTGTAGCATATAACACAAGACATTAATAAAATTAAAAAGAATATTTTTCATAAAATCTTGGGCTGTTACATTCTACCCCCCTTAAAATGAATTTCGCCCTCAAAATTCGTCGGGGTTATAAATGGGTTACTATTAGAAAATTTCTTTAATATAAACCCACATTATAAAAAGGAATACCAAAACTAATCTTTAAAAACAAAAGTATGAAACGTAACAGTTACCCAAATAAACTAATCACAGGGTTTCCACATAGGTGAAAATATGGATATGGAAGAAAAATCTAACCATCATGTTCTGATGGAGAGTTGTAGAGAACATGTCTATGGAAAATCCAGCAATCACAAATCCATAAATTTGTGACGATCTAAGGTACCATCTGATTAATCAGATATAAGAGCACTAGGACAACATTTTTGGTTTTCAAGATCGTTTCCCTAAAGTTGAAGAATTTGAATTAGAATAAATACTTACTTTATTTCGGTACAATCTCACTGTTGTTCGTGCCTTGAACAATTTCCACAAATGAAGTTGAATTTGTTATTCGTGAAGTGTTAGTAGATCATGTGATAGATTGACGGGTCATTCCATCTGTCTCAAACAAAAGGTTAGAAAAAGTTATTAAATATACATAAGTCATTATATAGTGAGATTAATCATATATGGTTCCTAAAATGGACTTATACTTCATATATCATACTGCTTAATATAATAAAACTAGTTTCTACTAAACAGGGACTTCCTGTAGGCCAGTGGTAGGCGATAAAGGCCAGTCGCACTTCGGTTGTGGGTTCGATTCCCACAGCCTTGTCCGAAGCGATGGGCTGTCGCCCGTCCTGCAGGTTGTCCTTTTTCTAAAACTATATTACTATAACATCCCATCAATAATATCGAAAAAAATTCTATCCTTAAACAATACTAACTCATGTCCAACATAATCCATTCCAATCTTTAGGCTTATCCATAATACTGCAGTCCACTCTCATAACATAGTGAAAACGATTACCAGAGATTTAATACCATCGTTGATCCCCATATATCATAAGATATGTTTTTTTTGTCACATTCCAAACATTCAAAGTCCTTAATCATGTATTCTCTTGAATACCTTAGTGAAAACATGAATGCAGTTTAATGTTAACACTTTCCACATACCAAAATCCTCAAAATTCTATATACTCAAACTATGATATCACTTAGTCCTTATATCAATCATGAGCTCATGAATACTGTTAAACATTTCATTTTCTCGTTTTCCCTTTATTATGTGCATATCATCTTATTTCCAAAAATATTTGAATCACTTTGAATACCACATTAGACCAATACATAAATATTCCAATATTTTATGATACAACATTATTTTGGAAATCCCATTACATAAACACTTAATCATTCCACCACATCGTTATCATATTCAACATCGCCAATGGTGATCGCATGTGACTTCCCTTTTTCCTTTGCCTTAAGCGGTTGCTCATGTCGATCATCACTAACCCTTGGATTAGGGCATTTATTATCATAATTCCCCATCTCCTTTCACTTGAAACATTGAAGTGTTGGTGGTGCGTTCTCTGCAGTGTTTGCTTTGTTCACATCATTAGAAAACCTTTTTCCATTACTTCGGCACTCAGCTACTCGATGACCTTCTTTTCCAAACATAAAACATTTTCTAGTCCCTTTAAGTCAATCTCCACCATGCTTCTTTCCACACTTTGTGCATAAGGAAACATTCATCTTCTTTTCACCATTATTCTGAGATTTCTCCTTGAACTCCATCTTTAATTTCTTGTCAAAACCATGAGACGGATATGTAACACCAACTTCCATTTCTACCTTGATAGCACAACACACAATTTCTTCATAGCTACTGAAGTCTCTTATAGCTAATTCCCTTCTATGACTTGGTTTTAAGCCACTGAAAAATCGATCAACTTTACTTTCAGGTTGGATGATAATACCAGAAGCGTACCTTGCAAGTCTTGTAAAATTCGCTTCGTATATACCAACAGATTCATCATCCTTCTGTTTCAGCTCAAGAAACTCATTTTCCATCTTCGTTCGAAGAATACGAGGGAAGTACTTATTGAAAAATAAGTTCTTTAACTCGTCCCATTCCATGGACTCAATTTCATCTCTTTTCCTTGTATTCTTGATAAGATTCCACCATTGATCAGCTTCACCTTCCAAACGATATACTGCTAAGATGACTTTATCATGTTCAGAACATTGAAGAAGTGAAAATATCTTTTCAGTGGTACTGATCCATTGTTCAACAACAAGTGGATCAGAAGACCCACTGAAAGAAGGTGGACGTTGCCTCATGAAGGACTCAATAGAATATTGTTCCCTTCTCTGCTCATTTGGAAGTCCAGAATGATTCATAGCTTGTGTAAGTATAGTAATAAGATTTTTCACTCCATCTCCCATAACATTTGTTTGTTCATGAGGGAAATCATTGCATTGTCCATTGCATTGATCAACACGGTTCCTTCGGGTTCCAGTCATCGTCTAAAACCCAAAAAGAATAGTGTGAGAGGGAAAAATCATGCTAGGGAAAACAACATAATAAAGGTGGAGTACCTTCAATATCTAACATCTTAGGTTTAATTCTAAGATCGTTAGCGCAATTCTAGGACTATAACCTATACGTATACTTATCCTTAGGGACATCCCTAGACATACCTTAGAAATAACTCGAGGGATCTCACTAAAGTTCTCGCATCCTAGTTTCCAAAGTTTGACTAAACCTTTCCTCTGATACCAACTGTAGAGACCCGAAGCTTAACGTACTTGGACAATACACTAAATTTGCGGAATACTTAGTACATAACAAAAAACACACAAAGAAGGATCGTAATTGTTTAGTGTCTTTGGAAACTCGGAATATAATATTCTAATCGTGGTGAAAGATCTTCGAAATCTCCCATAAAGATCTTCCTTTTTTTTTACCTAAAACCTTTCTATATATCCTGGGGAAAAGAAAACATAAAAGGGTGAGCTCAAATGCTCAGTAAGGGTAAACAAATGAAATATCAATCACATCATATACATAAGCACATAACTTTTGGAAATCTTAACTTGCAAAAGAGATCATAATTTCATAACATGGGGTAAATCATGGCAGTGAAATGTAATCACAATAATCATAACTTAAAACATGAAACTTTGTGTCATTCACACATAATCATAGAGAATCATTTCTTGATAGTCAAGACTCATTGCCAAGACTATCTTAGTGGACAAAGTCCCTTTCTGAATCGAGTAACCCTCGTTTCAGTCCTGTTTCACTGAACCGGTATAACCTACCATTCCAGCCATGTCTATCTCATGAGATATAAAATCTTTACCCAATGCATTGGAGGGAGATATAGGTCCCACCCATCTTATAATGAATCCTTTCTTATGTGTGCCACAAAATCATAAATCATACATCATCGCATGACCCATGTAATAAAAATGGGATTCTTAAACATGACATCATAAAACAATTCATATAAGATAAAGGAAATCATAAAAATAATTCCGTCACAACATGATCAAATCAATGTAATAATAGGGATAAAAACAGAACCCTTTATTATCTTAGATGGAAAATAATTTTGATAAAACACTTGATCTCTATTCTTGAGGAAAATATCCTTTCTTCTTCAAAAACATTTTTCATTTCATAACATGTCATACAACTTTAAAATAAAAGAAGTTGATTAAAAATAAACTTGAAAACTTGTAAAGGAAGCTTCTTGGAAATAATGTTTTAAAAATCCATTCATGTCGTATACGTTAAAAAAAACATTCTTTCATACTTTTGTCGGAAAAGTCAAAAAGTACCTCGTACGAAAAAATGACAAAAGATTCCTTTCATATTCTTTACTAAAAACTCAGCGAAGGGTAAAATTGGATTTAAACTATTTTAAGTGGATGGAACCAATATTACATATTGAGGGAACATGGATGTGGATGATAAAATAAACCCCAGTAAATACCAAAGTATAAACAATCTCGGATAAAAATGAGATTGTGATATTTCCCTTACCTTAGGTCCGATTTGCTTTGTACGTGTCCGAATCTCATGTATAATGGTTTAAATAATGTTATTGACTTATTCCAGAATCATACATATTGATATGATATCATATATGGTCATATTCTTAGCTTCTTGTTAGTAATATTTCATTGTTACTTGTTACTCGGGTCTTTATTGCCTTTTGTTCTTATGCGTGTTTTGCCGAATACATTCTTATTCTTATTTTAAGGTTATAGATACCTTATATCCAGAATGGTATTAGTGTAAAATATATCATATTTATTCATTCAATTCATTTATATAATTACTATGTAATGATGATCATGTAGAACGAGTCGCATCACATCGTGGAGACGGTATTCCGTACGTACGCACGAGTGATGATATCGTTCCTATGATCATGGAACTGTATTGGAGTATATATATATTATTTCAGTATCAATATTACTTTATAAAAATCATAAATATTTACTCATTACACCATTATAGCCATCCTTGTAAAGTGATGGTGGAAAAATAGATTACACCACGGCGTGGAGACGGTATTCCGTACGTACGCACGCGCGGTGATTTCATTTTTCCGTAGGATGGATAGAAGGTGAATTAGGGTCGTTTCATATTTATAATAACATATCAATATGTAAGTAATACTGATGTTATTACTTTGTCATGAAACAACTAAAGAAGAAGAAGTTGAAGAAGAAATAAATTGAAAAGATCGGTAATGGTTATTACCTCTTCTTTGAAACGCCTCTTTGAATCCTCCACTTAGGGAACTAAGATTGGTCTTTGAAGAAGACCAAGACCTATAGGATTATTCTAGGGAAGTGGAGAAGTGATTTTGGCAGAGGTTGGACGAGCTTGAGTGCTCAAATTGGTGTGAGGAGGAAGGGGAGGAGGTGCCCTTTTATAAGGGAGGAGAGGGGCACCTTAGGAATATCTCAAAATATTATTTTATATTAAAGTCAAAATCGGTTTATAATGGTTCTAAAGGGTCTTATTTCAATTCTAAAGTGGGGATGGGTCTAAATCCTATCAACCAATAGGATTTAGACAAGTTTAGGATATTATTGTAACCTTAACAATTAGATTTAACTCTAAGTAAAATAATTTAACTTTTACTGTGTCTTTTTGTTTGCTTACACTATATGGTTAATAAACTTACTATATCATGCCAAAAAAACCCCAAATTGTTTATTAATAATATATATATCCTTATCTAAGTCATTTGGCCGAACCTTAGATTTTTAGGAATAAAATAACAATTAATAATATAATATTTGATTTAAAAAACTATTTTGTGTCAATTTTGACACTATTTGATATATGATTTTTGTGAAAGTCATAACAGAATTATATGTTCGAACCAAGTGGATTAAATCAACACTAATATATCATAGTAACCTATACAATTAGTGGAATTTATAAAAAGTCTAAAATTAGATTTATTTTGGTATTTATAATATCAATTATGTCAATATTTCATTAATAAGATAATTACTGCATCATCTTTGTGTCATAAATAAATTAAATTATTTGATGTCTAAAAATTAAAAATAAAATACCATTATGTAGTATATATTTCTATCTTTCTAATGAATATATAAAATCGAATTTATCTTATGTACAACCCTATATTAAAAATGTTTTAGTAAATATACTTTGATTTTAACTCTTTTAACTCTTCTTTGAATTAAATAATAATAAATGTCCTAATCTAATCCAAGTGGGCCTAAATGATAATATTTTACACTGAAGGTTGTTTTTGGTCGAGATACACTTGTCCAATAGAATTAGGACATGTTTTAGGGTAATATTAATATCATTCTTACCCTTAATTACCCTATTTACTTTTAACCGTGGTAAATAAAAGTAAAAAGTTACTATTCACCAAAAATTATTTTCATCTCATTGAACCAAATTTTACGTACTGACATCAACTGTGTCTCTCGGATTTTTGAAATTCCATTCACAGAAGCGGTAAAATTAAGTTTTTTAACTACCACTTAGTAGTTTTACTATTCATCAAAAATTGATGTTTTTCAGAACAATGCCAAAATTTTATCCTAAGCTATATTTCATATTCTGAATTCAAAAATGAAGTCTATTTTACCAAATTCATAACATAGAAGTTTCATTAATTAATTTTATAATTAAATCCCGCTGTTAAAACAAAAAGCGTGTTTTTAAGAAACAATATATATCAAAATATTGACACTTGTTTATGTCTGGCTTAAATGTGAAATTACATCCAATGACCAAAATTGTATTAAATTGTAAAAATATATTCTAAATATACTTTAAAACCACTCAAATTAATAATTTATCACTATTAATTATTTCGATAAAAAAAGTTTTTTTAATTAAAATTTAGTAATTTTCACTATTCATTAGAAAATGAAAGTTATCCGAAAAGTACCAAAATTTCACCCTAAGCTAATTTCGATATTACGAATCCAAAAATGAGGTCCATTTTGAGAGCTAAAATTTCTAAAATTTTAAAAAGTGGTTATTACTATTCATAACGGCTAGTTTTAATAATATTTTAATTGCATATCGTTGTTTCGTGAAACTCAGTATTGCGTACTACACACGCTATCGAGGAAGGTTGAGATTGCGTGTAATGCAAGGCAAGTCAAGGATGCGTGTTGTGCAAGCTCCTTTTGGTGTAGCGTATAACACAAGACATTAATAAAATTAAAAAGAATATTTTTCATAAAATCTTGGGCTGTTACAAGTTACCCTTAGATTCCTGCAACATCCATGATTTCAATTTTCAATACTATATATGTCTAAAACATCTAATCCTCAATATGAACATTATACATTGATGCTTTAAATGAGTTCTATAATTGACTCTCGAGATATTAGACATAGTTCTAAAATATAATATCAGAGATCTATTTTCAAATATGAATTGAATAACCTATAATTTTCAAGGTAGGCCTAAGTTCTTAGTATTTGGGAAATCTTCCCAACACTAAAAAATTTAATCATATATAAATGATGATGGGTTTCACCACACAATCAAGTCTGAAAACTTAAAAGGATATTAGGGTGTAGTCTATAGAGGATAAGCATGAAGTATTAATTGAAACTCAATTTGAAAATTTAGAAAAAACTAAATCTAAAATAGTGGATGTTAAGGACATGAATTTTTTAATTGTTGAATCATCACTCAAAAGTGGGAAAGGAATAAAGGAAAAGGAAATGGAAATTTACTATGTAAGGGAAAATAAATGTTTGGATTAGAAATAAGGGAAACAATTAAACATGTTTTAAGTCATCCAGAACTCCTATTCCCCTTACCCAAATAGTAAATTCATGAACTAATGAGCCCAATTACATGAAATTGTATCAGATGTATTGAACTATTAATTTGAACAAACCCCTTCTTTTGTGCTTAATCAAAATCCCGTTAATATGATATTTTTTTAGTTTTTGTATCCAATAATAAAAATATGGAATAGTTCCATACAATATGATTAACTAAATAATTTAGTATTTTTACTACATAATAAGTTTCCTACAAAATTGGAAGACCCTAGAGGATTTACTATAACATGTCTAATAGAAAAAAGTGAGAATAATTTCTAGACTTACATAGAGGATATTTTTAACCTTATTACAAAATAGTTATTTCAATAATTTGGTCCAAGGGAGTTAAAATTGACTTCTATATTAATACATCAAACTAATAGTTCAACCACTGATCAAATTGTAAGGTTGTATGACCTATTAATTTTTTTAATACATATTTTTTCAACCAATTTCCCTGTTCTTCTTATGGAGTGTGACTAAAAGGTTCTGATTATTTTTGGTAGGCCATACATTTCTACATGATGTTTTGTTATAAATGTTTCTATAGGAAATGTGGTATTCATGTTAGTGGTTATCAGGAAGTATCAAATTATTTTAATGAGTATACACTAAATATTGTTTTCAAGTTAAATTATGAGGCTAAATAGGTAGTTTGGGTTAATATTAAGAAAGATACCAAATTCCCTTTGTTAGAGTTTGATAAATTACAATTTAATGAACACTATGGATTTAGATTTATTAAAATTAAATTCACATAGAAACAAAAAATATGTGGGTTACTAGAGGAAAAAATAATGGAAAAAATACAATGGATAAAAAAGTGTTCTATCATGATCAAACCAGTTCTTTTTATGAAATACTCGCAAGATTTTGGTTAACACTCATAGCCATTTGATTTTGAAAAAATACATTCCCATATGTCTAGTTTAGATTTAAATCACTCTACATATCATGTTGAGATTTATGTGAATATTTATCTATGTTTTTAAAATTAAAAAGATCATTTTAAGGAAAAGGAAAATTATAATTGTAGTTTCCACAATTTTGAAATTTAAAATAAGTCATCCCAACCCCTAAGTACATTCTAGAGAGAGGTTCAAAAAATATTTATAGTGATGATTAATATATTTATTCCAAATTATATGAGTAATTCCAAAGATTAATTTTCTATTTCTATGTGTAAGGAATTCATGTGAGAGATTATATATGCTTCTACCATTTCTAATTTGGAGAAAAATTATGAATATAATTTTTTTTTTGGAATTTGTGAGTAAGTTTCAATAATTGATAAACTAATTTTATGATGTATGGATGCCTAATGTTGGTGGGGGCATGGTGAAAGATTATTTCCAAAGTGGATAATTTTTAGGCATTCATAATTATTTTTTTAATTTTTTATTATTATATGTATAGAAAAAAAATTCATAACAAAAACAATTTTTGGTATATGGTGTAATTCTTGCTTATGAAGAATGATATTGGTGTACTAGAAATTTTTAGACAATATGAAAAGGTTGCACATAAAGAATCTAACTAGACATTATCTTAAAATAATGTACATCATGTTTTTATTGTATGATTATAGTAATAAATTTTATTGAGAGATCATAAATATATAATTTCATGGGATTCAACAAATGGATTTATATTTTTTTCATGTTGTTTTATGTTCAAATAAATTCTCCTCACTGTGATTATTTTTTTCTCACATTTTTTGAAATTTATCAACACAAATCACGTTTTCCTCTATTGAAATACTTTCATCTATGTCTTATTGTTTCATTACACACTCTCCATTTTTTTGTTTCATATTTTCATTATAAAATGTTGAGATTCATAGTTTATTAATTAGTTCCAAAATGTTTTTGATTTAGAGAAACCATGAGAATATTGACATTTTAAATAAGGGAGATTTCATGAATTATATAAAAAACAACTACTACTAAGGGAGTAAATTTATGAAATCTTTCATTATTAATTTAGTTTTTTATTCATCTGTAAATTTCATCAAACTTTCCTAAAAATTTGAATTAAATAATTTTGTGACATTTTCTATGAATTATTTTTATTGGATAATTGTATATGTCTGGTAGGATGGATTGATCTTAAAAATTAATATATATTACTGGTTGAAATTAAAATATAATGATCATTTTATGAATTTCATTCTTTGAATGGTTCTATTCATGGTTAATCCTTTTTAATTGAAAACATTTTTGAATTTGTTTTGAAATTCATTATTATCAACCTTAAAATTGACTAAACTATTTGAGAGTGTTAAAATGTTTCATATAAATTTTTTAAATGTATGAGTTATTTATATACATACTAATTTCTAAAATGATATTATGTTTTTTACTCTATATTGTGAAAAATAATGTACATATGAAATTCTATTTTGAATAAATATTTTAAATTTTGGTAACAGTCTGTTTTGAACATCATTGTTTCCTTCATAATTTATTTTGAACTACTAAATTTTAAAATTCATTAAACTAAAACATTTTATAATTTTCATCCATCATTATATTTAAAATATGATAAATTCCTTAGTTTTTGTTTACCTTAGGGGTCATAAAATGTTTATTTTGGTATTTCAATGAGAACACATTAAAATTACCATTTAATTTATCAAAAAAAATCTATTTTCATGCATAGATTTTTATTTTAGTTATTGTAATATTTTATTGTACATGATGATTGATTTATATAATTTGGGTTATTAATTATTTTTATTCTACCGTGGGATAAATAATGAAATATTATTTACAATAATATATAAAAAAATTACTTTGGTAATAATTTGGGAGTAATATTTAACAAATTAATTGATTTATAACTTTTTAATTGGATTTTAAACTCATAAATAGTGATTTTAAATAGTCTAAAAAATGGCTTCCTAATTCATGAGAACAATTTATAATATAAGGTAAAGATGGTGGATGAGTTATTTGTGCTTCCTTATAATTATTAAACTCACACATTCAACAATTGGGTATAATTATGTTTTGTTCTGATTATGACAGTATATTCAGATTGATAAAAAGATAATATTTGAAAGTATAATTCAAATAAATGTATTATTTTTAAATAAATTTCCATAATTTATGTAAAAACTGAACAAAATTTTTAGAAAACATTTCATTTTTTTAAAATTGGAATCATACATATTTGAGAGTGTTCATGGGGGAAAACATTTTAAAAAAGTACTTATTGGTTGGGCATAAAAAAATTCATTTTTGAGTTGACTTTAATTCAACCTAATATTTTTTATTAATTACAATAGGAAAAATTGTTTTATGTATATGGGTTTTTTATGGCCTATTTAAATAAATTTCTCCATATTATCATCATAAAAATATCAATTTTTTACGCAAAAATGGTCAATAATTATTAATATTTTGAATATTGGATATTCATTAATTTAAATTTTATTGCATTTAATATGTATTTGAAAAAAAAATCTGGTGCATTGATGATTAAATGTTATTTTAATTTAGTGATTATTTATAAAAATTTGTTTTGGTTGTTATATATAATATTCAGTGAAATAATGACTTGATGTGAGTCTTTTGGATCAAAATTTTGAGTTAAATAGTTAGAAATATATATTTATAGTATGTTTCTTATGACATGTTGTATTTAATTTAATATTTAGTTTAATGTTTTTAATTAATTTCTTATACTATATTGATGTTTATTATTTTTTTTGAATTTATAAATAAGAAAGTTTAATTTTTTGTGTAGTTTTTCTTTGTAATGGTAGTTAAGTGATTGTGTAGACTTAGTTAGAGGATTTTTAATGGTAAAAACTATGAAAACATGGATGCATAAAAAGTTCCCATGTCACTTCAGTAGATATATGTCAAGGTAGAGTCCATATTTGAAATTATATAAAACAATAATTTTTTTGTTCATCAATTATGCTAAGGTACTCATCCCACCATCCTACCTCAAGTAAGAATATATTTTTCACATTAAAGAGTTGCATCAAGGTACAATCATATTATTAAAGGCTGTATAAATGCTCCAAATGTAAGACGAGACCCTTGATAAGGGTACCTTATAAGATACACCATATTATGTTTCAGATATATTGAAAAAAATAGAGATTTATCCAAATCAATCATTATCAAATTTAATTTTAACAGTGATTTAAATAATGATAGTTAAAGATCATACCCAATGATATGAAATCAAGAGTATATAGAAAATATATATTTTAGAAGAATAAATTTAAATAATAATTATGAAACAATGTGTGAATCCACATTTACTGGTTGAGAGAAACTCTATATACAGGTTGAAGAGAATTAATTGTGATTGTTGACAAATATATACAAAGGATTAAAGATCAATGTTTTCATCTATCAAAATCATGATTGTGAGTTCCTTCATAGGGTGTATAATATTATTTGAAAATGGTGACTTTACTTATTTGAATCTAGAAAAGTAGAGGTGATGTATTCAATCATATTTGAGGTATTCAATGCTGGGGAAAGGGGATACCTCAGTATATAATCTTTATTAATTATTTCTAAATTCCAATTTTTATTATTATTTATAATATATTTTTATTTCATGAATTTCCATCTTTTATTTTCATGTGTATCCAAATAAAATTTATGTGAACTTGTTTGAAAAGAAATTATTTTTTCCTATCTTATTTTGGATATCATAGGAGTCTATTCAGTAGTGTTCTTATTTTCTATTCCCTACAATATTTCTTCTATACTACCTCATGAACAAACCTGTAAATCACAGTGGATCCTTGGACCATGGGGTTTTAACTACAATAATTTAGATGAAAAATGTTGAATAAAGAACAACATTATAAAAAATAATTCATATCTTGAATATCTATTGAAATATCTACATTAATAGAGCTCATATGGGTTAGGTTTTCCATCAACTATAGTTATCTATTTCAATTACATTTTTTAAATCATCATTACACAACTAAATTAATATTAATAAAAAATAAATTATTTTCTCCATTCATTTCATCTAGTATCCCCTAAAATAATAGTCTGTTCAACCTTTCTCTTGGTATCTCCTATTTCAGAATTCTCTCACTTTCAATTTGATCATCACATCCCCATTTACTATTCAATATTCATCAGGATTTAATTGAATCCTTTCTCTCTATTATTGTCTTTTTCATTTAATTTGATTGGATCTCGAACAAAATTCACATTCAATGCGGTTTGGCCCTTCTCACTACTATATAACATGTAAGTAGGTTTTAAAAATTAATATTTAACCAAGACTCAATGATTTTTTTTAATATGTAATTTTTTTTAATACATAACAAGAATGGGAACATGGCTCATACATGTGTGAGTATAACAATTTTCATTAAGACCAACTAGAAACACTAAGTCATGAAAAATAATATTAGTGATCACAGAATCCTAGGATCAAGTGGTATAGAAAAAAGAATCCTAAAGGAACCAGATATATTCTAAGGATATGTAATCTATGGATAGTAAAACGATGCAATATTAACATTAAAAACCATAAAGGATCATATCTCACAAGAAATAAGATATACTTAAGACATCGATTGACCCACAAATTAAAGCTATAGGTCATATATTAAAGGATACTAGATATTTCAAATACATATTATATTTCCTAAATCATCCTTATAAACAATTGCATTAACTACCAAGACCTTCAAATTTATGACTTTACGTTAATATATCCATTATTGGGGACCTGAGCCTTTTTTTGGTGTTCATATCATCCAAGGGGTTACCAAACCCCAATAGAAGAAGATCCCAGAAAATATATCATATATAAAAATAATCTTTATAGGTAGGTATTCAATTCCCTTTCATGTGGATTCATATTGACCACAAATGTATTATGGGGGGATTTTTCTTTTCCAAGATTGATGGTGTACTACAAAAATGCCTAAATAGAGAAATGTTTTCACTATGAATGGAATATATATTATATTATACCCATTGGAGCATTATCAACTCTATAATACCTACAGAGGACCCACATCCTATCCTTATAATGTATATATGAGTTAAATGCCTTGTAACTATGAAAACATCTCACACAAACTCCAGAAACATCTCATCAATGTTAAGGATATTCATCTACTATAAATTCCTTGAAAAGAATCCATGTTTTAAAAATATCATGGTCCATTACATTGTATATTGAAAATATCTTGGAATAAATTATTCACTAGTTCAATTCTAACATAGTTGTGAGAATATATGAAAAATATCAAATACAATATACTAGGAGACATTAACATTTTATTACATAGAGTTTAGGTGTTATAAGTAATTAATAATAGGATGCTAAAAATATATTTATGTGATGACTACATATAAGGAACGTCTATGTTGGGTACATGGTGTGTTGGACTTTCAACATAGTCAAACATGTACCCTAAATAAGTATTTTCCTATAATATCTATCTATAAAATTTTTTATCATAAAATACATGGTGTGGGAATCTTTATGGGTTATATGGAGTATACCTTAGGGTCCCAAGTGAAGTCCTTAAGTCATACACACCATGTTCTCTTGTGTACACAACATGTGAGGCTATCTGATTAGTTGATATGTACATTGGAGCATGCCCGTGTATCAAAATTTAAAATTTAGGATGTTAGACCCATGGTCACACCTAAATACAATATTTAAAATCCATAGAAATCATAATATCATAAATACGATTATTCATGGATTGTTACTACTACAATACAAAATGTGTAGTCGCTTTATCTTCTATATTTAAATTTAATACTAAAAGTGCTAATTTTGCTACAAATTTCCCCCAATCTTACATATCATGAAACTCAACATGTCCACCACATCCATGAAATTGTTGACTAGATCCAACATTTATGGAATCTTCATCACACATCATTTGAGAGACCTCATTGTCCATTTATTTAATTATCATTTGAAGTTAGTCCCAATACCATCCTCTATCATCAAATTCGCTTTTTTTCAATTCATCACCAAACACCATGCCCCTCATTCATTGACGCAGCACAAATCTTCCCCAAAATATCACATCAACCATCCCTTATTTTATATATGTATTTGATTAACCATTAACACAAAACCAATTATATATTTGTAGTCAAGTTACATTTCTCATCACAATTAAGGAAATAAGAGGAGGAATGAAATTGATAGTTTCTGGTGTAACATTGGATGCAAAAGTGATCATTCAAAGAATATTTCACAAATAATCCATTTGGTAAGAGTAATGTTATGATGTTCAAGGTAAAATAAATTCTTTAAACTGAACCATTGTGGTCACGTAGAAATCCTCATCCACGCAGGTTTCCTTGGAAATAAGAGACATATGTATTATGTTTCAACCACAACAAAGGGGGTTTCCATCGAACATAGTTCCCTCATGATTCTAGGTGCCATGTCCACATTCGAGAAGGGAACAAGGTCGCAGATCACTTGGCCATTGTGGATGTCAACAACATGGAGGAGGTGTTTCTTCACACTGAAGGGAGTATCCAACCCCAGGGGATTGAATGTATCAAAGGGGATAAATTGGGTCTTCATCACTTCATACCACCCTAGGCCGTCTTGGCTGGGGGGGGGGGGGTGTTCCCCCGTGTCCGCTTCTGTTTTTCGTGTTTTTCTCATTCCCTTATGTTTTTTCCTTTGTAATTTTCCCTCTTTCAATAAAAAATTACATGATGATTAAAAATATTATAAAAACATAATCATAACCATGAGAAAATTTATTCTCATATATTATCAAATAAATTAATCATTAGAAATGTTGATTTATTAATTTATAAAACAATGTTTAAAGATATGAAAATGAACCCTACATAGATGGTGTAAATACTATAACATCAAAATTTAGCAGCAATCATTAATCCTTCATTAGTTCCACTAATTACTAGATCCAATTAAAATATATATGAAGCATATATATATACCCTCTAGGGTTTCTTCATCGGTGGTAGTGGTTATCACAATTTGCTCAAACTGAACAAGAATTTATAAAGAAAATTTAGGTCAACCCAAATTCAAATAGAATATCGGAAGGTGTTTTATTCCAATAAATACTAATAAATCACATAAATTACAAAAAAACCTATGTGGAACATCACAATTATGGTGTTGAAATATCTATATGATCTTTTTTATATATATACCAACATTGGTGATCGTGGGAGAAATATATATTTATTTTATAAAAATTAAACATTCCTTAAAATCTATCCCTCTCATAATTCCATAAAATTTCAATCCAATATTGAAAATATCTTTTAGAGATCAATGAGATGATAAGGGAATATTATTGAGGTCATTCACTAGGGAAAATATACCATTTAACACCTTTAGGGTCCCCAAAGTGCCTTTACTCAAAATGAGTTAAAACCATCTTGAGGAAAAATATGTGACACTAAATTTTCTCAAAGATTAAAAATTTTCATCATTAAAAAGGAATCAACTAAAGATTATAAATTATGAAACATTAAAAACAACCTCACCTGAAAAAACTACTCATCCCCAGATGCACTGTATCCACCTTTAGTGGTCTAGTCTCTAATTAAACCTAATTAATAACCACTAGTGGAGATCATTTTAAATTAAAACTCTATTATAAAATATAAATACTGTGGATTTATACTCCCACAGTGGTTTAATTTTCTCAATCCCATTCCTAAAAATAATCCATTAAATATCAACCCCATATTACATGAAATAAAAAAATATTTCACACTAAAACGAATTCAAAAAATTGTTTAACCATCCTTATAAGATAAGTAAGACACAAAAATCCATAAAAATCAACTCTAAGAAGATAAATTATCAAGGGAACCACAATCGAGAGCATTTATCTCCCCACCATTAATAATAAGTCAATAATATAATAGAATGTTTTTTCCACATTAAAGTTCTTAGATATATTTTTGGACTAAATATCTTATAAATCCACAAAAAAATCATAGGGATAAATTTTTAAGGTTTCATTAAATATCTCATAATCACTCAAAAATATGTGAATACCAACATGGTCAACAAAAAGCATAATTAAATAACTATATTCACAACATCATCCATCATCTTTAATTCATATAAATCCAATCAATACCACTGAGTTCTAACCTAATAACATACATTGTGGAAGATAAATTGGTTTGGTTGTGATCACTCTTCATGAAAGTTACTTAATAGAAAATAATGATTTGTAATCAGCCTCCTAAGATACCCTACAACAAACCCATAGCACATCACTGATCCATTCTTCTATAAATAAAATCCAATAGTTTTTATAGTTTAGATAACCCTACTCTATCAGCACCAAACCCCATGATAACACATATCACAACTTGATCGGCTAAGAACCTTGAACTATGGACAAAAAGCATGAAAAACATATATAGAATCTATATAAAATCAACATAAATTTATTGTTAAACTCACACCACCATGGTCATATACAACATTTAGATAATTTTAACTCAAAATCGATGACTAGTGCACTAGCTAGGATACTTATGAAAAATATAGTATCTAATCTTGAAGAATGATGATATACTCCACTGATTTAGAATAATGTTTCAAACATACATCATGAAAATATCCAATGTTTCATATTCAAAAAATCATTATTTACATAATGGTATTCCACTACTACTAATATGGAAACCATCAGCGCAATAAAAGTGCATTAACATTGCTAAAAAACACTATTAATCAATGCGAAGATAACGGCAGGGGGCATTTTATCCCCGCTCAGAAAAGCACTGAGAATGGGCCCTTTTATCAGAATTAAAAAAGAACTGATAAAAAGGTCCTTTATTATAAATTTTTTAGCGATGATAACAATAATCTTTTATATGTTTTTTTTAATGCTCATAAATGTAAAAATAATTTAAAAAATTAAAAAATATATATAATGCGGGGGGAGATTTTAATAGCGCTTGAACCCCCCGCCCTTATCAGCACTAGGTGGACCCCCTCCCACTCTTCTATGCGCTGCCCTTGCTCGTGCATCCCCCACATTCCCACACGCCCCTCCCTTCTTCCACCTGAACTCGAACTCGAGATCTCCCCACTTGTGTGGCTACACCTTTACCACTAATTTATTTAGTTTTTTCTCTATTTAATGATATATCTATTTATATATATACACATAATCATATATTAATATAGATTAATATTCAAATAAATATATTTACTTATATTAATACACATATATTTATTCACATATTAATATAAATATATTTATTCGTATATTAATATATATTTAAATTTATTTATATATATATATATAGTAATATTTATTTGTATATTTATATAGAATAATATTAAAATAAATATATTTAGTTATATTAATTCATATATTTATTTATTTATATATTAATATTTATTTATTTATTTATTTATTCGTATATTAATATATATTTATATTTATTTATACATATATAAAGTTTTATTTATTTTTATATTATTATATATTCATATTAATATAATTATATTTAGTTATATTTATACATATATATTTATTCATATATTACTATATATATATATATTTCATATATTAATTTATATATATATTAATTTATGTATATATTTTTAGTTATAATTTTTTATCCATATATTTATTTGTATATTAATATATATTTATATGATTAGTTATTAATACATTTATAAATAATGTTTTTTATATCTGTTTATAGATAAATAAATAAATAAATACAAACATATATACAACACAAACCCACATAGACACACACACACATGCACCCATATATATGTATATATATATATTTATTTATGAATAAATACATATATATGTGTATTTGAAAAGCTATAGAATGTTAAAACAACCATAACGTCCTATCCAAAAGTCAGTTTCAACTCCACAACCCATTAAATTGATAAAAATGAAACAATCTTCGATTTAATATGTAGTATTGGCTTATCATACATCTATGTCAGAAGTTATACATGTTTGAATGTTAAAAAATCGGGGAATCCGGACTAAAAACTCAGCTTTGGATGCCTTTTGGGCCTTTCAGGCCTAGTAAAATGTGACAGAAGGTTCCCATGGTGCACTAGCGCTTAGATATTATCCTAAGCTTCGATTTTATTTCTTGTAGAGATCAAACAGACACCCAGATCATAATTTATGATTGCTTGAAGTTTGAGTTACATTGTAAACTTATTTTAGATATTTTATTAATTTATTTTCTATTTTATTAATCCTTAAATTGTTATTAAATGATTATTAATTTATGATAATAATAAAATTATTAATTAGTAATATGTTTTATAATATTATAATGCAAATTTCACTAAATTTCTTATATATTAAATGTTATAATCTTTTTATACAAATCTAAAACATATTTAAAAAATAAATATTATATTTATATAAATATAAATATACTTATATAAAAATATATTATTTTTCCTCTTTTTTTTTAAATATAATCTTTTCAGCTCTAGGAAGAAGAGATGATAAAGCCCCCTTTTATCAGTTCTACTAAAAAAGAACTGATAAATGGGTCCCCTTTAACAGTACTAAAAAAGCACAGATAAAGGGCCAATTAATCATCTCTTTTTTAGGACTGTTACAGTACCCTTTATCAGTGCATTTTTTAGCACTGATAAAGGCCCCCGTTTATGATCTCTTTTTTAGTGCTGATAAGGGGTGGTGCTGTGAAAACTCAATTTTTTGGCAGTGTTCATTCAATCATTGATATATAAGGACCTTCATAATAGGTGTATAAAATACCAAAAATTATCATTCTACCAAAAATAATATAGAACCTAATATCCCATACATCTCATCTACTAGTTGAACACATAATTCAAGCTATCGGTATAAGATAGAGGAACATTACTATGCCATTATAATTTCACAAGACAACATAATATCAATGTGTTGTTCTATATTGTATGATTCGAATGTTACCCTATAAAACTGCAAAATTAAGAAAAAAGTATGAATCTTATGAAATTAATAACACCCATATTTGAAATGGGATGTTGTAAACAATCTCCAAATTTATTATACTGGAACACCTCACACAAAAAACATTATATTTAAAAACAAATTCTATAGGAACAAAAATTAAAAAAATAATAACAAATAGTAGAATTTAAATGATTATTGAATTACCCTAGTCCATGGGTGGAATATTATTTCCATTATTAAGAATAGAAGAAAAAAACATTGAGTTTTAAGAGGTCATGTTCCTCAAAGAACAATAGGAAAAAAATAATAAAAATTTATTATAACAACAAACATATGACCACAATCAACTAAATATAGTTTATTTCCCATAATTTCATTTTGGATTCAAAGATTCCACCACTATTCAATCAATAAAAATTACTGAAACTCGATCAAGGACACCGCCGTCTGTTAGATGAATGTCCTAAATCAACTTGTAACTTCTTGTGGATGGTAAAATATTTTAAACCCCTAAAACATATCTTCCTCATATATAATAATAATATTCGAAAAATACATTATATTTCTAGTTTTTTTAGTTATCATTCCCTTACAACTATCATTTGATACATCATAAATTCCAGAATCACTCCTTTATAAAATTTTACAGCCATTCCTAATAGTATTCCACATAAATACTACTTGAAAAGATTCACTAATTCTACTAGATTTTTCTATAGTTCATTCTCATTTCCATTTCTATAATAGAATATACCTCTACCATTATTACAATAATCTTTGAACCATTGTTGAATAGCACAACCCTAAAATATTTTAGACTATGAACTTAACCAATATATCAACAAGAGATATACATCCATCCATGCTTTATTTCACAAACACAAATTCCTCCAAAAAAATATATATAAAGTGATAGTTTAATAAAATATTTTTTCCCATAAGTGAAACATTACATTCATAATATGATTTATTACACTATGGCTATCATTGAACAACATTTCATTTCCTTGGATTATAAAATTATTATGGAATATCACCTTTATCCAAATAAACATCTTCATTGTTTCTATGATTTCAACTTAATGCACTTCCATTATAGACAACACAATTTCTGTTTGATGATTGGTCATTCAAATCAGAGTTATTCATTTAAAATTGTATATATAAATAGGGTTACATATTTCCATGTTACTATATGCTTCCTTGTAATAATTCTAAAAAACCCAAAAATTAATCATCCATTGTAATACGAAATTTCATATATATTGATCCTTTTAGATACAAGAGTATACACATCACTAATTCACTATCCCCCCTTAAAACATTTTAATTATCCTAATGATAAATCCCACTACATACCTAGTTAATGGTGTTTTATAATCCTCGGAAAAAATTAAATCTTCAAAAATTTGATTTAAATGAAACGTTTTCCATATAAAAAACATCATGGTCCATTATTGGTGCATTTAATTTTGATAACATGAAGTGTACGACCATGAGGGGTGCTAAAAGGAATTAGTCTCACTTATTTTCAATCCTTCCAACATTTTTCATACATACTTTGACTGATATAAAAACAAAATTCTATTTTTATTATACATTCCAATATACACCCCCAAAATTATCATTGTGGAACCATATCATTCATTTAAAACATTTCAAACAAATTTTTTTAACTCAATTATTCAACATCTCCTACGACCTTCCATAAGATTATTATTCACTTAAGCAAGAAAAATTATGAACGTTTCATAAATAAACTCCTTATAGAGTTAACAATGATACATGTTTACAAGGATAACACATTATCCTCCACGAAGCATCATAATAATAGTTCAATGACATGGGTTCCTATTTCATCCCAGATAAATTTTTATTACTCAATCCACTAGCCCTTCTATTGAATTTTCGATGAAACCCTTTGGTTTATCGATGTATATTTACTACTATATATCACCATGTATGAATATTATCTTACAATATAACTGATCAAGATGTAGAACCTCATTACAATCCATTCTAATTTCCATATATGTTTTGGAAATCAATATAACTGGAGAAAATATTTTTGAAAAATAAAATCGTTCCAAATGCTTAAATCCCACCATAGAAGCCTTTACCTACAGAATTTTTTAACATATGGTTATTATTTAAATTCTTAAACCCATATATTCTATTGTTATATTTTCTTAGTATGATTATCTATAATCTACCATGTTCTAGAAACATCCAATTATTCCTTCTGAACCATCATTTCTTACTCCCACTACCTCAATTCATTTTGAATTACCTCTACTATTGGGATTTTCGTTTCTCTACCACCAATGATAATCTTGTATTAAACATCACTTAATAATATCTAAACTTGATGCGTATACTTTTTAGACACTCAATTCAGAATATGGTTATTATCCTTTTACAACCACTACATACACAATGCCAACTTATAGGCCTCTACCCCATGTTTTCACATTCCTCAAGAATTGCAGAACATTTTTACATGAACATTCTATTAGAATCTTACTTCTATTTGAATCATCTCTTTCTTAGTATTTTAGTATCTCTAAAATTTATTTACTCTATAAACTAACCATATCTTCCATAATTATGTTTATATAAACTATGGAATATGTCTATTTGTTGACAATAAAAGAAAATCTTTCCTTTTTTAGATCCATTCAATAAATCCTCTTTTGGAAGAGGACAATTTTTATTTTAACAACATTTATCATTTCATTAAATTGTATTAGAAATCCATTTTTATCATAATTAACTAATAATAAAAATGTAATATCCCAAAAATTTAATTTATATCATTCCATTAAATAAATATAATATTTTTTAATCAATTTTTTCACATGTAACACAAAAATAAAATGAGACATAGCATATTAGAAAAATATTATTAACAAAATATAATAATAATAAAACTAATATAAAATAGAATGGTTTTAATCAATTATAAATGTAGACAAAAATAGGATTAATAAAAAATAATGTTTTAGAATTCTATTTATCAATAAAAGTTGTTTTCCTTATATTTTGTACATTCATTTATGAGATAAATATATAAATGATAGAATTATAGTTTGAAAAATTTAACTTCATTCTTATTATTTATCAATTCAATATTATCTTTGGATGAGTTTTTTTATTTGTGGAAAAAAAAATATTTTTAGGTGAATTGAATAACATAATGATTTTGTTAATACCATGAGTTTAATGACATTATATTATGACACAAATGAATTAAATGTTTTTGAAAAAAAAATTATTTTAATATATATATTTATAAAATAATATAAAATATAGAATACTACTATGTTGAATTTATAAACCCATGATTAACGTTTTCAAATCATATGAAATATTTTAATATTAAAACTTTTTTTATCTAATTATATTAAAAATTATTATTCATCACATCTATAAAATAAATCTACAGAATTTTATTTAATATTTTATATCAACATTATCATATTATGTAATAATTTAATTTTAAATTTTAGTCATATAAATAAGATTACTAGGAATAATGTTAATTATAATAATACTGAAAGAACAATTTTATCAACATTCTGTAATATGAATCTAATAAAATAAATTAATATTTTCAAAAAATGAATATTTTATAAATTTTGAACAAATATATAAATATATTAAAACTCATATAATTATTAATCAACACTAAATAATATTAACAACCTATGATGTAAAAACAAGTTTTTCATCCAAAATAATAATTCTATATATTATATGTTTTAATATAAAAATTAAAAATAAATTATTTAGAAATTACAATATATTATATCGAGATTATATTTACTTTTGTAACATAAGTTTTTGAGTTTATAATTTATATTATTAATTAAAAAATAAACTAATTTGTTAAAAACTACTTACAAAGGTACAAAACAAGAATGTACAAGTAAAAATTCTAATGGTAAAAGAAAACAAACATGTTTAAAACAAGGGACTAATTTAATGATTGATGAATTATATTAATTACCTCATCACACAATGATTTATTCTCTATTTTTTATCTATTTACACTTGAATAATGTCATACCATCAATGAAAATGTAACTGCTATTTATAAAAGTGATATTGTCTTAACATATTAAAGGGGATCATTTAAACAAAAAACATCCCTATAAATAATATTTATCTCTTCCAAAAATACACCATAGTATATCCTAAATCATATCCCAATGTTTTAGTTTAATTTAAATCTACATAATACCAAGTAATGGAGATTAATGTTGTTACCTAAGGAAGATTATCCAAATGGATAGTTAATGCTCTCAATAAAGCTCTCATGGTTCCTTTATTCTTCTATGCAATGAAATTTTTTATATACAAGAAATTTAGATAACATAAATTATATTAATGTTATTAATGTTATTATACCAATGAAATATCACTTTTTTACCCCACTCTAAAACTATTTTATAAATTAAGGGGTCATCAATCATTTCTATAGACTATCACCACCACGAATAAAATGTTTTATTTTACAAACTACCTTACAATGATCATCCAAAATAGTCATTTAATAAAACAATATAATAATTATATAATTAATAATATTCTAAAATTTTAATTATTTAATTTTAATACCCCTTATATTATATGAATAATGAGAGTATTTTCCTTGTACGTGTGGACTACCGCGTCCACATAATGTAGTATTTCATTTTTCTATTACATTATTACAATGAATAATTTTAAAAGTATTTAATTAATAAAAATGATATTTATGGAACTATTAATTTTCTATAAAGGTAATGTTGGATAATATATTGGTGATATTAATAATAAATCATCGTAGTAAAAATAACCACCATAACTTAACATATCAAGTCACATTTTCTTATTTGAGTAAAATTTGGATAAGGGTTTTAATAATTTTAAATTTTTTTCATAATTTATTAATAAAGTACATAAAAAATATAATTATAGATACTATGAATATATTTAACAACATAATTTACCATATTAAATATACCAAGTATGTTTCGACGAAATTTACTAAAACCCTCAATTAACTGATATAAGAAACGAAATCTTATAAATGAATAAAACATTATAATAAATTATGAATTAAAAATGAAACGTAGATAAAAAAATTCTTAAAAATGTTTTTAATGAACGTAATTAAATTATTAAGGATGGTATATAAGGCGCCAGCCTTAAACATCACTTAATCTTGAGTTACTTCTGAATACACATTGAGGATCTTTTCAGGTTTAGAGTTTTAGAGAATTAGATCATAAAACATGCATTAAATTCCACATTTAAACAAAGTGGTTATATAAAACATAGTATTCATTTTTTCAGTCAACGAAAAAATATTTAAAAAAACATGGATTCATTCTTGAAACTTCCTTGACACTATCATCATATCATGTACCATTCCCTTGACTTGTGGAAAACATTTCAAAAACTTGGGATGAGCATAAAAATCTCAGTAAGGGATATAAAAATATGGTAAGGAAACATGAGTACATGTACACATAAGAATCAATGAAATAATAATTTACTCATAAAACATAAGCACTTTAACATACCTCACCAAATCATGAATAAACCATATAAATCATAAAAAATAAAGGTAACTTGAGGCATTCTTAACATTCTTACGTAGGGAGTAACCCTCATGGTTACGTTTGGAATACCCATCACTGTATATTCCCTAAATTCTCTTCGGATAAACCTTAACATTTAACTCCTTCACGTTACCCAATTCAATAGAGAACTATATCGGGCTCACTCGCCCTTAGTTTATCATGGAACCACCCGTCTTCATAATAATGCCCAAGAACCATAACATAATCGTATCACATAAAACATGCATAAAGGAAACATAACATTTCCACCTTTCAATCACAAGATATCAATAACACACATTCATATAATAGAAAAATTATTAAAACCATTTTCAATTCCAAAATAAAAGAAAAGTAAAACATGGTATTTATTTTTCATTTAAAAATGTTATGGCTTGTAGAGGAAGCTGAAAGTAAAATAATGGTCAAAACGGCGGA
The DNA here is from genome assembly GCA_963277665.1 of Viscum album. Lineage (NCBI taxonomy): Eukaryota > Viridiplantae > Streptophyta > Magnoliopsida > Santalales > Viscaceae > Viscum > Viscum album. The sequence continues at coordinate 1,872,824,122 of OY728131.1, forward strand.
GAAGTAGTTGTCACCGCATACGTATGAAAAAAACATTCCTTTTGTCGTTTAGTAAAACGCTTCATATAAAAAAAGATTACTTTTGAATAAGCGTAAAATTCAAAGGGTTTTATACACCGTATAAAAGAAATTTGTGTGTAAAACAAAATATGCCTTAATGAATGGAGATTGAGACGAAGTCCCTTACCCCGTGTCAGATGTGACTATATTTCTCTTTAATCTCCTGAATAATAAACTAGTGTTAATTTCTACTTTCTTAAGAACCTTTTTCAAGTTTATTATTCCTTTTATATATCTTATTTCCTTGTTATAAGCGTTATGTAATCATTTAATTTAATAAAGTTCATTTTGTTGATATTTGGTACTTAAGTCAAAAATGGACTTCTTACACATACATGTTGTTTATGTGGTCAAGTTTCATTATATCCAGAATTATATTAATTATTTGGATATCATATATATCATATATATCCAGAATATACATGTATTTTTAATAGTACATAACATTTAGAGGCAAGAAATGAAATGCACCGTTCATGGAGACTGTAAGTCGTACGTACGCATGAACGCTACTTTCATTTCTATTTCATATTTAATGGGATGAAATCATAATGATATAAGAGTATATTACAATTCCATAATAACATCATATATAATAACATTAACTCCATCCTTTATACATCCAACATATGGCATTAACAAATCAAATCACTCTGAGGGGGCGGTAGTCCGCACTTCCTAAAATGAAATTATCGTTTTTACCCACAATGGAAACCATAAATGTATTCCACAAATGAAAAATACATAAGTATAAGGAAATCATAAACATAATATATATCATATATAAATATAGTTACATCTTAATGGCCACCATAAAAGGTGTTAAAATAAGATTGAACAATCATCATTTCGTGAGGCAGAAAATCGCCAACCACAGAAACAATATGTTCTTTAACCATTAGACAATGGTTTGTGTAGGTGTAGCTCTAATACTTCTCATTACAAAATCCTATTATATTTAAGATACTGGTGTTTTTACAAAAGAAAGGAATAAAAAGAGTTTAGGTGGGTGGAGAAGCAAAATAAAACATAAGAACACAAGAGAAGACACTACCTTTAAATTGGGTAACTCTCTTTGGTTTGATCCAAAACGGTTTCTTGAAGATCTTCCTGCCTAAGTTAAGGCTTCTAGGATGAGGAGAGGGATGTGTAGAGACAAAATGAACAGAGCTTGGACGAGCCAAAGGATTGAGAGGTGTGGGTACGATGGTAGAGGAGAGGAGGGGCACTCTTGGAAAGGTACAAAATGTTACTTTATTTTCAAATGAGTATTAGATTTTAAAGTCCCCACATTGATGTATTTCTAGGATAAGGTGATAAGAGTTTGGAATCCACCCATCCAATAGGTTTTTGACATGTGTAGGTCTTAGACTTTACATTATCTTTTCATTTTATTTAAATCAATAAATAATGTGGTAATCACTACATCATCATGATGTCATAAATAATTTAATTTATTTAATGTCTAAAAATTATAAAAAAATAATATTATTTATGAAATCGTTTTTTCATTCCAATGAATATTTATAGACAAATATCTGACTTGTATAACCCCATGTAAAAATTGTTTTATTAAAACAATACATGTTTGTGTCATTTTTGCTTTTACTTTAAATAAAAGGCACTAATGTCATTATCTTACCCAAGTGGATCCATGGGGTCCCAAAAATCAACCCATGGGTTGTATTGGTCGGCCATGACTCATCCAATAGGGTTAGGACAAGTGTAAAGATATTTTAATTTTATTATAATATAATTTTTACCTTAAATCACACTAATTACCTCTAATCGCGATTAATAAAACTTAATAGTTACTTTTCATCAAAAATTATTTTCATCCCATTGAACCACATTTTACTTAATAATGAAAAAAATTTATATTTTATTTTTTGAAATTAAAATCACAAAAAGTGGTAAAGTTCCATTTAAACGAAAAATCAGCTTTGGTAACTACCACTTTGTGGTTTCACTATTCATCAAAAATTAAGGTTTTTTAGAAAAATAAAAAAAATTCACCCTAGTCTATATTTGATATTCCGAATTAAAAAATGATGTCTATTTTACCAAATTCATGACATAGATGTTGCATTAATTAATTTTATAATTAAATCCCGTTGTCAAATCAAATAGCGTGTTTTTAAGAAACAATATCTATCAAAAGATTGACACTTGTTTATGTCCAATCTCAAAGTGATATTAATTTCAATGACCACCATTGGATTAAATGGTAAAAATATATTGTAATTTCACTTTAAAACTAATTAATAAGATGATCTAACTATATAAATAAATTAGATTAAAAAGTGGTTTTGAATTAAAATACAACACTTTTTACTATTCATTAAAAAATGAACATTATCAGAAAATAATAGAAATTTATCCAAAGTAAATTCAAATGTACCAATCTCAAAGAATATGTTTATTTTGAAAAATATATCTTATAAAATTATAAAAAGTTAGATTTAAAAATGGTTCGCCATCAAAAGGCGGTAAAACAATCTTTTAAAAATATTAGAGTATTCCATGCTTAAGATTGGATTTATTCTCATTTTAAGCCTCTAAAACACTATCTAATTCATAAATAGACATAGATAAGAATATCTATTATTCATTACTTACGTGGGATGTTACATATTTCCCCCTTTATAAAATTGTGTCCCCACAATTTATTTACTTATCAAATAAGTGGGGGTATTTATCCCTCATTGCATTTTTAGATTCCCATGTTGCCTCTTCACTCATTTGGTTCTTCCACAAAAAACCATTACTTGATTAATCACCATATTCCGCAAGACTTTCTACCTATGATCAATAATTTGAAGTGGTTGTTCCTCATAAAATATATTCTCTTCCAACTGAACTACCTTTGGACTCAAAACATGAGATGGATCTGGCATGTACTTCCTTAACATTGAAACATGAAAAACATTGTGTACCTGAGATAAAGTCGGAGGTAATGCCACTCGGTACGCAACTGATTCAACTCTCTCTATAATTTCATATGGTCCAATGAACCTTGGACTAAACTTTCCTTTCTTACCAAATCACATCACACTTTTATATGGTTATACTTTGAGAGAAACATGATCACCTACCTCAAAAGAGATATCCTTCCTCCTGTTATCTACATAACTCTTCTGCCTGCTCTGAGCTGTTCTCATGTGTTTCTGTATCATCTGAACTTTTTCTGCCAACCATTCTACCAATTCCGGTTCCATCAACTTCCTTTCACCAACTTCATCCCAGAAATCTAGAGTTTGACACCGCTTCCCATATAATGCCTCAAATGGTGCCATATGTATACTAGAATGAAAGTTGTTATTATAAGAAAACTCAACCAAAGAAATATCTTGGTCCCAACTTCCCTGATAATCCATCAAACAAGCACGTAGCATACCCTCCAAATTTTGAATTTTTCGTTCTGAGTGCCCATCTAATTGACGATGAAAATCTATACTGAAATTTAATTCAGTACCCAACCAATTTTGAAGGCCTTTCCATAAGTTAGATGTGAACATGAGATCACAGTCAGATACAATGGAGAGAGGAACTCTATGTAACCTAAATATCTCCTTAAGATACAAATGGGATAGTTGATCTAGGGAAAAGGTATCTCGAATAGGAAGTAAATGAGAAGATTTAGTCAAGCGATCAATAATAACCCAGAATGCATTATTACCTCACGGTGTCTTTGGAAATCCCACAACGAAGTCCATGGATATATTTTCCCATTTCCACTCTGGAACTAGTAAAGGCTGAAGCATCCCTTTCGGTAACTGCTTCTCTGCTTTTCCCTATTGGCAATTCAAACACTTTACAGTAAAATCAACAATATCTCTTTTCATTCCATCCCCCCAGTAATACTCCAAAAGATCTCTCTATATCGTAGTACTGCCTGGATGAACTGAAAACAGAGAACTATGAGCTTCACATAAAAACTCTATCTTCAACTGTGAGTCACAAGGCACACACAATATCTTCCCAAATCTCAAAACACAATCATTATCAATGATGAATTCAAGAAACTTACCCTTCGGAACCAGCTCTACCTTTTTCTGCAACTCACTGTCTTGCTTCTATGCTTTCTCGATTCTGTCTGATAGGGAATATTTCACTGATATCTGAAACAAAACAGAAGGACATCTTGTACCAACAAATTTTATGCCAAATTAAATCAAATCCTTAAGCAAAGGATCACGTTCCAAACACATCATTGTTAATGAACCATTACTTTTTCGACTCAATGCATCAGCAACTTTATTTTCTTTTCCTGGATGGTAATAAATTGTACAATCATAATCCTTGATTAATCTTAGCCATCTCCTCTATCTCATGTTCAATAATTTTTGAGTGAATATATACATTAAACATTTGTGATCGATATATATTTCAAACTTTACTCCATAAAAATGATGCCTCTAAATTTTTAAAGTGAAAACAACAGAAGCTAATTCCAAATCATGTGTAGGGTAATTTACCTCATGAGTTTTCAACTGACGTGAAGCATATGAAATTACCTAATCATTATGCATAAGGACACATCCAATTCTCTTCAACGAAGTATCACTGTATATAACAAACTCACCATTCCTGGAAGGAAGTGCCGAAACTGGAGCATTCACCAATCTTCTTTTCAACTCCTGAAAAAAATAATCACATTCTTTTGTCCAGATAAACTTAACACCCTTCCGAGTTAGCTTAGTCATTTGACTAGATAAGCATGAATTTTTTTCAAAAAACCTTTAGTAGTAACCTTCCAAACTAAGAAAACTACATATCTCGGTTACATTTGTGGGTTTTGTCCATTCTTCAACAACTTTTGTTTTTGAAGGATCCAAATTTATTCCATATTTAGAAACAATATGACCATGGAAAGAAACTTGTTGCAACCAAAACTCACACTTTCTGAATTCCCCACACAATTTATTTTATTTTAAGGTTTTCAGAACAACCCTTAAATGTATTTCATGCTCCTATTTACATTTAGAAAACACCAAAATAACATCAATGAAAACTACCACAAAGTTATCCAAGAACTCATGGAAAATTCTATTCATTAAGTCCATGAATACAACAGGTGCATTGGTTATCCCAAAAGGCATTACTAAAAATTCATAATGGTCATATCTTGTTCGAAACGCAGTCTTCGGAACATCTTCTTCCTTTACCTTCAACTAATGGTACCCCGATCTCAGGTCAATCATTAAAAAAACCGAGCTCCCTGAAGCTGATCAAACAAATCATCAATATGAGGCAAAGGATATTTGTTCTTAACAGTGATGTTATTCAAGGCTCTATAATCAATGAAAAGTCTCATAGAACCATCTTTCTTTTTAACAAATAAAATTGGAGCACCCCATTATGATGTTCTAGGTCGAATGAAACCTTTCTCTAATAAATATTGCAATTTCTCCTTCAACTCTAAAAGTTAAATTTGAGCCATTCGATAAGGGGGTTTTGAAATTGGATTAGAATCAAGAACTAAGTCAACATTAAACTCAACTTTCTGATCTGGTATTATTTCAGGAAACTCATCAGGAAAAACATCAGGACACTCATTTACCACTGGCACATCACTATTCTGAACAGTTCCCTTTTATTCAACGATATGTGCAAGGTAACTTTCATTTCTATATTTTACAATTTCTCACCCTCTTGATATGTTATCAATAGTAAGGGTTCATTCTTGAACACAAACTGAAAGTAATTCTAAAAATAAACTTCTTTATCTCTACAGTCAATCTTAGCATGGTAAATATAGATCCAATCCATACCTAGGATAACATCAAACTCTACTAGAGGTAAAAAAATAATGTTTTCAAGTAGTTTCTTTCCAAGAATAAGGATAAGAAGATTCGTAAAAATTCATTTTTCCTCAACATTTTCCCCAGGTGTTTTTCAACTAGTTCAGGAGTCATTTCATGATATGGTATTCCAATTTTACTAGAAATGTTTTTAGAGATGAAAGAATGTGTAGACCCCGAATCAAACAACACACATGCATAATCTGAAAAAAAACAAACAAAGTACCTGATACAACTTCATTTGGTGGCCTGACATCTGCTGAAGTAGTTGGAAAGGATTTCACCACCCCTTTATTCTTGTAGTCTAACTGCCTACCATCACTCAATCTCTTTTTCGGACACTCATTTCATAGTGACCCATCTCATTGCACTTAAAACATTTCACTAACTATAAATCAAATTTTGACATACCATCACCATTATCTTTTTCAGTGCAATCACGAGTCTCATGTCCCATCTGACAACATTAGTAGCACAATCTAGAATTTATAAGACATTTACCAGCATGCCTTTTACCACATTTATCACAAACTGGAAACTTAGTTTTCTTATTGTCAGAGCTTTTTGAAGAACTCTTTCCCTTATCCTACCACCTCAGTCTCTTCTTCTGCTGGTTTTTATAGAACACTTGATCATTGACGAACTCCATTTCCACCTTCTTAGAACATCGAACAAGATTTTCATAACATTTGAACTCACGAGAAGCTAAAGCCCTTCGTTATTTTGGCTTTAATCCTGAGTAAAAACAGTTGATTTTACTATTAAGGTCTCAGATAAAATTTGGAGCATACCTTGCAAATCGAGTGAACCTTTATTCATAGGCAGCCACTGAGTCTTCCTCTTTCCCCAATTCCAGGAATTGTTTTTCCATCCTAATTCGAACAACCTTAGGAAAATACTTCTCAAGAAACATACCTTTGAATTCATCCCAACTGAGAGCATCAATCTCATCAATATCCCTGATAATTTTAACCATCGAACACCACTGATCTGCTTCACCCTCCAAATGGTAAATAGCAAGACTATCCTTTTGATTGTCATAACACCCAATGACAACAAAAATCTTCTCCAGTGCTTTAGTCCACCATTCATCTAGCATCGGGTCAGATGATCCTCTGAATGATGGGGGATGTTTCCTCATGAAATGTTCCACCACCGACATGTTCCTCTGCTGTTGATCTGGCTGATCTCATTCATGGATACCACCACCATTTATCGCTTGAGTCAACTGTGCCATTACTGCAAAAAACTGTTCAGATCCAATTCAGACCATCTCAGGATGCTGATTCGGATGGTTGTTTCCTTCTATATGCCTTCCTTGAACTGCTTCCTTGTTTCCTCTATGGAAAACCATTCTGAACAAACATTTCTTAGATGAAGCAACACAATAATCTTCAAATGCTATAACATTTCAATTTTACCATAAAAAAAATTCGTATAATAATTTAATAGAATTATAACTCCTAAAGTTATCTAGACCGACCTCTGATACCAACTATAAGGCCCTAGCCATAAGCATTACTTAATATTGGGTTACTTCAAGAATACACGTTTAGGATATTTTCAAGTTTAGAGTTTTAGAAAATTAGATCATAAAACATGCATTACATTCCATATTTAAACAAAGTGGTTACATAAAAGATAGTATTCATTTTTCTAGTCAACAGAAACATATTTAAAAAAACATGGATTCTTTCTTGACACTTCCTTGACACTATCATCATATCATGTAACTTTCCCTTGACCTGTGAATTTTTTTTCTAAAACATGGGATGAGCATAAAAAGATCAGTAAGGGATATAAAAATATGGTAACAAAACATGAGTACATATATACATAAGAATCAATGAAATCATATGTTACTCTTAAAACATAAGCACTTTAACATACCTCATCAAATCATGAATAAATCATAGAAATCATAAGAAATAAAGGTAACTTGAGGCATTCATAAAATTATTATGTAGAGAGTAACCCTCATGGTTACATTTGGAATACCCATCATAGTATATTCCCACAAATCTCTTCGGAGAAACCTTAACGTTTAAATCATTTCCGTTACACAATGCATTGGAGAGCTATATCGGGCTCACCCGCCCAAAGTTTGTCATGGAACCACTCAACTTCATAACAATTCCCAAGAACCATAACAAAATCGTATCATATAAAACATACATAAAGGAAACATAACATTTCCACCTTTCAATCAGAAGATATCAATACCACACATTGATATAATAAAAACATTATGAAAACCATTTTCAATACCTAAATAAAAGAAAAGTAAAACATGGTATTTATATATCATTTAAAAATGTTATGGCTTGTAGAGGAAGCTGAACTCAAATAATGTTCACGGCGGCAGAGAAGTCATTGTCCCCACATAGGTACGACAAAAAAACATTGCTTTTGTCGTTTAGTAGAACGCTTCATAAAAAAATTAATCCTTTTGAATAAGTGTAAAATTCAAAGGTTTTTATACACCGTATAAAATAAAGTTGTGTATAAAACCAAATATGCCTCAATGAATGGAGATTGAGACGAAGTCCCTTACCTCGTGTCCGACGTGACTCGAGTGCTCATTAATATCCTGAATAATAAACTAGTGTTAATTTTGACTTTCTTAAGAACCTTTTTCAAGTTTATTATTCCTTTTATATAACTTATTTCCATGTTATAAACGTTATGTAATCATTTAATTTAATAAAGTTCATTTTGTCGATATTTGGTACTTAAGTCAAACATGGAATTCTTACAATTACATGTTGTTTATGTGGTCAAAGGTTCATTATATCCAGAATTATATTCATGATTTGGATAAAATATATATCATATATATCCAGAGTATACATGTATTTATAATAGTACATAACATTTAGAGGCAAGAAATGAAATGCACCATTCACGAAGACAGTAAGCCGTACATAAGCATGAATGCAACTTTTATTACTCTTTCATATATAATGGGGTGAAATCATAATGATATAAGGGTATATTATAATTCCATTATAACATCATATATAATAATATTAACTCCATCCTTTATAGATCCAACGTATGGCATTTTGGAATCATATCACTTTGAGGGGGCGATAGTCTGCACTTCCTAAAATGAAATTATCATGTTTACCCGCAATGGAAACCATAAAGGTATTCCAAAAATGAAAAATACATAAGTATAAAGAAAACATAAACATAATATATATCATATATAAATAGAGTGTCATCTTAATGTACACCATGAAAGGTGTTAAAAAAATATTGAACAATCATCGTTTCGTGAGGCAGAAAATCGCCAACCATAGAAACAATATGTTCTTTAACCATTAGACGAAGGTGTGTGTGAGTTTAGCTCTAATACATCTCATAAAAACATCCTATTATATTTAATATACTGGTTTTGTAACAAAAGAAAGGAATAAAAAGTCTTTAGGGGGTTGGAGAAGCAAAATAAACCATAAGAACACAAGAGAAGACACTACCTTTAAATCGGGTAACTCTCTTTGGTTTAAACCAAAAGGGTATCTTGAAGAGAATACTGCATAAGTTAAGGCTTCTAGGATGAGGAGAGGGATGTGGAGAGACAAAATGATTATATCTTGGCCGAGCCAAATTCTTGAGAGGTGTGGGTAAGGAGGTAGAGGTGGGAACCTTTTATAAGAGGAGAGGAGGGGCACTCTTGGAAAGGTACAAAATGTTACTTTATTTTCAAATGAGTTTCGAATTTTAATGGTTCCACATTAATTTATTTCGAGGATAAGGTGATAAGAGTTCAAAATCCACCCATAAAATATGTTTTTTACATGTTTAGGTCTTAGATTTTACATTATCTTTTCATTTTATTTAAATCATTAAATAATGTGGTAATCACTGCATCATCAGGATGTCATAAATAATTTAATATATTTAATGTCTAAAAATTATATAAAAACACTATGATGTAGGAAATATTTTTATATTTCCAATTACTTTTTATAGTCAAAAATATCACTTGTATAACCCCATGTAAAAATTGTTTTATTAAAATAATAAATGTTTGTGTCATTTTTACTTTTACTTTAAATAAAAGGCATTAATGTCATTATCTTACCCGAGTGGATCCATGGGGTCCCAAAAATAGAGCCATGGGTTTTCGTGGTCGGCCATGACTCATCCAATAGGGTTAGTACAAGTTTCAAGATATATTTAGTTTATTATAATATCATTTTTACCTTAAATCACACTAATTACCTTTAATCGCGATTAATAAAACATAAAATTTACTTTTCATAAAAAATTATTTTCATCCCATTGAACCAAATTTTACATAATAAAGAAAATAATGTATATTATATTTTTAAAATTCAAATCACAGAAGTGGTAAAGTTCCATTTAAACGAAAAATCAGTTTTTGTAACTACCACTTTGTGGTATCACTATTCATCAAAAATTAAGGTTTTTCAGAAAATTACCAAAAATTAACACTAAGTTATATTTGATATTCCGAATTCAAAAATTATTTCTATTTTACCAAATTCATAACATAGAAGTTTCATTAATTAATTTTATAATTAAATACTGCTGTCAAATCAAATAGCGTGTTTTTAAGAAACAATATCGATCAAAAGATTGACACTCATTTATGTCCAATCTCAATGTGATATTAATTTCAATTACCACCATTGGATTAAATGGTAAAACTATATTCTAATTTAACTTTAAAACAAATTAAAATGATAATATAACTATATAAATAAATTATATTAAAAAGAGGTTTTGAATTAAAAAACAACACTTTTCACTATGCATTAAAAAATGAACATTATCGGAAAAATACCTGAAATTTATCCAAAGTAAATTTCAATGTCCCAATAATAAAGAATAAGTTTATTTTGACAAATATATCTTATAAAATTGTCAAAAAATAGATTTAAAAATGGTTCTCCATCAAAAGGCGGTAAAACAATCTTTTAAAAATATTAGAGTATTTCCATGCTTAAGATTGGATTTATTCTCATTTTAAGCCTCTAAAACACTATCTAATTCATAAATAGAAATATAAAATAAAATATATTATTCATTACTTACTTGGGATGTTACATGGTAGGTTCTATCACAAAATTGAATTAGGCCCAAAGGTACGGGTTTTTTTATATCAGTGTTGTTTCACTGAGATAAAATTCACATTCACCAGTTCTTCTTTTGGTATTATGTATTGGACCTGGATTTATTTTTCAATAACACATATAAAATATAAATTAATGTAATACATTTATCATGATCTAACTTCCATGTATCATTAATTCAAACTATTATAATGTTTTAAGATATTTTTTTAACTCAAAAAAATCTTCTTTGAAATATATTTTTTCATCTTGAACTTTGTATTTATAAGATTGATTGTTTCCACCATAATATGTAATTATATGGAAAATTATATTCTTATCTGGGGAAAAAGGAATTTTTAAATCAATGATTTTACCTTGACTAATTTCTTCCTCAGAATTTATATCATTGTTTGAAATATTTTTAGTCATATATAATGATGGTTTCCCCTCTATGACCATAATTTTCTATTCCCAATAATATTCTCCTTTAATGATGTTTACCTATTTATTTATTATCTCAGCTAAACCTAATATTTCTCAAATTCTAATTTTTAGTTAATTTTATATTTTTATTTTTAGGATGTAGGATATCATGAAATTAATTTTATAACATAAAAAGGGTTCTTTTGAACCACCATCGTTACATTAGGGTTACATTTTAATCACTACTTGATTATATTTTACAGTATATATTTTTAATCTATTTCATCTATATTATACATATATTTTTCTTATATGCATACCTAGTTTATTTTACCATTATTTTGGAGGAATAATACATGTTTTAATTTTTCTTTAAATCCTCACTTTTATATAAACCTAATTTTAGGGGCATTAAAAATTTCTTATTTCATGTCAAGTAACACATAAATAAAAAAACATTAACCATGAATTTATTTTGAAAACCATAATGGAAACTGATCTGGTTCAAATATTGTATGATGTGAAATAATTAATACCTCCCATATATAAACGTCCTCTTACACATTTTGTAAATCATCATTTAAGTGGTTCATTTTTTATTCATTAATTTCTAATACTTCACATAATATTATCTGAATTTGAACCCTATGCAAAAGTCCTATTTTTATATGTTGAAATATATACATAATAATGATTTATTTCCTTATTCCCTTATTAATACATATGATATAGTCTATAGTTATGATTTTAAGGAGTTTATGACTCCCAACTTCTTCCTATAGGTTTTATCATGCTAATTAATTTTGTATGGTTTTTCCTCATGTACCACCTTTATGATTATATTTATTAAGATTTTAATTATGTGATGGGTGGTCTAGAAATTATATGTCCCTCAAATTAAATGTGTACGACTTCATGTCCTGCGATATAATATGAAATGGAATGGGTAAATTTAATTCGCTAGGACATTGCCCACTTTATTTAGGGGAATATTGAGTAGACCCAATCCACTATGGTACTATATCAACTATTATAGTCTTGACAATGATCCTTGACTTATGTTTATGATGTGATTTTTAATTTTGTTAGCATATATTTAATATTCCATGAACTTGTGATATAATTCCCTTATGTCATGTTTTATGATTATCTCACTCTCTTTGTCCATGGAACATGTTTGTCCATTTGAGATTACATGTTTAACAATAATGACTTATGGAAGTCTGTTATTGTTCAAATTAATTTTAAATAATAAATTTTCCCCTACCCATGTTTTTTAATATTATTATGATCTATTCATTGGTGACATGTGGATGATTTTTTCATTTAATAATCATTTTAACACACAAATTATTATTTTTTCATTCCTCATGAAATGAATATGAGTGTGGATTATGAGATATTATTAATGGGGTCTATTGTGGATAAATGTTCACAAGTATTTTAAAATATGTTTATTATGAATTTGATCATTAACAATAAAAAAAGTTTCATTATTGGGATGTTGTGATTATTATGAGATATATTTTTTGGCTAATTGAAATGTTATTATATATATATAAGGGCTATATAGTTTTCATCAAAGTGTTTTTTTGTTATTTTTGATGATTAGATTAATTATTATTGGGGGTTAGGACTATATAATATTATTAAAAATAATAAGTATGAGTCTATGTGTTTGAAAACATATTAATGTTCTGGTAAAGAATAGATTTTATGTTTTTCAAGAAATTAAATTACTGTCTGGATTATAACATGAGGAAGTTGTTATGAAATTGATTCAATTAAGGATGATCACCCTAAAAATGTTGGTAGAGTATTAACTTGATCATCACTCCATTCATGATATGTGATCCTATGAATACAAACTTGGATTGAAACACCCATGGGATATTCTATGGTATATTAAATTCTATTTATAATATAATATTAAGGATTAATTATTTTTATGAATTCGTTTAAGGATTATAATAAATCCCAATCTAAATAAACCTAGAGTCAACTGAGAGTTATTTAGATTAAACTTCATTAAAATGTGATGATTTTAAAGTGTAATATATTTCGTGGTTGAGATTTTTTTATGATAATTTATGATAATTATCTTATGATGTTAATTATTCATCACTCGTGTTAAACCATTTTGGATACAATAATGGATAAATCCTAAAGGAACCATGTCAATAATGGATACCATGGGAAATATAAAGATTATACCAATGATAAACCTAATGAGATAAATGTTGGAGTGAGAAATATTATCATTATACCAAACGAACTATTTAGAATTGTGGTGAGCCATATGAAGTTAATTGGGATTCCAAACACACAAAATAAGATAATGACGGTGTTTCAAGGCTGTTTATATGAAGAAGATGATGAATGAAATAAGATTCAATTTTATTTTTGTCAAAATGTCAAAAGAGGAACCTAGTGTAATGTATAAAGGTAACTCGAATATGTTTTAACTATTTTAAATGAGGGAATCCAAAAAAAAATATCAAGGAATTATATAAGTACAGAGTTACCATGATGTATAAAAAAGTGTTCTTCCTAATGATCCTCTAGTTATTTCATGTTTTCGATGTAATAAATTTGGGTAATATAAAAACCTCTATGGTAATACAAAGATATTAACATAAAAACTGACACTAATATCTTCATAAACCATGGGAGAAAAAAAATTAATTATAAAAATACTATAGAAGTAGATTATGATAATTAAGCTGCACTCTTTAAACTTATTCTTAACTCTTAGTTTACAGATGGTTTCAATTGTGTATGTTTTCACAAATTGTACATTATAAATTTTATTTTAACTAAAAAATATGATGGTATAATTATTCTATCTAATGAATTTAAATATTTTTCAAGGATTGTAGTTTTATCAATCACGTATGTCTTATTATCCTTACATTAGAATTGAACTATTCTATGATAAAATGATATATTTATTATGTTTAGAAGGTGAATATGACTCTAAAAATTATATATTCATTCATTTATATATTTTATAAAATAGTAAGTATTTTCATTAGTATGTGATAATTAAAAAATTATGAGGAATCAATTTATTTTTGGGGTCTGTAACTCCCCCTGATTTTTTTATATCTTTACATAAATATAATGTGTTGAATATATTATTTCACACAAATCGACAAAAAAACAATCCACAACATATATTAGATGAATTTTGTAAATAAAATTAAATAAAACTAAATCCTCTAGTCAATAAATAGACTACAATCAATCATATTATTAAAAAAATTGAATTAAGCAATCTTATGGGTTTAAAAGGGAATTTTTTAATATATGTTATTTAATTTATATATCTTAATTCATTTGAACGATAAATTAATAAATTTTATTTAAAGAAACTAAATTTATTTTTTAATTAACCACTTAAATATTATCATATTATAATGTTATGAAATTTATATAATAGATTTTATTTTATGAGGTTAGTGAAAAAATATTTATTTTTCTAATACAGTTAAATTTAAGAAATGATCATAATAAAATATTAGATTATTGGTTTGTGAAACCATTATTCATTTGAAATATAAATATTTATTTTTTTTTAAAAAATATCTATTATTCAAAATATAATAATTAAGGAAATATTTTAAATTTATAAATCCTATATTTATCAATTTAAAATTTTATGTAATATTTTACTCTAAAACAAATTTAATTTGCTATATCTTTTCACATGTAGAAACTAACTGTAAAAAGTGGATTTAAAAGTTTATACCATCTGGTTAATATAAAACAATAAATTCAATTTTATTTTTTGGGTTTAAATTTTTTTACCTGCTTTAATATTAATTTTCACTATAACATCAAATCTATAAATTTCAAAGAATATTATTATCATCATTTTTCAATTTATATATAATTAAACAATATAATATCTTCTATTAAATAATAATAATAATATATTTAACCCTATATATATTTCTATTACATTTCATAAAATTGGTAATTAATACAAAATATGATTAACAACACCTAATGATAAAAATAACATTTTTATACTATAACAATTTCTTATATAATAATATGTTTAGTTTAATAGTTAAGTTTACATTATTTAAAAATTAAATTATATTATATAGAGTATAAATTTTTAGTTATAACATAATTATTTTGATATATTGTTTAACTTATTTTTTTAAAAAAATATATATTAAATTTTTAAATTTTAGGTACCAATTTAAAAACCAAGAAGTTCAAACAAAAAAACCTAATGGAAAATTAATAAAAAAAATATTTTAAATAAATATATGGATGAATGTTGTTGGTATTATCTACCTTATCCCATTACCACTCAATTATTTACCATTTTAGAGCCTTTTAATATTTAATATTATCATTCCGTCATTGAAAATGTAATGGGTATTTACAAATGTTCCATTTTCATCACTTATAAAATGGTATCAATTCTTCGATATTTCAATACACATAAAAAATAAATAAATCAAATAATAATGTACAATAGATTCTAATTAACCATATACACATGGTATATAATACTTTTTATTTCAAAAAAAAATCCATTATAATTATCCTTAATGAGTTTCCCAAGGAAAACAGTCCAAAGTGACAGGTTGTGCCCTCAGCATAGATCTCGTAGCCCATTTCACCTTCTACCTTCTCAACTAATTTACATAAATGAAATTATGATAAAATAAATATTATTAATATGTTTAATTTTATAATATTAATGTAATAATACTTTTCTTCCACTCAAAATGAACTTAATTAATGAAGATTCCATAATGATTTTGTATGGACTATTACCTCCATGAACGTTATGTTCTATTTATCATTACTACCATACACTGTGGGTATAAAAGATTTATTAAATGAAAGAATATAATAATTATAAATTTATTAATATTATAGAATTATAATTATTTTGAAGTTATACCCCTTAGATTCTCTAAAAAATGTGAGCATTGTTATTTTATGTGCGGACTACTCATACCAGAAAATGATATATACCAGTCTTCTGTTACCACCTAACATAGATGAGTTTAAAAAATATATTTAATTTCTGAAATTCACAATTATAAAAATAATAATATTCTTTAATTGAAATATTTTTCATTATATACGTGAAATTAATAATAAACAATCATTTTTAACTTAACTGCCTTAAATGAACAAATCAATGAAGCATTCATAATTTGAGTCTATTTTGGGAAAACCTATGTAACAATATAAAATTTGTGATAATGGAATAATGAAATACATAACCATTTACAATAATATAGTTTTAAAATCTATTTTATAACATAGTGGGACATGTTCACTATATCATTGATACTTTAGTTAAATTGAATCAATTTTTATAAGTAACCACCATAAAAATATATAATTCAATAAATGAATAAGTGAAGATAAAATAAAGATCATAGAGAATGCATTATTTTTAAAACAAACTAAAATAATTTGTTTATAATTTTTTGTTAATTTTTTTATTAGGTACACAGGATAAAGAAATTGGGACCCAAGGTAAGAGTTTTTGGATCCCAAATTTTTATTAATTGAAATATAATTTTTATTCACCACCAATTTATTTTTTATTGTGAATATATTAGACATGTAATTACTCTTTCCTATAATTAGTGAAACATAGGGTATTTAAAATCAATAACTTATTCTACCTTCTTTGGGGAATTTATTCAAAATATTGTGACATTGTATATGGGTTTTGTTTTAACATAAACCCCCTTTAATCGAGTTTTTATATTTCTTCTTAAATATATTAATTCTAGGATTGGATACTTGAATCCTAAGCTTTTATTTTATAGAAATTTATATTTAAATATGATGTAGAATAATTTTTGTATTCATATATTCTGACTTGATGAATTTTTTCCTCAAAAGGTATATCATTGTTTAGAATATTTCATGTCATATTCAAGGACACATTCCCATCCATATCCATTTTTTTTATTTTTTAAAATGTTATGCATTATATTTTTAAACCCAATAACGCGTTATCTCATGCACTTTTTATATTTCACTTATCTTATTTTTGAAAAAAAATTATTATACTTTTTAGAATGAGTTATTTTAACTATGGTATTTTATAATACAAAATGGTATCTTCTAATACAACCTCAGTAGATTTGAATTATTAATTATCTTTATTTTTACCTTTTGTATATTAATTATTCCCAAAAAATTCATCTATATTATATATATATATTCCTTATAAATATATGTAGTCTAATTTACCATTTTAATGTGGATATTTAAATTTTTTATGTTCCCTTCATTATTTTTTCATTAATGGAATCATAATTTAAGGGAATATATAATTTTTTTATTTCATGTCAATTATAGGTTCTATCAAATGTTTTTAGCCACAGATATATTTTGAAAAACAAAACAATTTTATGGAAATTCATTCAAGTTCAATTCTATTTAATGTAAAATAATATTCTCTTTCCATATATAAAATACCGTTTAGCCATTTCATAACGAATTAACTATGTAGTTTCTTATTCTTTTTTTTTCATTCCTTATAATTTTTATTTTTACAATATAACTACAAGTTCAAGAACATTTCATCCTAATTCTTATATGAACATCCATAATGTCTTAATTCATTCTTATCATACAAATAATTTTTATATAATCCGTAATTATTATATAGATGATATAATTAGAACTAATTTCTTTCCATGGGTTTATAATGATTTCGATTCATGTACAGTTTATTTTCTTCATGTGGAAGTTGTATAAATGTATATATAATGGATTTTATTATATGATAGGTGAACTTATAATTATTTATCATTTAAAAAAATTATATAAATTAATACATTTCATGAGATAATTATAAAGGAATAGGGATCATAATCTAATATGTGACCCTATCCACATTTTTGGGAATAAAAAGTAAACCCAATGTATTTGACAACATAATTTACCATATTTAATATACCATGTATGTTTCGATGAAATTAAATTAAACCCTCAAGTAACTGATATAAGAAAAAATAAATCTTAAAAATTAATAAAACATTATAATAAATTAATAATAGAAAATGAAATGTATATTAAAAAATTCTTAAAAATGTTTTTAATGAACATAATTAAATTATTCAGGATGGTAGGTTCTAGAAAAAAAATGAATTAGGCCCCAAGGTAAGTGTTTTTTTATATCAGTGTTGTTTCACTGAGATATAATTCATATTCACCAATTTTTCTTTTGGTAGTATGTATCAGACCTGGATTTATTTTCCAATAACACTTATAAAATATATTTTATTTTAATAAATTTATCATGATCTAACTTCCATGTATTTTTAATTCAAATGATTATGATGTTTTAAGAGATTTGTTTAACTAAAAAAAATTTCTTTAAAATATATTTTTTCAACATGAACTTTTCATTTCTAAGATTGATTGTTTCCACCATAATATGTAATTATATGGTAAATTATATTCTTATCTAGGGAAAAAGGATTTTTAAATCAATGATTTTATCTTGACTAATTTCTTCCTCATAATTTATATCATTCTTTGAAATATTTTCGATCATCTATAACGATGTTTTCCCCTCCATGACCATAATTTTCTATTCCCAATAATATTCTCTGTTAATGTTGTTTACCTATTTATTTTTTATCTCAAGTGAACATAATATTTCCCTCATTCTAATTTGTAGTGAATTTTATATTATTATTTTTACGATGTAGGATATCATGAAATTAATTTTATAACATAAAAAGGGTTCTTTTGAACCACCATCGTTACTTTGGGGTTAAATTTCAATCATTAACTTTTTCAATTTTACAATATATATTTTTAATCTATTTCATATATATTATACATATCTGTTTCTTATAAGTATACCTAGTTTAATTTACCATTATTTTAGAAGAATAATACTTGTTTTACTTTTGCTTTCAAATCCTCAATTTAATATAAACCTAATTTTAGTGGCATTGAAAATTTCTTATTTCATCTCAAGTAACACATCAATAAAAAAATATCCATGAATTTCTTTTGAAAACCATTATTCTTTTATGGAAACTAATCTGGTTCAATTCTTGTTTGATGTTAAATAATTAATAACTCCCTTATATAAAAGTCCCCTTAAATATTTTATAAATCATCATTTAAGTAGTTCATTTTTATTCATTAATTAATAATATGTCACATAATATTATCTAAATTTTAACCCTATGAAAAATACCTATTTTTATTTGTTGAAATATGTACTTAAAAATGATTTAATTCCCTATTCTATTAAGAATACATATGATATAATCTATGGTTATGATTTTAAATGAGGTTATGACTCCCACCATCTTCCTATAGGTTTTATCATGATAATTCATTATGTATGGTTTTTTCCTCATGTACCACCTTTATGCTTATATTTATTATGATTTTAATTATGTGATGGGTGGTCTAGAAATTATATGTCCCTCAAAATAATTGGGTACGACTTTACATCTTGCGATATAATATGAAACAGAATGGGGGTAAACCCAATCCACTAGGACATTTCCCACTTTATTTATAGGAATATTGAGTAAACCAAATCCCTTATGGTACTATTACCACAATTATAGTCTTGAAATGATCCTTGACTTATATTTACGATGTGATTTTTAATGTTGTTACCATATATTTAAGATTCCATGAACTTATGATATCATTATCTTATGTCATGTTTTATTATTATCTCACCCTCTTTTCCCATGGAACATGTTTTTCCATTTTAGATTACATGTTTAACAATAATGACTTATTGAAGTCTCTTATTGTTCCATTTTATTTTAAATAATAAAATTTCCCCTACCCATGTTTTATAATATCATTATGATCTATTCATTAGTGACATGTGGATTAGTTTTTCATTTTATAATCATTTGAACACACAACTTCTTATTTTTTCATTCCCCATGAAAAGAATATGAGTATGGATTATGAGATATTATGAATGGGGTCTACTGTGGATAAATGATCACAACTATTTTAAAATATGTTTATTATGAATCTGATCCTTAACAACACTAAATGTTTAATTCTTGGGATGCTGTGATTATTATGAGATATATTAGTTTTCTAATTTAAATGTTATTATATATATAAGGGCTATATAGTTGTTATCAAAGTGTTTTTTTGTTATTTTTGATGATTAGTTTAATTATTATTCGGGGTTAAGACTATATAACATTATTAAAAATAATAATAATGAGTCTATGTGTTGCAAAACATATTAATGTTTTGGTAAATAATAGATTTTATGTTTTTCAAGAAATTAAATTACTGTCTGGATTATAACATGTGGAAGTTGTTAAGAAATTGATTCAATTAAAGATGATCACCCTGAAAATGTTGGTTGAGTATTAACTTCATCATCACTCCATTCATGATAAGTGATCCTATGAATACAAACATGGATTGAAACACCCATGAGATATTCTATGGTATATAACATTCTATTTAAAATTTATTATTAATGATTCATTATTTTTATGAATTCGGTTAAGGATTATAATAAATCCCAGTCTAAAAAACATAGATTCAACTGAGAGTTATTTAGGTTAAAATTAATTAAAATGTGATGATTTTAAAGTGTAATATATATTATAGTAGATATTTTTATATGATCATTTATGATAATTATCTTATGATTTTAATTCTTCATCACTCGTGTTAAACCATTTTGGTTAAAATAATGGATAAATCCTAAAGGAAACATGTCAACAATGGATACCATGGGAAATATAAAGATTATAACAATGATAAACCTAACGAGATAAATGTTGTAGTGAGAAATATTATCATTATACAAAAAAACTATATAGAATTGTAGTGAAAAATATGAAATTAGTTGGGATTCCAAACACACAGAAAAAAGATAATGACGGTGCTTCAAGGAAGTTCATGTGATGAATAAGACGAATGAAATAAGCTTCAATATTATTTTTGTCAAAATGTCAAAATAGGAACCTAGTGTAATGTATAAAGGTAACTAGAAGATGTTTTAGTTATTTTAAAAGAGTGAATCCAAAAAAATCTATCAAGTAATTATCAAAGTACACAGTTAGCATGATGTATAAAAATATTGTTCTTCCTAATGATCCCCTAGTTATTTCATGTTTTCGATGTAATAAATTTGGGTAATATAAAAATTTATATGCTAATACAAGGAGATTAACATAAAAACTGACACTAATATCTTCTGAAACCATGGTAGAAAAAAATTAATTAAAAAAATACTATAGAAGTAGATTATGATAATTAAGATGCACTCTTTAAAATTATTCTTAACTCTCAGTTTACAGATGCTTTCAATTGTGTATGTTTTCAGTAAATGTACATTAGAAAATTTTTTAACTAAAAAACATGATGGTAAAATAATTCTATCAAATGTATTTAAATATTGTACAAGGATTGTAGTTTTATCAATCATGTATGACTTATTATCCTTACATTAGAATTTAACTATTCTACGAGAAAATGATATATTTCTTTATGTTTAAAAGGTTAATATCACTCTAGAAATAATATATTAATTGATTTATATATTTTATAAAACCATAACTATTTTCATTAGTAAGTGATAAATAAAAAATTATGAGGAATCAATTTATTTTTGGGGGCTGTAAGTCCCCATGATTTTTTATATATCTTATCATAAATGTAATGTTTTGTGTAGATTATTTCACACAAATACACAAAAAAACAATCCACAACATATATTATATGAATGCTGTAAATAAAATTAAATTTAAATAAATCCTATAGTAAATAAATATATTACAATTAGTCATATGATTATAAAAATTGAATTAAGAAATATTATGGGTTTAAAAGGGAATTTTTCAATATATGTTTTTTAATTATATAACTTAATTCATTTGAAAGATAAATTATCAATTTTTATTTAAAAAAAATTAATTCATTAATTAATCAATTTAATATTATCCTATTATTATGTTTTGAAATTTATCTAATAGAATTTATTTTATGAGATTAGTGAAAAAATATTAATTTTTCTAATACAGTTAAATTTAAGAAATTATCATAATACAAGATTGAGTTATTGGTTTTTGAAACCATTTTTCATTTGAAATATAAATATTTAATATTTAAAAAAAAAATTCTGTTTGAAATATTACATTTAAAAATAATATTTTAAATTTTTAAATCCTATATTTATCAATTTAAAAATGTATATAATATTTTACTCTAAAAACAAATTTAATTCAGTATATTTTTATACATGTAGAAACTAACTGTAAAAAATGGATTTAAAATTTTATACCATCATGTTAATATAAAGTTATAAATTCAATTTTATTTTATGGTTTTAATTTTTTTTTACCTGCTTTAATATTAATTTTCACTATAACATCGAAACTATAAATTTCAAAGAATATTATTATCAAAAATTTTCAATTTATATCTAATTAAACAATAGAATATATTCAATTAAATAATGATAATATTATATTTAACCCTATATAATTTTATATTATTTTTCATAAAATTTATAATTAATACAAAATATCATTGAAAACACCTAATGATAAAAAAAACATTTTTATACAATAACAAATTCTTATATATTGATTTTTTTAGTTTAATAGTTAAGTTTATAATATTTAAAAATTATATTATATTATATAGCGTATAAATTTTTATTTATAACATAATTATTTTGATCTATTGGTTACCTTATATTTTTAATAAAATATAAATTAAAATTTCACAAATTAGGTACCAATTTAAATACCAAGAAGTTCAAACATAAAAACCTAATGACATAAGAATAAAAACATATTTCAAACAAAGAGATGGATTAATGGTGTAGGTATTATCTACCATATCCCATTACCATTCAATTATTTACCATTTTAAGTCCTTTTACTATTTAATATTATCATTCCATCATTGAAAAAGTAATTGGTATTTACAAAAGTTCCATTTTCATCACTTATAAAACGATATAAATTCTTCCATATTTCAATACACATAAAAAATGAATAAATCAAATAATAATGTACAATATATTCTAATTAACAATATAACCATGGTATATAATACTTTTTATTTCCAAAAAAATCCATTATAATTATCCTTAATGAGTTTCCCAAGGAAGAAAGTCCAAAGTGATAGGTTGTGCCCTCACCATAGATCTCGTAGCCCATTTCAACTTCTACCTTCCCAACTATTTTATATAAATGAAATTGTGAAAAAATAAATTTTATTAATATGTTTAATATTATAATATTAATGTAATAATACTTATCTTCCACACTAAATGAACTTAATTAATGAAGATGCAATGATGATTTTGTATGGACTATTACCTCCACAAACGTTATGTTCTATTTATCACTACTACCATACACTGTGGGTATAGAAGAGTTATTAAATGAAAGAATATAATAATTATAAATTTATTAATATTATATAATTATAATTATTTTGATGTAATACCCCTCAGATTCTCTTTAAAATTTAAGCATTGTTCTTGTATGTGTGAACTACTCCCACCACAAAATAACATATATCAGTCTTCTGTTACCACCTTACATAGATGAATTAATAAAATATATTTAATTTATGAAATTCAAAATTATTAAAATATTAATATTTTCTAATGAAAATATTTGGAATTATATACATGAAATAAATAATAAACAATCAAAGTTAACATAACTGCCTTAAATGATCATATCCTTGAAGCATTTATAATTTGAGTCTATTTTGGAAAAACATATGTAACAATATAAAATTTTTTATAATGGAATAATGAAATACATAACCATTTACGATAATATAGTTTTAAAATCTATTTTATAACACAGTGGGACATGTTCACTATATCGTGGATACATTAGACAAATTGAATGAATCTGTATAAGTAACCAACATAAAAATATATAATTCAATAATTGAATAACAGAAGATAAAATAAATATCATAGAGAATGCATTATATGTGAAACAAACTCAAATACGTTTTTAATAAATTTTTCTTTATTTTTTTATTAGGTATATAAGACAAAAAAATTAGAACGCAAGGTAAGAGTTTTTTGATCCCAAATTTTTATTAATTGAAATATAACTTTTATTCACCACCTATTTATATTTTATTGTGAATATATTATACATGTAATTAATTTTTCATAAAATTAGTGAAACATAGGGTATTTAAAATCCATAACTTGTTCGACCTTCTATGGGGTATTTATTCAAAATATTGTGACATTGTATATGGGTATTGTTTTTACATAAACCCCCTTTAATTGAGTTTTTATATTTCAGCTTAAATATATTAATTATAAGATTGGATATTTGAATCCTAAACATTTATTTTATGGTCATTTATATTCAAATATGATGTAGAATAATTTTTATACTCATATATTTTAACTTGATGAATTTTTTCCTCAAAAGGCATATCATGTTTTGGAATATTTCATGTCCTATTCAATAACACATACCCATCCATATCCATATTTTTATATTTTTTCCAATGTTCTGCATTATATTTGTAAACCTAATAATGCGTTATCTCATGCAATTTTTATATTTCACTTATCCTATTTTTGAAAAAATATTATTATACTTTTTAGAATGAGTTATTTTAACTATGGTATTTTATAATAAAAACTGGTATCTTATAATACAACCTCAGTAGATTTGTATTTTTCATTATCAATTTTTTTACATTTTGTATCTGTATTATTCCCATAAAATTCATCTATATTTGATATATATATTCCTTATAAATATATATAGTTTAATTTACCTTTTTTATGTTTATAAATAAATTTTTTATGTTCAAATCATTATTTTTTATTTTTTGTAATCCAAACTTAATGGAATATCTAAATTTTTTATTTCATGTCAATTATAGGCTCCATAAATTGTTTTTATCCATGGATATATTTTGAAAAACCACACTATTTTATGGAAAAACCATTAAGTTCAATTCTATTTATTGTAAAATAAAAAATCTCTTATTAACCATTATGCTCTTTCCATATATAAAATACTATTTATCCATTTCATAAAGAATTAACTATGTAGTTCCTTATTCTTTATTTTTCATTCCATATAATTATTATTTTTACAATTGATCTACATGTTCAACAACATTTCATCCTAATTTTAATACGAACATCCATAATGTCTTAATTCATTCTTATCTTGGTAATCATTTTTATATAAACTGTAATTATTATATAGATGATATAATGAGAACAACTTTCATAACATGGGTTTATAATGATTTTGATTCATGTACATTTTATTTTCATCATGTTGAAGTTGTATAAATGTATATATAATGGATTTAATTATGTGATATGTGAACTTTGAATTATTTATCATTTAAATCAATTAGGTAAATCATTATATTTCAAGAGATAATTAGAAAGGAATGGGGAACATAATCTAATATGGGACCTTATCCACTTTTTTGGGAATAAAGAGTAAACCAAATCTAATATGGGAATTTAATACACTGTGAATGTGTTAGATTTGTTCCATGAGTTATTCTTATGCTGTTTTTTATATTATATCCAAATATTTAGGAATCTATGAACAAATGATATCATTCCCTTACTACACGTTTTAATGCTTATCTCACACTCTTATTTTTTGGTACATGTTTGTTAATTTGAAATTACATCTTCTAATATAATGTATTATAGAAAACAATTATTTTTAATGTTTATTTATAATAATAAATTTATCCCCTACCCATGTTTTCTCTTATTTTTATTATATAAACCTAGATGAATGTTGTATTAGTTTTTTCATTAACCATGCATTTGATAGCCCCAATGATGTTTTTATTAACCATGTTATGATGATTTTGTATAACATATAGTCTCTATGGTGTCTATTATGGAAAAATTAGGGAGAAATGTTCACATGTATCATATATTATGTTACTTATATTTATGTTTCTAAAAGACACAAAACCAACCATTTTGCGTATTTTTGTGATTATTATGAGATTTAATGATTATCCTAACTTTTTTTTCAAAATTTAAGATTTATTTAGTTTAGGGATTTATAAAACCTACACAGGACATTAAGTATAGCTTCTCCCTTTACGTATAATCCATGAGGAAATGTGAAATATAATCAAAATAAATTCGAGTGGGATATGTAAAACATCCATCATTTCCAATTTTATAAAATCATCCCCTAATAGAACAGAATGAGACTATTTCAGATGATTAGAAACATAGATCACTGCCACAAATTAATAAAATTATTTATAATGCTATCTAACCTCATGCATATGTGCCTCTTATTTAATATCTATTTCATTAATTTTACAATAAAATAATGAAATAGTGTTCTAGGTATGTTATTATATAATTTTAATTCTTTCCCCTAATAGAATATCCAAAACTCTCTACTATTATACTCTCCATAATTATAAAAAACCAGGTATTTTATCATAGTCATGATATCTATTTCAATCAATGATATCTATATAAAAACGGATTTGAAATAATAATACTTTTTCTTAATAATGAACCACCACATTTTACATGTTTTATCATTAACATAGTTGCAATAGTATTATGATTTTCTTATGAGAATGAACGAGGGTTTTCCCTATACGTCTATATAAATATACAATAGGCTTTAACACTTCACTATATTTACTTATATATTGAAGGAATCCTTTCACCACTCCCCAAGGATATAATCCTATCATGTTATATACTACTTGTGTTAGAGGATAATTATTCCTTTCACCACCATTTCATTCATCCCCTTCTCACCCATGTGACTGAGGTAGTTATGTTATAAATCTACAGATTCAAATGCTGGTTGTTTAACATGAATTTATCCATCCTAATTTGTATTAAGATATATTGTCCTATCTTTTATAAATTTATCCACCAACATTGAGCCCAATGTGACCTTCCACACACCATTAATAAAAATTTTACATAATCTTACATCATCCTTATATCCTATTGATAACATTTCCTTATGTAAACCTGATTTATGATGAAAACCATTCAAAAATTGGAATTATTTGTTAAAATGTTGGACATAAACCTTAAACATTAACAAAATATAAATAGATTAATCATATGAAGGGTTATTTTGTTTCAAATATTATAGACACATAATTGTAGATGAGTCCTAAGTCATACATAGGGTGAAAAGAATCCATAGAATTAATAATAAGAGTCTCAATTAGAATGGTGAAACACAACAAAAAAAATTTATTATCTTCAAAAATTGGATTAATATTTTTACTTCCATAAGTAATCCTTCAAAATAATCCTTTATGAAATTTATCCTTTATTCCCAATAGTCCCTATTCATATTTACATTCTTCCTACAATGCTGACATATGGGTCTGGCCCAAGATGAATCACCAATTTCGTTTCCAAATTTTATTTAAACTTATTTTTTTCTATTAAGAATATTTCCCTCTACTATTTTTAAATAATTTATTTATAGTAAATCCATAGATAACTTTCCAGATAATTTATTTATTCAGAATAAAATCACTAACATAATTGAACACAATGTCATTTTTGGCACATGAATTTCTCACTAAAGTAACCATAACACTACATTAATATTTAACTAATGAATGAAATATAAACACACTCACATACCCTATTATATTTATCTTCACATCATTCAAAGATATTTTAATCATGTTAAATTCATTAACACGATTATCCTCTATCCTAACTTCCAACATATTCATTATAAAAAATCATTTCATGTGGAAGACTTCATTTATAATGGTAGGATTTCCTAACATGACTAAAATATTTTTTATCAAATGAGAAGTTGTTTTGTATTTTTATATACTAAATCCCATGTTTTTTTCTACCATTATCTAAATATATCCTAGTTTATTTCAGTCAATATTTTATGATTCTTCCTTTGATATCACTCTTGGTTTGTCTACATTCAAATAATTCCCTAATATATCTCGATTAGAATGTCCACTACATCCTCCATAATTTGAAATCATACACAAAAAACATATCAATATGAATATTACCTTATTCTAGTGCAATATTTTTACAAAATAACTCTCAATAAAAAGGGAAAATGTAAAATCATCATGAACATGTTTTCATAACTCTCTTACATGTCTATGATCAAAAGAATTATTAAATCTAATCAATAGTGTCATGAACACAGTTTTTTTATATAACTAATATAATATAACATTTTTATTTCATGTCTAATTGTAAATATGTTACCCTTTCAAACATCATAAAAATAAAAAATGTTGGAAACATCTAAATTGAATGACAACCTCATCAACAACTAGACAATGGAACCATGCTCAAAATTTATGGTATCAAAATTCCTCACATGATAAATAAAATCTTCCAAAATCAAAGATACAAAAAAATAAAAAAGTAACAGACAAAAAATAATTAATGTAACCCTTATCCATGGGTAGAATAATGAATCCATTAATAATATGGAAAAAAAGAGGAAACAATAAGTTATAAGAACCCATGCTCTAGAATGCTATCGAAAAATAGAAAAAAGTAAATCATATATAGCGACTGTATATAAATGAATCCACTATTAAATTTATTGATATGAACACATAACTTCAATCATTTTCAATTTTTTCTATAAGAATCGGTTATAATTTTATTCCCATTACTTGATCAGGGTCACATATAGTTTCCAACTAAATGAAACAACCAAAAAAATAATTCTTTTGGTTAACTGTATAAAATTAAAAAAACATACCTCTTCTATTCCATAATTTTAAAAACTTCACATCACCATTGATAATTTTTTTTGAGACATTTCAATTTCATTATCCCCGTCTCCATCTAATAGTACTTCATATGTTTCAAAATCAATCCTTTAATAAATTTTGGACACTTATCAGGAAAAAATATTCTTTGAATATAATACCATTAATGTCCAACTTGAAGACTATTTTCAAGGATTCACCATGTACAAAATATAACATTATAAATATGTCTTCATTATTTTTCTACCACAACATGGAATCCACTATTATACTTATAATCCATGTCCTAGTGAGTCCAAATAAAACTCTAACATTTCTCAGACTATTCCTTTATTCAATATACACATTATATTATTAATTTTATTATCCTTTTATAGATATATCCTAAAAATGCATTTTGTAATGTGGTTATTAAAATGAATATTCATTATTAATGGAGTGAAAAAATATATTATTAAAAATATAGATGGTTCCCTTTTTATCAAAAAATATAATTTTGTTCTAGTTTCTTTTTTTGAGATCCTCCAATATTTACCTAATCTTGATTAAATCTATTATAGTTTTTATTATTTTAACTTACTCTACTTCTAATGTGATCAACACAACTATGGGTTGATGTTTGAATATCTAACTCAAAAATTATTCCTACAAAAGTGAAAAAATATCTTATATTTATTATACATGTTTCTACATCTCTTATAATTTCTAAATCCCAAATTACAATAAATAGATAAATCATTATGATAAAATTTTTCTAGATCCACTGAACCATTTATATTAAATACTATGAATAGTACCACTCCCCAGTTCTATATTTCCTAATTCTACATGAACCATTGAATAAATATAATAGTATACAAAATTAATAACCTCATACAAATGACAAAAATAATAATTATTTTGACCACCAATTCAAATGGATCCTTTTCTATATACTCAACTAAATATTACATTCAAGGTTTCATATATATAAAAAACATGATGTGTTTATCTATTGGGCGATCATAGGCTTAAATTCACTCATTTATAATCATTCCAAAACCTTTGAAACATATTCTAGATTATATTTAAAAAAATATCATTTCACATATCCCATGTATTCTACTTTCCAAATTCCCCCTTTGAAGAAACAAAAATTATCTTCTAAAAAATTATGATCAAAATAAATTTTCTATACCCAATATGATCAGTCATATGAACTAAAAAATTTATATCAACCACAT
Organism: Viscum album; assembly: GCA_963277665.1. Classification (NCBI taxonomy): domain Eukaryota; kingdom Viridiplantae; phylum Streptophyta; class Magnoliopsida; order Santalales; family Viscaceae; genus Viscum; species Viscum album. The sequence goes on from OY728131.1 coordinate 1,872,854,491, forward strand.
AGAGATGAATAATTTTGTACCTAAAATATTTAAACATCTTTTAGTTACAAAAATGTTCTATATTACTCCAAATAATTTTATTTTCCACTAAAAAGGCATTATATTTATGAATTTATTGCCTAGGTTTCTATTTTCCCCATACAAACTCCATTTATGCGGAAAAAATAGTCTTTATATTCGACTTTACATGATTTTATTTTTTTTATACATCTATATATCCTCCATCAATGTCACTATGAAAGAATATCATCTACACATTTAGCTAAATAATTTATATGAGCTCTATTGTAACTATCCTGATCATGGTTTCAATTTTTCAATTCCTTATAATAAGAGAAAATATTTATGAGATATGTGAAATATATTTTTATTAAAGACCTTCCCAATGTACATTCTTTTAAAAGTTTCTTTACATCCAATTCATATTCCAACTAATAAATGAAATTTTTCGGAATATAATATTTATGTTAAGAACTTCTGTTAGATCATATATTTCAGAACAAAACAAGGATACCATATGCTCATTTATTTATAATGTCCATATTCTAGATTAAATCATCATTTTCACCTTTTTGGGTTATAGGTATTTCCCTTATCCTTTAGAAGTAATATGTTCATGTGAATTTTAAATATCTACACTATAAGTCATTCCCTATTAAACATTCTAAATTTAACATGATGTTATTTTATTTTTAAAACCAATTTTTATAGGATTTCCCCTTCTTGTGATCTTAGCTTAACATGAATAGGAATTAATATTTCTATTTTATATTTTCTTTTATTTCTATATGATCATTTCATTAAAGATAATATTTTAGCTTCTCATATCATTTTTAAAATTTTTTTTCTATAGTTGAAGTACAATTTTTTCCATAAATAACTTCAAAATAAACATTCTTATGACTTTTTATATAGATTCTCTAAATCTGTTTATCGAGAAGAAAATAACTGGAAAAAAAAATTAACCAAGGACATGTGACTCATCCTTAGATAAGTGTGTTCATCTAGAATATCATACCACAATGATGTTAAAGGACTCCAATTCAGAACCTAGATCATAAATTTTACAAACTCTACCCAAAATTAATTTAAAAAACTAACATGATTCCTCAGGATTCTAGAATAATTTATCAATGTATGAATCAACCATTCATAATGACCATCCAGATATTGTTTTATACATATGGTATTTTCTGACCATTCCCTTTTTCTCCTATGTAATCATCATAATAATCTAATTTTTTACTCACCACTATTTTCATACATCACACATTTCAACCTAGTTCTAGTCTCATTTTCCACTATGGATCTCTATTTGTGGGATTTTATAACAAACATAGATTTATGATTCATAAATAACACCCTTAATTTTTGTGTCACATTTTCATTAAATTTAAAATTTTATAGTGACCCCATTTGGGAATAAACTATATATTTCACCCATATATCCCTATTTACAAGCTTTAATATCTTATTATTTGGTTTCATTCCTTCTATATTGAATGATAACTTTCACTTCCTCTTATGTATTGAAGGAAACCATTGAATTCCTTCCATGGATACAATCCTCTCATGTTCTATACTCCATGTGTTGATATTTTAGTTACAATTTCACATAAATAATTTTCATCCCATTCTCTTGCAGGTTGCCAAAATTTATTTCACATAATATCATAAATCTATTTGTAGGATATTTATATTGAATTTTAGTTTTTATATTCCTAGTATGATATTATTGGATCAATATATCTATTATACTAATTTGGATCATAAGAATATTATTAGATAATTTTACATAAAAGAGGGGATTAATTTTAGTTTAAAAAACATAGTTTAAAATAATTAATCTAAAAAACACAATACCTTTTTATATAAGATTATCAAACACATGATCGTCAGTATGATTAACAAAATTAATGAATTGGAACCTGGATATGGTATGATTAAATCAAACTGTTAATCATAATCATAATGGAATCGATTTATTAGATAATAAGAATCATAATCCTGTTTGATACATTTAATTCAAAAGTATTGTTATTATCCTAATCAGAGTAATACAAATAAAGAAAATAAAATAAAAAGATGAATACAATTATTCACTTTCTATTAAATGTGTAGTTGAATGTAAAAACATGTATACAAAAAGTAATACAATATCATATAAAATAAAGTATCACTTTCAATACTTTAAACATATAAATATTTTAACCTTAACATAGTGTTAGTATATTAAAAAAACTAAAGGTATCCCTAATCTTATAAATACTGGAATATATGTCTTCCCATACTTGGGAAGCCCTCGATACGATGATCAGAATGGTACTATCTTCCAATCATCGAAATCCCTTGATATGATGATCAGATTCTTTATCTACCGAGCCCTGACATCCCTTGATCTATTGGATAAAATTCTCCAAATTCCTATCCCCAGAATCCCTATATCATTATAATGATTATATATAAGTATCAATTACAAAAAAAAAATCAAGGATACAACCTGACATGGTCTTTATACAATGACTCTCTCTAAAGAATTACAAAATTCTAATAATGAGAAGTTCATGATAAGTAATCTTCATAAAAATTCAAGAGAAAATGTAATTAACCAGATCCAAACTCTTCAAATGATGTGGTATTTATTAGACTCTTTATAATAGACTTATCCATCTCACTATAGTCAAATTTCTATGAGTTTTTCACAACAATATGGACACCTTAGACTAAACATCTCATAATGATCTGCTGTAACTGAATATATGATGTCATATTAGTTTTCACCATTGCAATGTAAAATATGTTTCTTAAATTAGAAAAAAATTTCAATATTTTTATTATAAACATAATTCAGTATGATGGACATCCTTATGTATATCAATATGATAAACTTTATGAGTATCAATATGATGTTATCAGTATCGTTATTGTACTGATTGTTAGTAATTTTTTTATGCTATTCATGACATAAACCCTAACTCGAGTACTCATAAAGGGGAGTCTGATTAATATTACACATACTCATTATGATAATCATAATGAATAATATAAAATGTATACGCATAATACATGATAAATTATTCTATGTAGGGTAGAGTAAAATGTTTTTTATAAAAATATCCTATAGAACAATGAACAAAAAAAGAATATAAAACATGTTTTAAGAAAATATTTGTGATTTAAAAAAATGGAATGGAAATTTAAGAAGTATATATTCTAACTCAAAACCTCCCCATTTTTAGAAATAAAAAACCCTAATACATAAATGAAAAATAACTTAGAAAAACATAAATTCAATTTCATTTATGTAATTCATATTACGAGTTATTCTTTGAAACCCTAAATGAACCTATGTTTATTAATTATTTTAATATGGTGGAGTATATGATGTTTGAATGTGATGAACTAACCCTTAGGATAATATATCCCCATAATTATCACATTATCCATTTTAAATAAATATATATCCCTTTGTAAAAACATCTCCCCCTTAAATATTTCTACCACTTTCTATAAAATTACCATCCTTTGTGACTTTAAAGAAGGAATGGGATATAAATTTTATGTTTCATGAAAATTTAGAGAAAATAAAAAACATAAAAAAAATATAATGAACTAAATAATATTACACTGAAATATAAAAGAATATTCTTATTACCGAAATTTGAAAAAATTGAGAATAATCATAATTGGATGAAACATAAATTCATATATTAAAACCATTTCAAATATTTTTCAGAAATATATATAATTAGTGTTAAAAAAAATAAATCATTCATTATTCATCATGGGTTTTAAAAATACATTTATCTTAATGAAATCATGTCTGCCTTTTTCCAGCATATCAACCTCCTCTTCTGGAATATGAACTTGTTCAGACAAATTTTTTGTTGTGATATCTGAGTATGATAACTTCGTGTTCTCAAGCCTAGAGTTTTGACATTTGTAATTCCATATCTCATATCGTATTCTTCAAAGATTAAACATATTTAGTTAAATCACGAGTTTCATCTTGGATCTAATACATAAACATCACCCCTTCTTCAATGTACTTAGATATCTAATTAATGGATTTGGAAAAAAACTTCATGAGTTTTTTAATATCATAGAAATTATCATGCTACAATTTGATATCATCATCAACTTGATGAGACCATTTAACCATATTATTTTAAGAATTTCAATGATCTTGTGAAAATTCATGGAATGTCTCAAACTAAAGTTCAAAATGAATAAATTTATTTGTTTAAAACATGATTGATTTTAATTTGTCATTTAAAATATATTTAATTTAATGAAACAGAGATTCATCATTTCGAAAACAAGGAATTATTCCTTTAATCCTTTTTAATGAATAAGTAATATAGTCAAATCCTTCAAATTCAATGGTTCTGGATAAGTCAGATTATTCTTATTAATCATCATGATGTTTAATTCGTCTTGTTTTGATATAATCTTCATTTCCGTTGTAATTTTATTTCATTGAAACAAGTTTAGAGACTTTGTTAACAATGATGTTATCATAATACTCATCCATGATATTAACATCATCGGTTTCAAATTTATCATCATACTTTTTTTGAATTACAAAACTTGTTTCATTGTTATATAATGAAAGTGCCTATCTTTCTTATGATTATTATTCTTTATAACATTCTGACTTATCTTATTTATCATCCTTAGAGGGTATGTACGATAAATACACTGATGATGATTCTGATAAAGACCCATAAGATTGATGTTTTTCCTTTATATATTCCACTACCTTATCATCCTCAAAGTTCTCATCATTTTAGTCTCTTCCACTTCTACTTCCTCTTCAATTAACTCGTCAATTTATTTTGTTATTTTTCTTCAAACTTTATTAATCCTTATTTACTATCAACCTATTCAACAACTATCATATTAATCTCCTCCTTGATATATCTAGAGGTTCTTAAAAATACTTTTATTTGTGATTCTATTTTGTATTTTTTTCATCAGTTGGTGGTACTGATTATTCTTCCACATCCTTTGTATTCCATTTATCATCATTACAAGGAATATCAATATGTACAATTGATGTTTCTTAAAATACTAGTCTTGGTAATAGTATTATATGATCTGTATATGAAGAAGGTATATCTATATTCCGAGAATCTCTCTCAACACCCTTCAAAAAATATTCACAAATTTGAGCATCTTACAACCTATTTTTTTCTTTCGTTCATTTTAATGTTTTTATAACATATTAGTAACATGTTTTCTCATATCCTTGACCTCAGTAAGGCCATGTATCATTTGAGGATCTCCTTGATTCTTTTCTTATTTATTTTTAATCCACTCATCATAAGATTCACCAGGAACATTCTTTTGTTCCTTTTGTTCATTTTTTGGGAGGTTTTAACCTTAATTTTTGTCTTCTTTCCTATTTTCATTGAATTATTTGATGGATCTTCCTCTGATGCAACTCCATCATCCTTCTCAACAAATTTCATTGTTTTTTTAAATATCTGTGATTTAATTCTTAATATCATCATTTATGAATGAAATATTTTCTCTCATTGGAACTAACATGTTTCCCTAATTGAAAACCATCATGCATTCAACTACTATCCCTAATAGGAAAGTATGAATAATAATGATCTTTGATTCTATTATACCGGTTTTGATATTATCAATGGTATAAAAAATAAACTTAACAAGTTAAATTTTCCATATGTTCAAGAAATATTCTAATATGAAAACATCTAAAATAGTCAAGGTGTCTTGATATTTTTTTCTCGGTATCAGGAAACCTAGAATCCAAAATGAAACAACAAGGTTTTTTTGTAAGATGTGAAACATTTCTAATATTATCATATTCAAAAATAATTGAATATTTAGTTTTAAAAAAATCCATAAAAATCCCTCTAGTATTCTTCCCCTGAAATCATTCCATTTAGAAAAATCCTCCTTGATCTCTATTGGATTAGGACTGGTTCTAGTGAAACATAAAAAAGGGAATTTGATCAGACAATGTAAATAGATGACAATAGCACCTCAAGAACGTGAAATGTAAAAAACTAATGTGGGAAGGGAGATTACAAAATTTATATAGGAGATTTAAATGATGGTTAAAATTCATGAAGTAAATCATTGGTTTTAATGTAATGTAGTATAATCTTTAATATATCATAAATATGAAGAATGATTTAAGAAATTTTTTAACACTTGTGGTTTAAAAAAAATATCAAATTTATAGCGAATCTAATTAAGAAAAAATTTACAAAATATTTTGAAACAAAATTTTTTTTTATAAAGAAATAAAAGTATAAATTAAAAATTAAAATAACTAATGTTATTAAATAGTGTTTAATGTAAAAAAATAGAGAAGTAGGTTTTGGAGTGAATAAATCTATCAGAATGAGAAATTTGTTCTTCATGGTTTTTGTATACTAATGTGATTACAATATTTGTTAATTAAGAACTATTTAATATTATAGTTTATAACATAAAAAGGAATAACGATAGTTTTTAAAGAAAACTATTTATGAAGATTTCTTTTAAGGAAACTAATTGTAATATTTTTATCAAAAAAACTTACTATGATATTTTTGAATAAGAAAACATAAAAAACTAGAAATTTTTTTTTATAAAAATGTCTAAATATTTATATCCTTTTAAGGATTTTCACTTTGAAAATTTTATAAATAAATTTTATTCTAGAAAAATAATTATGAATTAAATTATAAGAAAATGAAAATTAAAAAAAATAAATGTCTTAAAAAAATTTAATGTTTTGAAAAACATAATCTTATGGACTCCCTCTATGAAAAGAAGTATTTTAATGCAAGAGGATGGGTAAAAAATATGTATAAATGAATGATTTATTTACTATGATCATTCCTAACATCAATTTTATATATTAAAATCTATCATAAGAATGTGGTTCTGTAAAAACGTCATAAAGTTGATCTAATGAATTATAAAATTATATGTCCTTTTAGTGTGTTATCCTAAATGAAATAATTTCTTATAACTATGTTATTAGAACGTGAGTGATGTCAGGGTTTTTTTACTTAATGTAATATTACTTGTGTTATCACAAAGAATTGGACTTTTTTAAAAACGCACGCTATAGTTAATGAGTGTGTGTTGCATCAAGAACACTTGGGCACAATAACATCCATCTACAAAATATTCATCCTATGTTATGGAAAGTGTTGTGGTTTTTTTACATGACCAAGAATATAATTAATCTCCTTAGAAGTGAAAAGTTCTAGAATATATTTTTATATCCATACAATAACATCCAAATTTAGCAACTGAAAAAAATATAGTTCCAAAAATTTTATAGAAGAATAAAAATGTCCTAAATCAATAATTTTTATAAGATAATTACAATTTTTTTTACATATTTTAAATTATATTCCTTTATATTTACTTGATATATTTCATATAGACATATTTAATCATCAAATCTAAACAAATAGAGGTTATGTAAAGTAAAGTTCATATCAAACCTCAAAAAAATATTTTGATCAACTGGCTTCCCATCCTCCTCACAATCAAAGGTATTGGAAGTACCAATAAGAGTACTAATAATTTTAGTATTTTTTTATCCAAAATTATTAAGAATATAATTTTTATACTTATGTTGCGATATAAAAGTTCCTTCTCATTTTGTGGAATTCGAAAACCCAGAAAATATGTTAACATACCAATCATACTAATTTCAAACGCAGATTTCACAAGATCCACATATAAATCTGTTATATATTTATGAGTTAATAAAAATATAATGTCATCAAAATATATTTCTATAATCATAATTCTTTTATTAAATAATTTATAAAAAATTTTGGAACTGTATCTCCCTTAGAAAAATCGTTTTGTAACAAAAATATGGTCAACCTATCAAAAAAAGATATAGATTCTTATTTAAGTATATATAAATATTTGGAATGTTTAAAAATATATTAAATATGTATTTTGTTTTAAAAACTAGGAGTTTTTTCAACATTAACTTCTTCTTGAACATATTCAGTAAGAAAAACACACTTCACATCTATTTGAAAATGAAAGAAATTAATTAATACTACAATGGTGATATGTATATGAATAACTTCAAGTATATATATCAATTAATAGTTCTATTTATACTCTATACCTAATTTTTTTATAATCCTTAGCAAAATTTCTATCATTATTTCTATCAATTATTCAATTTTCATTACATATTTTTCTAAAAACCCATTTTAATTCAATTATAAAAGGTTCATTAGGTCATTCAACTAATGTATAAACTTTTTCCTCTAAAAAAATTTATTCTCATTATTAATTTCCATAATAAAATAATCACCACCTAAATCCTCATCAATATTTTTATAATCATATTTTGATAAGAGATATTTATTTTCAATTTAATTTATTAAGGAACTTCTAGTTACAACAAATATATTTAAATCACTAATGATATTCTCACTAGGATGATTCCTAAGAAAAAATTGACTAATTGGGTTTTGAAAATTATATTCTTAAAATATAAGAATAGAATATTCCTATGTAATAACATTAGAAACTATTTCCTATTTCATATCCTTATGAAAATAATTTTCCTACAAATGTTGAAAATCAGTTTTATAAATCTTATTAAAGGATGTAATTTATTTTTCATATTTCGGATTAATACATTGAAACAAAAAACCTTGATGTATGAAACATTTCATTATATTCTTATTAAAAACTCATATAAAGTGTTTTTTAAGAAAATATATAATAAACACGGAATTTATAGTATAACAGGCAGTACTAACCAATTCAGCACAAAAATGATTATCAATTGATTATTCACTCAAAATGGCTCTAGTTGTTTCATAAAAATTATATTCATTATTTCTATTAAACGATTTTTTGAGGAATTCTAGGTGCTAAAATGTTAGGTTCGATACCTTTTAAAAAGATTAAAAATCCAAATAAATAATTTATCCCCCATGATCACTATGAATTGTTATCATGTGAAGTTATTTTATAATTTTTAAATTTACCTAGAATAATTTTAAAATAATAAGAGGATTTAAATATCTTTGGGAGAAAATAAACACATGTATATTTAGTGTAATCATCAACTAAGAAATATAAATAATATTTTACACATATTGTCCTTATTTATATTAGTCCAAATAAGTCTATGTGCACTAACAATAATGTATCATAATGTCATACTTCACTTATAGATTTAGTCCTTGACTTATGATGCTTATCACATTGAAAAGGGTCATAGAGTTTTGAAGAATCAAAAATATGTTTTGGTATATCCATAAAAAATATTTTCATAATCACTTAGATAGGTTTCTATGTTTAGGTTTTCCTAAAAATCTATTCAATATCCAAGATTGATATTTCGTTTCACTATGGGAAGGTAATTTTTAGCTCTAAAGGTATTTTATGTTACGTAGTTAAACATCCCCATGACGTTTGGAAGAAAGAATAAATTCATCATTCGTACAACATAATAATAAAAAATTCATAAGGTATCATTGATCACATAATTGAAGTTTTGTTTTAATGTTCTTCCAAAGACATTTAACAACAAAATCATTTGAAATAAGATCTTTTCCAATAATAAAAATATTTTCTATACAGATAATCTCTCCTTTATCATTATCTCTAAAAGTGAATATTCCACTAGTAATCATTATTATGATCTAGAATAAATTTTTGTTACCATACATATTCTTAGAAGATACACCATCGATATAACATATATTCTTTTTGTTGGTAAGGTCATTGTTTTCAAAAAAAACCTTTGACTTTTGGCACCCAAACCTTCATGGGTCTGGTAATGTTAAAAAATAAAACATTAAAAATACACATTTATTTTTATAGATAGTCTTTGAAAGAACTAGATATTGTACTTTATTTAATGAAAAAGTATTTTTCCAATAACCACCAAATTAAAATTTAGTGCTAAATGGGGGATTTTTAGGAATAATGAAATTGTTAATTGAAACTGGTTTTTTATATGCATATCTCATTATAGAACCATTACCATTAGGATATATTTGTTTATAAATTTTATGAAAACATGCTTTACTATTATTAAAGTGTGATAAGTGATTTCATTTACTTGCGATTTGAAATTTTATTATTCAACCAAAAATTTATCCTCATTAGCATTTGTTTGAAATTATGTTTAGTTTCTAAATAAATTTTCATGGAAACTACAATTTCAAAATCATTAGAAATTATTTAATTTTCAAAATTAGTATTACTATGATCTTTATATGGATTTGATATCTCTATTTTCAGAATATCAATCCTCGAATCATCATTACAATATTTATCAATAGCATGATATATTTTTTTAAAATTTTCAACTTTTATTCTTAAGTAATTTAGAAAAATCTGAATTTTCATTATTAGAAATAAGAGAATTATCTTCTACCAAGGAAGATTCTTCATTAGAAAATATTCAATCCTTATAATCCTGATACTTATCACTTAATTACATATTGTCAAGGTTTTCTATTGTTTTTCCTTAGCCATGAAAAAATGATTATGCATAGCTACATTTTAAAATAACATATGTTTGTTTGACCTGAATTTTCATTGTCTATAGAACTCTAAGAAGAATAACCTCCAATGGAACTCCATGTGTCATTATCTTTCCCCACATCTATTTTTTTTAGATTTACAATACCTTTTGTAATTCCTTTTAGAGTTCATTTCCTTTTGATATTTCCTCTTTATCTTTGAACAACATGGTTTAATATGTCCAATATTCTTTCATTCATAAAAAATGACTTCATCCTTATTATAATTTATATCATAATGAAATTACATGTATCAATATTTGAAATATTTATTAATGAATATTTCATTCATTCACATGGCAATGTTTTCTAAATCATTCTCAGAATGTTCATAAACACTTGAATCGGACTAAACAACCTCTTTCTTCCTTCTTGAAGTCATAAAAAATTCTCTAGAGTATGAAAATTAAGAGGTAATATGTATGTTGAAGAAAAAGAAACACCACCATTTTTTTATTTTTCGCAAAATCTCTCTTTTGCCTACCCTCATACTGAATAAGGGTAAAATTAATACAATCTAAGGTATGCTTATTTATCTTTCATATTTTATCAATAATAGTTCTATTAGATTCCCACGCATTTGGCATGATATCGATTATCTTTTCAACAAGTATCTCATCATCAAGACCTTTCTTAACAATATATTATAATCTGTTTATATTTTTTAGGAATCTTTGATTCATCTTTAAAAATCGATCCACCCAATAAGAAGTCAAAGGATTGGTAATATGATTTTAGTATTGCTCTATGAGTCTCAATAAATTTATATATACAAAAATGTGTGGCCGAATTTTTTTTCTATATACTATAGGAATATTTATAAGAAGATATCTAACAATAAATTCTTCAAGTTATAGAACATATCAAATTATTCCTTACAAATTATTTTAACTAAAATTATATTTTTCTATTAACGAGTAAACGAATATACTTCCTTATCTAGATTCTTATACTCTCTAGTCAACATTAGAAATTTTCAACACTTGTGTTGATAAGAAAGATGTCATCCTATCCCGTGAGTACTCATAATTGGCACTATCAAAAATAGGAGGCTTGGTAGGATTTTGATTATCTAGGGATATAATATTAATTTCTTGCATCTATAATAAAATAAAAAATTTCTTCCAAAATATACACATTACTATATAAAGAATGTATAAACAAAATTTTTATATCAAAACTTCATCAACTTATAATAGTATAGAATGTAAAAAACTCAGTAAGTATATGAGTAGTATAACCCCACTCTGATATCACGTGCTAGATCAGTATATCTAAAATACTGATTAGGATCATAATAATATAGTCCAATTGATATAATTACAATAGGGGGTGAAATTTTGTTTAAAAAACACAGTTTTAAAGAATTAAACTAAAAAACCCTAAGCCTCTTCATGTAAGATTATCAGACTCAGCCCTCAGTCTGATTAATAATGTTACAAAATTGGAACCTAACAATGGTTGGATTAAATGAAGGTGTTAATCATAAAAAAATGGATCCAATTTATCAGAGTAGAATAATTATAATCATGATGGATAATATTATTTCCAAATTATAATTATAATAATAATAATGTTAATATAGATAAAACAATTAGAATAAAAACATGAGTATGATTATTTACATTCTATTAAATGTACAAGAGAATATAAAAACGTATATAAAACATGTAATACAATAACATTTAATAGAAATAATGACATTCAATATCTTAAAAATATATCTCTTTTTACAATAAGATAATGTTAGTTTATAAACCAAAATAAAGGTATACCCAGTTTTATACTTACACTAAAGTTTGTCTTCCCTTAAAAAGGAATCTCGTGATATGATGATTGGAATAGCTATGTATTATTATCATCATAAGCCCTTGATATGATGAACAGATTCTCTATCTAACTAGTCCATGTAGCCCTTGATCTGATGGATAAAATTCGCTATCATCATATCCCAGAAATCCCTCATTTGTTATGATGATTTAATGCAAGTAAAATTACATGAAATCGATAAGGAGACAACCAGACAAGGGTTATTTAGAACAAATCTCTCTAAAGAATTAAAAAATTCTAATAATGATATGTTCACATAAATTAACCATAAAAACCCATGATTTAATATAATAATCCATATCCAAACACATTAAATGAAATAGTATTTATTGTAATTATTCTAACGATCACATTGATCTGCTAGCTATCATATTTCTCTGAGTTTGTCACAATGACATATACACCTGTAACTTGAAAGCGCATAATGATCCAATATAAATAAATGTTTTATGTCATATTGGTTTACACCATTATTTTGTATAATATTTTACTTAAATTTGAAATATTTTTTCTGTATTCTGATAATAAACATAAGTCAGTAATTTGGGATTCCTTAAGTCTGTCAATATGATAATATTTATGAGTATCCATATGATGTTATCAGTACTTGTATCATTTTGGTTGTTAATACTTTTTCAATTATATATTCATGATATAAATTCTATCTTCAAGGAATAATAAAGGTGAGTCTGATTAATCGAACTGATACTCATTATGATAATCATAATGAAGAATATAAATTTCATACTAGTAATACATATGAACTATTTCTAGGTATGGTAAAATATATTGTTTTATATAAAAAATTCTAAAACCTATTCGAAAAATAAATTTAGAAATAAATGTTTTCAGAATGTATATGTGATTTATAAAATCAAAGCAATGTGAAATCTTGAAGTATAATTTCTGACTCAACAAATATAATCTAACATCCTTAACTCTTTTTTTCACCACCATTGAACCATATGTGATCATCCACACACCATAAAAAAATATTTTATAAAAACACCCCATCATTCGTTTATACTACCACGATTATGTTATTTTGTAACCTGGTAATTTTCTACACTTTTTTATACTCTATTAATAACCCCTTGGATGTTTGAATGTAAACAGAAAACATTCCCATAATCATTAATGATTTATCTTATTCAAGGTGAATCCTATTGAATCTTCTAGACACATAAATATCTATTTATCATCTCTATGATATTGATTAAACATAATTCCCATAATCTGTCATCCATTACACAAGAAGAGTAGTTATATATGACAATGAACCATGCTTATCTTTTGAAACATTAATTTTTTCTAAATTAAAATTAGCTTAATTTCTAGAATTTACCATTTAGACTTTTTAGTTCTTTTATACACGTTATTTCTTAATACAATTATAATGTTCAGATCTTGACCCATCCTAATCAACTAAAACATTTTCTCTATTTTATTATTATTATTATTATTATTTTCTTATCATGTATAGAATCATCTAATTTCAACAGTAAACAAAATTAAAGTAGTTCCATGGACCTACCACTATATAATATTTTCATTTATAATCATATTTTTGAAATCCTTATTCATCATATAATCCTAACCATAAGAATTTATTATTTTGGTTAATATCCCATCCAAAGAACATAATATTTATGATAGAGGTATAAACACCCATAATAACCCTAAAAATTGTATATTCATAATTTAAAACTATCTATAAATTATGTTGAGTTCATTTATATGATTAGTCACCATACATCATTCCAATATCTTCAGGATAAAAATTCAATGAATCAAAAGAATGTTTCTCACAATTTTTAGCTTCTAATATTTGTTATAAAGTGTATTCATTATTATATTTGTGATATTCACATCAGAGATATTAATGACTACACCAAAGGATAACATCATTTGAAAATTTCTCAATACCTTTAGATTTATATTTTGTAATTATTATTTTAATGTAAATTCTAGTTTAAATCACTTTAAGGGAAGCTTAAAATATCTATAGATTAGATAGTCCATTACTTATACCCTAAATAAATCCTTAATATGACCCATAAAAATTATATACACATACATCAACTTCTTTATATAACATGCTTCCAAATTATATCTCCACATTGGAAAATAGAAATGGTCATAAGAACATGTATTAAATAATTCCCAACATGGCCAGATATAGATAAAAAATTAAATCAATGATAATAACATATAAAATGTGCATGGACTTTTTAAATATATATATTAGATCTCTAATAATTGTTGTTGTGTATTTCCCATAATCTATATGTGAACCCTTGAAACTTCATGATAAGAAACAAGGTCAAAAACATATTAAACAAAGGTCACCAACGTCAACAATTGGATGACGGAACCATACTCTAGTGTTACCAAAATAAAAAACCACAAATTTTATAAAATATATTCTGATACTAAATAAAATAAATGATAACAACACAAAAAAATTTCAGAATTTTGGAATAACCTACTCCATGTGAGGAAACTACATCCTCTATAAATAGGAAAATAACTAATGGAATCCTAGATTTACAAGCCCCACATGTTCAGTATTGCTAATAAAAAAGAGAATACTGTTTCTTTAGAATAGTATCTCTGTAAAGATGACCCCAATAATCAAAATATAATATTTCCCCCAAAAAATAAAAATATTCTTTTGATTCCACCATTTTGGCCACATTGTAGAAGATTATTTCTTAATATGGGAAACCTCATGTCTCATACTAAATGCATCAAACCATTATGAAACTTTATGAAAATACAGATACATTCAAAAATCATTCAACATAAATTATAATTTTTCAAAATGATTATTTTTCTAATACTGCTTGATTATAACCTTTACGGTCCTATTTCTTCCATTCCCATCAAATTTCAAATCATGCGTTTAATAATCACACCTTTTAAAAAATAATTCCAATTAACTAGAATATAATTTCTTCTTATATAATCATAATAAAAGTTCAATGTTGGCCAATTACTACACCATTATATATAATTTTATTCCCTAATAGATGGACCTCATTAATCAGTAACTCATACATCATGAGATCAAAATAATATGGGTGATGTCAAAATAAGCTAATAAATAAATCCAAATACTTAGAATACATAACATATAATTTTGCACAATTAGGGTGGTATCAATGGTAACTACAAAATATGATCCACGGGTCACGTAATCATAGAAAATAAACTCATTAATAACAATAAAATTACTATAATTCTAATAACTCCCTCATGATTTCAGAAATATTCCCCTAAAATTTTAGTTCCACGAAAAATAATATGATTACATTTAATTCATTTATTGACCTTTAAGAAAACTATTGATTCATTGCATGGGTATCCAATCTTTTCCATAGACTCCTTGAGATACATCAGGATACATGAAAAATTATAAGAGATATCATCACAACCATTAAAAAAATTTTATGTAGGCAATCACTTCATAAAGAGAATGTATAGATCATTCCCTAGTAGAGTCCCACTCATCATTAAATGTTAACCTCAACTCATCCATCCTACTACATGTTTCTTTGAAAAAATCATGAACCATCATACCCACACTATGTTATGTGACATAGGGTCTCATATCTGTGTAATGTGACCCCATACAAACTCTCCCTACCTTTGTATAAATCTCACACATAAAAGAATTATGAGAAATTTTATTATTACAAATGTATGATCCACCAACCAATGAGGTCTTCCTTTGATCCCCAATGGGGTCCCTAAAACTCAAATAACAATAGATGAATGGAATGTATCACACCAAAATTTATTAGAATAAGATTTATTGTATATTTATTATATCATACCTCAAAATTTATCAGTTACCACTTTTTAGAGACATCCACCATAGAAGAGCTTCTGCAACCTACCTTTTTGTATGTCGTGTCTGATGTGGATTACATAAAGGTGGTGATAGAGATGATATAATGAATTTAACATCAATATCTACTCCTGTACAACTATATATCCTAACAGATCTATATCATTAATAGATATATATTCAATAATAGAAAATATTCTGATCTCAAAACTATCTCTAACATGGGAGTCCATTTAAAACACCATTACGACTAACTATAGAGAATTGTTGATTTATCTCAAGCTAAAGTGTAATTTTTATAGTATACCCACAACTTCCCAAATTCTCTCAAAGAATTTTTTTATTGGGGGGTATATAGAAAGGCACTAACCAAGCTTAAATCATACTCAATATATCCTACATGAATTTAAATATTAATGGGAATGCTGTCTAAATAGTGACTATGAAATACGTCATCAATAAACCATGATAATCATTATTTTCATAGTTATATTACCTTGCATATGGTTATATACTTCTAAATGAAACAATCCTTGACATTTATATATATGAAAATATACATAATTTTTTTCTCTATCCATGGTAGGTTAATTCCATTATAAATTAGGGTAAACATAAATCATTTTCTCATTACTTTATGAGGGGAGAATATAATGAATCTACCACATTTTAGCCGACTAGTGGTTGATGCTATAGGGAAAATGAGAATCCTATACTCCAACCAGTGCTTTATTACCAAATGATTAGGATCACCCGAAAATCTCATAAGTCATAAATTTTTGGTACATATATAGTGCATCTAGGCTATTGATATTCTTACCAAGGTCTGCGAGAATTACTAAAAAATCTATAAAAAAGTATGCACTATTATAAAATTACGTAAAATATAACCCTTACTCATGGGAAAAATATACATCACAATTATTTTTTCTAAATTATTTCCTTATCTCACAACTAATCATTGGAGATAGATGCTCAATAATTAAAATAATAACTTCATGAAACTATCAATGAATTTGAGAATAATTTCTATGGGTAACATCCTATATAATATGGGATGACTAAAATTACTAATGCATATTCAAAAAGTTTACATAGAATGGAAATGAAATACCAATACTGAACACTATACAATACATATAGAAACTTATTTAACCCTAAAACTATTCATTTGAATTATGTGTCAAATAATTGGTAACCATATTACTAGAGAAAGGAGACCTTATTCAACACACATTTCTATGTCTCCCTTATTTGAAAACGAAATTTTGACCCCATTTGAATAATGTCCCTAATTCCCAAAATAATATACAAGAAACTCTAAAAATCACCCATTAGAATCAATCAACCTGGATACAATATTTAAATGACCTAACCCAAAAATTCCCACCTAGATTAATATTAATATATTTGTGTTTTCCCAATATCAAATTGAATTGGTTAGGGTATAGTGATCAACACTAAAAGAAAACTACTCATGGAAGCCCTTAAACTCAATCAACACATAACAATAATTAATCTATAATAAACATTAAATTTTCCACAACATCAATACACATATATGAATATATATATATTTTTTTATTTAATAAATATATTTGTTCATGTATGAGAAAACAACTATCTATCAAAATCTATAATCTAAAAACTCAAAAGGTAAATATACAAAAGATAATATCACTATGCACAATTGTAAGGTGATTGGGGAACAGACCCTCATGTATCTTGAACTCATGTATCCCTTTAGTAATTCTTTTATTTTTAGGTGAATATTACTAGTGGTGGATCCACTGTCTTATATATTGTGAAAATTATAATATTATATAATATAAGTTTTATATTTTTTTCAAGTATTATTTCATATAATCTATGCTATATATAGATTCTAAACATGAGTTTTCACCCATTGGGAGGGGATATCTAGGGAAGGAGAGTAAAAATTATAGTTCATAAAACTTATCTATTAATCTTTGTATCTTATTCCCAATAAGAAGGTGAGGGAATACCATTTTGAGGTGGATTTGAATCTGAATATCTAGTTCCATGATATATATTTTATACAAACTTTATATATATGGGTTTCATTAGAGGCTGTGATTATTGAAAATAAATTTTCCAATGAATTTTAATCAAGAGATCTAAATCATAAATATTTATTAAGGATTGGATTTATAGAAGAGTTTTCAATTTCGATGGGTTTTGAGGTTTTTATCAGTAAAGAGTTAATCTTATTCCTCATTATCAGATTTCCATATAAAGAATAGTTATAATTCTTATACTATGAGATCTATAATGATATTTTATTTATTTGGGGTGTGTGTAATTTTTAAATATTAGTATCTAAAATTTCAATGATTTAAATATGAATCTAGTGGTTATATTAATATACATCCAAAAGAACAACAGCCTCCATGAACAGATCAACAATACTATGGTCATCTTGGTTTTGTAATATAGAGGGGTGATGGAGTTGATAAAGGGTAAAATTAGAATTTTCCCCTTCATTAAAGGATTGGGGATTAATACGGATGATGTTGTGTATATCAATAAGGATATAGAGACCAATATAGAGGTTGTGTCATGTTTTATATGATGTTTTTTATACTGATAAGAAGTCCTATGATTGTTTGAGGTATCATTTATCACTATTCTATAATATTTTATGCTTTTATAGATTCTATAGATTCATACTCCTCCATTTCATACATATTTGTCCATTTTTTGGTAATTAATGTATTGGTTTTATCTACACCATTAATAGTTAAATATAATTTGGAAAAAGTTTGTTGATGATTGGAGTTGATAATGGGTAACTATAACTCTATGTGAGAGAACTTGTTATAATACATACAACCATATAATGTCATACATGGTATGGATTTCCCATACAACGTGCATGTTTTTATCTATTATTATCGGATGAGAGTGGTTGTCTTTGATTTGGATGGAGAACATGAAATATTGGTTAGTAAGTATGATCATTAGATTTATTATATATCTATATATATATTGAGATGATTTCATCTCAAATGGGTTGTTAGTTGTACAATTATTTGAAGATTATATATAATGGTTACCGATAGTTTTTAGGATTTTTCAAAAGTTTTTTTAATTATATTATTGAACTAAACATTCTATATAATATAAATTTTTGCACATAATTTCATCCCAATGTCACTCCAATTTCATTATATCCATATATGATGAAAAATTCCGAGCTACATGAGTCAAAAAATTTGATTAAATAATTTCTTTGAAGGGTTTTGTCTATCGCATTTTATCTCCCATGGGATCTCTTATGTAGTTTTATAAAATAAAAAAAGGAAGTTTGTGTTTTTGTATTGATTATCCTTGTTTAAATAAGGTTACAATCAAGAAACATTATCCCATAAAAAGGGTTGATGGTTTTTTTGATGCATTATGGTGAGATCTATAGTTCATAAGGAATGATTTATGATTTGGATATAATTAGATTTGGGTGTTTGAGTAATATATTTCAAATACTAATTCAAGGGATCAATATAGAAAAATTGTATTTGAGGGGGTACCTTTAAGAGAAAAAAATTCTATATTTTCCTTCATGGAATAAATAAAATCACTATAAAATAATATTCTATATTAGTTTTCGGTGGTTTTCATCAAGGATATTCTATTGTATTTGAGGTTATTTGAAGATTATTCTGCGGAATAAAGGTATATATTGGAGGTCATGGAATGAAATTAATTATGTTTAAATATATCAATGATTCTGTGTTAGATATGTGACATGTAGTTACCCAGGCATGCCACATCTCATAAGGGTGTGACATATGATCCTTTGAAGATTTAGGAAACTGTTTTTGGGTGTCACCAAATGATATTGTATAGGGTCTAATTTTACTTGGCCATATATGTTATTATAGGAGGTTCATGTCTAATTTCTCAAAACCTATGGTACCAATAACAGATTATATTAGGAAGAAATAATATTAAATTTGTTATGGTTCTATTTTTGTATCTAAAATTGATTCTTATTAAAAAAAATTATTCACTATTTTCCCAACATGTTAGTTTTATTGGAGAAATTTGTAATACTTGTACTCATGGGTAAGGCATTGAATTTATTTAGGAGACCAAATCGATCAATTATGGATCTTCGAAGTTATTTCATCCTTATAAAAATTATGACACCAATGATGTCATCATATTAGTGGTTATGTTTTCAATAATATTTTGGTATTATTTTCTTATTAAAGAGTTATTTATAGTCTTCATTGAGCACTCTATCATACAGTATATCTTCTCTCAGTGAGATATAAATTTTTAGTTGTTATATTGTATGATTTCATGTAGTATTATGACTTTGTGATCTTATATACTATAGTCAAGGAAATATAATGGTAGATTCACTAAGATGTAAGTTACATGGTGATGTTACAAATGATGTGTATGATGAGTGCTGGATGATCGAAGATCATACAACATGTCATTTTTATATGGAGGTAGTTTGATGAAAAATAATAATTTAATACCTAAGTATTACATCATTTAATATTAAAATTGAATAATTTTTATATTGTATCACAATATATATGAATATATAAAAATTCAAAGACTGTGGCGAATTGTAATTTTAAAAACTTTCATATTCAATCTTATGGAAAACATTGTTTAACAAATTTAAACAAATTGTTTTTAATAAAACCTCTTATATAAGGTAAATTAAAATTACCTTGAGTCTGATAAAGATGATTTTTTGTAATGAAATAGATAAATGTTTTCTTGAACATGATTTTACCGTAATGTTTATAAAAGCTTAAATAAAATTTTAATCAATAGAGAATGTTTAATAAGTCACACTTTCCATTTATAAGAAATTGTTGCATAATTAATGAAACTAATAATATAATAAGTAGAAAAACTGAAATTAAGTCATTTAACCCAAAGAGAAGGGCATAAAATGACATTGGATTAAATTCACTTGATTTATACTTTCAAGAAAGGTTGTATTACCCACACCAAGTTAATCCCTTCTTCCACAAAAGATCTGATGCAGCTTTTGTCTTGCTATCCTTGGAATCTATCGATTAAGTAGGTAATCAGAAACCCTTTATTTCATCAACCAGAATCCATCAATTATAAAATTGGATGAATGGAAAAAATATAAAAGAGGCAACATGATATGGTTTCTTTAAGATTCAAACACTCTCATAATAATTAAAAAATTAGTTAAATTTAGTTCATAAGAGTGAAATTCAACAGCATATAGACACACACAGTTGTCGATCACTTTTTACAAATGATGAATTGGTCAGTTATTTATAATTGCAGAGTCTATTGGTTGACTTGGACTCCAAAGATCATATTTTTCCCTGAAATGTCAGAGGGACCAGTACAATTGGCACTCAAAATGGTCATAAAATAATAGATCAGGGGACATCATTATAGCATAAGAAAAAATATCATGAGAAACATTATTAATTAACTAGAATGAATATATGTTAGAATACAATTATATTTATATAAAAAATAAAGAAATATAATAACTAATTGTTTTTTGATAAAGTAAGAAAATTGGATTTGATAAAGTATAATCATCAGATTTGATAAAGAATGAGAATCATATTCGAAATCTTGAGAGAATCAAATTTGATATTATGAGAGAATCATATTTGATAAAGAGTGAGAAAAATATTTAATATTATACACAAATAAGAATTGAGAAACTGAGAGAACCATATTCAAAATTATTAGTTAATTGGAATTGAGAAACTGTGAGAATCAAATTTGAAGTTCTGAGAAAATCATAATTGAGAAACTATGATAATCAGATACGAAATTCTATAAAAATAAGAATTGAGAGACTATCATAATGCAATTAAAAGTATGGATCCAATTTTTTTTTATTGTAGTTTCTATTTGGTCTTTTGAACTAGTTTGATAGATGTAACTAGAAATTAGAATAGAAGAGATTAAAGAACATGATTTCGATTATAATTAGACGTACATTTGTTCAGAATAAAAATATTATATAAAGTAAAAAATAATATTAAAATAAACGGGTTTGTGATTCCAAAAAAATAATTGAATGATAAAATTCATAAAAAAACCGTTGAATCAACATTTTATAATAATATACACCCGATGTAAAACTCAAACATTAATTATAGCATGCCTTTCTTTTTATAGGAATAATAACCCAATGCACACTGATTTATTCATGAATATGATTAAAATATAAAATATAAATTATAATAAAAATAATATAATAAAATTTATTACATTTTTAAATTCATCATGTTAACATTTTATTGGATTAAATTGTTTATATTTTTCAGAAATAGTTAATCATTCAGTGAATAGTGAAAATTTTGCTTTTTCAAAAAAAAAAGTCTATTTGATGACATTATAATAATATAATACTAACATGATAAATCATAAAACCATTTTTATAGAACAAATATATATTAATGAATTTATATATCAAATATTAAAATATAATTTTTAGAATATAATTATATGTGTGACATTTTAGAAATTTAGGTAATATTTTCTCCTTATAAAAAGAGATTTATCATTATTTTCAATTAATAAAGTATTTACATTAATCATTTTGTTTTTTTTAAGGAACTAAATTTACTTTTTATTTAACATATCTTAATTAATTATTTTTCCATTGACATTATTCATTATTTTACATTAAAACCAATTTTTTATACTTCTTACATACAATTTTCTAAAAACTGTTTTTGTTGTGATTTTCACACATATATTAAAATAATTATCATCATATTATAAAAATAATTCATGATATATATTTTTCAAAATTTATATTATAATAATTTTTTTAATTAGCAACTTTATCTTAATTTTTTTTCATAATTAATTGTCACAAAATTAAAAATGTTTTACTATAGTCAGGGTTAAAACAAGTATACCAGGGGTAAATTGAGAGATAATAATATAAATTCCAAAAAAACATTTATAAACATCATTGGTTTTTTAGATTTATAATTTAACCGTATCATATTGAAATATTTTACAAATTCTAGTGATATTCCCATAAAAAATAATTTATATTATTAAAAAATTTTAAGTAATTCATTTTGTGTAAGTTCCCTCGATTATAAAAGAGAACCACTTATGCTATGATATTAACACATATAAAGACACTTATCACTACCAATACCTACCCATATACATTCCAAACCATCATCCCAAGGAGCCATAAGATTGGGTATCATCAAAGAACCGTCCTAAAAGGATTAATGTGTAAGCCAAATGTGATTTTATTAAGTACAAAATTAATTTTAACAGTGTATTTACATTTTATATCCTCATCACCCTAATTAAAATATTTTATATCCATGAAAATATTATAATATAAATATAAAACATATATTTAATTTTTATTATTCTGGTTGAAAAACCAATATTCATTTCATTTCCATCCTGTAGAAAATTAAAACATCAATCTTGCATACATTAGACATAGGATCTCAACATAGTTGTGTATTTTTATCATAAAAAATATATTAAGATTTTTATAATGATATAATTATTGATTATTATTTATATTTTTGAATTAATTTTTATTTTTAAAATATAAATCATCATTCATATAATTACCCTTCAGCACATTAAAAATTATAATATCACTCGTGCCTATGTGTCGACTAATGAATCCACAAAATGATGTGATTCATTTATCATGTATACCTTTCAAGGATAATTAAAAATATTAATATAATAAATAGTTATTTTATTCATATACAGATTAAATTTTTTTGAGAGGACAGAACTATAAGAAATATACAAGGACTCAAACTAACAAACAGAAGTAATATGAAAAATAGACATTAAACACTCAAAAATTAATAAAATACTAAAGAATTATTAATAAATCGGTGTTTAAAAGTTTTATGTGAATCATATATGATATTATAATTTTTTATTTTGTTATGGAATAGAATTTTAATTAATATATATTTATTTTAAAATATTCTAAATTAATATTCAATGATTTTTAGACTAGATTTAAGAGTTTATTTTCAAATCCCATCCTTTTCCGGAATATTTATGTTTAATGTTACAATGGGGGAATTTTATAATATTTCAATATTAAAGCCCATAAATTTTATTCACCTACGTTTATTTTAGGAACCATGAAATTTTCTTCTTATTTTATTCTTTCTATGTACATAAAATTATATATTATTTATTTTATGGAAAATACATTTTTTTATTTGGTTGAGAATATTTTCATAAAAATCTATATTTTCATTAAAATGTTTTCAATAATGTTTATTTATTATAAAAGGATTAATTAAAATCATTTTTCTGATGTTTGAATTTCTATAAAATAGTTTGAAAGGATTCCTCTTGTTGTTTTCTAAACAATTCACTTTTTATATAAGGTGTAAACAAAATATATGTTTTAACATACACCACATGAACATATTTTCCCATCATATGAATTTTATTTATATTTATTAATTAATTATAATTAACTATATATCTTTTCTAAGAAAATGATATTCCAAATATTCGGGAATTATTTGGATTTTAATATATGTGATTTCAAAATGGAAATGGTATTTTACTCAATAAATATTCGACTGATATTTTTAAAAGAATCTTAATCAATGTTAACATAATTTGAGGAATATTGTACTTTACTAAGAATATAATATAATGATACCAACCACCATATTTTTCTTTATGGATTATGATCATTTTCATTAGGGAAGGTATTTATGTCCAATTTTCACTTTCTTCAAAATAAAAATAGTTATTTATTATTAATAAATTTTGATTATTTTTTATTATTTATTTATATGGTGAATTAATTGTACATAATAATTGAAGGGTTGGTCCCAAATTTGAATATCCCCTCGATGCATTTGCATGACTAATGAGACAAAACATACTGAATTTTTTAAATATTTCTAACAATTTATATAACATGCATATACATTAGGCCTCGACAGTAAGTTTATGATGATTGATATTTTAAATCCATTCAATATGAAATCATTTTTTAATTTCCATGTACTTTTTTGAAATTACATTTCATCCATGGATATGTTTTAAACTCATATGGTTTTTTATAATTCATTATTTTATAATCCTTTATTTCGGCCATATTATTCATGACGTATTTATTCAATGATAGATTCCACTATATACATTCCATTAATGATTATATAATACTAGAACATTATTTTGAAATATATTTTCAGGATTCTATGAATAATACAATTATTTATATTCAACGAATCCCAAAGAAAGAAAATAATGTTCTCAAATAATATATTGTTTTTTAGGATTCAAATATATTGTAAAACTCATGCATGTATCTATTTTAATAAGACTAATAATCTATTAGATACCTTAGAATGTGATTGCATTAATATAGTGAAAATATAATAAATTAAAAAAGGGTTGTGAGATACTAAGACTGTGGTATTTATTTTTGGTTTTAGGGAAAGTTTAGTAGGGCCCTTGGGAGAAATATTTGGGAAATAATAAATTATAGAACCTTAAATTAAGAAATATTTTAGGGATAATTGTAAATAAAGGGTAATATAATACGGATTTGTTAATGATTAGATTTAGTAGTTTTCCTAGAAAATGCATCCCTATTATATATTGGTTAGTGGATCTGGCTATGGATTAAATGCACATAAGTGTAATAATTTCTAAAGGGGTGGAATGGGAATTTACTTAATAGTGTCTAATGAATGATGAGTGGGATTAAGACTGAACAACTTACTAGATACTCTAATGTGATATTAATTTTCTTATTCACATAATCCTAACATAAAGTTATGAAATATTCTAATTTTTTTATCATTTTATATATATTCCCAATGATATTAATATTATGATTTAGTGGTTAGTTATGTATAAATTTTCAATTTACGATAACCATTTCCCACATTTTTGAATTGTACATTATGATTCCTAATGCCATAATCTAATCTACTTTTTCAATTTTTTTAATTATATCCTAGAAGAATGATTGGAAACTCTATCAATGCATGTATACTATTTGGGGACCTCCCTCCTAGGAAATGCAATGAAGCTGAATATTCATGTGGAGATAGAGTTGAAAAATTATCACTATATTAGTGCAGCTAACTCAAATTATTACCAATAAACATTCCCACAAACACCAATTTTTGTTCATTAATTTTATGTAATAATGTTAGACTATTTTTTATGAAAACTGTCTTTAAAAATAAATGAAATAAAGATCTATATCAGATGAGATATGTATAATTTCCCTAGAGATTTTATCTATTACCAAAGTATGTAATTAAAAAGAGAAGTTTTTACTTTCAGTTTATCCTGTTTGGGAGGACTCATATAAATGGTTTTAATTCATTCATTACATTAAGGATTTGGAGGAAATAACGATCATGGAGTGGTATGATTTTTAGGTAATATTCTTTGAGAAATATTTTCCTCACAAATATTGAGTGGTTAGTGAGATACAATTTTTGATTCCATGTGTAATGGAAGAGGAAAATTTTTCTAAGTATATACCAAAATTTATGAAGATAAAAATGCATATTACCCACTACATAAACATTTCAATGAGTAATATTGACTGATTATTTAATTAGATAAAGGAAATCCTTTCAAGGAAAATATTTTCCAATACATTCTCAACATATAGGAATTAAATATCATTTTATGTGAAGACAATGAATTAATTATAAAATCCATATCAATTTAAAGGAAATAAAGAGAATAAGAGGATTAAATGGAACCTAATAAATAAAAAACTGATATGAGGAAAATAGTGGATGAATTTACAATATGTGACACATGTAGAAGGATACACCCTTGTAAATGTTGGAAGCGAACATGGGTATTATTCAAGTGTGTAAAGAAAGGCCATCATGCTCATGAATTCAAGGTTAATTTAGAACACAAAAAAGTACATCTCTCTAACTTGTATAAGATAGGGAATTATTGCAACCAATTCACCATGTGTCAAGGGATCATACCCAAAATGATACCAAGGGGAGAATGCCAACATTATATAATTACTATAGCCAAATTTGATGTTTCTAGAGATGTAGTGGAAGGTAAATTGTGCATAAATTCATTATTTTCTAATTATTTATTTGATTATGGATACACACACTATTTTATATCTTTCATGTTTAAAAATAAAATTAATAATTTTTCCTTTAAACTATGAAGAATCTTATCAAGGAAGCTATCTATAAGAAATATTATTGGAAAAAATATGTTAGTAAATCCACATTATGATGCATTAACATGCCCTAACCTCATGTTTTATGTAATTACACAAACCCAGAAGCCCAAAGTAAGTACATTATTTTAATACATTGGCATGATTACAAGGAATCAGGTCCCAAATGACCGACCAGTTTAACAGTCTTTGAAAATAGATTACATACATGAATGTTACATTAAACCTTAGAAAATAAAATGGAACACAAATGATCCTTTGACATTGTCATTAATCCCCAAGCTTAACCCTTCTTATCTATCATAATAAACCTCTTGGAATCCTGAGAAAATAAAACATAAGAAGGGGTTGATCTCAAATTCTCACTAAGGGTAAGCAATACAACAAAAGATAACATAAACATTAGGCATGGTGAATAATTTAAAATACATTCTTTTAAAAATAATAAACATCAACACTTTATGTAAGGAATATGAAATGTGTAAATAATGCCATAATAAAACATAGTTAAGGGTATTCTACTAGTCCAATAACCACATTAACCGTCAATAATATTTTCATAATGAGGGAACGTAGAATGCCTAACATTCTCATCATTTATTCAAGGCCTCATCCATGATTTATAAAAATGATTAACGCCTCTGACAAAACCATATATAAAATTGTGAAAGGCCTAGGCCAATTCCATGTTTAATTGTCACATGAGACCTACCAACACACCGAGGAGCTATAACGGGCTCCAACCGTCACATACTAAGTCCAATACAATCCATATATGAAATGATTCAAACATAACATAAATGTTCGTATTAAAACTAGAATACAAAATATCAATACATTAACCCTAAACCACAAATGGTATAAAAATAACCTATATATAGTCAAATATATCACAAAAAATTCAATAGAATATGGAATATTTGTATTATAAAAAATCCATGTCGATCAAGAATAATATCTCGTAATGGATGTTTACATAGTTGAAAATGGTCAGTAATAATCTTTGAGAGAAATATCTTTTCTTTAAATCATTTAAATGGAACATAATTTATAAAAAATATTATTTAAAAATATATTTATTAATATATGTTTCTCATACCACTTTGAGAATTTTGAAAGGACTTAACATTTTAAAACATTCATGTCTATATAAATAAATCCTTAAATTAATTTTGAAAACATGGAAATTAATTTGAAAGGTTTAGTAGAATAATATTTTAATGATTTGATATTTTGTTTTTGAAAAAAGTCCCTTAAAAATTATCCCTTTGAAAAATCGATTTTGAAACATTTAAATGGATAATAAAAATGTCACAATATATACTTACGTAAAAACAACATTGGATAATAAAGATATTGTGTAATTAACCCTTACCTTGAACATTCCTTTGGTCGAGGGTACATTTATCCTCCTGTATAATGACCATAGTATGTTATTAAATTATTCCAGAACCATATTCATATTTATTATAACATACATGATTCATTTATGACTTTATACTACCCATTTAATAATTATTTCCATGTTAAATTTACATTTTGGGTAACATTCTCTTTCTTTATCGTACATGTTCTAACTTGTTATTCTAGATCGTATCATTCAGATCATGATTTAAATACTTCAAGAATATAATACTAGATTTATATATCATATATATTTAGAATATAAATATTTATAATAGATAGATAAATGAAATGGAAGGCACCATTTATGGAGACGATTGGTCGTACGTACATATAAACGCGATT
The DNA here is from genome assembly GCA_963277665.1 of Viscum album. Taxonomy (NCBI): domain Eukaryota; kingdom Viridiplantae; phylum Streptophyta; class Magnoliopsida; order Santalales; family Viscaceae; genus Viscum; species Viscum album. The sequence continues at coordinate 1,872,883,685 of OY728131.1, forward strand.
TCCGTTTTCATATCATATAGAAAGAAAGTAAGTGAATAAGATATATGTATGTACATAAATATATACATATATATATTTATCCAGTAGAGTTATTATATAATATATTACATACTTATTAATAATATATATTTTATAATTAACATTGAATGGTAAATGTGGGAATGAATCTCATCACATTGTGGAGACGGTAATCCATACGTACACACGAGCGACAATATCATTATATTGATGGTGAAATTGTATGTAATTGGATATTATATCATATATATAGAATAATTAACATGTTATATTTATTATTTACATCAGTTAGACTCATTATTATACCCATCCAAAAAATGATGTTTTTGAATAACAAACTACATCACGTCGTGGAGACGGTAAGCAGTACGTTCACATGTACGGTGACTTTGTCATTTAGAGGATGAATAGAATAATGAATATTTTTGCACCATATTTATAATAAAATCACAATATTCGGAGGTAATGTAGTTATTATTTTGATAAGGAAATAACAAAGAAAGTAGAAGTGGAAGATGAAAAGAACTAGAAAGTGGGTGGTAAAATTATTACCACTTTTTCGGGTGTTTCCTTTAAGTTGACCAAAAGGGATGCTTTGTGTGGATTTATGATCAAATTAATGGCTCCATATTTATGTGATGTATGTTTGGAGGATATTTTTGCATGGGTTTGGCAGATACAAATTTTTTTAGAGGTTTTATTTTGAGAGAAGGCAAAGTTCCCTTTTATAATAGAGTTGAGGGTCACTTTAGGAAATGGTTGAAATATTATTTTATACGAAAATAATTTTCGCTTTATAATGGCTCCAAAATGATTTAATTCATGGATATGGTGGATATAGGTCTGAATACTCTCATCCAATAGGTTTTATAAAAGTTTAGGTAAAAAATTTCACCATATCATTTAGATTTAACTCTTACCATTTATTCTTGTATTCTTACACTTTATGGTAAATAAACTTACTCTAAACATCCAAGAGGACCTCAATGGTTCATTAATGTAATATATAATAATATTTAAGCCCATTGTGATATCCTTAGATTTTTAAGAATATTATATAAACCAATAATATAGTATTTGTTTTGAAAATTAATTTATGTCTATTTTGACACTATTTGGTATTTTGTTTTTGTAACAATAATTACACCTTTATTACTTCAAAAAAGATACATTGAATCAACCCTAACATGTTATATTTACCTATAAAATTCTTTTATGTCATTGAAACTTTGAAATTATATTTATTTTAATATTTACAATGAAATTTATTTGAATCTTACATTAATAAGGTATTTACTACATTATCATTATGTCATAAATACATTTAATTATTTAATTTATAAAATTTATAAATAAAATACCATGACATATAAAATATTTTTATCTTTATATTAAATAATTATACTCAAATTTATCTTGTGTATAACCAAATATTAAAAATGGATTAGTTATTAAACTTTGAATTTTACACTTTGAACTCTTCTTTAAATAATATAATAATTAATGTTCTAATCTAATCTAAGTGGACCTAAAGGGACATATTTTATTCAAATGGTTATTTTTGGTCGAATCACATACATCCAATAGAATTAGTACATGCGTTAGGATAATTATAATATCATTTTTACCTTTAATTAAACTATTTACTTTTCACTGTAGTAAATAAAAGTCAAAAGTTACTATTCATCAAAAACTATTTTCATCTTATTGAACCAAATATTTCCTACTGATATTAATTATGCCTCTTGGATTTATGAAATTCAACTCACAAAAGCGGTAAGATTATGTTTTAAACAAATTTTTAAATACTCCTAGAAGGTGGGTAAAAAAGGTTAAAACGTTCAACAAAATTTTATACATCTAATTTTATTATAAAATTACTCTAATGAATTACATTGAACTTATATAGGTATTATATATAAATTTTTACATTAAATTAATTTAAATAAAATAGAATTAATTAAAGAAAAAGTCGGGTTTAAATAATAACTTAAGTGATTTTCATTATTCGTCCAAAATTGAATATTTTCAGAAAAATACAAAAAAATCACCCTAATATAATTTGGATATTCTGAATTCAAAAAATAAAGCATATTTTAACAAATTCAAAAAATATAAGTTGTATTTATTAATTTAAAATTATTTCATTTTGTCAAAACCAGAAACGGTTTTTTAAAAAGTAAAAACTATCAAAAGATTGACATGTGTTTATATCAAATTTAAATGTGAAATTACTTATAATGACATAAATTGTATTAAAAGATAAAAATATTATCTAATTATACATCCAAGAAATTCTAATGTATAATTTAACTCCATAAATTATTTTGATAAAAAAAAATTCAATTAAAAGTTAGTATTTTTCATTATTCATCAAAATATGAATGTTTTCATAAGAGTACCAAAACTTTATCCAAAATAAATCTTTATGTCCTGATTCTAAAGTATAATTTAATTACGTTAAATAGAAAATATAAAAGTGTCAAATATTAGTTTTAAAAAATAATCTCTATTAAATAGGTGGTAAAATTGCATTTTTTGAAAAATACTTCTTTTTTCTGAAAAATTGAATTTGTCATTATATCATGTCTAAAAAACACAAAATATGAATGTTAAAACATTATAGGATATATATAAAATTCAAAATGTAGTTAATAATATTCATAACTGCTTTTGAATGGCTAGTTCGCTAAGTCGTGGTGCGCTCGAACTTGATGTTGCATGTAGTGCAAGCTATTGAATTACTTTAAAAAGATAACATAATATGAAATCATGGGGTCTTACATTCTCCTCTCCTTCAATAAATTTAATCCTTGAAATTTGAATTTTTTCTTCTAAAATAAAAGGTTAAAATTAGAAAAATACCTTTGTGAAAAACCCACATAAGAAATTGGGTAAATAAAACATAATCTTAATAAGAGGGAAATGAAATGAAAATGTTACCACCAAATTATGATCTCAATTAAGATAACAATAGTGGAAATTAGAGAAAAATAATTGGATGAAAAATTTAAATATTTATAGGAGTGATTGAGGTCATCAATCACAAACAAGTGTGAAAATTTAGGGCCTCAAATCCATCAATATATGATGAATTAAAATATAATTAGTTCAAAAAAGCATCAGATATTAGGAAAACACATTTTTGTTTTTTAGATGAGTTATATAATGTTTAAGAATTTATTTATTTATATATGAAGACAAAAAAAATATACTTGAAAAGTAGATTTTTATCCTTCAACTAATTCCTACCACAAACTCATCTTTACTTCAAAAGATAATAGAATTCAAAAATATTCTATTTATCCTAATTGTATAGGGTTCAAAAAATAATGAATATATAATTTATTTTACAGAATATTAAAAAAAACTACATTATAAAAACTCGGACATCATGTATTATAGTGGTAGGTGATCCACCCATGTCACCCATCAGTTGTGGGTTCAAGTCTCGCGGCCTTGCCGAATGTAACGGGTTGTCGCCCGACCTCCGGATTGTCTTTTTTATGACAATCCAAAAATAATCTCAAGAAATAAATTAACATTAAAAATAATTTCCAATGTAAAACTCAATCAATTCTAATCTTTAGACTTATCCAATATACTTCTATGCAAACTCACAGTGAAAAATTTATAAGGAAGTTAAACACAATGAAGATCCATGTTTCCCTATAATAACATGTGAATACCTTCATCGTGTATTCATTTAAAACACTATAACAACCTAAATTATGATAAAACCTTATGGATTACATTCATTCTCCCTTATTCCTTACAGAATACAGGATATACTCTTTCTATCCAAAAAATTATGTAAAATCCAACAATGATGGAATATAAAAATCATTAATAAGTATCAAGGTAGTCAAGAATATCCAATACAATTTCTCCAAATCAATCATATCGTCTTCCAAAATCACTACCTCAGTATCAGAATCATATTAAGGTTTATCTTTCTCTCAACCATATATTTTCCCAAAACATTTAACCTAATATTGATTCACTTTTCATGGTTCTACACAATCACAATTCATTAATAAAATATTACTATAGTACAATCCTCATATAATCCATAATTATTAGAACTAGTACATCTTTGACATAATAATCAAATGACATAATTCTTTAATATCAACATAAGAACTCTAATCATTACTACATCTGTGGTAATATCATAACATGATTATTATCCAACAACATCATTTGTGGTATACTGTGATGATTTGGAAGTTGATTCGAGTAGTGTCCCAACTCCTTGTAGATGAAGCATTCTACATTTGAAACCTTTTTCTTACCCTTACAATCACGTACTCGGTGTCCTTTTTCTCTACACTTATAACAATATCCCAATCCCTTCAAGCATTTACCAAGGTGATTATTTTCACAATTATCACATCTGGGAAACTCCTTCTTTCCCTTTTTCCTTTTACCCATCTTTCTCTCTACCATCCTTTTTCTTTTCTAGCTTCCTTCAAAGCCATAGGAATAGGTTAATTTGTTACTTATCTTATTAAAACATGATATTATTTATTCATATTTTGATTATACATGGGAGAATATTTCTTTTCTATATGTTGTCTTAATACCATGAAACATATGATTATTCTTACTCTTTTGATCATGTGTATTTCAGGATTTTTCATTCCTTATACTAAGTGCACTTTCTAAACAATGGCATACACTATGTTAGTTTAAAAATCACAATTCATAATTACAAACTTGTAAAATTATTAACATAAAATGAAAATATTATGCATATAATATATAATCAAAAACTGTTTTCTTTGAGAAAGTATTTACTCATTTATCCTTCATAATGAATTGTAATGAAAATATTAATTATCCTAAGAAAATCTCTCGGGAATGTCATAACCAAGAGTGCAGTAAAGCCCACTGTTGTTTACCAACATACCTCAGGTCAAGCCCAAAACACATTGTCAGAGTTTTCATTCCTAGGTACAGTTGTGCTAGAGACTCCTCTACCTACTCATATCCAGATAGGGATGTATTGCATGGAAAATACATAAAATCTATTCATTACCAAAATTCTACTATGTTCTTCTATACTAATATTCAAATTCTATCTTATGATAATGTTCTCTAATTGGAGTTTATCAAAATATATTTCCATGGTTGTTGCTAAACGTCCTCTGATACCAATTTTAATTCCCCGAACCCAGAATCCTAGAGTGGGTAAAATATTTTAATACATTGGCTTGATTACAAGGAATCATGTCTTGAAAGACCGATCTGTTTAGCAGTCTTGAAAATAGATTATATACATGATCGTTACATTACACCTTACAAAATAAAACACAACATAAATGATCTTTTTATAATTACATTAATCTCCAATATTAAATTTTTTTATCAATCATAAAACACTTATTGGAATCTTGAGAAAATGAAACATAAAAAAGAGGTGAGATAAAATGCTCAGTAAAGGTAAGAAATACAATGGAAGATAACTTAAACATTAGGCATTATGAATAATTTAAAACACATACCATTAAGAATAATAAACATGAACACTTTATGGAAGGAATATGAGATGAGTAAATAATTCCATAATAAAACATAGTTATGGGTATTCTACTAGTCTAATAAACACATGAACCATAAAAAATATTTTCATATTGAGGGAATGTATAATGCCGCCCATTCTAAACATTTTTCAAGGCCTCAGCCAGGAGTTATAAAAATGATTAAGGCCTCGGCAAATACCATATATAAATTTGGGAAAGGCCTTGGCCAATTTCAGGTCTAATAGTCTCAGGAGACCTTTCATTGCACCTAGGAGCTATAGCGAGCTCCACCTGTCACCTACTAAGTCCAATACATTCCACATATGAAAAGGATTAAACACTACATAAACATTCATATTAAAACTAGCATATGAAAGGTCAATACATTAACCCTAAACCATGATTGGTATAAAAATAACATAGCCACAATCAAATATATCACAAAAAATTCAATACAATATAGAAGATTTGTATCATAATAAATCAACCTCAATCAATAATAATATCCCGTAAAGGATGTGGGCATTGCTGAAAATGATCAGTAAAAATATTTGAGAGAAATATCCCTTTTTCATGAAAATCATTTAATAGTAAAATAAATTATAAAGGAATTCAAATAAAAGAGAGTTTTGAATAAAAGTGTCCCATACCACATTTAATCTTTTGAATGGAATTAACATTTTAAAACATTCGTCTCCATATAAATAAATCCTTAATACCATTTTGAAAACATGGACATGAATGATAATGGTTTTGAAGAATAAATATTTAAAACATTTAAAATGTTGTTTTAGTATAGTGTACAATAAAAATAATCCCTTTGAAGAATCTTTTATGAAACATGGACATGGATAATAAATAATTCCTAGTATATAATTACATAAAAACAACCTCATATAAAAAAATGGTTGTGAAATTAACCCTTACCTTGCACTTTCATTTATTTGAGGGTATGTTTAACCTCTTGTATAATGACCATAGTATGTTATTCAATTACAATAATACCATATTAAGATTTCTTATATCATACATGATTCATTTATCACTTTATACTACCCATGTAATAATGATATCTATGTTAAATTAACATTTTGGGTAATATTCGCTTTCTTTGTCATACGTGTTTTAACTTGTTATTCCTGATCATATCATTTAAATCATGATTTACATAATTCTTGAATATAAACCTTGATTTATATTTCATATATATTTTGAATATAAATATTTATAATATATATATATATATATGATATTGAAGGCCCTGTTTATGGTGACGGTAGGCCGTACATATGCATAAACGTTGTTTTTGTTTTCATATCGTATTGAACGTAAGTAAGTGAATAAGATATATGTATGTATATTAACACATACATATGTATATATATCCAATAACATTATTATTTAATATATTACATACATATTATTAATATATATATTTATAATCATTGTTTAATGGTGATCATGGGAATGAATCACATCGCGTCGTGGGGAGGATAATTCGTACGTACACAAGAGCGACAATATCAATATATTGATGGTGAAATCATATATAATTTGATGTAAAATCATATATAATGAATAATTAACATGTTATATTTATTATTTACATCAGTTCTACCCATTATTATACCCATCCAAATAATGAAGTGTTTGAATAAAAAACTACACCACAACATGGAGATAGTAAGCCGTACATACGCACATATGGTGACATTGTCATTTAGAAGATGGATAGAATAACAAATATTGTTGTACCATATTTATAATAAAATAAAATTATGTATAAGGTACTGGAGTTATTATTTAGGTATGGAAACAACTATGAAAGAGGATGTGGATGATGAAATGAACTTGAATGAGGGGAGTAAAATAATTTTCCCTTCTTCAGGTGTTTCCTTTTGAGTTGATCCAAATGGATCCATAGGTTGTCTTTATGATCAAAATAAAAACTCTAGGTTGATTTGAGGGATTTTGGGAGGATATTTTCTAATGGTTTGTCCGATCCAAATGACTTTGGAGGTGTGATTTTGAGAGAAGGGAAGTTCCCTTTTATAAGATAGGTGAGGGTCACTATGAAAAGCTTGAAATATTGTTTTATAATAAAATCATATTCAGCTTATAAAGGATCCAAAATACATCTGTTTTTGTATAAGGTTGTTATAGGTCAATATACCCTCAACCAATAGGTTTCAGACATGTTTTTTTACCATTTTATCCTTACCATTTAGATTAAACTCTTAGTTAAATAGTTTAACTTTTACTGTGCCTTCTTGTATTCTTACAATATATGGTTAATAAAATTACCCTAAACTTCTTAGAGAAGCTAAATTGGTTCATTAATGATATATATAATATTATTTAATAACTTTTGATAAACCTTAGATTTTTAGTAATACTATAACAACCAATAATATAGTATTTGTTTTAAAACTTAATTTATGTCAATTCTGACACTATTCGGTATTTGGTTTTTGTGAAAGTCGTCACAACCTGATTATTTCAAAAACAATACATTGAATCAACCCAAACATTTAATAATCACATATAAAATTCTTGGAAGTCATAAAATATTTGAAATTATTTTTATTTTAATATTAATAATACCATTTATTTGATTCATTCATTAATAATGTAATTACTGCATCATTATTGTGTCATAAGTAAATTCAGTTATTTAATGTTGAAAAATTGTAAAAAAATACCATGATGTAGGAAATATTTTTAGAATTCTAATGAATATTTATAGTCTAATTTATCATATGTATAACACTACATAATACATGTTTTAGTTATTAATTGTTGAATTTAACACTTTTAACTCTTCATTAAATAAAATAATAATAAATGTCATAATCTAATACAAGTGGAACTAATGGATCATATATTATTCCTATGGTTTTTTCTGCTCGAGTAACACATATAAAATAGAATTAGGACATGTATTAGGGTATTTATAACATCATTTTACCTTTAATTACCCTATTTACTTTAAACCATTGTAAATAAAAGTCAAAAGTTACGATTCACGAAAAATTAGTTTCATCTTATTGAATAAAATTTTACTTTTTGATATTAAACATGTTTCTCAGATTTTTTAAATTCAACTCTGAGAAGTGGTAAAATTATGTTTTATTCAAATTTGCAAATGCTCCTAGAAGGTAGGTAAAAACGTTAAAAAATTCAACAAAATTGTATACTTCTAATTTTATTATAAAATTATTCCAATGAATTAATTTGAAATTATATAGGCATTATATATCTATTTTTAATTAAAATAAATTTAAATAATATAAAAAATTATTTAAATAAAAAGTTGGTTTTAAATAATAACACAGTGTGTTTCACTATTCATCAAAAATTTAATGTTTTCAGAAAAATAACAAATATTCACCCTATGATTATTTTGATTTTTTGAATTTAAAAATGAGAGCTATTTTATCAAATTCAAAACATAGATGTTGAATTTATAAATTTAAAATTAATTCATGTTGTCAAACCCAAAAAGTGTGTTTTTTCAAAAGTGAAAACTATCAAATGATTAAAATGTGTTTATGTCGAATTTAAATGGGAAATTAATTATAATTACATTCATTGTAATAAATTACAAAAATATAATTTTAAATTTAAATCCAAAACATTATAATGTTAAATTTCACACTATAAATTATTTATTTTAAAAATGTTTTTTTCAATTAAAATTAATTATTTTTCATTATTAATCAAAATATAAATGTTATTAGAAATGTACCCAAAGTTTATTCTAACTACATTTTTATGTCCTAATTCTAAATAACAATTTAATTTCATTAAATTGAATATAAAAGATTCAAATATTTGTTTTAAAAAGGATTATCCATTAAATAGGCGGTAAAATCGCATTATTTAAAAATAACATCTTCTATCTGAAAAATTGAATTTCTCCTTATATTTTGTCTAAGAAACACAAAATATGAATTTTAAAAGTATATATGATATATATAAAATTAAAAATTCAGTTTTCAGAACGTATTTTTGAATGGCTAGTCAGGTAAGTCATGGCGCTCTCAAACTCATTGTTGCGTGTAGCGCAAGTTATTGAATTACATTGAATAGTTAACATACTATGAAATCTTGGGGTGTTAAATTTTATTATTATTACACTATTAGAATTTATTATAATACTTATCATTTATTTGAATTTAAAATATAATGATATTTTTACCAATAGATGGATGTCATAATTTTTTATAGAGATGTAGAATTTTATGTCTATAGAATAGTGACTTCTTCATTTGGATCTTACGTGGATCCATCCCCTTCTATCTCTCTTTAATGGAATTTGGGTGTTGAAGTTAAAATAAAACCTATTGATGAGAAATTTAACCCTTGTATATAAGATGTTATTATTGTGAATGAATACAGTAATTATTGTCATGAATAACTACACAGACACCCACAAAAGATTAGTGTTATATTTTATATTAAAATCATCAAATAAATGAAAACTATATTTATGTTTCCCTCCATAATGACTATATTAGAGATACTATTCTTATATAAATATCTATAGAAGTTTTTTTATTAGGGATTAATATCTAGAACTTTTTTTCCATGGGGTCTTCCAATTTTTTAGTGAACAATAATGATGTGGATATGAAGTTTTATGCCAATTAGAGGTAAATGGATTCTATTATCATAAAGGAAAAGTATCATCTTCCTCATAATGATGAATTTTATGATTAAACTCATAGTGATAATTATTTTTCAATGATTTATCTTATTCCATGAATCATAAATTGTGAGTTTGGAGGAACGATATTCTGAAGATATCATTTCATATGATTTATGAACATTATGATTTGAGAGTAATATGCATTGGATTGACTAATACATAATATTTATTATGGATCTGATTAATGGAGTGTTTAAGGAATATCATTATAATTTTGGTTTGGTATTTATTGAGAATATATTTTTAAATTATAAAATTTATGAAGAATATAATAATAATTTAAGAATAAATATTTTAACCCTTAGATAAATGGAGTAATATTTGGAATTTAGAAAGTGTTAATTTTAGATTTAGGATTTTATTTTTCATAAATATTTAATCTCAAAGAATGTAATATCAGTAAATCAATCATTGATGATGGTTTTCATTGATTGTATTTTCTGAAAAAACATAAAAATAATTATGAAGTTTCCATGTATTAGCTTGACACGATCTGTAATTTCTTCTAAAATTTCTTATTTTGAACACAAGTTAACCAATTCGACATGTAATGGGGATAATATTTATAGACAAATAAATTTAAATAATGTTTTGAATAATTAAATAGATGGTTCATCAATGATAATAAGGTGTAATTACCATTATAAGGGTTTGGATTTTTGATATATAGTGATGCGTCAATGAAATGACGTGCACGCATTATTATGAAAAATGATAATGTTATAGCCTATGAATAAATGTAGTTAAATATAAATGGATAGAACTATCCAAAACATGATATTGAGTTGGATGATTTTATTTTTTTCCTTTATATGGATACATTAACTCAATGCTGATTATTATGAGTTATATAAGAACCACAAGTGTTTGAAATGCATCTTTTAATAGAAATATATCAACATCAGGCAAATGAGATAGCTATAACAACTCAAGATTAATGAATTCATTATAAAATACTACCATATTAAGGCTAATAATGTATGTAATGTTTTTAAGTGTTAATACCCTGGATTTTTGACTTAAATGAGCATCTATGGGGATTAATTATTCATGGAACTAGTAAATTTGGATACGAGAAATATTAAGGAATGGGAAACATCATGCCTTTTTCCAAATTATTCCCAAACCTCCATAATAAAAAAGTTATAATATTATTTGATCTATGTTATGAGTTTATAAATGAGTATTAAATATTTTAATGATTAGAATATGTTGGATTTTGTTTATGAATATAGTGTTTTGAAAATTCAAAGATGATATGTGTTCCATACATATAATAGATGAACAGATAATTTTTAAATGAAGATCATAGATCAAATTTATATATACACCCTTGAATCACCAAACTATTTTGGGATTTAGAGGAAAATATTTTGTGGGATAATCTTAAATTATAAAATAAAGATAATGTATTAATATTCTTAGTTTTTAAATAGGTAAAAATTGAAAGACAATATCATAAATTATTCTTGAATGGATCAATATAAATGATATTTTATGACACTTTGGTATACCTATTTTAGTTATATCCGACCCTTATCCATGGTTTACATAAAAATTCTGAAAGATTCTTCCTAAGTCTCTTGATATTCAGTTACATTTGAGAACCACTAAATAATATCAAAAGATTGGGTATCCTTTAAGGAAAATAATGACAATATTTGATTTTTTTGGTCATTCATGATTGAATTTCAAGGTATTTTAGAACATTATTTATCTTTTAAAAAATTTTCATAAAAAAATATCTTCCATTTAAGCATTAAAATGGAATCTTATAATGAATTTTATATTAATTAGGGTTTTACCCAAACTTGTTGGTATGAAGTTGGTGAAATGATTCTTGTAATCTAATATCTTGTTTAGGGTTCAATAGTGACAATGAAAACTATTTGGTAACATATTTTAACATCTTAAAGTAGGAAAAAGGATATGAGATTAATAAAAGGAAGGATGTGTAATTTCATTTATGGGATCATGGTTTCTGTAAATTTCCTCAATGTAATGGTGTTATAATGTTTTGAAATAATGTGAATATATGTCCTTCGTAAATTAGGCCATTGAATTTTTTTGAATGAATTAGATTTATAACTTATAATATGAAAATAGCAACCTGCCTCTATAAATTATTTCAGGATGTGTTAAATATATATTTATTAACAATATACATGTTAGTCCCAATTCATGAACTCCTCTATGGTGAAATGAAATTTGAACATGATTTTTCGTTATGTGAATATATGATATAGACTCTTGGCACTACATAATAAGTTTTGGGGAATCAGATGACCGAGCTGATAAAGATACTAGGAATAATGGGAAATTGAATAAGTTATAATGATTAAATACCTATATATTATAATGATTTGTAATTATATAATTTCTTAGGATGAAATATTTCAATATGTTAAGAATGTAATTCCGAAGTTTCAATTTTAGAATGTTTTTTCTTTCTAACGAAAATATAGCACAAATAAATATCTTTATTCAATAAAATTAATAAAAAATACATTATTAAATTTTATAATTTTGATTATATAATATTAATTTAAATTTTTAATTCATCACTTAGTAATTATCGTGGAGTTATTTTTCTTAGATTTTTAAGAAAAATTCTATTTTTGGTTGATTAGTTTAAAATAGATATTTCACAAAAAAATAATTTTTGACATTATAATGATATTATAATAATAGTTATGATTATGAAACATTTTTTTATAGAATAATTAAATATTTAAGAGGTAATATAATTCATAAAAATATATAATCTCGAACATATAAATATATGTTTAACATTTAAAAAATATAGGTTATGTTTTTGTCCAAATAAAAAGTTATTTTTATTATTTTCTCTTAATGAAGTATTTTTATGGTTCCTTTACGTTTTTGTTTGGTTTAAAATTAAATTAAGTTTCATTTTACTTAACATAATATAATTAATTCATTTTTGATAAAAATATTTCTTTATTTTTCTTTAATTTCATTTTTAATGATCAAAACTAACATTTTTCTAAAAATGGTTTTTATTGCGTTTTACGAAATAATACTAAAATAAATTTCTTCCATAATAATGTAAATATTGGTAAATTTATTCTAGTGTAATAAAAAAATTAATATTATTCAATAATTTTGACTTAATCTGTGGTAAAAATGAATAGTGAAAATACTAAATTTTACCACGATTAGGGTTCAAAATGGTTTACTGGGGGTTAAACTAACATATAATGGTAGAAATTACACTACAACATGTATAAAACTAATTATGTGGTTATATTTTGACCTTTAACTTATAATATTATAACATTTTATCATACTAAGACCATGTTAAAGGGATAAATCTTTATATTATTAAAACAAGTAATGTAATTACGTGGGTGTCCTTTTCCAAACTTATAAAAGGGACCCACATCTCCACTACCCTTCACACCTATTGAGATAAACATGAAAACAATATCTACCCAAATCACATCACGACACACATTACCGTTACCTATATACACTTTTGTGATCGATGGACAAGAATAGAAGGCTTAAGTTTTAAGAAAAATGTGATTTTAGGAAGAGGAGGTATAACTATTCACATAGTCTTTTCATTTTATTTCCTCCTAAACCTCTATAATATAAAATATAATCATGATCGGAAAATAACATTACTATCTTATTTGTATTTTAATTTTATTATTATGGTGGAACAACTGATATTCATATTATTTACATCCTATGTAAAATGAAAACATCACTCATTCATAGGTCTGGCTTACCATCTCCATATACCGGTGTAATTCATTTTAATAACCACATTAAATAAATAGTAATCAATATGTAAATATTGAATATATGTGATATTTATGAAATAATTGTTATTTTTTAAATATAATATATCATGGAACTTCTAAGCTTCAAATCATTAAAAAATTTCACATCGCTCATGCCTTTGTATGGACACTAACCTCCATGAAGCGATGTCATTTATTTTTTATGTCTACTATTAAAGGATAACTATAAATAAATTAATAAAAAATATATATGATATTTATCTAATTATTACCATTTTTAAGATAATGTATATATGAGAAAGATTCAATGATAGAATCTATTTAACCAAATATTATATGAATGCTAAAATATTAAATACTCAGAAATGAAAATATTAATATATAAATATGGATAAATATTTATTAAAATGTTATATGTGTATCATAAATTATATTATAATTATTTTTATATTACTTTAAAAGTAATATTAAGTAATTTAATTTATTATATAGGAGACTAAAAACATATACAACAAAATTTGAGCATATGATAAATGTTTATTTCACAAACCTATCCTTATTTATGATTGTTTTAGTTTTTGTTTATGTTCGTATAATTTTATGAAACTTCATTATTAAAACCGTAAATTTCAATCTCTTATGGTTATATATAGAAATTATAAGTTTTCATTCCATTTTATTCTATCCGAGTACTCAATAGTCCAAAATAATGTTTTTAAGAAAAATCAACATTGTTTTTCTATTCGCTCGAAAATATTTTTTCCCATAACCCTATTTTATTGAAAATGTATTGAAAATGTATTTAATATTATCTAATTATTTAATAAAATCATTTTAATCTCCATAAAATAGATTAAAATGAGTATTTTTTTCTTTTTCCAAACCTAGATCTTCATACTAATGGTGTGAACAAAATCATTATTTTAATACACACCGTATGAAACAAATTTTACACTATAATGGATTATCCATACATTGAAAATTATTTTAATAAAAAATATGTTTATTTGCATAGAAATTTATTTTATTAATATTTGAGAAGTTTTTTTAATATAATTTATTTAAAAATGAAATGGGTATTTTCTTCTATAAATCCTATAGTTATGTATTTAAATTATTTTCATCTATTTCAACATAATTTAATTATTATTAAGATTTAATGATGATATGATATTTTTTTACAATTCATCTTGTTTTAATAGATGGATTAGGATCATTTTGATAAGGTAATGTATATAGTGTTTCCAATATAGATAGTTATTAGATATTATTCCTTATAAATTAAGTTGAATTATTAATTAATACGATGAATGCATTAGACATACTACATGACGGGTGTGGCCCAAATTTATATAACCTCTAACATCATTTGTTGGTATCTTGGGACAAAAATGTTTGGGAATAAAGAACATGACTTAAAAAATTATGTAATATGGCATGGAACAAGGCATCAACTATGGACTTAAGATACCAAAAAATCATTTTTTACATAATTATGAAATTATTTACTGATGTCTAGGTGATTATTTGAAAAGTTATTCCATCTGTGGATAATATTTAGTCTCATTTTCTTAGGAATATGAAGAAATTTTATCATTATGTATTCCTTCAAAAAATTTCATTCCTTGTTTACTCTATGATATCTTTAGTTATGTTCATTCCCTTACCTAATATCTCAAATAACCATTTTATTTATTTATTTACTTGGATTCCATGAAGTGTGATATTATAGATATGAAAGGATATTCTATAGGTAACAGTGATGTTCACAAAAAATATATTATATTTTAATTTAAATTTTCAAATGGAATAAAATATTCCAGAATGTATCTATTTTTTCAAAACTAATGAACTATTAAATACCTTAGAAAAAAATCACTTGTATCTAGTACCAATGTAATAATGTACCCACCATCATTGGGCCACTAGGGTCGAGGTTGTTACACCTTAGGATTATAAAAGATTAGTTCAATTAGAGGTTAGATAAATAATTAACATATTTCATAAAATATATTCAACATAGTCTAAAATGTACATCTCACATAGTACAATTCATTTTCATACTCAATATAAAACCATTACTCATAACCCATGGAAATTAAAACTAATAATTATTTATCTCAAATGACCAGTAAGGGTAAAAATATGATAAATCAATCAAAGTTATTAAGTGAGAATAAGGTTATGAAAAAATGATCCTAACATAATAAATTCATACCCAACCAATTTACAAATCATTAATAAGTATTCATAACAAAAATATATGTCATAACAAAAGATAAAATACAAAAGAAAAAATGAAAAATTCATATGAGTGTGGAATCATCAATAATCAATCATGATCTATGAAATCATATAAAAAACATAGGAATATAAAAAAAACATAGAAAATAATATTTTAAAATGTATAAATAGTAGTATTTTTTATCCATTATGTTAAGGAACTGATATAGTATGCTTGCAAAAAATTTTGTATATATAACTAGGTGTACACATAAACTTATGAACCTAAATCCAGGTCCTCAAATAATATTTGGCACATGATATCAGGTTCACACATAACATTGTTACCTCATTATTTATTTAACTAATCGATTAGAAGGATATAATTAACCCACACATCCTATAACATTAAACCATAAATGTTATACAATATCAAAAAAATCAATCATCTTTTCTGTATTGTATAACCAAAATAAAAGAATTGGGTTCTATAAATATTTCATCTTATCATAGTTATCCAATATAAAAGTATTGAGTTCCATAAACTCATACATGAAAATCGTCATCATAAATCATCTATATAAAATAAGTTTATGGTATCATTTGATCATACCCATAGTGAATCTTAAGTAACATCATGTGATGTTATCAAAGATGAAATCCACCTTTAGAAGATCAATGGAATATTCCATGATGAAAACACAAATTTCTAATATAAATTAATTAAACTAAAAAATTACCAAACATAATTTAAATTATTTTATTTTAGAATAAATTGATTTTATTAAAGTAATATTAAAGTCATAGAGTATTAATTATGGATGTATAATCTATTAATATGGTATATTTAAAAATAAATATTCTTTTCACACCATTGTAAAAATTTATCTTGATTATAAAATGAAAAATGATTCTATTAGGATATTTATATATAATGAAAAATATGTATAAAAATTAATTTAATAACTAATTATGGAATAGAAGAGAAAATTGAATTCTTTTATAGAAAATTGTTACATAGAAGAGAAATATTTCTGAAAAAAGTGAATATAATGTTGGTTTTTCATAAAAACATTTTATTGATCATTTTAAGAACCAAAGAAATAAATATGGTAATATTAATTGAAAATTGAATGAATAACCAGACTAAAATAAAATATATTTTTGTTCAAAGGAAAATATTCATATTATAACCCTCAATAAAAATTTAGTGTTCCCATTACCGAAAATAAATGAAATTAAAACATAAATCCATTACCTAAATTCATATTCAAAATTGTACAAATTCAATGCAAATGTATAATAAACATATTTATGTTATAAATATAATAAAAAACAATTTTCATAAATATAATACCATATTTTATTTATTTGTAACATCTTACCAACTATTTATTAACAATTAAATACTAAAATATTGATTCCAAGTGATAATTGTTTTGTTTTTTAGGAGTGATTTAATTCAACAGTTCTAGTCTTTGTATATTGATTACTATTCCACTAACATTATAATTTAAATCATATAAAAAGTATCACATGTAAAAATTATATAAAATTTTAACTATTTATATAATGTGGTGATGAAAAATGAGTGACATAACTTAATGGGTATGGTAATGAGTAAGTACACCCAAGGGATGTTTCCAAATTCTGGTGGATGGAATGGATATAAAATTTAATAATAGTTAAAAATTATAGAATCATTATTAAACCAAAAAATAATATATAATCATTAAATATATTCTCATTACACATAAAATAATAGAATAAATTTAAAAACAATCGTATCACTTCATGAAGGTGGTAGTTCACAAGTATACATGAGTGATGTTATTGTTTAACAATTGATCAGATGATAAGACGTTAGAAAATATCATATTATTACAGAAGAAAAATTATTTCAAAAATATATTATAAAAACATTATATTCATCATAATAATTTTCTATGATATATTTTCAAAAAAAATTAATCATATCGCTATGTGGAGGTAGTAGTCCACATGTAAGCATGCGTGATACATTCATTTTCAATTTGATACGAAGGTGGTGGATAATATTTTTTCCAAAATAATAATTGATATTTATTTTAATTCAGATACAAATTTTATTACTTTAGAATGTATTCAATATATTTTTATGAGGTATATGAATAATGAAAATTTAATGTACTTGGTTAGAGTTATACATCTTCATTGGGAAACCACCTTTTACATACATTTTAAGAATTGAATGGAAGGTATTGCAAAAAAAAATTCATATAGGATGTGTTCATAGATTTTAAGAAAGTATTTTGGAAAGTATTGGATGATATAAGTGAATATTTATTATTTTATAAGATATAATAAGTGGTATGCATTTATAATGGAGGGAGATGAAACATGTGAAAAATTTTCAAACATTAAAATTTATTAATGTCTTACTCAAGATAAATGGATCCAAAATTACTTATATATGAATATAAAATTATACTGGGTTGAAAAAGACCATATAAGGTTATTGAGAAAACAATTTATTATCATTTAACCCTTATCTATTTATATTAACCCATAAGTAACCCTTTTTAACTTTTATCGTAGTCAATAATTTTTAACTCAGTTATTATTCCTAGTGACAAAATATCATTTAATAGTTTTAAATATATAATATTTTTTTTAAATTATATCCTTATAATGGATATATATTTGTTTTAAAATAAACCTATAAAATGAAACAATAAATGGTTTCCCAGAAAAAAAATTTATGTATAATATTTTATAAAAAAATTAATCATGATGTAGATTCCAATAAAATTAATTTGAATATTTTTTTTAAAAATTAATTTCATAAATTCTAAAATAAATACAAAACAATGTTAATTTCAAAAAAAAGAAATATAATGACAATTTTAATAATAAATTGTTATTTTATAATATTCACTACAAATAATCTTATTCAATAAAAATCCAAAAATTCACCCAATGATAATATTGATATGATGATGTGAAAAATAAGAAAAATTTAGTCAAATTAAATCTATAATATTGTGTAATTTAATAATAATTTCTTTATATAAAATTCAATGAAAACCATTTTTGGTGAAATTATATTTTTGAATCATAAAACGAATTTACCGAAAAGTATGTACTTATGGAATAAGAAATTTGAAAGTCATTTTAATCAAATAAAACCTTAATACATGATTTTTATTTATAATTTTATTATATATATTCATACTATAAGGTAAATGTATAATTATAATGACCACTTTTAAAAAAAATAAATCAATACTATATATAAGATCGTTTAAACTCGCTGTTGTGAGAAAAGAAAAGCAATCAATGAAATTAAATTTTTTAAAGAGAAATATATCATAAAAAATCTATGGGTCACATTATACACCCATATTATAATTTCACCCTATATATTCAATCACTATAACATGAAAAAACTTAGGATACTTTTTCCTCATCACATCTTCACATTCCCATGCGGCTTCATTAAATTAATGGGTTCACCACCAAACATTGACTAGGTCAGTGGTATTGTTTTCATTTAAATTTATATATTAGATCAAGAATATATAATAGTTATTCCATATAAGATAGATAATTCTCCAATGGACTGACCTTAGTGTTCAGTACGAGTAAAGTGTCTGGTATGCTCTTTCCCAAGAGAAATACATTTAACACCTCACAAACATGAGCGAGATTCAGTGGAAAAACCAAGTGATATGAAAATATCATGATATAATCAATAATATAAATGGGTATAATATATATTGGGATCTTATTTCCCTTCATCCCAAATATCATAACCTTAATCCACAGAAAAATTTTCATGAATACTCACTCACGAATATCATATTCAAAATTTCCCCAAAAAATGGATAGTATAAATATTTATTAACTATGAGCTGCCTTGATGTGCTTCTGAATGGATATAAACTTCTTATGCACTTCATCTTCTATATTAGGCCTCAATATATTTTTTATATAAATTTATCCATTCAAATCAGTGTCTACACATCCTACCATAGAGGGATTCTTAATGAGTCATATTAATGCGCGAGTGAAAGCTATTATTATAAGAAAATTACACCAAAGGATGATATTGACCACAACCAACATTTAAACAAGTATAACATGATATAAAAATATCAGTTAGGGTCAGAATATTCATCTAAAAAATACCATCTATCTATAGATGACATACATTAGAATAATTCAGCTCTATATTCAATGACAAATGAAGACTTCTCCAGAACCATGATATAAAAACATATCCAAACTAGATACAAAAGAATATTTTAATCTCATAAATATTTCAACTTCTAATGTATATATCATTGAATGACGAGAAAGGGAGAAATATTCTCCCATTATAAGGAAATTTTCTAACTTTTTTAGTCGGTCAACTATTCCCCAAACAACATTGTTCTCTTATGATGTTTTTGGGAGACATATGATGAAATCCATTATAATATTTTCCCTTTTTCATTCTTGTATTGGTATTGTTATAACATACCCTTTGAATTTTATCTCATATATTTAACTTATTTGCATACTTGGTATCAAGATACATAATCTTGAAAATAACTTTTCATGTTATCCAAAAAAAATACTCTTTCATATCCTTATAATGATTATTACTTCCAGGATAAATTGTGTAAGATAAACTATGAGATTCATCCAAAAACATAGTCTTCATTTATGATATTGATGGGACACATGCCAGTGTCTAAAAATTATAATCCCCTCATAATTTTTTTTAATCTCAAGAACATTTTTCAGTTTCTTCATCAATTTCATGTCTACCTCTCCCCCCTTTAATCATCATATAGATACTTGGATAGGAATTAATCTATGAAAGATACAGTATGAATTTTTCCTCCTGATTTCAATATCTATATTCATAAATTATAAATATATTGGATATGTTTCATTACACATTATGGTCATACTTACACAGTCATTTAGACTAAAAGCATTTGGCACATTGTTCAGCTTCCCAGAGTGGTAGTGTATTGAGCCGTAATAATATTTAATGAATTCCAATTATCTCCTTTATCACATATTCAACACATTATATGTGAATATAAACTTAATTACTTGATTATCAGTATATATATCACATATTTCACTATAAATATAATTCCATTGTGTTTTTAATAAAAAAACTCTACTTCCAACTCAAAATCATGAGTTGGCTAATTTTTCTAATAATTTTTCATTTGGTAAAAGGCATAATGTACCACCAAATATTTGTTTATAAGGAAGCATACAAAACTCTTATAAGATACATCAAAATAGATAAAAAACATTATCTACTATGAGGTACTATAACCATGGGTGCACTGACCAACCATTCCTTCTGTTCCTTAAAATTATCCTCACATTCATATACGCACATGAACTTGTATCCCTTCAATGTAAAATGGGTTAATCGATTTCATGGTAGTGAAAGTTTCTCAGAAATCATATGTGGTGTCTTTAAAACCCAAGTAAACTATATATTTTAGTCACTATGGGTATTCACGTCCAGTTTTCAATATCTTTCATCTTTTAAGATTATATTAATTTACCATCACATGAAATTATATGACCCAAAAAATGGGAATTTATGAAGCCAAAATTCAAAAAATTTAAGTTTTTCCTACAGTAACATAATTATTAGGGTGATCAATATAATCTTTAAAAATACTTCATACACATACTTTATCTTAAAATATATAATAATATCTTGAATAAAGAACACCAAAAACTAATCAAGGTAGTCTATAAAGATTCTATTAATTAAATCCATGAAGATGGCCAGAGCGTTGGTATGTCCAAAATGGCATTATTATAATTTCATAATAACCATATCTCATATGAATGTATATCTGTGGTATATCTTCATTGACCCTTAGCTTATGATATCCATGTCAATGATCAATATTTTAAAAACATTATGATCCTCATAATTGATTAGTAATTTTATTGATATGTAGTAGCATACTTGTTCATAATTGTGATATTTTTATATTCCAAATAATAAATAAATATATTAATTCACCCATATTTAATCTTAATAAAATGAATAGGTGCTCCCCATTTTGATGAACTATGATAAATGGATCCCAAATCAAAATTCCCATAACTTTTATTTCCAATTTAAATAACATAATTAAGGACATAATTTTTGGATTTTTAGAAATTGGTGTATCATCATGTATGAGTTATATTGAAAAAATAAAAAACAAAATTCATAGGAAAACATGGAATGTCCTTCGGTAATGCATTAGAATGACCTGAAACAACAGGAATATCATCTATTTCAAGTTTCTTCCTAACCAATAATTATAAATACCACTTTTTAATAGTAATCAATAAACATGTAATGGGTGTAATTTCCATTATATGTTTATATTTATCCAATCACATATAGAAAATCAAATGTTAGTACAGAATATCAATCACGACATTCCTTCCTTATAAATCAATATTATATCAATATAGAGTGATCCAATCTACTAAAAAATTAACATCAAATTCAAAATGGATAAGAATAATAATATTTTATGGAAACACATTCCTAAATAATTCTATTTAAGAAGAGATATATAATATTGATGTGATCATCATACCAATATGAGTTTTCACTACTAACTCAACATATAATCATCTTAGTGGTGATGTGATACCCATAAAAAAATTCAGATATAAACATGTGGGTAGAACCTGAATTTTAAAAATCATATGAAATTATATAGTGGAGTTTATGTATAAATTTCACTACATAATACTCTGGACCCACTTTAATAGTTAATTTTTTATAATAATTCCATTTTGTCCTTTAAATCTATAGGATGCTGTGGATTATTATCAACATAATCTATTGGAAAATTGATTTGATTTTCATAATGCCTAAAATTTATTTTTCAATCTCACAAATGTGTGGGTGGGATATTTGATTGATCTTTATCACTATTAATTTTAATGAATAAACTCATCAAATCACTTAAATATATATTGGATTGATGGACAGTATTCCCACACTTTAATCATATATTATTATTCTATTCAATAAATTACACAAGTTCTCATTCACATATTTTTTGGAATTGATGAGGTTGGAAAATATTCTTCCCTCCATGTGATATACCATTTAAGCTCTAATGAAACTCACACATCCTTAATTTCTAACTAGGACCATTAAAATGAGGGGCTATAACAT
The DNA here is from genome assembly GCA_963277665.1 of Viscum album. Lineage (NCBI taxonomy): Eukaryota > Viridiplantae > Streptophyta > Magnoliopsida > Santalales > Viscaceae > Viscum > Viscum album. The sequence goes on from OY728131.1 coordinate 1,872,907,130, forward strand.
CAATTTAAACATTAAGGGTATACCCAACAATCTCTTCGTAGAATCCATGTACATTATGGATTATTTCATTCAAATACTTTTTTTAATACCTCAAATAAATCTATCAACATTTTTTGGTGGCTTATTATAAAATAAGTAACGTAACTCACATGTCTTGTAATGTGTGATTAATAGATACTGATGGATTCATCATACATATTTTTAAACACTATGAAGTCCCTACATATTTTTGTGTAAAAAGTTTTAGGAAAGTAAATATTTAGAAATACCCTCTTAAACTTTTCCAATTACATGGGGTTGATATCATTTTCATTCCAAGTATTCTTGTAATGAGTCTTCCATTGATCTGCATAACCATCTAAGCGATAAATTTCTATGAATACTTTCTCATGTTCTAAGCATTGTAGAATAAAAAATATATTTTCTATCACATTTATCCATTTTTTATCATTTATTGGATCATTATACCCATATAAATTGGATATAAATTGTCATATATAGGATTAATTTTCATATTATTTCCTCCATTAAGAACATAGGAGCTTAATAATTTCCTCTTTACTGCACATAACTTGAGAAAGTTGAGGGATCATATTTAAATGATATTTCATCCTAAATCCCATAACATTTGGTTTCTCAAGACTATGGTTATTTAATTGTATATAAAATTCATTATTCCTTTGATTATTTCTAGTTACATCCATTTAATATTACAAAAAACATATGGAAAACCTAATGATATAATAATATGATTTAAAATTCATATATTTATGGGAATTGTTCTTGAAATTTCTTAAATTAAGGAATCTTATAATAAACCATGAACACATTATGTTTAAACCGGTAATACATAATAATAATATATTCAAATAATTCATAATTGTTCATAAAGGGAATGGTGAATTAGCCAAATCATATCCCATGATACTGTATAGCTATGTGTCTTAGGCCCAGTCACCATGCACTAGTGATGATCGAGTTAATATTTAATCTTACTCATTCAGATTTGTTACCCCTTATAGAATATGTTTCACAAACACATCCACTTCATTGTATCTAGACAGGGAGGTATTTTATATAAAAAATGACACTTCTATCATCACCATATCAAATAATGTTCTATTATACATATCCTTATCCTATTGGTTCTTACCAATGGTTTTTTTTATAATCACTAAAAATAACAACACCCTTCCCTAATAAAAACTGAGGAAACCCATTCATTTCATACACAAATATCTCATCATTTAATATGAACAGTCAATACATTATACAATAATACATGAAGAAAACCATAAATATTTAGTGTCTTTTTAGAATAGATATAAAGTAATCTTATTTCATGAAATATCTTCTACATCTTCCATTTAGATCCTCCCACATAGTATACTTTATAAAAATAACCCACCAAAACCCTTCATAATTTCTTAGTGAAATGAAAAATAACAAAGGGTTATATCCAGAACTTAGTAAGATTAAAAAATGAGGTAACAATATATAATTATAAGGAATAAAAAAATTATATGATAGAATGATAATAATATAATAAAATAATAAAAAATCAATTCAATGATCATTAATCACGGCCCTTAATATATGGATTTTTCATAATAAATTAAAAAATTAATAAGTGGATAGATTCATCAACAATTAGTCATAATCCAAGAGAGCATACCATAAACATTGGACTGTGAAAAAACATTAGATTAAAAAATTTGAACATTCATAAATAGTTATAGGTTCACTCATTAAATTATGGACTTTAAATAAAGTCATTACATTAACTTATGAACATGAAACCAGGTCCACACATAAACTTATGTACTTGAAAGCAGGTCCACAGATACTATTATGAACAAGAAAATTTGTTCACACAAAAAATAATCATATCATTAGTTATAAATATTTACCCAATTAATTATACTAATGTTATGGTGATCATAAAGTTTAAAACATATTATTACAAGATTTTAAGCATAATTATCTATCAAATACAAAACAAGGATCGAATATCCTAGCGTCTTTGGAAGAATATGTACATAATTAGAAAACATAAAACTATAATAAAACATATTTTATTTATTATATATAATGAGATAATAACACCCATTGATCTCCTATAATTACAGATGATAACCTAGGGAATACATAATAAAAAGGGATGAGCTAAAAATCCCATTAAGGGAATAAAAAAGGAAAATAATAATAGCACATGATTTCCAAGGCATGATAAGATAAAATAAAATGAATAGATCATGAATAAACATATAAATGTGTAATATATATAATAAGTAATCACATAATCATGTCAATATTGTAATGTGGTAGTATCATATTTCATGACCTAAACATGAGTTGTGGATAACTCCCAATATGTTACCAGTTAGTGGATAAAGTCCTTTAATGGATTAGTTTTACTCCGTAATCCAGTACAAAACATCTCATGTGAAAAAAATTACCCAATTAATTAGATTGATATCTAATAACACCCATAATAACATCTACATTATTATGTGTTCCCTATAATGAAATCTAACATATTGAATAATCATAAGTTTTACCTATGGAATTATATGTATTTCATAATCATGCAATAAGGAAAAACCAAAAGGTGTATAATAATTTTGTCTATGATATAAAGGATTTAAATTACCACTATACATTAATAAAGGAAATATAATAATTGATTACGAATAATGCAATTCAACTAATGTTAGATTTTGAAAAAGAGCAGAAACAGAACATTAGAAATGTGCCACTTAAGAATAGTTTTATGGAAAAGAATGAAGGATATATAAAAACGATAAAGGAATAAATATATCCAAAAAAATAAAAAAACTATTTTTTTCAGGATTAAATCTGTTATTTTAGAAAATTTTATATTTTATGAAAACGGTTTATGGAGTGTACTTTAAAATGAACGAGAAATATAGAAGTTCCCTTCAATCAGGTTTTCTTATCGAGAGGAATTGATTAGAGAGTCTTTTTTAAATCATGAATTTTCAAATAGATAAATATGAAATGATACAGAAATAAGTATTTTGGACATATATATATAATATGTACAATGTATATAAGAAATATGAAAAGATAAATTGAGGAAGACAGAGATAGGGTGTGTGTGTGTATCCCAGTGTAAATATAGAGGATCTGAGAGATTTCTAACATTATGCCTGAAGGCATTCTTAACATTAACTAAGTGACCTGGAAAATCAAAATAGATTCAAAAATTATATAATTTATAACCCATTAGACTTATATATTATTTATTAAAATTTTATTAGGTTTATTTATGGTTATTTCAACAAGGTATAAAGATTAATTTTTTCATTCTTGGAGCATTCATTTCATGGTTTCATGGACTGTTCAGTTTTGTATAATTATGGATGTTTTTTAACCAAGGAAAAAAACTATATAGGTTAAATGAAATGTTATTAATAAATTTTAAAACTTTTAAATGAAACCATATATCATTTAATTTGATATGGGGATTGTTCTTTTAGTAATTGTTTTTTCGTTCCGTGGTTAGTAAATTTAGGTTGTTTTAACAACCATCACAAACTATATCGATTTTATTTAATATTATGTCTATATATTAGTTTAAAAACATGAAATGTGTTATAATATAATTATTAGAATATAATTTAACCATAATAATGGTTTTTTTACAATCCTTGAATATAGTATAGTAAAATAAAAAACTTATTATACATTGAGACGTTTAGCCTCCATAATTTGGGAAATGGATTTATTTCATTGAATAAGAGGATTTTATAAAAGGCATGGAGAAAATTATTATATTAGTAATATAATATTTAATTATATACATGATATTGGAATTATTTTTCCAATATAAATGAATGATTCATGGAAAAGGTAGATGAATAAAAGTTATTAAAAGTTGTAGTTTGAGAATGTTACCTCTTAAATATCTCCTCTTGGAGGACTCCTTAAGGAACCTGTTACTAGTATTTTGGTTAGAAAATAATCACATGGACATGGGGGAGGTTGGAGGATATTTTTTGAAAGATATTTTGAAATTTTAAAGGATTAGAAGGTTTGAGGAGAAGGGGGGTATTTATAAAAGAACGAGAGTGGTTTTATTATTATTATAATCAGTAGTTTATTACTTTGGCTCATGACTATAAACAGAATTTATTCTTATGACTATATATAGAAAATAGTTCATATTACTTCAATATAATAAGTTATTACTTCATCAATGACTAATAATTTCATTTATGCAACCTATAATGTTAATTACATTAATGTTTCATATTTCATTATTGCACAAAAATTCACCAGTTTTTGAAAAATTCAAAACAATTAGTGTCAAAATTTTGTGATGTGTAGATTAAAAAATACATTTTATAAAAAGAAATTTATAAATATAAGAAATTTATTTTTTATAAAAATTAATCATTTACTCAAAAAATATATATAATTTTAATACTATAAACGAATTTATAACCCTCTGAGTAAATACATATGGTCTCACATATTTATATTACGATTATAATTAACCATAATATTAATTTATGATTCAATTTTATGAAAATAATCTTCTTTTAAATCATTGGATTCATTCTAAAATTATAAATAAAATAGTTATATTTTAAAAAAATACTAATCCTTAGTTTATTATTTTAAGATATTTATTTACTAGTACCATTATATTAATATTTAACTTTTACATTTTACAAGATACCTAAAAATTATTTTACATTTCCATAGGTGATGTGAATATTCTAAGAGTCATATTAAAATTTATAATGTTTAGATTACAATTTCAACAGTAATTTTACTATTCCAATGGTCATATTAATATTCTAACAGATAGATTTATATAGGTCATACGAGTTCCCAACATCTATAAATAACTCATATTCCATTAAGTATTCATTCAATTATATTATCAATAAATTTCATATATACTTTCATCTTAAAAATTAATATTTTATTATTAATATTATCATTTATTTTTACATATTTCTTCATGAGTGTGGTCATTCTTATGGATCAAGAAGATACAAATTATTCTGTTCCAAGATTTTTATTTTCAATTTATTATCTTTCTGTAATATTTGGAATTCTTATTGGTTTTTTTTTCAGACTAATGTATCATTATTAATTTTTGAGAATTTTTTTTTGGTTTCTCTGTATGATATATGTTCTTTATACTACATGATGTAATTATAAGATGGGAGATCTCATTAATAAAATTTTGGGTCATTACATTATTCCCCCTTATGAAATTTCACTCAAAAATTATTGTATGACATACTAAAGTGAAAATATGTGATTTTATTCTCAATCATCACTTCCTATGGTTCTCATGTTGCCTCTTCATATTTATGGGTTTTACATTGTACTTTGAACCGATTTATAGTAATGATGTGTAGATGTTTTTCCCTACTGTCTAATATCTTCACCTACTACCCCTCAAAAGTGAAATAAATTTACAGTTGTACCATCTTTGAAATCAATACATGTGAGGGGTTTGGCATGTACATCTTCAATAGGGATATGTGGAATAAATCATGTACTTGAGATATGGATGTTTGATGTTCTAGTCGATATGACATAACTCTGATGTGATCCAGAATCTAAAATAGGACGATATGCATGGGAAATAAAATTCCATTCTTCCCAAATTTCACGACTCTCTTATATATAGATATTCATAGTAATAACTTATCTCCAACCTCAAACTCTATAGTTCATTGGTGATTTTATACATAAATCTTATGTTGACATTGTGCATCCTTGATGTTATTCTTAATGGAATTCACATTTAATACCATTTCCTCAAACATTTCTTATTCCAATAGCTTATGTTCACAATCTTCATTCGAGTTTTCAGGTGTTCTACAAATTTTCTCATAAATGGATTTTTATGGAGACACATAGATACATGAGTGAAACCTATTTTGGTAAGAGAATTATACCAGAGGAATATGTTGGTCACATCATTCTTTTGAATTCCATCACAATTTATCTCAACACATATTCCATTGTCTGAATAGTCCAATAAGACTAAACATCATTCTAGAGGTGATAATCTATACTATTGTTTAGATTTGTTTTTTGGTAATATTGGTGAAATTACCATAACATGGATGTAAATATCATATTTTGATCATATACAATTAATAATGGTACTCGATCGAGCCACACCCCTTATTTGATGTATATTCGTTAATGTTGATATAGTGATAAGTCCTCTTGATTTCCAATAAATTGAGAAATACTTATAAAATGATCCATAATAACCCGTATAAAATTAAATACTCTATATATATTAATAAATATAATGAAAAAGTCCACAGTAATGTTATTCCATTTATATGTTGGTATGGGTAATGGTTGCATCATCCCATTAGACATTTTTCCTTTCATCCTTTAATTTTTGAAATACGAAACACACTGATGTATATTCTGGGATATCCTTATTAATATTGTCCCACCAATAGTGATCTCAAGGATCTTGATAAATTTTTGTTCTCCCTAAGAGGATGGAGGAAGTTATGTTATGTGCTTCATTAAAAATATCTTTCTTTATCTCAGTATTTGGTGATAAACATAGTTTTGAACCAAATCATATGACTCTTTCTACATCAATTTTATACTCAAAGGATTTACCATTGTTGATATCCACCACCTTAATCATAAATCCACAACATATCTCTAAGTATCCCTAATGATCTATAAAATTAATGTTTTTGAAATCATTTATGAAAATAATGATGATATTAATTTCTATATAGTTTCTATATCCATATTTTTCATGTATTATAAGAATGGATCATTATTAGTTATTATCAATGCTAATATTGGAATATCCTTTCTACTTAGAGCATCTTCCAATCTATTTTCTTGATCGTAATGGTATTGGATTGTGCGGTCACAATCCATTATGATATCTAACCATATTTGTTTTTTCATATTAGGATCCTTCAATGTGAATTTATTTTTCTAGATATTTTGATAATTGTATATCTAATATTTCTCCCCAAAAAGACAATGCCTCTATATTTTCAATAGAAATACAACAACCTCCATCTTTAGATCATGAATTTGATAGTTTTTACAATGAAAATTCATCTTCATTGGGGTGTAGGCAATTAACTTTTCAATTTTCATTAGTACACAACCAAATATCATTTTTGATGCATCTTTGTATTCTACAATGAGTTCCGCACTTATGGGTAGTGTTTGTATTGGTACAGTTATAAATAGTGATATCCTGACTAATGTTCCGCCTTATAGAAATACTTTTCCCCATGTAGTTGATCTAAAAATTAATCTATCCTTTGTAGGGGATACTTATAATTTATCATGATTTTATTAATATAATTATATTCAATGAAAATGAACCTTTATCTATCATTATTTTTTATGAATTGGACATACACACCCCATGGTAATGAACTCAGGCATATAAAACACTTTTCAATATTCTCATATTATTTTTTATTTTGTTTTTCCCACTCAATTGTGGAAAAACAATAATAATTTCTTGATAGGGGATTAGATCGATGAATAAGTTCAATTTTTAAATCATCCTCTCAGTTATGATTAAGACCGACCAATTATTAATGAATTACATTAGTATAGTCCCTCACAATGGGGATGTATTCAAGAATGATCCTCTACTTTTTCTAAATCATTTATACTATTTAAGATTTCTCATAATGAAATAGTGTTAATTCATTAGAAGGATATTCCAAGAGATATTCATCCTTCACCTTATATTTGTTTAGAATTGGGGGATGCCTTGGGATGTGAGGAGTCATCTCCCACACCTAAAAGTTGATGTTGTATTTACAGAACAATATTCAATCCATGACCAATATATAATCAAAATATAATAATGTAATTAATATGATATTATCATGGAGGTTGTTTCCATAAAAAATTATTGGGGTAGAGTTATATAATTTATATGAAATTATTTCCTGGTACATTTTTCTCCTGGATATCTCAAACACTAAATTTTTGGGTGGTGTTTGAATATATCTACTAAACATTAATGATATGAAATAATGAATAAAAATAAAATAAAAATATATATATTTTCTGTTAATGAATGAATATATACATACTTGTGACCACATCACCTTCATGATCCTCATTAATTGTGGTGATATCATATTCACTTCCTTATTGACATGGTGTTTGTTGTTTTGGATTGTCTCTAAAAACCCTTGGTTAGTTCATTGGATCGCATAATTTCCATGTTATTGATAGGTGAAATACTGTATTGTAGAATTAGTAATTATCTAATCCATTCATTATTATTAAAAATTATTGGAATTAATCATATCCTATAAGAAATGATTAGCCTCATTCCTCTCTTTTCCACATTCAATGCATCTCCAGGTTCCCTTTCGATAGTTCCTCAGATGCTTCTTCCAATAATTTTGACATGTTGGGTTTTTGGATTCCTTTCCTCCATGGTATTTGTCTGTTGATCCTCCTATATTAAATTCTATTTTACTCTTTTATCTCTGATCCCACAAGATCAATGATAGTCGTAAATTCTCTCTTAACCTGAAAGGAACAATATACAATCTCCACAAAGCTATAAATTTATCAAATCAACAAGGCTTATCAAAGACATGGAATTAATAGACTAAAGAAGCTTTAAATCGATATATTAGTGATCATAACAAATTAAGTGTCTAATAATGCAATCCTTGTGATGTTTTCCTCATACACACTGATCAAATCATCTTCATTTTTCATCAGTTCGAGGAAATCCATATCCATATTAAGACAAAGTTTTCCTGGAAAATATTTTTGTTGAAAACTATTTTCTTGAATATGTCCAATTCCAGGGAATCAATTTATTATTTATAAATTTTATATTGATTAGTTTCCATCACTGATCTCATTCCCCTTAAAAAATAATTAACCACTAGTATGATATTCTCTTATTCTAATAACAGGAGGATAGATAATATATAATCAATAGATTTTATCCATTTTTTCATGTTGAGGGGATTATAAGATCCACTAAAAGTTGGGGGTTATTATCACATAAAGGATTCGACCACAAATATGTCTTCCAAATTAGGAGGAAATTCCACATGATTCGTGTTATTATTCACAACTTAATCCCATTGATCGAGGGACATCATGATGTTTTGAGAACTTGTATCCATCCGGTTTGATATATTTTGAGGGAAATCAACACATTTTCAATTAAATTGGTTGTCAACATTGGATCAACAATTTCCATCCCTTAACTAAAAATAAAAAATAAAATCATGGGGCTTGAATATATAGATAATGATTATATGAAATGAATACTAAGAATATAAAAGGGTAATCTTATAAATTAAAAGTATGTCCTATCATATGACTCTATAAGTATTAATCTAGGATATCCATTGAAATTTTTAATAAGAATAGAATTATCCATAGGGTTCTTAATAAAATTTTCTATTATTAATCCCCCAGAAATTACTAAATTTTCATATAATACAAAAAAGAGTGACCTGATACTTTTTCATATATTATTATTTTATTTTAAGCATAATTATCCATAAAATACAAACAAAGTATAAATAAACCTATAATATTTAGAAGGCATGGTAAATAATTGAAAAAAAATAATCTAGATTAAAACATATTTTACTTAATCATCATAATGATATTGTAAAATTTCATTGGATATCCTATGAAATACATAGACAAAAGGGATCAATTGAATAGAATAGTAAGTGAATAAACTCGGAAAATAAACATAACACATGAAACTGAATGAATAACATGATAACATAAAAGGAATGGTTCTTAAATAAAAATATAATGGCATAAAATATAGAAAATATACTCATACGATAAAGTAAAGATATAAATGTTACATATTTCCTGAAAAAATAATTAGTGAAGGCTAACTTCCAAGATGATATTACATGGTGGATAAAGTCTTATAAGGTATTAGGTTCACTCACTAATCTAATACATAAAGTCTCATGAGGCTTGAACATACCCAATGAATTGGAATGATATCTAGGAGAACCAATCATAACATGTACATGCATATATGGTTCATATTAATAGATCTAACATAGGTAATAATCATAAGGTTGACCCATTGAAAGAAAGTGGTTATATAATCATGGTATAATGAATAATCAAAGGGTATAAAATAATGGTATCCATGAAAGAGGGGATTTAAATTATTATTAGAAATTAATAAAGAACATATAAGAAAATATAGTTAATAATTAAATCTATCAGTAGTTGAAATATGAAAATGAGTGGCATGATAACCTCATAAATGATCCACATAACCATAGTTTAAGAGAAATAATAATGGGTATTTAAAGGCGATAAAGGCTTAATTATTTCAATAAAACAAGAAATGAACTTAATTTTTTTTAAAATAAAATGATTTATTTCATAAAAATGATGGTGGTATGAAAAATGTTATGGATTGTACTTGAAAATGATTACAAAATAGGGATGTTCCCTTTAACCTAGTTTTCATGTCGAGTGAAATTGAGAAGGGAGACTTTCTAAAACTTATATTTCCACTAAAAAATGAATTGAGCTAGATATATTTGTTTGGGAAATATATAAATAATATTGGATAACTATATAATTAATTTTAAGATATAAATTGATGAAAATAGAGATAGCGAATAACCCAAAAAAAATATGGAGGTTTAGAGAGATCCCTCTACTTATGTCAGGATGTGTTCTTCACCAACACATAATTTCTTAAATAATAAAATTACACTCATTAATTAATTAATTAAGAACCATTACCACATATATATGATTTATTAAAAAAAATTATATGTTCATTTATGTCCATTTTTCTAAATTATAATGTTCAATTTCATCATTCTCGGAGCGTTCATTTCATAGTGTCATGGTATGTTAATTTTGGTATAATTAGGGATTTCTATTTCAAATGAAAATTTAACTTCAAAAATGAAATGAAATGGAATTAAAGAAATTCCTGAGGATTTAATGTTCCTATATATTAATTTTCTTATTACATGGGTATGGTTCATTGAGTAAAAATGTTATCGTTATTTGGTTAGTTCATTTAGGCAGTGATACAAACTATCTTGAATTTATAAAATTTTATTTAATTTTATATCACTTTTTTAGGTACAAAATATTAATTAAGTTTTAATGTACTTATTAAAATATTATATAACAATAATAATAGTTTTATGACCATCCTTGAAGGAGTTAACATTAAAAGGAAACTCATTATCCATAGAGACAATTAAGCATCACAATTTGGAAAATGGGTTTGTTTTTTAGAAAAAGAAGAGATGAGAAAAAGGTTGGATATAAGGCATTAAATTTGAAATATAAAATTATAGTATATAAATGATTCGAAAATTATTAGTCCTTGATAAAATAATGATATGATGAGAATGTAGAAGAACAAAAGAAATTAAAAGAGTAAATTTGTGAATGTTGCCTCTTGAATATCACCACCTTGAAGGTCCCTTTATGGAAATTGGAATTGGTATTTTGGTGATAAAATAATCACTAGTACAAGAGGAGACTATGGGGGATAGATTTTTCATTGTTTTTTAAATTTTCTATTCATTAAAATATTGAGGGGAAGGGGTGGTGAGGGTGGTATTTATATGGGAATGAGAAGTGTGTTTTTGATTATTAACTTCATTAGTTTATTATTTTAGATAAATTCTATCAATAGTATTGATTATTATCACCATATGAAATAAGTGAAACAATTTATTTTGAAATAACGGGTTTTTACATAATCCATGACTCAATAATTTATGTATTTTTTTATAATGTTAAATATTATAGATTACTATATTTCACTATTTACCAAAAATTTAACTATTCTACAAAAAAGAAATTCATACCAACCATTTTTAGACATGAAGATTAAAAAATGGTATCATTTTTATGTAAATAATTTTATAAATATGTGAAATTTAATTTTAAAATAAAATCATCATTTATTCAAAAAATTCATATTTTAATATTATTATCGATTTGATGACCCGTTAAAAATTTACTCATGGTCTCATGACATTATATTATATTTGTAATAAAAAATAATATAAATTTATGAATCCTTTTTATGGAAATAAATTTTATATTAATCAATATATTTATTATAAAATTTCATTTAAAACATCTATATTTTATCTTAATTTACCATTTTAAAACATATATTTACTACTATCATGTTTTTAATATAACATATTTTCATTATAGAAGTTATATTAACATTATTTAATATTTTTATATGATATGCTATTATTATAAATATTAGAATAAAATTCCTAATTATGATATTACTATTCCAATGGTTAGGATATAATTAAAAAGGTCAACTTACTATTTCAATTGTCATATTTATAATTGTTATATGGGTTCCCTACTTTTATAATTTTCTCTTATGCCATTCACTATTCATTCACTTATAGTTTCTCCCATGTTTATATATAATATCATCATTAAAATGAATATTTTATTATCAGAATTATGTTTAATTTCTACCAAATATACATGAGTGCGGTAACTCTAGTAGATTGAGAAGATCAAATTATCCTTTTCCAATTCTATTATTTTCTATTTAGTCCTATTATAATATTTATCATTTTTATTGGTTTATTTTCTGACTAACATTTCATTCATTATTTATAAGAAATTTGTTTTGATGGTTTCTCTATATTATGTATGTACAATAAACTACCTAACATAATTATAATAATGGAAATTTAATTGATAATTTTTTTGACTTTATAGCTATATAGGACACACCCATCACATAACCTATGATGAAGCAACTCAAATACTCTCTGAGAATGGTACTTGACCCGATATTCCACATATCCAAATGGAATTATTGATCCCCAAGGGTGGGTGAGAAGCACCTAGGAATTAAAAAACAAAGAGAGGGAATGATTTCTCCCTACCTAATGTAAAAACATGGAAAATATATAAAAAATAAAAAATTGTGGAAAAGATAAATATATTCTATTACTGAAATAAAAAATTGGAAAGCATAAAAATTTAGAGTAGAATCAATCTACATGTCCAATTACAAACATAAAGGACCATTAAAAATTAAAACACCATATACATCATGTGATTGAATGGAAAAATCCCAATATCTCACCACCAGTTACACATCTCAGATGACAAACAACCTCACCACCTCACTACTGTGAATTTTATTTCCATATAATGAAGGACACAACATAGTCTATACACTGATAATGGGGAACACATGGTGTGAGCTAACAATATCCGTAGAGTCTTACCCAGGTGTTCCATATCATGTCTCTGAATAATAATCCAAGAATGCTTAACATTATAGAAAAAATGGAATGAAAACACTTTAACAATATTTATATGAAATGCATTGTGAAATAATTTAATTTTCTCTTTTTATATATTTCCAAATAATGAAAGTAAATCAGTTTCAAAAAATTTCATATCCACATATCACAACATATATATCACGTTGAATAAAATAATGCTTCACATATTATATCATATCCATGTAAGTACAATAAAATTTTATTGACCAAAAGTATAAGCACATGTAACAATATTCCAAGGATCACACTAGGTTAGGATAGCTTGGACACTCATAACTAACATAGAAAATCATTTATGCATCAAGCGAATAGATATATGTGTCAAGTATGGAGAGTAGAGAAACACCCCTGTATGTGAACCTTCCAACAGGTTTATCATGTCCCTAGAACAACAAAGCTAAGTAGTAGAGAAAACCCCCATAAGAAAACCTGTCAACAGTGGAAGAGACCTATTAATATACCTTCCACTTACATAACCAAGGCTTTTTATGTGAACTATTTTTGAAATTATTTCATCAAACCATTTAATTATTTCATACTTTTAAAACCATTTCACAATTCATTGAAAACCCTATTCATTTACTATAACTAAGAGAAAACCATATTTTATAAATAACTAGTTCTAGACACACAAGTTCAATCTATAATTTCACTCCATATAATTGAATTATATAATTCATAAGAAATATGAGAAATGAAATTTATCAACATAAGCTAGAGATGGAACCACCTGCCTTAAAACTCGAATAAAAAATTACCGCAATAGAACCCATTAAAAATGGACTAAAAAACAGTAATGGAGGTCCTATAATATATATAAAAATATCATAATTTATTCAATTAATGAAAATTAATGGAAGAGAAGATAAAAGAAAACAAATCTCAATAACACACACCTACCACACCATAACCAATAAGTGAATGACCCGAAGAACTAGATCACATAATGGATCTTGATTGAAACAAGATGAAAATCAACATGGGTCAACATATTTGATAACCTAACATAATAAAAATCTAATGGTCAATGAAATGAAGAATAAGTACGGATCACTCATCTGGAGAGACTCAAACTGAATACAACAATCGTCAATAAATGAATGAATTAATATGAATCGAATAGAGATTCCCAAAATCAATGGGGAATCCTTCTATGTCATGGGTTAAAGGAGATGTGAAAAAATGAAATACAATTTCATCAGAGGGGCACCCTAAAATCCAACACTACTACATTAACATGGAATTTAATCCCGTTACAAGTTGTGAAATCCTTTGGGCTTAGATTTTCTGAAAAACTTGTCTCCTTTTTATTAAAATCCATTATTTTATCATTACATAGTGTCTAACAGAGAAAACCTACTAGAGAAAGATAAGAAAATATAATAGAGAAGATGTAAAAAAATCCCTCCAACCTCATGAGTCCCAAGATGAACCCAATTAATAGAAATAAAAGAAAATATACTAGAGAACACCTGATAGAGAAGATGTTAAAAATTCCCCACCATAATATGTTCCATCCATGGGAAGTCATGTGGAAGAGTGAAGTCTGGTAAATATGTGAGGTCACTTCTCCCTCATCAATGATTCACCCCCCCCCCCCTCATGTCTCATTAGAATATGATTCCTTACACCATAACACTTTGGCTAATAGAATCTAGTTCCCATGTAAGACATTCACAATACTGTTAAGAATCGAAAATGGATACTCAAAAATGAAAACATATGTCTTTAAATAAACCACTTCCAAAATAAAAACATGAGTGGGATCAAGATGATATTTCTTGAGCTACGATATGTGGAAAACGTCATGACTTTCTATAAAAAAACCATAAATTCAAACTAACAAGAACCGTTCCCAAGCCACTATGTGACCGCAAAAAGTGTAGATTCCAAAGCATGACAAACATTGACAATACATTACTTTTTCAGAATACTTAATACATGAAAAAACAGACAGCCAAATACCATTTTTTAGTGTCTTTAGAAACTTGGAACATAATCTTCAAATCATGGTGAAAAATTATCAACATCATACTTAAAGAACATCCCCTTTTGTTTTTCTACATAAAATAATTCCATATATCATGGGGAATGAATATATAAAAAGGGTGATCACAAATGCCCAGTAAAGGTAAACATGGATAAAATAAAATAAACCATATACATTTGAACATAAAAACATGAATATAATGTATAAACATCAGAATCACGAGTCATGAAATAAATCATGGTATTACGTAAGGCATAAATCATAAACAAACGATAAACATGATAGAATATAATTCTCATAAAACATGTAATTATGGTAAACTAATAAGCACAAAATATTATTTCCATAGTATCCAAGGCATTGTTTTCAAGACCATAATAATGGACAAAGTCCATTACTGAACTGGGTTTACTTGCCATTCTATCCAAGTATTATAAAACTGGATTTACTTTACGTTCTAGCCATGTCTATCTCATGAGATATAAATCATTACCCAATTCATTAGAGGGAGGTATAGGTCCCACCCATCTTATAATGAAATTATTTTTACTTGTTCCTCTAACATAAATAGTTCATCATAGCATAACCCATGAAATAAAATGGGACTCTTAAACATCATTTCATCATAACATAGTCTATTTAAGAGAAATAGGCTTCATTAATATAATTCCATCATAAAAATAATCTAATAAAAGTAATAATATCTATTGGAGCATAACCCTGTGTCATCATAGATAAAACACATGAACACAATTCCAGTTGAAAACATCCTTTCTTCTCCAAAAACCTTTTCTTTTCTAAAAATGTTGTGAAATTTTTAATTAAAATAATTGAGATGAAAATAAACTTGAAAACATGTATAGGATTCTTCATGGAAATAAGGCATTATGAAAATGTAAAAATCTGGTCATGCCATTTATGTGAAAAAAAAATTCTCGTGCTTTTACCGAAAAAGTCAACAATTATCTCGTATGGTAAGCAAAAGAAAGATTACTTCCACACCATGTAGTAAATGTCAAAATGGGTAAAAATTACTTTTAAAAATACATATATTAATAATAAACATTTTATAGTATAATTTTTTAAAAAATCGACATGGATGATAAATATCTCCGTAGAAAATAATTACGTATAAATAATGATTGAAAAAAATGATATTGAAAAATTATCCCTTACCTTATGTATTTTTTCTTCTTTATGTGTCCAAAAATATTTTATAGTGGGTTTAAACATATTATAAACTTGTAAAAGAACCATTATTATATTTATGATTTCATATATGATTCACATACACCTTTATAATACCTATTCATTTGTCAATTCGAGGTTTAAGCAATGTTTTGTGTAATAATCGTACGAGTTTGGACTTGTCATTCTTCATATGACTATAGAGATCATTATATACATACATAAAAAAATTTAAAACATGATTTATATATATTTTACATATTATGTATATAAATATAAATATATATATATTATAAAGATAATCCAAATGGAATACACTATTCTTGGATACGGTAGGTCGTACGTATGCATGAACTCGGTTTTCATTTCTTAAAAAATTGAATGGAAGTAAGAAAATAATTTATATATATATACCTAAATCTAGTTTAATTATTATTCCATATATTTCATTATTTTTTATTATATAAACTTTATAATCATTCTTTAATGGTTAACATGGAGAATGAATCTCATCGCATCGGGGAGATGATAAGCTGTACATATACACTGGCTGTGAGTTCGTTTTTCATAGGATGGATAGATGGTGGAATGGGGTTTTTTCATCTTTATAATAATGTATCAGTATGTGAGTGATACTTATGTTATTACTTTATAACGAAACAACTAAATAAGAGTAAGTAGATTAAGAAATAAATTTGAAATAATAGGTAGTAGAGATTACCTCTTCTTCAACCTGCCACCTTTAGAAATCTTCTTAGGGGACTAGAGATGGTCTTTTGATAAGTCCAGAAACTATAGAAAGTAACTATAAAAGTTTAGAATATAAATGTGTAGGGTTTGGTCATGATTTAAGGCTCAAAATGGAGTGAAGAGGAGAGGGAGGAGGTTCCATTTTATAAGAGAGGAGAGGGGCACTTTAGGAAACTCTTCAAAATATTAATTTATTATAAATTTTATTTCTATCTAAAATGATCCAAATATTATTTAATTATAATATAAGACGATTTTTGTTTGAATACCCATCATCATGTAATTTTATTGAAAAGGTTTGAATGTTTTTTTATCCATATCGTTTTCATATAGCCTTTTTTTTTTACTCATTTTAATCATACTATTATATCATGTTATTGACTCTTTATTGGTTACTGTAATTACCATATCATGTCTAACGACCCAAAAATGTTATTTAAGACATATTTAGACTTATATTAACCATTTTACTAAATCATAGATTTTTAGGAATATAATATCATTTACTAAAATATTTTATGTATTTAGTTATGAATGCTGTCAATTTTGGATACTATTCATAAATGACATTATAAAAAATTCCTAACCACCATATTGAATAGAAAAAATTCAATTAAATAATAAATAATTTGTCAGTTTAATCCTTAAAAATCTTTTATGGCATGAATATATTCAAATTAAACATATTTTATTATTTATAAATGCATTTATTTGAATCCTTTATTAATGAAGCAATCACTGCACCACCTTTGTGTCATAATTAAATTTATTTATTTAATATAAAAAATTAAAATTAAAATATCATGATGTATAAAATCTTTTTAGCTTCATAATTACTATTTATAGTCTATAATATCACTTATATGAACCCATATAAAAATTGTTTTAGTTAAAGATATATGGTTGGGTTATATTTTACTTAACATTAAATTACATGTAAATAAAAGTTATTTTCACTTAAAAGTGCTTTTATGGGGTCCCAAAATCGACCCAAGGATTACCATGGTCGGAAAATTATAATCCAATAGGGTTAGGACACATGTTAGGGTAATAATAATATTATTTGTATCCCTTATTTACCAGAATTATCTTATAACCATTGTAAATAAAATATTTATTAAAGTTACTATTCATAATGTATAAAAATAAAATTTAAAAAAATCTAAAAATTGGACCTCATAATTCTAAATATGGAATTAATTTTTCAAAATTCAAAACACAGAAGATTTAGTAATTATATTAAAATTAATCCCATTGTCAAAAAAATGGGTTTTTGTTTGAAAGTTTGCCGAAGATCAATATGTTCTTACCTAGGAATTCAATGAAAAATTAATGATAATGACATAAATTATATTAAATGGAAAAAATATATTCTATTTATACTTTGAAACAATTCAATATTATAATTCAACTATATAAACCATCTTGACGAAAAAAGTTTGTAATTAAAATTTAACATATTTTTACTATTCATCAAAATATGAATGTTATCAGAAAGATATAAAAAATTTATCCAAGGTAAATTTTAATATTCTGATTGAACAGAAAAAGTTTATTTTGTCACATTGAACATATAAATATGTCAAAAACTATATTTAAAATTTTTACGTCGTCAAAAGGTGGCCAAACTTCTGTTTTTGAAAAATATTTATTTTGTTCTCATGACATGTTCTAGAATGTCTGTAAGTTGAATGATATAATTCTAAATGTCGTTATTAAAATTCAAATTGTCTATTTTATATCCCATTTTAATAATATATTTTTGTTTAGTGAAACTTGATATCGCATACAATGCAAGCTATCAAGGAAGGTCGCTCTTGCGTGTAACGGAAGCCACGACAGTGTTGCTTGTAGTGGAAGATCCCTTTGGTGATGCATATAAATTATTCCGAACAAAGATTATTTTTACATTGAACAAAATCTATAATCAGTGTTTAATGAAAATCATTCTATCAAAATTATCGAAATTGTGTGAAACAAAAGCAAAGAATAGTGTTGAGTATACTACAAGATAAAACGATTTTGCATATAGTGCAAGCTAAAATGGGTGTATAATACAATATATGACATCATAGAAATTTATAAGAATATATCTCATAAAATCATGGGGCGTTATAAATAGTCCCACATATCTCAATGCCAACATTCCCTATTTTCCATGATGAAGATGACCCAAATGTGGAGATACATTATAAAAATCTCATCCACCGAGGGAAAAACTCTCAAGGATGAATCCATTGATCTTAATAGGATTTATTGTGACTCTAAGATATAACTAGACACCAAATTATATCCTGAATCCATGCAAACACCTCCTGTACAAAACATGGTCCATCTAAAGAATCATCACCCACCACTTCCCAAAATAGAGTTCATCATTATGGGAAACCGTAAAAATCCTCAAAAGAGTGGTTAGGATTGAAGACTTATAACAATTTTTATAAGAAAACTCAATCAGTCCAAGATGGCTATCCCGTGATCCAACAAAATTGAGAATACCATTCGATGAGAGAGATGAACCATGATCGGTCTCTCCACCATATAGAGCTTCTAAAATTATTATAAACTCATCATCTTGTAGTTGATTATGTTTAATAGACACAATGAATGGTTTATATAATTGAACACTTTTCAAAACCATGCATGAATATCCTCTTTATCATTGAGATGAAAATGTGAAAAAATCTGTAGAAGTTTTGACTCTTCATTCGATTCCTAGAGATCTTGTGATGGAACATTCATGTTAAAAGTATTCAAAATGACATTCCATTTCCCCAAAGTATAGTCAATGTCAAAAGTCTGATGTATAATAGTATTACACTGACCACCTCTATATAAGATTCAAGTATTTCTCAGAAAATATATTTCTCAAACATTTATAGTCAAAGAAGATGGTGAACCTTTCCTCATAAAATATAATTTCACTAACACATAGGCACATTCCAATCTAAAAAACCTCTAAATTTGGAGTATGTAAATTCATTTCATGCATCATAATTTGATGAGAATCTTAGTCCACCACATGATCATCCGTTATGAGAACAAACCCCAAAATAGTGTTATAATAATCAAAGAAAACTACATAACACTTAGCAGACTCATGTAACATCAAAATAAGAGATGATGTCAAAAGTATTTTCACCATGCAGAAATAAGACAGACACATTACATCCCATATGAATTGAACCCCCTTCCAGGTAATATTATTTAATGGTGATTCCAACTCTATGAAATCCATTATGAACCATTATTAGTATCCAACAAGACCATGGAAGATCCAAATCTCAAAGAGGTTCTATGGATTCTATCATAACAAGAAAACCATTACCTTCCAAAGATCAACTGATAATCCATGCTTAGAAATTACATGCCCATGAATTTCAGTTCATGAAGCCAGAATTTTCATTTTGAAATATTTTATACAAATGGTTCCTCATCTTGATTTACAAAACAAAAATTATATAGTGATCGTGTTCTCACTCAGATCTTGAATAGACCAAAATTTCATTTACAAACACTAAGACAAAATTTTCTAGATACTGATGGAATATCTGATTCATCAGGGCTATAATAACTATAGGAAAATAATCAAAAATAAAATCATCACAATATATTTATAATGGCAAATTATTCTCTTAAAATACATATTTTGTATATTACAATCTTGAACACTGATATAATGATAACCCAACTGAAGATCAATCTCCAAATTCCACTTTTCCCACTTTACAAACCAAATAAATCATCTATTCAAGGCGAATGATACTTTTTCTTAGTAATTACCAGGTTTAACTTCTGTTAGTCCATAAACAATCAAAGAGAACCATCTTCCTTCTTGTTAAAGAGAAATGGGGCTAACCAAGGTTAGACATTAGGTTGAAGGAAAACATTATTCACTAGGTTTTCCAACTAAATCGTAAACTCTTTCATCATCTATGTCCAAGGAACCATTTAAATCATAAAATATATCTCCCTATATGGAGGAAGCCTAGATAAATATTCAGGGAAAACATTTGGAAAACCCCAATAAATAATGGGAGGATCAACAATAGAAGAAAACCATGGGGATAGACTCCAACAGTAGACAAGATACTCATGAACTCTGGGTGGGAAATCCATACAAGTATAGAACGATGATCCCACTCTCCCTAAAACACCTTTGTCCACCCATTAGTTATAACAAATGGGACACAAAAATGATAATAATTATACTTTTCCTGATGGGAAATAATCCAATGCTGCCTAATGATGGAGTCTAGTAAATACAAATTGAGAATAATAAAATACCAAACTATATCTTCATGACCAATCGATAATGCAAATTAGGGGCATAGAAACCCCTACTCTTTCCTCATTTCAAGAGGTGTCACTGTCTCCTTAACAAAAGACTTGATTTTCTTTATAAGGTTAAACATATCAAAAAATATTCAAATATAAATGACTGGAATAAAATAATATCAAATAAATAAATTGTTATAGAGGATTCAATAAATATGTTACCTCTCACTTTAACTTGAACCAGGTCTACATCCACTAAAAAATCATCTACAATGTGAAGGTTCTTCAATCTTGAGTCTTGTGGAAGGAGCCCAATGGTGTTTAAAGAATCTAATTTCCCCTCAGTATGCTTTTGAGCTAATGATCTCTAACCATATCAAGGAGCAGACAAAAACTGACAGAAAATATATAGATTACCAGAATGTCCCAAACTATTACACATCATTATAAGTGAAGAAAAGAAATTGTGTGTTTCTAAAATTTCCTCACTGATAGAAGTCATAGGTACACCACATACTGAAACTAGTGGTTCCACAGAGGGATGTGTCTGAGATCTACCTACCCCACTTTTATGATGATCCTAAAACATCCTATTTTTCCATGGCACACCACATGAAAAGCATGTAAGTTGAAGAAAAGGATCCAAATATCCAAAAAAATTGTATTCATCTATTCTACTATATCCATGTCCACAACTTCCACATAGATCAAAATATTCAGCATAAATACTCGTGATCTGATATACAGTTACAAACCCTACATGTACTTTTAATCTTTTAGCTGGACATTCATTATAACCTTCTATGCCAAACAAACCATCTCATCCAACTAATTTGTGTACACATACACCGAACACTCTCCATTCGATAAAGAGAATAACTTCAGTGAATTTTCTATCATCTATGACTCTAAAAAATAATTAAAATAGAGAGTCTTATAAAAAATTCTAGTGTAAGACTACAAGACTATCTTCTTATACCATATAATCCCACCAATGATTTCTCAAACCATTTAGTCTGAACACTATAAAGATCAAATTTATATTCCTAGATGTATCCAGAAAGTAAAATATATGATCTATTTTTTCAAGCTATTCCTCTACTTCTTCAGGTTCATTCGTAAAAGTAATAGATGATTCCTTCTAATGAAATAAATCCTGTGATTGATATTTTTATCCTAAAGCTCTTTTATTTCCCTAAACAAATGCATTTCAAACTTGTCGCACATTCTGGTCAATAGTACGGATTTCTCACACAATATTCTCAATAATTTTTTGATCCATCAGAGGATTCCCTTGAGGAAAATTATATACACATTCATGAAGAAATCATAGAACATATGTCAGAGACATACTTATACACAATTAAACAAAATAAATTATTAGATACAAGAAAAATCATTGTTAACACTAGATAACCCATAACAAAAAACTGATATTAACATCAGGAAATGAAAATAGGTTACACACATATGAACATCCCATGTCAACTTGAGTCTTATCAAAACATTTGCTTGATATAAAATCACATCAATATACCAATAAAGTCTTATAAATACTTTCTTTAGTCTACCAAATGTCCCAAGACAATTCCACTTTAGGACAACCTGCCTATGATGAAAAATTGTGACCAACCAAGCCAAATACCCTCTCAAACTCGTACCCAAACAGATATTCCACATACCCAAATGGTTTTCCTGATACCCATGGGCTAGAGACTACCACCAGGGAATCCAAAAAAATAGATGGAATGATTTATCCCAACCAAAACGATAGAAATACACCATAGTAGAAACCAAATAACTCAATAGCTAAAAAATATCTAAGTACAATCCCCACAACAATGGACTACTAAAACTTGGAAGACAATATACTCAATGTGATAACATTGGAATCTCTCACCATATAACCCCAACTACCTATATCATCTAATAGAAAAACTCATCAACTCACTATGACACATTTTCATTCCTTGCATCAAACTACATAATCAGGAGTATGTATCCCTGAACGTGTATACTGTGTGCGATCTAACAGGATCAATAAGGTCTCACCAGGAGTTATATATCAATTTTATAAACAATAATTCATGAATTCACAACAATAATTAATGAAAAAAATTATCATTGATTCGTATTTTAAATATCAAAATCCGGAAAAAATAGTTTAATTTCCCCATTATCCACATTTCAAAATAATTATGGTAAATCTACTTCAAATAATTTTATATACATATATCAAAAAATATAAATCATGTCACACCACATATGAATCACATGTCATATCAAATCCATGGAAATATAACAAATCATTATAAACTAAAATTAGAAGCACATGTCACATCATACTAGGGATCGAAATAGTTCCAGATAGTTAGGAAACTTGTACATAACATAGGAAATATTGTACTCATAAATAAATTTGAAATATGCATCGATTCTATATATCATAGGAACACCCGGCCAGTGAACCTCCCGAATGGTCTAACGAGTATCTATAATAATGGTCCTTGGGAGTATAAGAAATCCCCAAAAGAAAACCCCTCGACAATGGACACAACTTATGACTATACCTTCCACCTAAGCACCCAAGGATTCCCATGTGCTCAATTTTCCAAATCATTTCATAAAGCCATTTAATCATTTTAATCATTGAAAAAAAAGTCACAAAAATATCATAATTCCTTGAAAAACCTTTTTATTTAACAAAAAATGGGGAAAACCAAATTTTCTAAATACATAGATCCACACACAAAAATCCAACCAATCGTATTTTTCTAATTTAAATAATTAAAAAATTTATCAAAAATAAGTACAATACATTTATCCTACAAAGGATCGATACAGAACCATCTACCCCAAAACTCAGTTTGTACATGCTCGCAATGGAACCAACTAGAAAAGGATTCAAAAATGACAATTAAGACCCTAGAATAAATCTAATCATCATAAGATTTATTCAATTTATGAAAAAGATCAGTAGAGAATTGTAATCAACACAAACCTTAAGAATACACACCTGACCAACAATAACCAATAAAATAATTACCCCTAGAACAACACCACATAATGGATCTAGAATAAAATAAGAAGAAAAATCAACACGGATCAATGTATTTTAAAACATAATTTAATGGTGCTACTATGATCCAATAAATTAGGAAGTAGAAATGATCACTCTCCTAGAGATAACTAAACCAACAGAAATTGGATCAATCGCTAAATGAATCAATCTGGATCGAATGGAGACTTCCCAAATAACAAAAGAATACTTTTTGGTCGATATCCAAAGGATCTGTGGAAGAGTGGAATATAATTTCAGTCAAGAGGATCTATAAAATCCAACATCGTGACAATTACATGGCGTGTAGTCTCTTTACATGTCGTGAAATACTTGGGGTTTATATATGTCAAAAAACGTATAACCTTTTTGTTAAAAAATGATATTATAACATTACAAGGTGTGTAATATGTACACACTGTGTAATCCATCAACACTGTTTACCAGGTTTACAGAATCTACCAAGCATAACATACACATCGTGTACACCCATTACATGTCTTTTAGTTCTCATGCAGTCTTCAGAAACTATATATTCTTACACAAAAACCATAAACCACTTTGTGAATTCTATGTACTCATGGAAAATATTGAAAATTCGTTAACACATTCATACCTAGAATCCATTAATTTTAAAAAAACATACATCCCCAATCCTTATTTCAATTTCCAAAAAAATGTTCTCCACCTTCAGCATTCCAAGGATTCACCAAATTAAAGTGGAAAACAATAAATGCAGAGAATAAAATACCTAAACATTGATAACGGGATATTACAGAAATGTAAATTATTATATTCCAAAAATTTATAAAAACAATCATCCTTTATTCGTATTAAAACCCATTAAAAAGAAAAAGGTTTCATAAATATTTTATCGTAACATAGTTAACCCACAGAAAAGTGACAGGTTTTATAAAATCTTCCATAAAACATCATCATCAAAAAAAATCTATAGAAAAAATGTGGATGATATTATTGAATCAAATTCATAGTGACTATTAAGTTACATCAATGGATTATGTCATATATGAAAAATCAATTAATAAGCTCACTCAAATATTTCTTAATAAAAATACACATTCCATTATAAAATCACCTTATAAAAACAAAACAATCTCCAAAATATTATATAAAACATTATCATTGAACTAAAACATATAATATTGTAATAGAATATTCAGATAAATTAGTAATCATGAAATCCATAAAACCTATTTCTGTTTTGTACATTTAAATAATGATTTTGTTCACACATTAGGTAAAAAGTACCTTATTTGGAAAACAACGTTAATATGACTTTTAGGTATTTTTATATAATTTAAAATATGCAAATAAATTAATTTAATAAATTATAGAAGAAAATTGAAAAAAAAATTATGAAAAAAATTTAATGAAAATTTGGTCATGAGAGAAATGATTCTCAACCATGGAAAAAATAAGATTATTTTTTATTAAATGCATTTTCATGATCATTTAATGTACCAATGAGTGGATGATGGAAGTATTATTTAAAAAATTCCATGAATAACCATAGGAGATGAAAATATATGGTGATTAAAAGATACGATATATATAATTTACCTCAATTGGAATTTACTATACATCATCCCAAAACGGAATGAAATTGTAACATAAATTACATACCTTAAGGATTAATCTACATTTTTTTCATTCAAACCTCTTTTATAATATATATAGAATATTTATACCTATATTAAAGAAAAATAGTCATACATATCATACCATTCATGAATTTATTATAACATCTTATCACCTATTTGTTATCAAATATTTATTAAAATAACTATTTTGGGTTATAACTGTTTCATTTTTCATTCGTGTTTTGATTTGATAGTTTTAGTCCATATAATTAATTATGGATATTTCATATAATTAATATCAATCATGTAAAATTTATCATATCTAATCATTATATATACATCTATGACCATTAATAAAAGGTGGTTGATGTTATTAGTGTAAAACCATAAGGGGGTGAATTCAGTTTCAAATTAAATTTTTTGTTTAAAAATGGAATTAAAAATAAATCCAGCAATTTAAAAATACATCCTGTATAACTAAAACAATAGAAATATATAATTTAAATAATTCAAGGTATTTTTTAGAATCTCAATAATATCCTAACAAAAATGAATTAAAATTTACTTTATCTTTTTAAATTAATATAATTACATTAAATATGATATATAAAACACTTATTATAGGTAAGTACCTATGTAATGTATTTATAAATAAATTTCAAAATAATTATATAAAAAATCAAACAAAATTTAAAATACAAAATAGTTTTATAAACAAGATATTTAGTCTCAACCAATGACCTCATCCT
This sequence comes from Viscum album, assembly GCA_963277665.1. Classification (NCBI taxonomy): domain Eukaryota; kingdom Viridiplantae; phylum Streptophyta; class Magnoliopsida; order Santalales; family Viscaceae; genus Viscum; species Viscum album. The sequence goes on from OY728131.1 coordinate 1,872,934,087, forward strand.
CTCCACATAACATTCACATACTACTAATAATGTTTATTAATAAATAAATGTATCCAAAAACAAGATCATGTTTTATATATAACAATTTCAGATAGGTAGTATTGCCTATACACAACCACTTCCTCAATTTTAGTGTTAGTACTGATATAAATAAATAATGAGAGAGTATATATATTAATATCTAATATAGTATATGAGGTTATAATGAATAAATAAAATAATTATAAGATACATAACTCAAAATATAATAAATAATGAGATGGAGAAAAAAAACTAATTTTAGTGCAATAAATAATTTATTTTTGTTGGTCTGTAGATGTTTATTCTCTTCTCGGTGTCTTCTTTTAGGTAGTGGATAAGGAATGACGGCATGTGGAATTTCTATGATGTTTCAATGATGTTCTAGAGAAAACAGAGTATTATAGACATTACAATTGAGAAATAATTAATTTTGTAATTATTTAATATGAACATATCTTATGTATATAATTATTTTCAATCTTAGGTATCCTATAAAAAGAAAACATTATTTATAAATATCCACTGAAATATCATCTTAATAAATCTTCATACTCGGCATGAAATATAGGATCACTAAATTCCTCTACAAAATACATAATTTTGTATAGAAATTCTATTGGACAGTTATATATAATAAATATAATACCCAAAATAATATTTTATTAGTTTAAGATGGCCACAAAATATTTCATAATAGAATTCACAGTTTTTGAGAATTATGGCTAGATTCCATGAAAAATGATAAATCATTATTTCATTCACCTTGGAATTTTTGTGAATCTTGTACATTTTCAAATTCTGACTACATTCCGTTGGTGGTTCCCCAAGTAATTTTGTTGCTTCATCAATTTTATAAAAGAATATGTTTCCATAGGGTAACATCCATTCGATGTGTGATCAATTATTATCTTATGGAACATTGATCAATTATTCATAATCATTATTTTGATATGTTAACTATTTTTTCATCTTGTAGTCAATACCACCATTTTTTCTAATTTTTGAGTGACATATGGTTGATTAAAATTCACATTACCATCATAGAATTTCTCATGTGGTCAATTAATGATATTTTTTCCAGAATTTCATGACTGTCATGAAAAGAATGTGGTCAATTAATTTGTCATGCAATCAATTCACTGATTTGTAAAAAAAAACTGATAGTAGTGGTCATGTTAAATACAACACATGGATACGTAGCCCATCATTTAGTCACATGAGTCTTCCCACTATAGTCAGGTCACGTTTCATGCAGAGAATATAATAAATTTTTGATATATCTTTTATATTGATCTTTATACCGTTGATGGACTCTTTATGCACTTTATTAGGTAATTTTTAATTTTCAAGAGTCATGGTTGACTGTCTGGCTTGCTAAAATTTACAGTTGTGTTAGGAAAAGTTTCCAATATGATATAGAGAAATATATTTCTCTTTAAAAATTAATATAATTTGTTACAAATAACCTAAAAATTATTATTGATTATTAAAATGAGCAATTTCTATACCGAGATACTTATCTCCTCCATTTAAGGACCCTAATCCTTGATATTTATAGTCACACAATTTTCTATTAAATATCAACAAAATACATTATGTTTTAAAATAAAATGTAATATTAGCAAGCCACATTTTACAAAGAATAATATATAAACTCCATAATTTCAATCCTTTTGAGATTATAAATAAATATACGGGTAGGGGTGTAACAAAGAAAACAAATAATAGAAATAAAGTTTGGAAAATTATGAGACAAAATAAGAATAAAGGTATTTTGTAATTGTAAAATATTATAATTTCGATATTTTTATTTATAATTAGAATATGAATATTGAATGTGTGATGGGTCGGTGAGATATTTTATTTTTAAAAAATTAATTGTGGGAGGTTTTGCGGTATGAGCAGTAGAATAATCTCCTAGAAATGTTAGAGTATTTGAAACTGGTCTGATATAGTGTAGGGCCTCCGAAATACTATGAAAAAAAGTTCATGTTGAGGGTATAGTAGTAGTATTGGGTGGAGTAGAGGTAGATACTGGAACTAAAGTACTCACTAGTGTTGGATCTCATTTATGAGAATGATAAATGAGAGGAACTAACAATGTTTGAGGATCCAACACTACAGTATTTACCATATATATATATGAATACACTATACAGTTAATATCAAAACACAGTCTAGGACCCATAATTTATAATATGAATACATTCATCCTTATTTGATATGACTTTTTTCAATTAAATTTTCCGTAATTAAAAATTTTTCAACAATATTATTAAAAGTAATAGTGAGAGGATACTTCTTATGGGTTCTGGAAAAAGATGAAAAGTTTTTCTTCAACTCTTCCTTATTGTAAATTCATTTGAGACATTACATAATAACACCATTGATTACACCCTTGTCCTTATAATCCTTGAATGATATGAATCTAATTATATCTTTAGCTTCTATCAATGAGAAAATATTTCTTTTTTCCATGATTAAAAATATCTTTTAGAATATCATTTATAAAATGTATTCCTTCACGTATAAATGTTCAAATAAAATGACCATTATTAGTGATAGAGGATGGATGAAGAGATGGAGAGATATAGGATCTAGAAGAACTAGCATTCATTTATATGTAAATTATATATAATAATTCTAATATGTCAATTAATTTATCCTTAAGGGATCTAATTTTTACTCTTAATCTAATTTCTAAAACACCTAATCTCGTTATATAGATCATGTACATTGAAAAATATCATCATATGTATTTGAGTAACTACACACTAAATAGTGTAGGATATATATTCTTATGGGATGTAATTATTAACCACAATAATACTTATATACTCATCATTTACACTTATTGAATATCATTCATAAATTGGATAACATGAGTATTTGTAAATACCAAAAATGGTAGAGAAAAATTTTCATTTTTAGAGAAATAGAAACCTAAGGATCAAGATTATGCTGATGTATAAAGGGAGGGAAGGATTCACTGAAATCATATTGTGATGGTGTATTCCAAGTTAGTTCATTAATTGAAAATATTCCAAGCTATCTATCATCATAATTAAATGATGTATCTAATTATTCTGATAATTATTATATATCTAGAACCACTGTTCTTGGTGAAGAATCATAAACAGATTCTCATTGAGTATGATTTTATGATGTAGGACTAGGAGCCTAGGGTCCTAGTTGACCATCAGATCGATCAAGTTTAATCTAATCGTGGGGAAATAGATTAGAATTACTTTGAATAGGAATGTATGTAACTCTTGAAGAAATTTTAATGGAATCACCTACTGAACAGTGTGGAATATAAGTATGAACATCAATATTTTCACAACTATAGTCATTAATAGATATATCAATGTCAAAGAAAGGATAATCTATCTGATAATAATCCATATGATGTGTTTAATGTAAGTACCCATCCTTATAACATTACATAGAAGAGGACCTCTCATCAATATAGGTTTTGGAGCATTAGATACAAGACATACATTTTAACAGAATGCACATAAGAAAACAATCTGTGACACTTCAGATGCACTAACTCTAAGGCGACAATGCCTAACAAACAACCATGATACTTGTGAAACTTTTTTTGAAATGTAGTGTGAGAAATTAATTCCAGTAATGGGTTTTTAAAATTAACTAATAAAATTCTTTAAATATTTTCTGAAATGCTTACTACACACTTATATAATATTTGCACAAATACTTTAATATATACATGAAAACAATAATTCTCAAACTAATTATACTTGGAAAACCATTAGGTATTCTCCAATGAAAATATTTTTTTATGTTGGATGTTAACAATACCTTGAATTCCATGTATAAATTCATATCATGATTCCACGGGTCTTACACAGACATAAGAGATCACTACCAGTAACGTCTCTTATTTCACCATTTCCAAAATTTTGAAATCATTTTCTCATAGACCATCTGTTCTAATATCTGCCTCAAAATATTTTCAAAATTACTACATAATATTATTTCCCTCAAAAGAGTTTCTTTGAAATTTTCACTAAAATCATATAAAATTATTTAGAGAGAATCACATTCTTGAAAATTAACTTTTTTTAAGGAAAATGAAATAATGGACGTTTTTTATAAAAACATGTCCAATAATATTCATGAATTTTTTTTTATTTTTCTAAATAAACCATAAAATTTAAATTACAACCATGAATATGTTATAGATGCTAAAAATTTCAAAGATATGCATAACACATGGCCATTTATATGTGCCAACATGATGCCCATGATGTTGATAAACTGTGATGATATGCTATGTGTATTTTTTAGAAACAGGATGAAAAATTGACAATAAAATTAAATTCATGATAATAACCATTTAATACATATATATATATATATATTCATATTGGCATTTAACTTACAACACCCATCCCCGAGATTAAATACATAGTTGAGAAAAATGTAGATAAATGAACATATCCATTAGACAAATTAGTTATTAAATCTATTTAAATAATAGATTAAATACATATAAACCCATATATTAATTTTTCAGAAAATATTTATACTTTGTGGAATAAATATACTTATATATGTATATAAACACCTTAAAATAAAACATGTATTGAAATATTTGATTAATAAATAAATTACATAATTTATACTAAGTCCCTTACACTAAAATATCCCAGAAAATATAGATACAAAACATATATATATAAATATGAATATAGATATGTATGTATGTATAGGTATATGTATATGAATGTATAACCATTTAAAAAAAGATAATTTGATCAAAAAGAATAAAATCATAATTTTGAAATAAAATTTTCACCCTTCTTGAATTTAGTAGAATAAATAACCAAAAGCAAGAGAATAAAAGTAACATATAGCTTTCTATATGTTTGTTATAAAATATATCCCATAAAAAACATGATACATTATGGGAAATTATATGTGTTTCGCATACTCTAACCGACATGTTATATGTTGTAGACTACAACACACACTCTATCTCCAAAGGATTAAATAAAACACTAATAAAAGGGATTTTATAGACAAATATCATCACTTTATAGCAATTTAAACCTACAGAACGAACTCTGTCTTATATTGAAAGCTTGGGTATACAAAAATATAAAAATAACATATCATTTCATAGAATAAACATATATCCACAAAATGACTATTAACCCGCAGAAAATCTAGTGATAAACAAAAAACAACAATCATGCCCAAATCAATTTCATAAATCAACCAGTCTATAGATGATAGGAGATGGTTACTCAAAATAAATGGTTGAATATATATTGTTGGTTATTGGGAGAAAAGTACATGCAAAATATAATTAATGAAATATTGATAAATTATTCCAACGAAAACTCCTAGGAAGGAAAATAGGAATCTTACCTTGGTAGGATGAATAAATAATCCAAATTCTCTCCCACTTAGATTGATCCCTTTCAAAAACAGAAATCTAGCTAGAGATAATTGATTCAATTCAATAAAAAACCCTCGACTCTAATTGATCATGAATGTTGGTCTCCAATAGAATTTCATAACACGGTTTGAACCCTCATCGATGATCGAACCACCTGTGGCCCGGTCAAGCTTCTCACTCGATCTCCCCCTACATGAAACCCTACTACACAGACCCAAATCCATCCATGGTGTGGCCTCCCAAAGATTCAGTTCCCTCTGGCGCACTACCTTTGTCGGTGTCCTCTCCCCAAACGGATCCCATAAACTCAGCATGGGGTCCCTTGTTACGCTAACCAAAGACACCTAACCCCAATTCAGTTTATCATTTTATCATAAATCATTATTATTTTAAAACATTAACATTTTATTATTATTATTATTGATTTTATTATTTAAATGGATATTTAATTATATAAAAACTTTTATAATGTAATAGTTATAAAAACCTGTTCAAATCAATCAAAACTAACATATATAAATACTATATCATTAGGAAATTAAATTTTATAAAATGTTAATCCAACTAAAATTTATAATAAAAAACTAATAACCGTATTTTCAAGCATAAAATTAAATTAATTTTACAATAAAATAATTATTCATATATCAGATTAATTAATTATTAACAAATGCTAAAATATAAATATTAATAGTGTGTTCTTTTCACAAAATGATATTAAAACATTTGACATTATTATTTCTACATATAGTGCTTTAAAAAAATTATGTTTTTAAAAGGAAGGTATATTTTAAATATTAAAATATTTTATTATATTATTTATTTAAATTATAATTCTTTCATAACACTATTACTAAAAATCATGGTATTACATTATCCCCATATTAAAAACAATTATTCCCTCACAATTAATTCACCGAAATAAAAAAGAATTCTGAATTTCCATCTTCAGAGTTAAGGAAAAAAACAAAATTGATAAACACCTAGACTCGATAATATTTCCAAAACACATCCCCCAGGGCTTGTGCCATGACTACCCCAATCCCACCTTCCATAGGACAAGAACTGGTGACAAGCACCAGAATGGCATATCTCAAAAAGGGAAGGTATTCCTTTTAATTGTGTACACACACACATGACCAACTACATCCCAACACACTGAAATGGGGAAACAAGTATACCACTAAAACAAGGCTGAGTGGAAGTATAAGTGAAAGTAAGTGGGCCAGGATACAAACCCAACAAGAAATTGAATATAGTAAAGTACAATGAGGAAAATATGATGGTCATTGGTGGAAAACCCCACGTAATCGTGAGAGTATTGAAGCTACTGAAATCAGAAGTAGTATGTCTTTCCTACCCGGTCATATTAGGACCCACCTTGTCCTAGAACACTATATCCACCATTGTGGCATATGTCAGTCCCATCCCCCTCAGCACCTTTATTAAAATGTCGATCGTCTACACCAGACACAACATGGTCAAGTGATGCCAATGCAAGGATGAGTATAACAATACATAGTAGGGACCCCAAGACCCCTAAATCTCTCCTAGAAAACAATGACGGAAAACACCACAAAGAAAATTCCATAGAGTTAATACCACCATGAATGACCTCAACCACATGGCACAAGGTAAAAGACATAGCTCACACTAGGTATATTCTAGGTTAGCGATAGTAGCATCATCAGTTAGGTCATAAAACACCTCATCTACTGGGGAAATCCTCCTCTAACGAGTACAGTGGTCATGGAGGGTGAAAAAGAGCAGTTTCCCACAGACATTGAACTGTTGTAAGACTTTTCCCTGATGAGTACCATGGGTATGCTAGGTCACATAGAGTCCCTCCTCACCATGGGCCTATTGGGTCACACATAGCCACTTCCCACCATGGCCTAATTGAGGTACCCCACCTATTGAGTACCATGAGTCTAGTGGGTCACACAGAACCTCTACCCATAGTGGGAAAACCGGGTCACACAGAGCCACATCCCAATCGGCCATCGTCGACCAATCATCAGGTCTGAGCCGGCCGTTGGGTTCTAACGTAGCGTGCTTGGTATAACCTATAATCAAAGAATTAATTGAATATGAACGTCCATTAATGTCACCATGAATCATGCCAAAATATCTTCCTCATTAAAAGGGTCTCAACGTCGCAAATGTGTATTTAATATGATGTGTGATTAGCATGAAATAGACGTTTTAGTAACCAAGGCCCTGGTTGCGACAGAGCCTGGCCCAGGGGTCCCACACACCCCGATTCATTTAAAACTACCCGACCTGAATTAGTTTGGGTCAGGCTCAGTTTGGTCCGGCATGGCTAGTGGTCCAAGACAAATGGGCCTCACTAGGATAACCCCAGTATAGCTGGGGTCCAGCCTGCAGAGTCACCCAGTGACACAGTCTTGTTCGGCCCGACCCACAAGGTGTAGGTCCGGCCCGCCTGGCCGTGGGACTGAACTGACAGTTTGGGACTGGCTGCTTCAACGTTTTGTGGTGCGTCATCCCTCTTGGATTGACAGCTGCGTCGCGTCCGACCCCCTCTTGTCGGGCCGAAATGGGGCCCCTCCGGCCTCCAGGTGCAGTCAACGGCCTGCGGCTAGCACTACCTAGGTGGCCCCAAATGTGGGACACCCTCTCTATGATGTGCCCAACAGGCATCGCGATTACCATAGCCATGGTGCGTCAACTGGCATGCCGCCATCCTGCAACGTGGCTGACGAGGGCCTACTGCCTTCACATCTATCGTGACACTTTTTGGCTTTTACCTCTTCACACGGCCGACATGGGCTGGCCAGCTCCGTGCCATCAGAACCTTTTGTAGGCTTCCATATTTGCTATGGGGGTCAGTTCTTTAACCTGTTTGCACAAAAGGGTCCCTCATGTTGCCTCAATCCATGTTTAGGCCCAAGAATCAAACTGCTACAACTTTGATAATGCGTCAACCAAGAAGGAAAGATTGTATGTGTTCGGGCCTTATTCGTGTCAGGCCATGCCCTCAAAATTAGAGGTTTAAATCATGGGGGAGGTTCAGGGATTGAATTTAAATCATTTCATGCAATGTTTCAATCAAGAATAATAAATCCCTGAAAACAGACATCTTACCTCTTTAACGCACAAATTGCATATCAATTTTTTGTGAGTTGGTCTGTGTTATTCAGTTCTAGAAAAAGAGAAGGGTGGGGAAGAACATTGATGTAAAAAATCAAACCCCATATTCTTTGAAATTCTATACCGAATCATTAGTTATTGATAGTTCATGGCTTTGATGTCATCACATTCGGCTCCATTCTTCAAGGTTCATCAATGATGGTGAAGATCCGCTGGCGTTTGCTATTCAATGTTGGAGCAGAGATTCAATAGAGATTCAATATATAATCCTCCATGTTTAAATCTCCATCCACCAAGATGTTAGAAAATAAAACGTAAATCACGCCACATCATTTCAGTTATGCTATGGAATTGCATTGTTATGATGTTTCATTTATGAAACAACATCGTTGTTACCCTTCATTTATTACATCATTACGCTCCATGATACATGCCATTAATAAGCCTCATTAATACGCCCCTTCACCACTTCATTGTCTCATTGTAGCGTCATCGTCCACTACTAAATGGAGGACAAAAGAAAATAAAATATCTTTTTTAAATTTATTTTATTATTTTCTAAAAATTCCCAAAAATAACATTCCCTCTCAACCATAGTCTGCCAATGTTAAGTCATTTATAGAAAAATCCTGGTGTTCTGGGTTCAATTGTGTTCTCATATTTTCGATCTGAGAACTAGATTAAAAGTTAAAAAATATATGCTTGTGCGTTTAATAAACATACCATAAAAAAAGTTCAAAATTCCATTCTGGGCTCTTCGAGCCTTGGAATCATATACAATCAGAGCACATGGTCTATGAGTAATTATATACAAATAAAAAAAATTTACACAGAAATTACAAGACATTACATTCTTCCCACATTAGGGATTTACATCCCCAAAGTCCAAGCCAAAATTTAATCAAATAGATGGGGGTACTAAACATAAATCATGGACTCCCTCTCCCAGGTTCCCTTCTAGATATTCCTGTGCGGCCACCAAAACTGCACCCGAGGAAATAAAGGTCCATGTAGGACCCACTTCTATCAATCCTCTACCTCGATCAGGAACTCTGCAGACTTCTCCCCATCCAAAACTCTTTAGCCCTCATCAGTGTGAGAATTGAAGGAACACATGGTCTCCCTTCTCACACTAAAAGGGTCTGCAAGACATATTTGTGTAAGAATTATGCCAATTCTGTGCAGTCCTCATCTGCTTAGATAAGATCTGCACCTTCATAGAGGAAGTTTGTACCAACTCCGAACCCATGAGTGCCGACTCCCCTGGGTTTGTCCAGCATATGGTTGATCTAGAATGTTGCTCGTACAAAGCCTAAAATGGTCCATGACAATGGTGGAGTGATAATAATTTTTGTGTGAAATCTCCACCAGTGGTAGGTGGTCCTCCCAACCCTGACCAAGGTCTAGGATGCAAGTACGTAGCATGTTCCCCAGGGTTTGTATGGTCCAATCTGTCTGACAATCCATGTGGGGATGAAAATATTTTCTCAAACGCAGCTGCCTCCCAAATGCCTCATGTAATCCCTTCCACAACTGGGATGTAATGCGGGCATCATGATCTGGGACGATTGTCAATGGAACCCCATGTATATACACTATCTATTTGACATAGAGTATTCTAATGCCCTCTACCTATCCATACACCCAGATGGGTATGATGGGATATGACTTGGTGAGTTGGTGAATGATCACCAAAATAGAATCATTTGTTCTAGAAGTACATGATAACCTCTTCACAAATTTCATATAGATACTATCTCATTTCCACTCTAGTACCTCGAATGGCTGGGCCAAGCCTGCTAGAACCTAATTCTCGTTCATCACTTGCTGACAAGTGACGCATCATGAAATGAACTCGGCCACTGCAATCTTCAACCCTGGCCACCAGTAATGATGTCGGAGTTCCTTGTACATCTTCTCCCTATAGGATGTACCACCAAAGGGGGGTGTATGAAACTCCCTCCACACCTCATCCTATAATATTACTAGTACATACAGTGAACCCTTTGAAAAGGATGACGTGCTACCACTTATCAAAAATCCATCAGGAGACCATTCTATGGATAACTGGGCAGGTCGGGCTTCATAGTCATCATCCTCTAGTTGTGGCTTCCGGACTCACTATAAAAGTGGGGGAGTGACAGTCATATATTGAACGTAAGATCCTCCATCATCATCCACAATGGATATCTACATTGCGGCTAACTACTCCATCGCCTCACTCAGCAGCTGTAAACCAGTCCTCCTGTTGAGTGAATCTACCACCATGTTCCCCTTCCCGTGAGTATAAACTATCCCAAATTCACAGTCCTGAAAGAAATCTTGCTATCAATACTATCATAGGTTTGGGTCTTTCTGGGAGAAAATATGTCAGACACTCTTTTGGTCAGAGTAAACCGTAAACAGTTAACTCATCATTTAATGTCACCACATTTTCAAAGAAAAGACCACTATTACTAACTCTAGGTCATGGGTCACGTAGTTCTTCTCATGATTCCTCAACTGAAGTGATACATTGGCAATCACTACTATGTCATACATCAGGACACTACCCTATCTAGTCTCTAATGCATCCCAATAAACTACAAACCCAATTCCCTCTTCTGGTAGACTCTATATGGGGAACTAGTTATTCTCCACCTCAACTCCTAGATTCTCTACTGGAATTTTTCCATCCACAAGAAGGTTTTTCCCATCTACATCAATGCTGATAAGGATTATGCTACTCTGGAAAATTCAAGCACATAACTCCAATATTAACCAGCCAACCTCAAGAAGCATCAAACCACAGTCATGATCCTGGGTGGCTCCCAAGAAAGAACCACCTCTATCATTAGAGGATCCACCATAACTCCAGACTCTGAGGTGATGTGCCCCAGAGAGTGGACCTCACGAATCTAGAAATGGTACTTTGAGAACTAACCATAATGATTGTTCTCTCAGAGTGTATCTACTACTATCTGATGGTGTATCAAGATCCTCCTCTGGCGCTAATTACACCAAGATTTCATTAATGAAAATGTTGTGGAACCGATCAAGTTAAGGTTAGAATATCCTATTCTTGAGGCCCATGTACATTATTGGATCTAGAGAAGTTACTAATAACATCTTTTTGAATTTTAAGATGTTTAATTGGTTTACAATAATCATACTTATGACATTTAGAAATAAAAACATTATATGGTCTACAAGAATATAAACTATTTATATAGTTTTCATAGATTTATCTTTGAATAATTTTATTCATATAAATTATCCTTTGATTGGGTCAGTATCCAATCCATGTTGTATTTATCATTGTGGACTATTTACGACGAATATTAATCAGGAAATCTCTACATGTCATAAACCATTAAATATTTTGTTTAGTTCATCATTTTTTATTTTGTATTATTTTTTCATTTAATAATTAGAATCACTATATTTTTATATGGAAATTTCATATTTAATATCAATAGATAATTTTTGATGTTTCATTAAGTATTTATAATGATCCTTAAATTCAATATTTTTTATAAAATTTATTGAAATATTCAAATATATCATAATTGGTTATAATATCATCATTAATATCAATTTTATAGATATTTGATATTTTATTTAGAGTTTCACAGAGAGTATTTGTTATCATAAATGTGTTTATCATAAATGTTTTTTTCTCTATCATCATTATATTTTTTTCTTCGGTAATACTCACTATAAATGTACAGAAATGCACTATAGGTTTCTTTCATATCTTTCTTTGGTAAATTTTTTTACATTTTTTATACTTTAATTTTTGACATTGATCTTTGAAATTCAATTTCATCATGAATTCATAACATGTCACAACAGTTGATAGATTTCTCCTTTTCAAGCTTCCAATTTATTTCATAAATTCTACTATAGTATGATTTCTTGAAAAATTTATTATTCATACTGAACTTTATAAATATAATGGATAAATTTTCCATCTCCTCATTAATTTTAGGGGTGATCTTCTTTAATCCAATAATTTTTTTTATTTTCACCTTCTTCTTTGACTTAATAGTCGTGAAAGAAACTTATTTTTATTTTGGTTCATCAAACTCTATGTTCACATTCAATTATTCCTCATACATATTGATATTTAAAATCACAAATTTTAGTTGAGTCTTTCTTATATCTTAGGATTCTTTAATAGGGTCAAAGGTTCCTCTCTATATATCATTCTTTCAGAACAAGAGTCTCAATACTTGGTCTTCATCTTTAATTTTTATTTCAAGTGCAGAAATAATATTACAAATTTCATTAATCCTATGATACTTTTCATAAATCGTTTCATCATGTTTTACCTTAATTGTATAATATTAATATTTATAGTAATTCATGAACATTTCATTTAAATTGGATGTTCCTTCATGTGACATAACAAGTGTATCCCAAATTTCACAATCTGTATAATGCGAAAAAAATTATATTGAATGCATATTATCTTAATAATAAAAAAAATGAAATTCATAGATTTTAAATTAAAATCATAATTAGTCTTAGTGGAATCTCTCCAATCCGTTTTATCATCATTATACTTTTCATATTTTACCACTATTATGGTAAAAATATCCTTTTGCATGATATGTATATGTATTTTCATCTTAACCATCCTTTGAGAAGATTTTGCACCATTTATATAAGTAGGCATGTTAATAGAAATCCCCTCATTACTATTTCTATATATATTTGTAAATTTTTTTAAAAAATATAAATTTTTATCTTTTGGGTAAAAATTTGATCATGGGTTAAAGTTAGATAATGAAATAAAACTCTTCTTATAATAAATTTTTGTTATAGTGTAAAACTCAAGAGTGGTGAATAGAGTTTTCAATAAAATGTCTTTTTATAAAGGTTTTAAACAAGATACAACAATTTATAAAATCAAACAAATTAACTAAATTAGTAGAAATATATTATTAACATTTTTCAAAATAATTCTCAAAATATTGATCAAATATAAGTTACAATAATCTCTAAATTACATTAACATTTAAAATAAATCAAATTAGTTTAATCACAACATATAAAAATCTTATTAAAGATAAAAATGTAAGTAATGTTTTACTAAATTGATTAAAAATTTGAAAAATAGATTTAAAATATTAAATAAATAGTGTATTTAAGGGTCATCCTCCTGTCGAGACTTAATCCTCTCCACTTAGTAGTCACTGGCTAGTAAGCATATTTATTAATAAATAAAGAGATCCATAGCCTGGATTAGGATTTACATATAAGAACTACACATATGTTGTCCAATAAATAAACATCTTTTTCCCTAGTTTCTAATGGAGTTTAAATGTGAATAAATAATGAGAGAGTATCTATTATTCCATAATATAGTATATGATATTCTTCATAAGAAATAAAAAATGACAATAATTTTAAATTGATATCTATAAAAAAACATAGATATCTAAGAGGGAATAATTTTATTGCAGTAAATAGTAGAGTTATACTATTATGCAGATAATTCATATCCACTTAATGTATTCACTCAGTTAGGAGATGATGTAAAAAAAGATATAAATTATCTAATTTTTCAATGATGTTATGTTGAAAACACATTATCTTAGACATTGACCCAATGAACAATTTCACAATGTATGTTTCATATATATACATATCTTTTTTATATATTTTTTATTTGTCTTTGATCTCTAATAAATGTAAAAAATTCACTAAAAAGGTCCATATATAAATCTCTATAACAAATCATCATAATTTAAATGAAATCATGGATCGTTAAATTCCTCCAGCCAAAATTTAACTTTACACAATAAAAGTGGTTGTAATATTATGTTCTGTAAATATAATACCCTGGATTAGATAAAGCCTCTTCATGTGTTACACATCACCTTTCATAGCCACTTCAACACTTTTTGAACATTTTAATTTGAATCCATGAAAAATAATAAGTCATTTTTGTTGATCACCATGAATATTTATTCAATCTAGTACATCTTTCAATTCCGACTAATTTCCATCGTTGCTACATCTGGTCATGTGGTCTCTTCATCACTATGAATAAATCCCAATTTTTCATAAGGTAGATTCCATTAAATGTGTGGTTGATTATAAACTCATTGAATCTGAGTTAGTTTTTCAGAATAGGAATCATGATATTTTCATTCTAATTTCATTATTTGGTGTATTTGAAATCAACATGTGGTACATTCAACGAATTTTAAAATTTCAAACTAAATCACGATCACATCCAATTTTCAATTTCATCAAATGTTTTTTCAGTTATTTGATTATGTGTTTATGAGAAAAAAATAAATGATTATTCTAATAAGAGTTCGTTCACCCTAATATTCTTGTTGTTGATTCATTTCATTGTGAAAATTGGGATAGCTACATTCTCTTGAGGTATAATTTGCAGTCTTTTGGTTATTCATATGGTAACTTTAGTCTACCCTTTGTCGAAAATGAACCTATGATGTTGTTGATATGATAATTTTTAAAATCTATCTTATCTACATTTATTCATATAGTCAATGATCTCTTCATGCGGTCTATTGTGAACTTTGTAACCTTCCACAATTGTGGTTGATATTCAATCTTACAATGATTTTTGATCACTTAAAGACAAAAAAATTTTCAAGAAGATTTATAGTAGATTTTTTTTATAAAATATATAATTTATTAGAAATATAATAAAATATATTGTTTTTGATTTTTAAAACTACTAATTTAAAGACTAAGAAAACAATTTCCCGCATTATATGATAAATATCGTAGAATTAATAATCACAAACAATTCACAATAAAATAAATCTAATTACAATATACTATAATAGTCAACTTAACATTATAAGGCCATAACTTACTAATAAGAATAGAAAAATGTCATACTTAAACCCCCTTGTTAGATTATAAAAAATATTAATGAAAGGGTGACAAAATAAAAAACTAAATTTAATAAGAAAAATAATATGATGAAATGAATGAGATTAAATAAGAATAAAAATATTTCATTAATTTTCAGAAAATACATTAGTCCTTTAAGTATCTCGAATAAATATTTGAATTTGGAGTGGATATCAGCTCTTTGGGTACATTTTCATTGAAAAAATAGTATCCTTAGAAAATTTAGGCCTATATGTAGTAGAAACTCCTAAAATGGACTGAGGCGTAGAAAGTGATTTGATTAGGTGAAATGTTATAGAATGATTGAGACTGATAGGTCTTATAGGATGTATATACGGAGTATTTTTTGGTGGATTTGAGTTAGTTTTCAGAAATAATGTACTCATTAGTGTTGTAGCTATAGTATGAGAAAGAAATATGAGTGGAACTTGCAGAGTATGAGGTTACAACAGTGGATTATTTTCAATATACATATACAGATCCAATATCTAGGTAAAATATGAATACCCCCAAGACCCATTCTCTATAATTGAAAGAAAATTTTTCTTCTCTTGAAAGATTTTTTAAAAATGGGATCCATAGTTAATAACATTTATATATTTTCTTTAAAATCAATAGTTAGATGATAAATTTTAAGGAATCTTTCCAAAGACACTATCTTTGTCCTAAGTTATCACTTGGTTAATATTAATTTTAGATAGTACATAATAGTTAACAATATCACACCCATTTACATGGAATCTTTGACTAATTATTATATAATAATATCATGCATTTTCTCTCATTGTGCATCAATATCTATTTGAACATAATAATAAAAATTATTTACATTGTCATTCATACAATTTATTTCTTCAATTTTGAGTCTTCAACAATGTTATCATAAATAGTTAAAATTACTGAAGGAGTTGAGGTATAAATTTAGAGTTTTTTAAAATTTATAATCACTGATTTGTATCTTATATCAAAACTTTCCAACATATCTACTAAATCTACCTAAAGTGATATAATTTGAACTCTAAAAATATGCAACTTCTTAATAAAATTAATCATCTCATGAGCTAGATAATCATCCATGAGAAACAGCTTTACCTAGATATGATAAATAACACTCTAAACAGATTAGGCTAAGTCTTCTTGTCTTTCTTAGTTAATATACCAATTAATAATATGGAACATATATATTAACAATTATTTAAAATCATTATTACATAAAATAAAATTAGTAGAAGTCATTATAAAATAGAGAGAATAATATTTTCTAACTTATTGATCTTGAGAAGCCTAAGGAAAATTTGTAGACAAATGTAATGAGAGAGAGAGAAGGAGTCCCTGAACAGATACATTAAAGTCATCTTCCATGATATTTCATTGTATAAAAATGTACTATGGGTATATAAACCTCTTTAAGTGAGGTATCTAATTCTTCCTTTGATTCTTAAAAATATACTGGTGAATAATAATTAACTAGTTCTACTTGAAAATTATTTTTTTGTGTCCATGAGTTGAAGCTATGTTATAGATTCTCGAGAGATCATCATATTAGTGACGTCATATTAGATATTATATAATGGGAGGTAAAGGATTTAGAATAACACGCTCTATAAATCATGAATCAAATTTAATGGAATCACCTTTTAGCATAGGTGGTCTCTCATTATGATCATCATTATTGTCATCACCATATATGGGATTAATTATATCCTTGTCAAAGAATAGATTATTTATAAAAGAATACTACATAGTACGGGTGGAATAAAATATGTGGCTCCACTTATTTCAGTCATGTATTGACCATCTTAAAATGGATCTAATCCTTTTTCACTATCAGAAAATATGAGAACAATCCCAAATAACAATGCTCTCGGAGTTCACTCCCCCGCAGGAGATACAGTTTCTCCTAAATGTTCTATCTCAAAAGGAAACACATGATCCTTTAAAACCTCATGAATATTAGATCCAGAAAAGATATCATTACAAGGTAGTCATTCTTTTTTAGATACATCAAATTTATCATGACATCCATATTCCTCAAAATAATCATTGTCATTAGAAATTTCATACGGATCCAAGCCATGATTAATTTTTTCCATTAGCCTTGTCATATTTTTATTTATATTCAACAACTCATAAACTCTATCTATATCAAAAACATACTTTCTATTATATGGATTATAACTTCTCACCATTTTTTTCATGTTGATTTTTATAAACAATTACCACCAAAATATTCTGATCGATTATATCCATTAAGAATCATCCCCTTCTATTAACGAACAATTGAAAAGATCTTAGGGTGTGAAATGGTGTTTAATTAGTATGAATATTTACATAACTCATCGACGTGTCTAATAAAAAATGTGGTAAACATATCTGAATTCCATGAACCCTAAGGTATGAAAACGAAATATCTCATTGTTGAAGTTTGATGAAATCTCCCTTTTGAGGGAACATAGTATGTTATCTAGAAATTTTCAATAAGATCCATTCTCAACATAACTCTTTATCATTCTTCCTCCCATGGGTTCTTTCATTGATTAATTATTCTATGTAATTATCACTTTCAAAATGTGGAAGGTTTATGAGATATGAAATTTGTTAATCCTCATATTCTCCTAGAAGAAAAACACTTAAACATTTTTCCTGAATGTTTGAAGAGAAATAAAACGTGTGGAAATCAATAACAGTCTATATAATAAGGGATCTCAGAATATGTTATGTGTTATATAAATATATTTTGACCTAGAAAGAGATACATTATTTTTTTGAAATTTTAATTGAACTTATATTGTTAAAATTAATAATGAAATTTCCAACTTAATTTCAATAATCCTAAAAAAGATGTTTCATCCACAATCTTTTTCACAAAAAATTTATACTGCTATGTATTTAACTTTCTCCAGGAATAATGCAACAGATCTATATTTCTTAATATAAAATGAAACTAAAGTGAAAATCCACAGTAAATCTATTATAAATTAGTCTCTCACTTTAGTGTAAGATCACATAGGAATGTAAAAATAGGCATCATCTTTGTATGAAAAAGAATCTTTAAATTTGATGAGTTTGGATAAAATAAAATGTATTATATGGTAATGTATTTAAACATGAAATGAATTTTTTGTATAGCAGTTCAAGTAATTTTAAAAATAAAATATTAATAAATGAAGAAAATAACCGCTACACTTATATATATATAGGTATTTTTGTCTGTGCATTTGTAGTGATTAACATTAAAAAGCTTTATTTAAGTTCATATATAAAAATTAAATGTTTCTTTAATCTAAATAAACATTTAATTTAAATACAAATATTTATGATGATATTTATTAAATTAAATATATTTATTTCAAAATTATGTTTTTAATTCAAATAATAAAATATAATTTTAAAAATAGTATAATTTATTATTATATTTAATGAAAACCTTATAGACATTTTATATTTATTTAGGATTACAAAAATGTTTATATAGAAAACAATTTATTCAATTTAATTTTCTATTGTTAAATTATTACTAATGATACAGTAAACAATATAATCACATTATGAATCAAACTTAAAAACAAGATAATACATGACATATATAAATGTGAGAAAACCCCATAATAAAACATATTAGAAGAAATGTATAATTACATTAATATTATTGGCTTGATGAAAATTATAATAAAAAATAATAATAATATGTTTACTATTACGAGTAAAATTATAGGTTTAAGAGTTGTTATACTAGAATCATGTATAAATATATTTATAACAAATAATTAGTATAAAATAAATTAGTTTGAATATAATAAAATTATTAAAAATGTAATGAAGAATCATGTTTTTTGTGGGATCTGACCTGAAACATTCTCTACACCGTCTTCTTTCTATTCACGACATTTTCCCTCTTCCCTAATGTTTTCATCTTCCTCAATTAGATTAGGGTCCAGCAAACGTTTCAGGAAAGGGAGCCAATGCTTCCCTAATGCCTCGTCTGATGTTCGATATTACTTGTTCTAGAATATCGTAACTCAGGGACAATAGAGTGCTGACGACGCAAACCCATTCCCTACTGATGATAAACATTCAACTCATGCTGGTGACCTATGACACCTTAGGCCATCATCTTTCTCCTAGAAACACCTACCCTTTAATTCTTCTTAGTGATGTTGAGTTAAATTTCTAGATAACCGACGAATGTTTGAGTTAGGGTTTTTAATTTTCATATTTTTTTAGGTTCCCTTATACCTTATTAGATTCAAATTATGGTAATTGTTTAATGGAATGTGGGGAATTCGTTTTAGGGGGAAAATATACATCTCACATTATTTTTTTTTCTTATGGTTATCAATGACCTTGGATGTCTTGTGTCTAGGTATAAAATGGTTTAGTATGGGATTGTGATATGGATGATGGTTTACCTTCATGGTCCCATTTTTGAAGTAGGTCTATGATTTTTAAAATCTCCCTTTGAAGATAATTTTTAGTAGGTTATTTTTCTTGAAAACCATTGATTGTGCTATAGAGCAATGTAAAGGGAATTCTACTTTGTATAATACTCAAACTGTTTTTTCTTGTTTCTTTTAAAATTATTTCCAATTGACTTGTAGTGTTAATAAATCCTTCTAACTATGAATTTTTTTCATTTTTTGTGAAATAGTGGAGTCATCTTCATAGTAAGGAGATTTTTTTTCATGGAATATGTTTAATTAAATCAATTTGCTCTTTCATTTTGAAATTCATTTCCAATTTAATTAGTTGTCATTTCTGTTCTGCAATTGTTTTTCCCATTTTAAAACTATGGAAACATATGAAAGGAAAGGGGTACAATTTATGCTTCTATTCATGTTTCCAATTAAAATCATAATATATTCCAATACTAGTTACTTTTAAATAATTTATTTTAAAAAAACAGGCTCAATATGTTTAATTTATTTCAGTTTTTCAAATGTAATATTTAAATTTTATCAATTAATAATATTTGTCTTCTAAAGGTTTATTATGATTTCATGGATATACATATTTATGTATATTGATATTATTTTTCATATTTCATGCATATGAATACTTATATGTCAATTTCCAGATATTTACTTTAATCAAATATAATCATTCCAAGTTTTCATTTTTTTAGTATATAAGTACACATAAACATATATAATTATTGTTTATAATTTTATGTTTTCAAACACATTTATATATATTATATTCTTGTAAAGGATTTTTAATTTCTTCATGTTCATTTTTTGTTATTTAAATCTATGGTCTTTATATATTAATATACATTAATTTCATTGAATTTTTTATCTACCAAATATATGTATTCATCCATGAGAATATACCACGTGCATTATAATTATTTTTCATACATATGTATATAAAATTAATGTGAGAATGTATTACATTATTCATAAAATCTGATATATTTTTTGTCATATATGTATATATCATGACATGTTTAAAAACACATATTCCCATGGATATCTCTTTAATAGAATTAATTTCATTTTACTTGAATTTTAATAAGTCCCTTATGAGTGCAACCAAGGTTATCGAACTTTCAAATTAATATTTTATTTTAAAAAAAAAAGTGGACGCCTAGATATAAATATTAATATATATATATATATCATTTGATATAAAACATATTTATCTAAAGATAAAATATATATATATATATATATATTAATTTGGATGTTTATATATAACCATTTACATGTATACAAAATTTTATGTAAAAGAATTATTATTTTGAGTATGCCATCATGGTTTATCTATGTATATATATGTATATATGTGTATCTTTTATGTAAAATCGTTACATACATATGCCTGAAAGTATGATTATGTATTTTTAATGATAACCCAATTTTTTCATGAAACACGTATGATCAATAAATTTAATTTATTAAATTTTTTTTAAAGCTCATGGTTTAAAAGAAATTTCATTGTCCTCATGATGAATGATATAAATTATGATGATTTTAATTCCAAATTTCAGCACTTTGATATTTTGAAAACATGGTATGGTGATAATCCCAAAACCCTCATGGGAATTTTGTTTAATTATATTAAGGGTGTTACCTAATAGTGTTCCAATGCATTAGGAAATACATTAATCTCTTGATATGTAATGTATGGTGTGTGAGGGGTTTGTCCTAAGAACATCATGGTGCGTGTGAGGTTTATCCTATGAACATAACAGTGTGTGGACGATTTATCCCAAGCACATCATAGTGCAATTGAGGTTTATCCAAAGAACATTATAATATTAGGGAGTGAACATAACCCATTATGGGAATATGTCTACAATGTCTTGGGTTTGAACTGAGAATCCATGCTATGATCCATGGTGACTTTGAGAATTATATATGAATGCTTATATAGTTATCAAGTGGAATTACTATTAATATATGAATGATCATAGTGGATTTTCAAAATTATGTATCTGTAAATTGAAATTCATTTTCACTGCAATGTTAATTTTTAAAAATTATAAATGTTTTATAATAATTAATTAACAATCTTTAAAATATTTTTTAGTTATAGAATTAAATTGAAAAAATCTATTTGGTTTCCTTTTTTAAGCACCCCTTACTGCACTTTTTCTTGCTCATCATATGTCTTCAAAATTTCTTTTCTTAGGGAATAAGGATGTGTATAAGTGAGATAGTGTTCGAGGTCCCACTATTGTGTTTAACCCTTGTAAATATTAGTTTCTGTGTTTTCTAGTGTAAGTTGTGTAATAAAAATATCTCTGATGTATTAGAAATCTCTAAAAAACTATACTGTTGCGAACATGGGATTTGTTAAATAAATGAATGATTTAAATATATATATATATATATATATATATATATATAATGGATCATATTTCTAGTTCTTCATAGTTGGAATCAGATCCATGGTATAGATAACTTTATAGTTTAGGTTATTGAGAAACCCAGTGAACCTTTGAATAAATTTCATATATTTTAGAAGGTCCTTTTCATTAAAGAGTAGTAAATAGTTATACTTCAAGCTTTTTAATACCACATGTTTTTCATATATAAGTGGTAATGTAGAATATTATATTTTATAATGATAGAGATAAAGTATGGTTTTGAGTTTTATGGGGAATGACCTCACTCAAAACTATCGTCCCTTCCTGAGTACTTGTAATAATTATTGCGAAGTTAAGCTCATATAGTATCGAAACCATTTCCAATGTATATATTTCTTACCAGACACTTTATGATATATCAAACACCTCCTCAATATCACAAAATCATCTAGGATCATAGATCACATATGAAAAAATCCTAACCATCCATCTCTTCCACCTTTTCAATAGGGGAGGAACTATCAGGGAATATTCAAATATTTCACCCTATCCAGATAGTGTGATTCACTATTTGATTTTAGAATAGCAGTCAAGGTGGGAGATATCTGAGTACCCTCTATATATATAGTATAGGATTCACATATTTTTGCAAACATATTCAATATATATGAGGAACCACATTTTGAAAATCTCAAAGATGTCTCTATAAGGACAAATTATAAAAACTAAGTTCATACTGATGTTTTGAAACTATACGATAAAATAAATTATTTTTAAAATATGCATCATATTTTCCATCAGTATAATCTGAGTTGTGTGGACTGGGCATGGACTAAAAAAGTAAAACTCTTTGAAAATAAATTGAGAAATTATTGCACTAATTGGAGCCTTGATCTTCATGATTGATGTTACAATGTGAATTAAGGGAATAATTAAAGATGCTAGGTAAGTAACCATGATGTCTTGTTTACATTTCTGTGTTTTTCTTCTTTCTATATAAAATATAATGAAATTGTGAGGATGGATTTTTTTTATGGGAAGTAGAATGTAACAACCAAGTTACTCTTATATTGATTTAACTCTTAGTAAAATGCAATAAATAAATCTAAAACAAATTAAACTCCTTATCTACAAAATAAATACACTAAAAAACATACAAGAAACATCTCCTATGACTAAAAAGGTGGTAATATTAAACCTATAAATATAATAATCAACAAACAAGGAGAAATTCTAAAAAATTATCACTACGATGTCATAGGCCACATATTTGGGACCATCCATGAGTAGAAACCCAAAAAAGTGAAAAATGGTAAGAGTGCAGAGGAATGTAAAAAGAGGAATCATATTTTTGAGATAAATAATCTATAAATATGTTGAGTTTGGATAAAATAAAATGTTTTTTGGGTTTAAATATTTATATATTAAATGATTATTTCATATATCTGTTGAAGTACATTTAAAAATAAAATGATACTGATTAAAAAGAAATAAAAATCATTACACTTATATATATGTATTTATATTTTTGTGTGTGTTAGTAGTGATTAATTAACATTAAAATGGTTTATTTAAATATATATATATATATATAATATTTTTAATCTCAATAAAAAATTAATTTATATATAATGATTTATGTTAATATTTATTAAATTAAATAATATTTTTAAATATTTTTTTTTATTCAAATAATAAAATATAATTTTTAAAATAGTAAAAGTTATTATTATCTTTAATGAAAACCATATAATTGTTTTTAATTTTATTAGAAATACACAAATGTTTATATAAAACAGAATTTATTATATATATATTTCTATTTTTTAATAATTACTAATGTTACAATAAATAATATAATCACCTTAAGAAATAAACAAACGAAAAAGATTATATATGACATATATAATTGTGAAAACTAAAAAATCATAATAAAGATATAGAAATAAATTTATAATTACAACAATATTATTGTTTGGATAAAAATTATAATAAAAAGTAATAATAATATATTTTCCATTAAAAGGAACATTATTTGTTTCAGAGTTATTATACTACAATAATCTATAAATATATTTATAATAAATAATAATTATAAGAATAATATGTTAGAATCTAATAAAATGATTGAAGAATGTAAAAAAAATCCTATTTTTTGGGTGGGATTGACCCTGATGTAGACTCCCCACCATCTTCTTCATATTTTCTTCATCGTACCTCTTCCCCATAACTTTTATCTTCATCAATTTGATATGTGTCTTGAAAACATGTTCAAAAAGGGATCCAATGCTTCCATGATGCCTCGTCCAATGTTTGACACGACTTGTTTGGGAATCTAGTCACTTGGTGATGGTCGCATGCATATGAACTGAACCCACTCCCTACTAAAAATTGACCTCTATCCCACATAGGGGGCCTATGATGCCTCATTATATCATCTTTCTTCTAGAAACACCAACCCATGTATACTTCTTGGTGAGGGTGAGTCAATTTTTTGGAAAATTGACTAATGTATGATTTATGGTTTTTAATTTTCATTTCTAGTTGGGGTTCTCACCAACCCTTTTCAATATAAATTAGGGGAATAGTTTTAGGGAATGTGGGGAGTTTCTATCAAGGGTAGAATCCACCATTCTCACTTATATTTTTGCGTATATTTATTAATGACCTTGGATGTTTGGTGTCTGAGTATAAAATGGTTTTACTTGCGAAAGAGGTCTGGAAAAGGGTTTTCCTTCATAGTACTCTTTTTTAAGTAGGTCTTTCCTATGTAATTTATACCTTTTAAGATCCATGTTTGTATGTGCCTTTTCTTGAAAACCATGGTTCGATATGGATATCAATGTAATGGGAATTCTATTTTGTATAATACATAAATAGTTTGTTCTTGTTTCTTTTGATGTTGTTCCCAATTAACATTTAGTATTAACCAATCCTCCTTAATCTGCAATTTTCCCCCATATTTTGATGTAGTGGAGTCATCTACATAGTAAGTGTTTATTTTTTTCATGGAATATGTTTAAGAAAATAAATTTACTCTTGAATTTTCAAATTGATTTCCCATTTAATTAGTTACCCTTTCAGTTGTGCAATTTTTTTCCATTTCAAAATTATGGAATAATCCAAATGGAAATGGGTACTATTTATACTTGTATTTATGTTTCCTATTGAAAACATAATTTATTCCATGACTAGTTATGAGTAAAAAAACTGGTTTAAGAAACATATTCTCAAGCATTTTAATTGGTATTAGTGTTTCGAATGTTATATGTAAATTTAATCGGTTAGTAACACTTTTATTTTAATGATTTTTTAAGATTTAGTGCATACAAATATTTATGTATAATGATATTATTTTTGAGATTTCATGCATATGAAAACTTATATATCAATTTAAATTAATTTATGTTGATCAAGTATGATCATTCAAACTTTTTAATTTTTAGTATATAAGTACATATATATATATATGTGTGTATTGTTGATATTTTCATGTTTTACAACACATTTATAATTATTATATCCATATATATGAATTTCTATATCAGTATGTTTATGTTTTATAATTTAAATCTATGATTTATATATACATTCATGTCATTGAATTTTTTTATCTAAAAAATGCATGTAATTACTCATGATAATATACCACATGCGATATAATTATTTTTTATATTTTGTATAACGAATTAATGTATTCTTGTGATACAATATTCTCAAAATCATCCATGTTTATAGTCATATATATATATATATAAATATTATGGAATAATTAAAAACACATCATCCCATGGATCTCACTTTAATAAAATTAATTTAATGTGACAGGAATTTTAATTATGCCCCTATGAGTGAAAGAATGGTTATCGATGTTTATAATTAATGTTTTTATATAAAAACAAGAGGATATATAGAAATATATATATATATATCATTTCATGTAAAATAGATTAATTTCAATACATATATATATATATATTACATTTGATATTTATATTTACAAACTTATGTGTATATGGAATTTTATGTAAAAATGTTATTATAATGAGTATGCCATCATGTTTTATCTGTGTAAATAAATGATTATATGTGTATCTATCATGTAAAACCATTACATACATATTAATGAATTTATAATTATGTATTTTCAATGAGAAACCACTTTTATCACGGTACATGTATGATCAAGAATGTTCCTTTAATAAATGGTTTTCAAATATCCTGGTTTAAAATAAATCCCATGGTTCTCATGATGAAAAATATACATTATGATGATTTTAATTCTAGAGAGTCGCACCTAAATATTCTGTAAGCAGGGAATGCGGAGTAAACCGAAAACCATTATGGGACTTTTATTAAATTATATGACTGGTGCGCCCTAATATCCCTCCAATGAATTGGGTAATATTCTAATATCATTAGATTTCATGTATGGTGCATGAATGTTTTATCCTAAGCACATCACAGGGTGCTGGAGGTTTATCCTAAACACATCATGATGCATGAGAGGTTTATCCCAAGCACATCACGGGGCACCAGAGTTTTATCCCAATCACATCACAATGGGATAGATGTTTATCCCAAGCATATTATAAGATTAGGGAGTGAACCTAATACATTATTGGACTATGTCTACCATATCTCAAGAGTGAGCCAAGAATCCATGCTATGATCCAAGGTGCCTTTGAGAATTAATTATTAATGCTTATAAGTTTTTCAATTGGAATTACTATTACTGTATTAAGGATCAGTGTAGATTTTTTCAAATGTTGAATATATAAATTTCAATCATTTTTCACTAAAATGTTTATTTCTTTAAAGTATACATGTTTTCCAATGTGTTCATTAATAAACATTATAATATGTTTACTTCTTCTTTTAACTATAAAAACTCTATTTGGTTTCCTTTTGTTTTAAAAACCCCTTATTGAGATTTTTTTCTCACCCTATGTCTTTATAAACTCTTTTCACGGGGCAGAAGGATGTATAGAGGCGAGATAGTGGTCGAGGTCCCACTAAGGTGTTTAACCCTTGTAAAGAATTTTTTTAGTCTTTTCTATTACAGGATGTGTAATCAGAATTTCTATAATGTATATGGGATCTCTAGAACTGTGTACCTTTATGATATTAGGTTGTGTTAAATAAACGAATAAATAATATAAATATATATTAAAAAAATTATCATATTTTTGGGGTTTCATATAAAGACTTCCCTAAAAATTGACATGTTCTAGAGGTTATTTTTCATTCTAACTTACTTCCACGAAAATTTGAATTGGATAAAAAACTGAATAAAAAAATTCCATTAGAGTAAGACAATAAAAATTTAGTTGTATTCTTGAGGAATTTTAAACATCTCCTGGGGGCATTTTAATTTTATTATTTAGGTTTTTCTTGGAATCTTGAAAACATGCACACAGTAATCCTAAATTATATTCCGTTAGCTATAATGTATTGTAAATTCATTATCACACCTCTATTAATAGATTGATCAACAATTTCCATAGTTTCATGATGTTTAAATATACATCTTTTACTAATTGGAGTATTACAACCTATTCTAATATCAAAAATAATAATTTTTAAAATATACTTAGTGAATTTATTTAGATTTAGAATAGTACCATTTTTAATTTTAAAAAATATTAAAATTTTAGAATATTCTATTATAACGTTTGGAATAAATTTTTTCAAAATGTTCTATTGTGATGAAAATAATGACTCTACAACCAAAATCACTAAAGTAAATAACCTTTATTTTTCTTCCATTCCATAACTCATTATGATTTTTTCCTTTAGAGATGTACGATAAAAATCCCTTTTATAATATTGAAAATTTTATCGATAGACATGGACCAAAAATATATAGGTATGTCATACTCATTGATCATGGTGTGGGAAAGATCCTAAAGTGTTATATTTATTCTTTTGATAACAACATTTAATTAGGGAGTCCTATGGGAGGAAAAAATTTCAATGTAGGAATGGTGTGAGTATATTCCTTTTAAGCATTAATTCTTAAACACATTACCATGACCACTCTTTATGGTTTTAATAGTAAGTTAACTGTGATTTTATTCATATTTTATATATTTCTTAAAACTAGAAAACACATCACTTTTGTGTGCTAAAAAGTATACACATGTATATCTTGATTTTTCATCTACAAGAACATTAGAATGATTATTACCATTTCATCTAGATACTGTAGAATCTATAAACAATTCCATGTGAACAAACTCTATAGGTTGAGAATTTCATCCTAATATCATTGATGTGAAATAAATCATATGATTTTCCCCTAATTAATAGGAGTTACATATGTTATATTTTTGGGAATTCCAGTTTAGGAATATCCTTAAAATATATTTCTTAGTAATACTTATAATAGAGTGAAGGTTTCAGTTTCTCAATCTCTTATTTTGTAGAAAATATTCATCAATAATGGCAGTTAATGAAGATATATTTTTGTGAAAATAATGAATCTAAATGAACTACATACACAATATCATTACATAAATTAGTAATGACTGAATGATTATTGGAATCATGTATTTTTTTGAATTGATTTTATATTAAACATGGTAGTAATAATCCCATAATCATGAGATACTAAGAAGTTTAAATTTAATACCCATAAAAATTAAGAAAATTGAATTTTAAATAGAATTAGAGATACCAATTTTAACAAATCCTATTATTTTTCTTTTTGAATTTTCACCAATAGTGTCATGTACACCATCCACATTTTAATGCCCTTAATTCGTAAGTAGTATCTAGTCATGTGTATATAACATGATCATTACAGATACCAAAAAATCTATAATTTTATTCTTTAAGAAGGATTATTATACATATTCAAATAAGAAATAATTATGGTACCAACACTTTCTTGGTTATAGAGATGTTAGCAATAAAAACATTTTGAATTAGAAGTTGGTTAACATGTCTTAAATAATAAGTATTTATACTATTATAAATTAATATATACATAGGTATATAAGAATATGACTTATTTATAGAATTTTAAGAGATTAAGCTATAAATAATGTCATTCTTATAAATTATCCTTTGACTGATATAGTATCAAATATTCATTGTGTACTTATATGTAGTCTATTTAACAATAATCCTAGTCATGTTTTCTCTAACATTCATAATCCCTTCCAAATTATTTATAAGATTCCAATTTTATATTTTATTTTAATTGTTTTATATTAAAAAATGAGCATTTCTTCATTTTATACATTGTGAGAGGATTTAATATGAGCAGATAAAGAATGATGTTTCATTATTTTTTTTACTTATTCTTAACTTCATTATACTTTTATTCCATCATATTATTATAAAGAAAAAAATCCTAACTATTAATTTCTTCATCATCGTTATAATTTATATATATATATATTAGAAATATTTGTAGGATATATAGATAATGTATTTATTACCTCAGATGTGTTTATCATAAAACACATGTTTTCTATTTCATACATTTCTTCTCTACTTGAATCAGAATCACTAGAAATTTACTTAAAGGCACTCTAGGATTCATTCTTTGCATTAATTAGTATTTTTTTACTTTGTACTCATTCGTTATATTATATTTTAATTTTAGAAATTCACATTTGGAAATCTTATTCCCCCTGTATTCGTAAAAATTCACATCACTAGGTTGAATTACCTATTTACTTTTTACACTTTTTTCAAACAGTTCGCTAATGTTAGATTTGTTAAATAATTTATTTTATAATATTTATCTTCATAAATATTATGGATAAATGACCTTTCTGATAATCACTTCTAGATTTTCATTCATCCTTATGTGAGCTATCTTATTTTTTTCTCATTATTCATTGACATAGATGTATTGAAAGAAACCAATTATAAATTTTATTCAATATATTCTTTATTCACATTTAATTATTCCTCAAACATTATTATTTTTTCATTATTCTCCTTTACAATAAAATTTTTTATATAATAATATTCCCAAACTATGATAGGGGTTCCTCTCACTCAATTAATAAATAATCATATGAGTCTCTCTAATTTATCTTTATCTTCAATTATTTGTCTACGTAAATGTATTTCATTGAAAATTTTTTTAATCATGAGATAAATTCGGAAAAATAATTCAGCAAGTATTATCTTAAATTTTATATATATAATATTATATGTATTGAAGAAAACTGATATAACATTATATTTTCCTTCATGAAACACAACAATTGAATAATAAATTTCATAAGTAGTAGAATATAATGAAATTCTCTTGAAATACTCTTCTCTTAATAAATAATTTAATTAATTAATATAATTTAAATAATAATGATGGCCATACTTAGTGAAATCACTCTAATAATCTCTAGAAGCTTCAGGTCTTTCATATAATTCATCTATTACAGTCTAAATATCCAATATCATGATTTAAAAATGTATTTTCTTCTTAATATTAATCTGATCACTGTTTTTACCATTAAAATAAGTAGTCCTATTATTAGTATTCTCCAAAGGACATTTATTATTAATAATGATATAAATTTTTAATAAAAATAACTTTTGATCTATAGGGTAAAAACATGATCGTGGATGAAATATAGATATATTAATAAATGTCCTTTGATACCAAATATTGGTAAAAATGTAAAATTCATTTGGAGGGTGAATTGAGTTTCCAATTAATTTTTTTAAAAATATATTTAAAAAATCCATCATTTTATAAAAAAAGACCACTAAACTAAAAAATTATAAATATATATTTCAAAGTTTTCGATAGAATTGTTCAAATATTAAACAAAATAAAAAAAATATTTCAAAATTACTTTAACATAGAAAATAATTCAATTATCTTTATTAACTGCACAGATAAAACATATTAAAACTATCTATCAATGTATTAGTTTTCTAAATAAATTGTTGTAAAATATTTAAAAAATAGGGTAAGGAAAATAATAAATACACAATGGATTTAAAATTAAGAGTTTTATTCTCAAGATATAACCTCATTCTCTCAACTTAGTATTCACTTAGTACTAAATATTTTTGTTAATAAATAAATTGAAAAAAATGGATCTGGTTTTGTATATAACAACTACACATTGGTAGTCTAGGATATATACATCAGATTCCATAGTTTTAATGGGATTAAAAATGTAAATAAAAAATTATATATAGTATATTTTATTCTAAAATATAGTGTATTATATTTATCATAGAAAAAAACAATTAACACAAATAAAACCCAAAATGTGTGAAAATAGAGATAGATAAAAATAATAATTTTTGTTTAATGAATAAGAGAGGTTTTTGTTATATATTTCATTCATCTCCTCAATGAGTTTTTTTCAACTAAAATATGATGCAAGAATACATATAGATGTTATATATTATTTATATGAAGTTACAATAAAAATTGAATGACATCTGTTATCATTAAATTCCTCGGACCAGTATTTAATTATATGTAGAAAAATATGGATTGAATATTATATTTAATAAATATAACACCCCAAATTAGATATATCCTAGTATGTGTTCCATGTCATCTTTATGTATAGATTAAGTAATCTATGATAAATTCAATAGTTTTCCGTGATAAAATAAATGATATATAGTAAATCACCTTGAGCTTAAATTTAATATAGTACTTCATTGAATTTTAAGTACTTTATATTGTTGGTAATCCTTATTGTAAAATAACTTTATCACATTTCCAAAAGTTGAATTCTCCATAATTTAGATTCCTATAAATGTAATTTTAATTGGAAACATAAAAAATAATTGTTTTTTTTAAATACACATTATGGATGGTCACTACGATTTCATAATGTTGTAAATTGGAAATCATTTTGTGTTCACTCAGATTATTTGTATAATTTTTTGCAGACAGTGGTCACATAAATTTAAATTAGAAGGTGATTGTTTTCTCTTTAATAAAATATAATTTTTTGTGAAATAATATAAATGGTTGATATTGTTGGTGTGTGTTATATTCAATGTTAATTCAATCAATTGATTCTTTGGTGAAGATTCTATTAGATGCTATATGGTGGATTGGTTTGTCTTACAGTCTCTTGAGTAATTTGAAAATGGATCATGAACATTCCAGGTGGTAAATCATTTAATTTTTCAATTTTTTCTTTTATAAAATTATTCATATGATTTATGGACTCTTCATGTGGTATATTGAGTACATTGTAACTTTGAAAATTCAGAGTCGATAATCAGGCTTGCTAAACTTTGTAGTCACTTCTGGATATAGAAAAATTTACAGTATGATGTAGAGAAATATTTATCTTCCATAAAATTTTAAATTCATTATAAAAAATAGAAAAATAGGTTTGGATTATTAAAAATATTAATTGTTGTTTAATTATAACAATGATAATGAAAAATGAGTTTCATCACTTCATGGTGATAATGATTTGTACGTAGTCAGGATAGATGCATCCACATTTTAATGGATAAGAAGAAAGAAAGGTAAATAATAATTAACGATTAATAAATATATATAATATCATAAAAGTTATATATATTCATTAAATATATCCTTATTACAATCCATGTAAATATAATATGACAAAAAATCAAATTGCATCACTGAGGTGGAATCCATGAATATGTTTGAGTGACATTACTGTTTAACAATAGACTGAATGGTAAGAAGGTACATAAGATATTATAATTATATAAGAATAATTCTGTCAATGAATCATATATATATTCTAAATACATCACACTAACCAACCATTAATGAGGCAGTTTAAAAATTAATCATATAACAATGTAGAGGTGGTTGCCCAAACGTATGCACGAGTGATACATTTATTTCCCATTAGATTTAAAAGAGCAAAATAATGGTTACGTAATGATAATAGAAAAAAATATGCACATGAGAGATAATTTATTTATTATTTCAGAATTGATTACATATAATTTGAAGAGGTATAATATGGATTGGAATTGAAAGTACAATGTTAAGAGTTATATGCATTCATTGAAAAAAACTTTTGGATTACACCATAAAACATGAACGAATGGTATTATAATAAAGTCATAACATCTTTTTCATGTTGGGGGAATTTATAAATTTATTTTGATATGTATTATATAGGAAAATAATTTATTTAGGTGAAAATAATAGAGGATCAGTGATGTCCTTTTATCTGGGACATGTCTGATACTCCTGATAATTTTTCCAATGATTAAAATAAATTAAAGAATTGATCAATCCGAATCACAATAAAATGAATCTTGAGTTAATATTAGATGATATATGGTCAAAATATCATCATAAAACTAGATTAAAATTTTTTTAAGGTTATTTGATCCCTTATTTATTTAGTTTAACCCATTGTCAACCCCTTTTATCTTTTACTGTATTAGAGAGTTTTTACCAAGGTAACTATTCATAATCACCTAAAATTAATTCAAAATTAATATAATATATTAATAAATATTTTCAAAATATATAATCCATTTTATCAAATTCGTTCTCTTCTCATGAAATATATTTATTTTAAAATAATCATGTAGAATGGGATGAAACATTATTTTCCAAAATAACACATTTTTAAGTATAAAAATATTTTTATATCATATTTAATTATAATATTGATTCAAAAAAGAATATTTTTATTATTTTCTATATAAAATCAATAAATAAATTTTATATGTAATTAAAAAAATGTTTTAGTAAATACATGGAATGAAAATAAAATTTTCATTAAAAATCAATATTTTCCTCTACTCCCCAGAAAATTAATATTTTTGAAAAATAACCAAAAATTAGAAGTTAGTTAATATTTAAATGATAAATTAAAATTAATTATTCATTTAATAAAATATAATTTATAATAATTAAGAAATTAATTATATTTTGTTGTGCACACACTGTAATAATAACCATTTTCATGAATCCTTTTTTATGCATAAAATTATTTTACTACAAATTTATTGTTTATTAAATATATATTAATAAATACATTTTTATTATAAAAATCCAATATATATATATATATTACAATTTTTTATTCCTATATGTTCCAGTATTTTTACATTATCGAGAATTTAATTTGGAAAGGATCTTTCCATTAATAGAGGCATATAACCATGGCATAGAATGATTTCTTAAATCTAATTAACTTGAGTGGATTATGAATAATGAATCTCAAATATGTTAATAATAAACATATAATAAAACTATCATGGAATTTTATAACATTTCATGATCAATATTTTGAATTTAATCAATCTATTTTTCATTAAATATGCTTAATGGATATTCTCCCCACAAAACCTTTATTTTCTACCCTTTCATTAGAAAATAATTCAATTAAATTAGACATCATGGGTATCTCCTCAATCATACATCATATTTCAATTATTGACTTAATTCAAAGGAACTATAGTTTTAATTAGTTTGTCCCCTCTCAAGCTTCTCTCAAGATAAATAGAAATGTATTTATAGATAGGGACATACAAATTGGGAAACTCAATGACAATGGCCTCTTTAACACAAGAAATAAATATTGGATAAACATTAAGATCATTAAAACCATATTCTTATGGATGCTATAATTCATAACTCCCATCATCAAATCATCTTGAGGGGTATTCATTTGAACAATATGGAGGGATTTAATACCACACCTGTCCAAATTAAGGGAATGATATTAATATTTCCTTTTCCTTCCATATATGTTTGAGATCCTGGGAAAATAAACAAAATATATTTATTTCTACCAATTTGATTCTATATTGTGGGGTCATGTGAAATACCGTTATGGAATTGGAATCTATTCAAGTAAATATATAGATGTTATAATGAATTCCATCCATATTTCTTCCCAGAGTGATAAAATTTTCAATTTTTATCTCACATATATTTCCTCCATTATATATTTTATCTTGAAATACTAGAACACATTAATCATTGATGAAAAAACGCCTTAATTAATTATGTAATTATATCCATGCACACAGATGTCTTCACTCCCTGCAAAATAAAAATAAGTTCAATGAAAAATACCATATATTATTTAAATATTTTATTGTTATTGGGTGTGGTTGGACTGTATTTCCCCAATTCCTTTTGGATTCCATGTAAATTTTGTTGGTCAGATTCTAGCATCCCAATAACCACTAAATGTTATGGTGTATTTCATACCCACCATGGATTCATCAAAGGATGCTTTTACTATTACATTAGAATTGAAATAAATTATAAGGAAGAACTATGGACTGCAATTCATACTATTAATAATGATCTGCAACATCAATATAAATCTATATGTATTGAATAACACTCTTATCATGTTGTTTAATCCCTAAAACATAGAGATTGTAGTAAATTATATAAAGTTATATCACAATTTCATGAAGTCCTTTAGGGAAATGATCAGCTCAACTAGGTTGCATCACAAGCATACTCAGAATCTAATAATGTTTTAGTTTCCATATCAAAGAGAGTGATTATGAAGATGGGATTGATGTGGTCATTTTTAATATTTTATTTTTACACAGCCTTGGAGGATTCATATGTATGGGGTGAAATACACTCATGAAAATATAAAAACATCATAATTCCTGAACAATTTACCTATTTATTTTTAATAAATTTTTGGAATATGATTCTGAAGATCCTAAACCTTTTGGAGAAGAATAATCAAATTTAAATAATAATAATTCACAAGTATATTTTAATACATTTATATTCAATTTTTTGTGTTATGAAATTTATCAAAAAATTAAATTTATTTAAATTGGAATATAACATGAAATCTTAGGGTGTTATAGAGTTGGTGAGGTATTTAATTTTCATCATATAATTATGCATTATTCTATATTCCAATGGCTGGATAAGTTGGAATTAAATGATTGGGAGGTTCATATAAATATAGATCATGTTTTTTTTCATTATACTCATCGATGATAGAAATTGTATGGTCAACATTAGGCATTAGTTCAACTAATGTGATTAGTCTCAATGGTGTTGTAATAGGATGTTTTTCTAGTATTTCATGGCCCATATTTATAATTATGTATTATTATTTCCAAGTGTTTTATCTATTTGAATATGAAATATTGGTGATAGGGTGTATATAATTTTATACTTGAAATATTTCATTCATGATTATTTGTGAGTGGGTAAAAATAGAATAACGAGTTACAATTCATCTATTACTGTAATTAGATGTCAAATAATTAAAATGAAAAGATATTTCAATAGATTTTTTACTGGTTTACCTAGATCTCAATGTGTATATTATTTTATTTGGGGTTTCCTATAATAATTAAAAAATAAGATCATTTTTTAGTGATAATGGGGTTGAGTGGAGAAGATTCATTGGTGAAACTTGATATCTTGGAGGTAGTAAGGATTCAATAGGTTCTAAGAACGATCATATATGATTGAGAACCTTATTATACCTCTAGGTTGTGGAATAATTTGGTTTTTTAGTTTTTGTCTCTATGATACCTTATCATGATGTTTTATCCTTATATATATGAGATGATACTGAAGACTATTCCAATTGTATAGGACATGTGGTGTGCTCATGTTCTGGATTTGGGGGGATCATGGGTGAATCATTTTCCTCTGGTTGAGTTTTTATAATATTATCTATCCCTCCTCAATTATTATGGAACCTTTCAAGGAATTTTATGAGATACCTTATCAATCAAAAATGTTTTAAACAAAAAATGAAGTGTTATTAATTATTGGATCATATTTTTTGCCGAGTATGATATAGAATGTGTAGGTGATTCATGGTTTGATAAAATACATTCAGGACCATTAGAATTCATATGAGTATTGTAAGAGGATACCACTATAGTTTGTGGTTATAAAAAATGTTTGTTAAATGATTTATCCTTCTCAATGAAAACATATACTTGGTAATGGTTGTGAACATTTTCTTTCATTTATTTATCTATTAAGGTGTGACCGACAATCAGTGATGCAATATATTTATTTACACTTTCAACTTTGTTGGATTGGTTTCATTATGTAATCCTTGTTTCACAACATTTGATATTACATTTTGATAACACTTATTCA
Source organism: Viscum album (assembly GCA_963277665.1). Classification (NCBI taxonomy): domain Eukaryota; kingdom Viridiplantae; phylum Streptophyta; class Magnoliopsida; order Santalales; family Viscaceae; genus Viscum; species Viscum album. The sequence continues at coordinate 1,872,971,407 of OY728131.1, forward strand.
ACTAATTTGGGTAATTTGGATATCTAGGTGTGTAGAAATTTTATGGATTAGATTATAAAGACTCAGGAAAAATAATAGAAGATTCAATGACGATGCATCATTCCCTTGGTTCATATACGATAGAGTCTTTGAGGATTAGAGTAATATTTGTGGGTGTGAAAGACATATATGTTTTCTTAGTATCTCGATATTTTTTTAGTTAAAATATATAATTGTTGTAGAAATATATTTTTTATTAAGATGAATATTTTTATTTGACCCTCTGTTTTTTAAAATGTTTATTTTTTATGATAAAAATATTTTCGATAGATATTAATCCCTCAAGGTATTTGAAATTTTTTATTTCAATAATATTATTTTTCAGTTCCCAAGAATGATAATCATTCGATAGGTATGTAATGTAGAGGTTCAAGTTTTTCTAATTGTATAATATGATTTTTTAGGGTTTTTAGGTTGTGGAGGAAATATAAGTAGTGGATTATGAAGGGAGGGATTAATATTTTAGACTTTAGAAGATATTACATTGTAATTTTTCCCTTACCATGTTTTTTTTAATTCTTATTCAAGTTGCTCAAGTCATGCTGGTATGGTTGTTTTTTTAGGTGTGAGGAGTTTAGGTTTAGAATATATATTTTTAGAATTATCTATGTCATGATATTAATTTTTTTTATAGAGTAACATTTTTTGAGTAATTAATTGAGTAAAAAGCGTTGAATTATCATAGACTGATATAAAATGGATATAGTGATAATCACAGATGAAAAAAAAAATTGTTTAGTGAACACTATTTTTTAGTGGTCTTATGGTTTGATGGGGGATTAGGTATCATGTTCCTTAAATTATGGATTCTAAATTTCTGTTCAATTAATGTTTATTTTGTAGAGTGAAATTGTCAATGAAATTTACGGAGGGAGTATAATATATAAATATGTATTTTAATATCATCATTGACCATAATGATATATAATATTTTTTGTAAAACCTGTTAAAATAAATTTCATGAAATTTAATTTTAAATTTGTGGGGTCTTATTCTCTCGTTTATTTCCACTATTTGTTATTAAACCCTAAAAGGACGCGAGTCTTCTTCTTGGTGAATTCAAATACCATTGGTGGATATTTTTATATTTTATATATTTGATTTAACTAATTATTTTGAGGATATTTTATCCTATTTCTTCATCTATTTTATTCTTTCTCTTTCTCATAGATTTATAGGACTGTCAGAATTAAATTTGATAAAGGGTATATAAGGGATTTATCTAGGGGTGATGGATTATTAAATGGTAGAGATCTCTTTGTGTGGTTGAGGGAGTTTCCTCTTCATTTTTTCATTATTTCTTGTTGTTTTGTTTTTTAGATTCATTCAAGGTAGGTAATTCAGATACTCTCATACATTTTTGAGTATTAATATATATTAATTGTGATTTATTTTTCTTCAGGAAATGATACGACATTATCTATATTTAATCAAAATAATAGAAATGAAATTGTGGGAAATGTTAGTCCAATATGTTTTATGAAATTTACCTTTTTTGTTGTGCTATTATTGATTATATCGATAGGATTTTTCTTATGCATGATTATTTTTTTGGGAAATAATATTTTATTTTGTATAATTATAATTGATATACAATAATTAAATGACGTTTTAATAAATAGAATTTTGTTTCTTGATTTTTTTGTTGTGCAAAAAATTATAGTTTGATAATATATGGAATTACTAAAGTTGTTTTATTTATTGTTATATTAAAATTACATCACATAAATATTGTGGTAGTTTTACTTTATGGGTGGTTGTTTTTTATTGAAAAAAATAAGATTTTATTTGGTTTATTCATGTCATGGTTTGATACGGTTAATAGAGTTATTGTGGATGGTGTGTAAGGTTGACCTGGATATTGATGTGTCGTATGAAATAATGTAATCATTGGATAATGTGGAATAATAATTTCTAATTTAGTAATTAAAACATTTAATTAGAATTAATGAAATGTTATAAGTTAACTAAATTGTATATAATGTAAAATGTGAAATTGAAAGTAGATTGCATTAATTAGTAGTATCACAAAATATTGTTCGTAGTGTATTTAATGAACTGAAAAAATTATATATATGGATTTATTAATGGAATATGAAATATGAATATGTTGTGTAGTTTTTGACTGGTTATGATGTTTATTATCTAATTTTGGGATCTTTTATTAATTCTTATATAAGTCTTTGATAGTGTGTTGATGTGATGCATTTTTGGGGGTTTTGAAATGAATTATACCCTAAGAAGGGATTATGTGATATGATATATAATATTATCATTTGTTATTCTCTACACACTCCTACATAAATAGGTTATTGTAATCGATTTCGGTATAAGGTTTTTGGTTTTAGAGTTACATCCAACATCATGAATATGGCTGATATGGATGGTAAAGAATTTTCCTTTATATAGTATTCACTTCTAGATATAACATGTTTATGTGGTTGTGTTTAATTAAAATAGAATAGTTCTAGTAATGTGGTGTTTTAGATGTGATATTGTATGTAGCTGTGGAATGATGTATATATCTATATTACATGTGTTTCCGAAGCATTCTGCCGAGGCGCGCGCACATTCATCACGCAGGGGAGGAAAAATAGCTTGTTGCCCCGCATTTCTGCTTTCCAAAGGCAGGCGACATTTGTTCCTTATTCAAGGACATCTTCTCCTTGATCGAAACAGGGATTATGGGATGTCGGTTCTTCCTTCCGAGGATTCCTCCTTGGATCTCGTCACCTAATCCAGTTCTCCCTCATAGATTTAAGACATATTCGTGAATCTCATTTCTGGTGCCATATCTTCATGGACACCAGTAAGTTACGCTGCTTCCATTGAGATGCTCAAAGGGGTCTGGTTAGGGCAGCAACCTTTGGTTAGGAGAGTGGTCAGGCTGAGGTGTCGTTGGTGCGTCTTGATGTTGGGGGATTGGCATGGTCGTCTTTTGTCTCTTATTATAGGGATTCTATAGGGTGCAGTAGCCCGAGGCATCCCATGTCGAACGCGGGGAATTGCATTCCATGGGAATGTATCTGATTTTTTCATCCACTTCCCATGTTTAACATGGGGTATGCCATGAGTTTAACGTCTAGAAGAGATGGATCGGACTGATCAAAACACTGAGAGTGGATCAGATTGAAGAACCCCCTGGAGGGAATGCCGATATTGGGGACAGCACGTGGGCGGCTTCCGGGATTCTATGGAATAGAGTGAAGTGGCATGATCTCACCGGGATGTGGAGGCCCGAGTAAGAATCAGGATTGGTGATGGCTTTCGGCTTGAGTCTCGAGGAGAATTCCTAAATATCCCTGTAGCAGGGAATCAAAGTCCACGTAGTTCAATGATGGATGGGGCTTATGCTCTGAGGGGTCCCACGGTGGATATGGGGCTTACACTCTGAGGCGGCCCACAATATTTTATATGGGGCTTACGCTCTGAGGTGGCCCACAATGGTGGATATGGGGCTTACGCTCTGAGGTGGACCACAATGGTGGATATGGGGTTTATGCACTGAGGCGGCCCACAATGGTGGATATGGGGCTTATGCTCTAAGGCGGCCCACAATGGTGGATATGGGGATTACGCTCTAAGGCAGCCCACAATGGTGGATATGGGGCTTACAATCTGAGGCATCCCACAATGGTGGATATGGGGATTACACTCTGAGGCCACCCACAATTGATATGGGGATTACACTCTGAAGCCACCCACAATTGATATGGGGCTTACGCTCTGAGGCGACCCATGGTGCTGGAGAACCGACGTGAAGGGGGTCGGAACGACCGGGTGGTGGGCTTAAACCTCGTGGAGGCTTCCTAGGTACCATGCCATAGCACGAATCAAAGTCCTCATATTTCGCTGGAGGTAGGGTTAGTGTTGGAGCTTACTATAAGCTCACGTGAGTCATGCTCAGTGTGAGAAACAAGAGGTTTTAGGGACCTGGCGATCATGTTGCAAAGGGTGTGTCAGTGATAAGCGAAAAGGGGACTACGCGTTGAGTAGCCCATGGTGCCATGACTTACTCCAGGATGGAGGTCCGATATGCGACAAAGCGCAGTGGGAGTGGGATTTTGGACCGAATAAAGGAGATGCATTTTTCCCAATCACGCCCTCCACTGGCCTTGGCAGTGGGGAAGTATGGAGGTTCATGGGTGCTACCTTCCACAAGAGAGTCTAAGGGCCTACACCAAGGTGGATTCCCTTCCCCGGTGGGCAAACGCCACTCCGAGAGGGAAGATATCATTCCATGTGAAGAAGATCCCCTTCCCATGGAGACGAGCGGCTTAATGAATGTATGAGCCGGGGGGACCCATTGTGCGAGGCATGGGGCCAGATCACAGTTTCACGGCATGTGTTGAGGACAAGGTTCTTGGCATTTTAACGTCCTGCAGCTCAGATGAGGTGGTCTTTCTCTACATCCCTAGGTCTTACATAACCAGCACCCTCTACCCCTTTTGGGAGGGAAGGTATCAGCAAGGCCGTTGTGAAGGGGGTTGTAGAACGAACCATCGAGGGGTCCACGTTTGCGTGGCTATGCAAAGAAGAAATAGGCGTTAGCATGCCTATACGAAGAAGCATGAGGCCACGAAAAGAAATGGGAAACACCAACCATGTTACCTTGAGGTCACTTTGTAGGATCCTGGAAGGACGCACGGAAAAACAGTGCATGGCGTGCATGCACGGTTTGGAGGACATCAGGCACCTATGGAGGGAGGCACCTGGGGGCGTCGAGATGAGGGGTCCCAGGGTTAGCGCGCAAAGAAAGGGTTTGCGCGAAAAACGTTGTTATGGTGTGTAATTGGGGAATATGGATTGCACATGGCTCGGAGGATCGCGCGCAAAGGATGTGAATTGTGCGTGAGTGGAAAAGGCCGAACCCTAAGATAAGGCCACAACTAACGAAGGGATTTCATGCACTGGAACCTTTTTGCACACAATGTAACGAATTGCTCGCAAGGGAGGAACCCTGAAGGGTTTGGAATTTTATTTAAGCCAGTTGGATTGCGCACAAAGGCGGATCTCAGGGCAAGGATGTGCAAATAGGTTCAATACCAAAAGGTCATCTTGTGCATGCGGAAGTCCTATTTCGTGCACGAGAGCTGTTACAAATTCCACATCCCTGGTATGGGAGGGGTCCCCTTAAATTTACAGGCCTCTGGCATCATCGAATCTAGGCGGTGCACAAAATTTTGCGCACTAGAGACGGTGCTGCAAAAAGTTAATCGCACTGGGGCGGGGGTGCAAAAAATTGTAGGTCGGCGCCATGGACCTTTCACGAATCCCAGACACCTTATTCGCGGCCCACATTTTTCCGCGCGCATCATCCTTTATTTTTCACAGTACATTCGGGCCCTCCGTATCGGGCCTCCGGGTCCGAATATGACTTCGCTTTATAATTTTGAAAATTCCTTTAGTAGTTAAGGGCTTTTTAGTGTCTATAAATTCTCCCATTGGAATTGGATCAGAGAGAGGTCACAACGATCGGATTCCGATGGAAACACCGATACGCCGATGTGTAGGATTTCATGGGCCCTCTGCACAAAAAAACTGTAGCGGCGCGCAAAATGAAGGTTCGACACATAATCCACTTTCCACATGGTACAAAACCTCTGAATTCTACTATAAAAGGGGCCATGGGTCCCCTACTTCGTACACAACTTTCCAACGCGATAATATCTAAACCCTCATATGCGAAATTGTCACTGCACATGCGCGGGACCTGAAAGTCTGATATGCTAGGTTCCTCGCCACCTTCATGAGCGGGTGGCTCCTGCCGTTGTGGGACGCAAGGATGTGCATCCATCTAGAAAATCTAGTGATGGCGGTCACCATGGACACCAACAAAAGGATCAATATGGGGGTCCTGATGTTGGCTAATTTGTATGCTATTCTGAGATGCATCTCAAGAGGGGGATTGCCTTGGAGGGTGTGTGGACCCTTCCAGATCTTCCATGGCTGGGTGGCAGCTCATCTTGGTGGGTACACATTCCCAGATGCCATTCATCCACCGTGAAATGGCCTACTGCCATCTCTACTGAACATTTTCGGGGATTCACTGATGACGCTCAACGAGGAGGGGGTAAGGATCAGAATTGGTAACCACACCAACTTTAACTTTATCTCATTCCTCACCCCAATCATCCATATGATAGCAAATGGGAAAGGCTCGCTAGAGCAGCAAGAATACTTCCAGACAATTCGAGGTGGGGTGCTTGTGGCTCGGATTGACAGGAAGATCATCTTTGAGCCTTATGTGCCGTCCCGATTCTCCAGGTTGTTCGGGTGTCTCCAGCGAATGCCGAAGAGGGTATTCACGAATGTCTCGGAGAAGATGAATCCCTGCGTCCTTCACCAGATGTGGTTAATGTTAACCACTTATGGCTCCAGTGATGTTATTATCCTTCCACCCACTGGGGTCTAATCTGTCCTATCAACCGAGTATGCCGAGCATTGGGCTATCGTGTACGCTGAGGGGCTTTTATGCAAGCGAGTTCGGAAACTCGAGACTACTTGCGTGGAAACCTAGAGACGAGAAGGCATGAAAGCTGCTTCTAGGAGGGGGGACCAGGGGTGCACCATGTGGCGAGGCCTACGTAGGCCGGGACCTTAGCAGCGGGGACATCGCATGGTGTTGCATCGACCTCATTGCCTGGAGGGGGGTCACATGGTGCGGCTAGAGAACTGCCCAGGAAGCAGATAAGATACCTGCTCGAACCTTCCCATGATTCAATCTTCCTGGAATTGTGGTCGGCCTGGATTACCCTGCGGAAATCAATGAGCGTTGAAGCCCTTTGGCAGAAGATAATGCAGAATGAGATCCAATTCTAGTGTTCGGGCTCATTCAAGTTACCGACCGGGTGAATTTTCATCGGCCGCATGCTTATCTAACGTCCATGGACACATATGCGCGCCAATGGGTTCGGCGTGTGGAGCCACCTTTCCTGTTGAAAGTGATTCTAGGACAAGAGTATGATACGTAAATGATGCCTCCGTGAGAAGGAGACAGTGATGACGTGTCCGAGGGAGAGGAGGAGACAGGAGAGGACGAAGGATCTCAGGGAGCGTCCTACCATGGGAGCCTGCAGGAGAGTGGAAAGATCGTCGGCTCCAACATGGACATAACTGACCGTCTAGAGGTCTGTCTATATCTTTATTCATCCTAATTATTCATCCATTATCTATTGCAATTTCTGACCCATTTCTCTATCTCACTCAGGAGAATATAGGTGCTAATCAGGCTTCCCCAATAGTGGAAGGATAATAGGTACCGGTGGGATAGGGTGGGGCTCCGACTCCCATCATCGATCTGAAAAGCACTGAGGAGTCTCCTACCATGATAGCTCTTGTAGCAGACATAACACGAGAGGATAACACTCTGGGTTCCTTTAATCCCTTTCATTACTACTGGTGCTTATTGTCGGAGAACTCTACTAATCTGGATGCTCCCTGTATAGTGGTCTCGTCGTTGGAGGCTCATCGGGCTGCTGAGCCCAAGACATCCATGAGCGAACTAGTGGGGGACGTACCACCTCCTCCAGAACATACATCCGAAACTGATTCGGCCCCGAAAATTGGTGAGCAGGGGGTGGCAGACATTAGTGGTGCGGACATTGGAGCGAGGCCAGAAGCTGACAAAAGCACCGTCGTGGATGGGGTGAGAGAGGAAGGTCGCCCAGACATCAAGGATCCTATCCCTCGTGAAGGCATCATTGAGTCAGATCCTGCTACTATGTTGCTGGTTGTCTTCCCTATATACTGGCCCACTGATCCCAAGGAGATAAATGATTCAGACTCGGAAGCGGCATAGGAGAGCCAGATCACACGGCGCAAATTGTGGATGTGTATCCAGTGTTTTCTCAAGAAGCCTCAGACTGCTTTGCTAAGACGGATGGTATCGTTCCAGACATGGCTGGGTTTACTATGTTCTAGAGGGGATTACGCTCAACGCCTTTATCTGACGGTCTGTGATTACATGGCTGAGAAGAAACTTTGGAGCAGCCAATGCACCAAAGTTTCCCAGGGTTGGGAAGAATCAGCGAGCACCCAAGCGTTCCTAAGGGCATAGAAGGAGGTCTGACGCCTCGATGAGTAGGTGACAGAGAAGGAGGCCTTCATCGCAACAAGATCTGAGCTCGTCGAGTAACAGACGGCCCACCTGGATGATGCCCAAGAATAACTGGTGGAGGCTAGTCACCAGATGACTGTACTTCAATCTAATCGGGCGCAGGAACATGCTAAGATTTGAAAACTGTGCTCTGTGGCTTCTAATGAAGAGAGAGCCTTAAGGGAGCGAGAAATAGTCTAGGAGGCCACAAGCCAAAGGGTAGCGGCATTGGAAAGATCAATCCTAAACGATGATCCTTAAGGGACTTTTTTTGGCCATCTCATGAACTCTTTTTCTTTTCTCCTCACCATTTCGAACCAATGTGTGGAAAAATATATTTATCTTTACCATTGGTTTAATATGATCAACCACAATCTATCAATTTGTGGGAGCATTAACCAAGATTCAGGTATCCGAAAATGGGCCCGGATTTATGAGGAGAGGATGGAGGTCCAGCCGAAGGAATGGGACCTCAGACCGATCAATGTATCCTCTCCTCAATGTGCTCTATTGCATGATCGGGATAATGCCGGGGGCATTGAAATCAATCCGAAAATAGGGTGACAAAAAAGGTGAATCACGTTACCCAAATTCAGAACACCAAGGGAGGGTCTTAATGATGGAGGATACCTGTTAACCGTGGTGGAAGCACAACATCCATATCACATTGGCCTGAAATGGGGAAAACAATGAGGGCTGACCGCTGACCATATTCACAAATGGGGCCTAACTCAAATATCATCGATCAGTCTTCCGGAACGTTGGCACAGGATAGAAGGCAGACCATAAGTTGATTATCCATAATGTTACGATAGGCAGACCAAAGGTTTATCATCCATATTATTACAGCAGGTGGACCACAGGTCGAGCATCCATACTATTAGGGGGTCCTATCAAACACGACCAGTCTTCCAGAATGTTGGCCCAGGATAGCAGGTGGACCATAGGTCGATCATCCATACTATTACAACAGGCGGAACAAAGTTCTATCATCCATATTGTTACAGCAGGCGGACCACAGGTCGATCATCAATAATATAAGGGGTCCAATCAAGCATGAAAGAGGATGGAGATCCGAATAAAGGGGTCACGTAAAGCGTGGAATGTGAACTGGTGGTTTGTTCAAACAGAATCCAACAATCCCAATATTATGCCACCGTGTTGGAGACACCTTAGGAAGACATATTAATATAGTTCTGGATCATTCCTAATTTTAGACATGACCTCTCTGGAAAGAGAGTTGTCGCTTCCCAACATCGCTATGGGGCATCCTGAACTCATTCGGGGCAGATGATGCAGTTACACCACTCCCCAAAAAGCCAGTGCAAGGGGTGGACAGTGAGGATGGATGGTATTTGGTTATCCCTGGGGCTGGACCCAAGATGAAATTTCTAAGCGTTCCTAAGTATCTCATAAGGATGATAATCAAGCCACACGTAGTTCTAGAAAGGGACTTAGTTTAATGTCTTAGAACTCAGACCAAGGATTGGTAAGGAGGGTGGGAGGCACATGGTAAGGTGATTACAAAACCCAACGTGTATGAGTATGAGGCCCTTCATACCATGTGTTCCTTGGAAAAAAAAATTTCTTGTCAAGGGAAAGAACACGAAAGTTAGGCTAAGCCTGTGGGGAAGTGCCCAGGCGCTCCTATGTATCCCATAGGGATGGGAATCAATCCATATGTAGTTCTTGGAGGTTCATTTTAACGTCGTGTAGAATAGGAAACAAGAGAGATAATTCTTATAATAGAATTAACGTAAGGCGGGTATTGCAAACCCGACGTGAATGAGGATATAATCCCACACCATGCCACGTGGTCCTGTAGTCAAAGTCCCAAAGTCGGGAAAGAAACGATGAATTAGGAAACCTCAAGCTGGACCCAAAGGCAAGAGGTCTAGGCATCCCTACGTACCCTATAAGGATGGGGATCAATCCATACGTAGTTCTTGGGGGGTGACATGGCACAAGAATGTACATGTGCCAAAAATGAAAGGGGCGTGTGGGTTTAGCCCTCGCACCAAAAGAAACGGCATTTGATGTATCTTGTTTTTCCTTGAAGGTGAATGGTTTTTCTTTTCAGGAGCAACCTTCCTAGTGTTGAAATTACTGGAATGGACACAAAAGTCATGTCTTATTTAGTCATTGACAAATTGTATGGTAATTGAACAATATCCAACGTGATGTCCCCTATAGAAAGGTAGTCACAATGCAGTGCCATTTTTTGTCGTGCGGCCGGGAGGATATCATCACAGTTTATGGTCATGTGGTAGGACCAACAAGAATAGTTTAAGGTCATATGTCTTGGATCTAGGGGAATCTTCATGATGCGATAAAGCATACCCGATGCAGATGAGGACATAATCCCATACCATCTCCGCGCGCGATTCCCAGAGATGAGCCTTTGTCCAAGGGGTCGGCGAGGGTTTAAAGATCAAGGGGCAGGAGACACTAGCTTCCAGGTGAGCTGGGCACGAAACACAACATCTGGGTGACCCCTCGTATCCCATGGGGATGAGGGTCAAGATTTTCATGGCACTTAAAGAATAATCAAGCCTATAATCTTAGCGCTTGGATCGCAGGATCCCCAAGAGACGCCGTAACACAGCTCTGACTACCTAACGTGTGAAAGCACCCTGAGGGTTAGTGCAAGGAGTGTATTGATTCCACCTTGACATGATGGTGTGGAACATAATGTGAATCATGCCACCAAAATTCAGGGCCTGAAGGATTAGGCGTGATGACATAGGATTAATCATGACCATGTTCGCAACACAACATCCTGTCGTGTTAGCCTTGGGGAAAACAAATTAGCATCAACTACTGACCATATTCGCAATGCGGTATTTGTATCAATTTGTTGTCTAAAACCCTTGGGGGAGTTTTCATGTGACTGTATGAGATCCCTTAGGCATTCTATCTAGGTCGTTCTTGGGGGTCCCTCCGGGTGTGAATGATAATGGGGGCCCGAATGAAGGGGAGCACGAACCTTGACAAGTGGACAGAACTTGACTATGTTGAATCTGACACTCCAAGTCCTAGACCAGAGTACTCTGAAAAAATTAGTAGACCACTGAAAAGGGTCTAAGGTATCTATTGGGGAGCGGCCAATAGATGTCGGATTCCCAGGAAAAGGGGGCATGGTGAAAAAAACCATGTACCACACCTATATATCCCCTCGTGGAGAGGGACATACCAAGAGGCTGAGGTGACCGGGAGATCATGGGATCTCTTAAGAGACAGGGATGGACCAGAAATATACCTGTTCAGACGGTCCTACGTATCCCATAAGGATAGGATTCAATCCATATGTAGTTCTAGAAAAACAGTTTAACATCATGTAGGATTATTAGAGGCATTTCATCTGGGAATGTGTACGGCGTGGCGAGAAACCCGAAGTGAATGAGGATCTATTCCCACACCACACCATACAATTTCTCATGAGAGGGCCTGGCCCGGGGGCCCCAGGCTAGGCCTCGTTCAGAGAGGCCTGATCGGCTTGTAGTTTAACGTCGTGTAGGACGAGCATTCCGTTTAGGGCCATGCGGCACTGTGGGCTAGTTTAAGGTCATGGGGGACCCCGTAGGGTTAGGAAAAAAACTGATTAAGAAACGTTGTATTGGTGGGAGGAGTAACACGCTCACCGTCCATGGTCACTAGGGTGTACACACCATTGGGATATACCTTATTGATAATGAAAGGTCCCTCCCATTTGGGCTCCAACTTGGGTGGTTTCCTTCCAAGGATCATTGGTGCCCTGAGGGCCAGTACCAGGTCACCATTCAGGAAGGAGCGGAGGTGAACCTCATTATTGAAATCTCGAGCCATCCTGCTCTGATGCCTTTCTAGGTTGTGAAAAGAACGAAGCCTATTCTCGTGCAGTCCTTCCAATTCAGCTTGACGGATTTCACCAACTCTATCTGGCACTTTCTGGTCGTATACGACTGTGCACAATGGGGGAAACTGAATCTCAATGGGCAGGACGACCTCAGTTCCATACACCAGGGAATATGGGGTCACCTGGGTGGAATTACGAGGCGTCTTCCTAGAATCCCAAAGAGCGTTGGGGGCCTTTCCGGCCAACTCCTCTTGTTCTGACAAACCATCTTTTGCATAATGTTGGTGAGGGTTTTGTTAAACACCTCGACCTATCCATTTTCCTACGCTTGGTAGAGGGTGGTATGGTTAGAGGGAATGTTGTACTTGGTGTACAATTTCATCATATCGGCAACCCGGATTTTGGTGTCGTTATCAGTGAGGATCGTGTGAGGTACTCCAAATCGATATATGATGTTGGAACTCATGAAGTCAGCTATAGAATGGGAATTTACTTCCTTGAGAGGAATTTCCTCTTCCCACATGGAAAAAAAATCTGTAGTGGCACGAATGAACAAGCATTAGCGGGTCATTGCCGATGGGTAAGGTCCTACAACATCCAACCCCCATACTGTAAAGGGCCAAGAATACTTGGTAGTGTGGAGAGGCTCTGGTGGCCGATGTATGAAGTTAGCATGAACTTGGTACGCATGGCCCCGCTTAGAGAACCAGATGCAGTCATTGATCATGGAGGGCCAAAGGTATCCCAGTCTCCGAATCTTGTGAGGTGACTTTGACCTGGCCTGATTGGTGTCACAAGAACTAGCATGAACCTCTTTTATGACTTGTGGAATCTTGACGCCTTGAAGGAAACAGTGGAGAACACCCTCAGATCTGCCTTTGTAAAGGATCCTCTCAAGGATGGGACTACTTTGAAGGGTAAACTGTAGCATGCTGCAATGGATTCGCTCACGCTCGGCGCGGTCTGCTGGAAGATTACCGTGTTTGAGGTATTCAACCAAGGGTGTCCTCCAATCAAGAACTATTTCAATCACCGTATCTAAAGTACCTAGGGCACCTGATGTACGGTCACCAGTTGTAAGATGGTTTACCCATGTGCCACGATCATCATCCAGGTTAACGGGAGCGATGACTCTCCGGTGCGCCACATGGATAATCAGGTCATCATGTTCGGGCTCTGCAACCGATGCGGCCAAGCTGGCCAAAGCATCTACTCGAACATTCTGTGACTAGGGAATATTAATTACCTCCAACCGAGATGGGAACTGTGCCATTAGATGGAGGGTGCACTCCAACAATGGCACGATTTCTGGCTTTCTGACAACATAGTCTCCATTGACCTTCTTGATGGCCAGCTCGGAGTCCCCTTTCACATGCATATAGGGCATGTCGATCACGAGGGCCAGCTCAAGGCTAGTAATGAGTGCATGATACTCTGCCTCTTTGTTGGTTCATCCCTCCGATAATAGCAATCATTATGGAAGAATGGCCTGCTCCAGGGTGATGAAGACGATACCCAGGCCCACTCAGTAGAGCCTAGGATCGTTGAGTCTCCTACCGGTGGGGCTCTGGGAGGCACCTTCAATGTACATCTACCAACATGGGACGACATGATCAACTAAGAGGATTGAATCATCATGAAAACCTATGTCCAGCAGATGATCCGCAAAGGTTGGGTGCGCATCTAGAAAATCCACCACAAAGCCTATCCTTTGATAGCCTTATGAGGCACAAACCTGATGTCGAAATTCTAGAGGATCACCGCCCACTGTGCTAGTCGACTAGTCTATACAGGTCAATTTAGGATGAACTTCAACAGGTCTACCAGAGAGACCAGTTGTACCTCGTGGTGCTACAAGTAGTGCCGAAATTTCGGCACAGCAAATACAAGCTCCAGATAGCTCTTCTCGATGGGGTAATACCTAACTTCCAAGATGAGGAGCATGCGGCTGAGGTATTAGAGGCTATTCTTTGTTCCCTCATTGTTCTTATCGGTGAGAAGTGCACAAAGGGACCATTCCAAGGCGGTCATGTAAAAGACCAGCGGCTTTTCGGAGATGGGTGGCATCATGCCCTGATGTTGGAGAAAATATTTCTTCATTTCCTTGAAGGAAGTCTGACACTCTTCATCCCATTCATAGGTGGTTCCTTTCTTCATGAGCCAGGAAAATGGGTAACACTAGCCAGCCATATTTTCACTGAACTGGTGTATGTAGGCTAAGTGGCCTTGGAGACTTCGATCCTTTTGAATATTGCTCAAGGGAGGCATCCTACTGTTGTCCTTGATCTTCTCTGTGTTTATCTCAATGCCTCGGTATCTAACAACGAATCCAAGGAACTTGCCGAAGGTGACCTCGATGGCACACTTCAACGGGTTCATCTTCAAGCGGTAGGAACGGAGGAAACTGATGACTTTATCAAGGTCCTTGAGATGGTCTTGGCACTGGCGTGATTTGACTACCAGATCATCCATGTAGCATTCCACCAACATTCCCAGAATTGGCTTGAATATGCGATGCATGGCCCGCTGATAGGTGGCACAATCATTCCTCAGGCCGAAGGGCATAACCTGATAACAGAAAGTACCTCGGGGTTCCCTGAAGGGGGTGGAATCCTTATCCTCGGGAGCCATCCTATTCTGGTTATACCTAGAATACCCATCCATGATGGAGAGGACTTGGAACCCGGCCATGGCATCAATAAATAGCTCTGTCACTGGAAGGGGAAAATCATCCTTCAGACAGTGGCGATTGAGATCGCGGAAGTTGATACAGACTTTGATTTTTCCATTCTTCTTCCTGACTGGCACAATGTTGGCTAGCCACCTGGGGTAGTGACCTTCCTTAATTAATTTGTCTTTGATAAGCTTGTCAACATTGGCCTCAACCATGCCACCGTGAAAAGGGTGCATCTTTCTGGGAGGTTGCTTGAACCCGCAATGGTTTGCCATGAGACCAAGGAAATGGACTACTACCTAAGGATCTAATCATGGCATCTCATCATAACTCCAACCGAACAAATCAAGGTGTTGTCTGAGGAATTCCACATACTGCTACTGCTCCTCGGGGGTCATGGCAGCGCTCACCATTGTTGGTCTCGAGTCCTCCTCGCTACTGAGTTTCACCTGTACCAACTCATCGACCGTGGTGGAGATGCCTTCCTAAAAGGTGGGGGGATCATCCTCTATGTCCCCTTCTCCAGTTGTGGAGGGATCTTCCAGAGGGGGAGTTGCATCTAGGCCATCAGACTCTGATGGGAATTTAGTGCCTGCTTGGGCAGCAGTGGTCATCATATCAAGAGACTCACGTGCCAATAATCCCACATCAATGAAGGCAGTTGATCCAATACCATTTTTTCTTCGGCCCAAGGGGCCACCCGTTTATGACATCAAATCAGTAGTGGCACATTGGATTTAGACGATTAATTCCAGCATGGTGGAGGAGACATGTATGATGTACCATCGTTGCAATGAGCCTGACATCCTGATACCGTACAGTGGTAGGAGGTTCCGGGATCACCCGAGCCTAGTTGGTGTAGGTGTACGAGGTGATTTTTTTCCATCGCTTGGACCTTGGAACATGCCTTCGTATTTTACCAGAAACAACAACGAATTGCCCCATGTTGGGGGTCATAGCCTCCAATTGATGGATCGAGAAGACATAAGTTTCATTCAAACCATCCCAAGGATCACTTGTGTTCAGGGTGGGTTCAACCTTACCCGCCAGAATCTTATTATACTTGGTCTTGTAATAGTCGGAGTCCAGATAACGAGCTTCAAAATAGGAAAAAAGAGACGCATCTCCTTGGAGCACGCCTACTCAACCATTGAGGAAGTATTTTAGGCATTTGTGATATGATGAGGGGACCTCTGAATGCAGGTGGATCCTTGGCATGCCCATCAATGCGTTGTATGCGGTGTCCTGGGAGACAACCATGAATTCAGTGCTGGCAATTACGCTATCGAACTGGGTCTTCAAGTGGATCTTTCCTTCTGAAGTTTGCTCAGTCTTGTAATACCCCTGGATTCTGAGGTCAGAGGGAGTTAAATCATCCTCATACAAATCCAGCTTCCGCAGTGTCTGAGTCAGGATTAGGTTAATCCCAGAACCCATGTCAAAAACAAAGCGGAGGACATCCACTCCATTGAACTAGATAGTGATGTAAAGCGGGAGAATGTTCCCCTATATAAGAGGGTATTCATCTTAACCGGGGAATGAGATAACTGTCGGACATTTAGTGTTCTCAATTTCCTCAGCGTGGAAGGCTTATGCAGCCGCTACCTCCGTCTTAAACTGGAGGGGGCTCCGTAGGGCCTCAACAAGCACCTGACGCATTTTAGACAATAGTCGAAGGTCCTCAATGATATATAGCCTTGTGGAATTCTGGTGAGGTGCTTCAAAACATCATACTTCTGGGCTAGACACGAGCTTCTGCTTACTGGAGGCCGCTCTACGATTGGAGGTATGACGGGTCCTACCGGATGGGCTAGCGGTTGAATGCTACTAATCATATCTTGTTGTTCACTAGTTGAAGCCTGGAGAGTGGCTGCCAGATGAGGACCAGAAATATGGGGTCGGCTGGTGGTATGGTGGAGCTGGTCGCGGCACGACCGAGGTGGTTCCGCCTGATCCAGCAACAAAAACGGTGTTGGATGCGAACCTTCTGACACAGGATGAAGGGGCAGTGTGTACTGAGCTCTAAACAATGCCTGATGTCTGGTCTCCATAGCATGCCCGACCTAACTAGAAGTTCCAACTGACGTTCCCTGGTGATTCATGTAACCACGGATCTGACGACGTTGGTAATGGCTGTGTACATTGGGATGGTCTACACAGCGTTCCTCATCGTCGGGAGTCAAAAATGTATTTACCAACTCTACAGTGTTATTCAAAGAGTATGCCAGATTGTCACTGGATGGGTCATCCAGTACTGGGCAGATTCTCGGAGGGATCCCCATTTCTGGGGGCATAAAGATGCCAGGAGTGTGGGACGACAACGACATTGGCGGAGCACATTCTTTCTTCTTGCGCCACCGCTGATTGCTCTTCTGGTAAGAGGCTGACTGATATGACGATGTCGAAGTAGTAACCGGAGCCTCTGAGGGCTCTAGTTGATTCAAGCATTCATGGATTATTCCATGGGTGAGGGCGACCATCTTGCGGGCCATCCAGTCGTTATACATCTGGGACCCATGGTCAAAAACCTACTGCCATTCATCTTCGTTTCCACTACTGTCATCTGACCTCACAAAGTCACCTGCCACTTGTGCCAAGGCTGGGCCCAACCTGACTATATCGTTGTCATTATGGTCTTGAATCCATTCCTTGAACACGTAGCATTTCTGGATGGTGTGCCTCATGGTCCGGTTATAAGGGTGGTAGTTGGGGTGATCAGTGAGATGCACCTCTTCTAGTTTCCAGCACTCGGGAAACCGTATAATTCTCTGTTTCAAGGAATTGTGGAAGTAACCGGATACCTGAGCCTCGTCAAATGAGTCGGTCCAATTCCATTTTGTCTGAAAAGGGGGCTTTAGGAGGCTGACCCTGATGGGTGGATGATGGAGCATGTCGAGGAGGCAGAACCTAATTATCTAGCCTAGGCGGTGTCAGTGCGTTGCGCGGAGGTGCTTGCTGATTTTGAGGCAGCCGCTACTGGGTTGGAAGTTTTGCATGTGGGGGAGGATCCCTATGGGGCTGCGGAGCTGCCCTCCCTAGAAGAAATTCTAGCTTCTTGGGGGCCTCTATCTGGGCCACAGTAGCGGGCTCAGCTCTGGAAGCTCTCCTTGCTGGGATTACAGGTGGTAGCAGGCATGCCTGACTGGCCTGTTGTAGGGCTTCTTCGAGGCTCTAAGCCTTGTTTGAGAAGTCCTGGAACCCTCCATGGTAATTCAAAATGATCATTGAAGGAACCAGCTCTGCCTTGACGTTCCCTACACACATTCTCAATAATTTATCTTGAGTTAGTGTCATGTCATGGGAGTATGTGAGCCCTTTCCACCGGGCGATGAAGTTCGCGACTCCCTCATCGGGCCTTTGTTTGCACCTGAAGAGGTCTGCGATACTCCTCTTCCGTATTGTGAAACTGAAGAGGTAGAGGAATTTCCTACGATGGTCCACCCATCTAGTCATGATTCTTACCGACAGCTGGCTATACCAGACGAACGTCGTCCCTTCCAGTGTCTTAACAAAGCAACAGAGCTTGGCGGCCACCTACTCCGCTGGAGTCCCTAACATAGGCCCACACCTTCAGTTGAAGTAGGCCAGGTGCATTGGTGGGTCACTCGTCCAGTTAAAGGGGGTGATGGTGGGGATCCCAAATCCCAGAGGTGCTAGCATATCATCCATCCATGCTGGGTGTGGCTTTCCGTCTGGTGGGATCGCAACCTGCCTAGTTTCCAAAGCCTCTAAGCGGGCGATTGGCACTGCCATCAGATCGTATGGACATGGGTTCTTGTCCTGAAGGGGATCCCTAACCACAAGCGCATTTTCGGGCTCTTCATTTCGATAGACAAGCTCAATAGATCGTGGATTAGGTGGTGGAGTGAACCTTGGTGCAGCGGGAGAAACTTGAGGTGGATCCCTTGGGTAATCACACCGCTTAGGTGGGTTTGAAGAAACATATCGCGCCCTCTTTCCATGATATTTGGCCTCTCCTCTGTCAGCGAACACGACATGATTGAGGTTTCATGGGAGAATCTTTCTGAGGGGTAGTTGTTCCTTCCATTGCTGCCCCAGCCTAGGATCAGTGTAATCAGGTCGCCGCTCTGCAATGCGTTCATCCAGAAGCTCATCGACCAACTGCTTCTACTGAGCAAGTTGTTGGCGCAGCGTGGCCTTCTCAGGATCATTCTATGCTCTATGAACTGAGACAGATGGATCAGATAGCTTGATTTCCCCAACGTTCTCTTTAACCTTGATGATATTCTGGCTCATTATTAATGCCTCAGTGGGTGTGGGGAGACCTAGGAGGCTCCTCTACTGATGAGTTATCCTCACTGATGGGTCCAGTAGTGGCTTGTCTCCAGGGGGTGAGTCCCTATCGAGAAGTTCCTGACCGTTCCCCTCTCCAGACAGATCGGCCATGTTGACCGTCGCTGCCCTCGGGGGCATGTCCTCGGAGTCGCCTAGTGAGTCGGGATGCAGGAAAATCCCACTGAAGAGAAGGTCAGCGTACTTCCCCCATCCACGGACTTGCGCATGGGGGGTGGCCTCCTCGATAACTTTGCGGAGTACATGAAAGATCTGAAGGAATTGTTGTTGGAGGGCCCTGTGGTGGCCAAGTGATTTGGGATGTCGAACCGCGGAGAGTGT
Organism: Viscum album; assembly: GCA_963277665.1. Taxonomy (NCBI): domain Eukaryota; kingdom Viridiplantae; phylum Streptophyta; class Magnoliopsida; order Santalales; family Viscaceae; genus Viscum; species Viscum album. The sequence continues at coordinate 1,872,990,688 of OY728131.1, forward strand.
GGCCAGGTCGACCTGACAACATTTGTTGTTGATATCCTCGAGGTTTTCTCGGATCCTGGGATAGGGCACATGTTGGTGGCGCAGAAGAGAGTGAGTCTCCCAGAGGGTATGGTGGAAGCATTCATTCTCTCTTTGGGTGAGTGATTCTGGTATTTCAAAATCCAACTCTGCGACTGGCCAAAACTTCTTGGGGAAGTGGCCTACTGCGAGAATGGTCCAGAAGCTCCACGGCTCAGGTTCGTTATTCGACCCTTGATAGCCCCGCTCATCAACAATGGGTGATTGGGGAACTGGCAGTGGTGACGAGAAAGGCCGCTAGGCTGGTGGGATGGCCGGTGGAGAATACGGAGAGCATGCCGATTGGCCTCTGAATCCTAAGTCACACTCCAAGGGTTGCAATGTCCTGGACGCCACGTCACGATAGGATGGGCCGGAAAACCAGACTCCTCTCACAGTGCCGGTGCTTGCTGGGGGTGTGCTAAGTCGTAGATTTTTCACCATCAACCCCCAAAAAAGGACTTCGTCTCCACTGTCCGAGGTGGAAGGTGCTTCGGGAGAGGCAGATGGTGACTGTAAGTTCAACCCCAGGGAGTACGCCAAGTCCTCTTCCTCCTGGATATACCATCAGAGAGAGGCGGGGATTGTATGGATCTTGCATTCGGGGAGTATGAGGCTGATGCACCGCATCCTTGTACTAGCCCGTGAATTAAAGGACTTAGGGGAGGGCTCCATCTTCGAGTCATACTATGCCTCAGAGTTTGAGAAACGGACTGGTCTGATTTCCATATGGCCTTCCCTGGATCTTATCTTACGGCAACGATGTCCCACCATCCTTCCCCTGGGTGACTCCTCAGGGCGAGGCTGATTTCCGTCATGGAGTCCTCTGGCCGCACTGGCGCGGTGGGGGGGGAGAGCAATGAAGGCCAGTGTGTGTGGAGCACCAGGGAAAATGTCGAAAGGGACATGGGGAGGGCCTCCATGCAGGTGAGTGAGCAGATATGCAATGGATCCATACTCGGGGTCTGTGGTAGGGGAAGTGACCTCATACCCCCTGTACTAGGGACTGGATAGAGCCCCACCCAGAGTGTTACTGTCACGGGGAAGCCCCTTACCTGTGGTGAGGGTGGCGCCACGAAGGCCTTGGATCTTAGGTTGGAATTATGGAGGGACCATACCTTCGAGAATAGTGGCACGGAGTATTCCTTCATGCTAGATGGAACTACCACGAATTGGTCAGAGGTGGCCATCACCTGTGCCAGCGACAGGAAGAGTTCACCTAACCTTCATGTGGGGAGGTCAGGGCCTTGATCCGGATCAGGCATATAACTGCCCCTACTTGACATGTGTGGAGGATTGATAATAGGAGTCACCAGTGGCTCGAGCCACAGTGGATTCCGACGTTGATGCCCCGGGCTGGGCATTCTCTTCCGCTCGTGCCCGACGCTGGTGTCGGGTCACGTGGGTTGGAGCCGGTGGTGCGGGCACATGGGTTGCCTACTCCTCGTGCGGGGGAGTCGTGTGGCGGCATCGACAGGTCCTAGAGGAGGCCCTAACTGTGAACCATTGAACCGGATTTCTGGTTGGGCAAACCCAGACATCACCTACCTCATCGGTGTAGGGATGGGAGGTGTTGAGGCATTCCGGGGATAAGCTCCCAAAACGGTTGAACGTCGAGGTGTGGAGTAGTGTCTCCCTGCGCGGCCCTTGCGGGCAGCAAAGGTAGTGAGGCACAACTTCTTTGAGATCAAAACCGGCCATATCCCTGGTGGGGATGACCTCTTCCTCCTCGTACCTACGCACAATGTTGTTGATCACCCTTCGTTGGATAATCTCTGACGGGGAGAGGGGGTGTGTGTGCCTGGAAGTCGTGGCGGTTGGAGCTGATGTGGAAGAGGCGGAACAGCATGGGGTGGCCGAGTCGGTACTGCCACTGCCCCTGCGCCAGTGGGTAGGTGGAGATCGAGCTCTGGATGTAGCGATCTGATTTATGAAAGCATGGAGATGAACCCATTAATACCAATAGGAAAAGAGATTTACAAACAATATCCCAATGTCATTCTGTCTCGCATGGTTGGTAAGTGGGATCCACGCTGACAACATCACAGAACGGAGTGCTCAACATCCTGACTGCCCCAACCCCTGGCGGGTTTCACATTAGAGTGTTGGGTGCCCGGACCTAGTGACATGCTAATCTTTCGAAACCCCAAACGCTACCAGTATCTGTATTTAGGAGAAGAGTTTCACGTCATTTTCACCATTTTATGTTTCTGACGCTTTCCGCTATGACGCAGGCGCATCCGTCACACAGGGGAGGAAATGCGGCTTGTTTCCCCACATTACCGCCTTCCAAAGGTGGGCAGCATCCATTCATTATTCAGGGACGTCTGGTCCTTGATCGAAACCGGGATGATGGGATGTCGGTTCTTCCTTCCTTATATTCCTCCTTGGAGCTCGTTACCTAGTCCGTGTCTCCTTCGTAGATTTAAGACATATTCATGATTCTAGTTCCTGAGGCGATATCTTCATGGACACCATTTAATTACATTGCTTCTGTCGAGACACTCCAAGGGGTCTGGTCGGGGCAGCAACCTTTGGTTAGGAGAGTTGTCACGCTGAGGTGTCGTTGGCATGTCTTGACACTGGGGGATTGGCATGTCTGTCTTATGTCCCTTATTATATGGATTCTCGAGGGTGTGCAAGCCCGAGGCATCCCATACCGAATGTAGGTAATTTCATTCCATAGACATGTATTTGAGGTTTTCCTCATCTTCCCATGTTTAACATGGGGTATTCCACGAGTTTCACGTCCAGCGGAGACAGATCAGACCGATCAGAACACTGATAGTGGATCATATTGAAGAACCCCCTAGAGGGAACTCCGATATTGGTGCCAGCATGTGGGCGGCGCCACATATTCTATGGAATGGAGTGAAGTTGCATGATCCCAACGGGAAGTGGCGGCCCTGTTAAGAATCAGGATGGGTGATGGCTTTGGGCTTGAGTCTCGAGGAGACTTCCTACATATCCCAGTGGCAGGGAATCAAAGTCAGTGTAGTTCAATGATGGATGGGGCTTACGCTCTGAGGTGTCCCAAGGTGGATATGGGGATTACACTCTGAGGATTCCCAACTTAGTGGATATGGTTCTTACGCTATGAGGTGGCCCACAATGGTGGATAAGGGGCTTACGCTCTGAGGCAGCCCACAATGGTGGATATGGGGATTACGCTCTGAGGCGGCCCATAATTATGGATATGGGGCTTACGCTATGAGGCGGACCACAATGGTGGATAAGGGTATTTTTCCTTGAGGCCGCACACAAATGTGGATATGGGGATTACGCTCTGAGGTGGCCCACAATGGATATACGGCATACACTCTGAGGCGGCCCATGGTGCTGGAGAACCTACGTGATGGGGGTCGGAATGACCGAGTGGTGGGAATGAAACTTGTGGAGGCATCCAACATACCTTGCTTATGCATGGATCAAAGTACTCATAGTTCTCTAGAGGTGGGGTCAGTGTCGGTGCTCACTCTAAGCTCACATGAGTCATGCTCGGTGTGAGAAATAAGAGGTTGCAGGGACCAGACGATCACATCGCAAAGGGTGTGTCCTTGTGAAGTGAAGAGTGGCTTATGCGTTGAGCGGCCCGTGGTGACGAGACTTACTCCATTATGGAGGCCCTAAGTGCGATAAAGCACAGAGGGAGAGGGATTTGGGATCGAACAAAGGAGATGCCTCATTCCCTATCACGACCTCCACTGGCCTTGTATGTGGGGAAGTATGGAGGTGCATGGTTGCTACCTTATGTAAGAGAGGCTATGTGCTTACAACAGGGTGAGATCCCCTCCATTTTGGACAAATGCCACTCCGAGAGGGATGATATCATTCCATGTGAGGAAGATTCAATTCCCGTGGAGACGAGAGGCATAAATAATGTCTGACCCGGGGGGACCCTGCTTGTGAGGCACGAGGCCGGATCATAGTATAACGTCTTGTGTTGAGGACGAGGTGCTTGGAAGTTTAATGTCTTGTAGCTCGGACAAGGTGGGTTCACTCCAAACCCCTAGGTCTTACATAACCGGCACCCTCTACCTCTTGTGGGAGGGAAGGCATCAGCAAGGCCGTTGTGAAGGGGCGTCGTAGAACGAACCATCGAGGGGTCGATGTTATCGTCGCTATGCAAAGAAGCAATAGCTATTAGCGTGCCTACGAGAAGAAGCACGAGGAAAAGCAACGCTATGGGAAACGCCGCCCAAGGGACCTTGAGGTCACTTTGTATGAGCCTGAAAGGCCTCATGGGAAAACAGCACATGGCGTGCATGCACGGTATGGAGGACATCGGGAGCGTACACAGGGAGGCACCCGGGGGGCGTTGAGGTGAGGGGTCTTGGGGTTAGCGCACAATTAAAGGGTTTTCTTGAAAAATGTCGGGATGGCACGTATTTGGGGAAGAGGGATTGCACACATCTAGGAGGATCGCACACAAAGTATGTGAATTGTGCGCAAGTGGCGAAGGAAGAACCCTAAGGTAAGGCCACAACCAATGATGGGATTGCATGCACTAGAATATTTTTTGCATGTAATGGAAAGAATTTCGTGCCAGGGGGGAACCCGAAAGGGTTTGGAATTTTATTTAAGACAGTGGGATTGCGTGCAAAGGTGGATCCCGGGGCGAGGTTGCGCGAAAAGGGTCAGTACCAGAAGGTCATCTAGCACGCGTGGAAGTCCTATTTCGCGCACGAGAGCCGGTTCAAATTCCGCAACCACAAAATGGGAGTGGTGACCTTATATTTATAGGCCTCTGGCATCACGGAATCCAGGTGGAATGTGAAATTTTGCATGCCAGAGACGGCGGCACAAAAAGTAAACCGCACGGGAATGGGCACGCAAATAAATTGTGCACCGGGGACCTTTTGTGAATCCAGGACTCCTTTCCCGCGGCCCACATTTTCCACACGCATCCTATTTTATTTCACGCAGCACTTCCAGGCCCTCAGTATTGGGCCTCCGGTTCTAAATATGACTTCGCTTCATCATTTTGAAACTTCCTTTAGAAGTAACTGACTTTTCGGCATCTACAACATGATTAGGTGGCTATGGAATGTGGTGTTCGGTAGTGTTTTATGGTATTATGATATGGTATGCTATTTTGATAAGTGTCAATTGTAGTTAAGAATTTTCCAAGATGTTTTCCATTTGGATGTGAGGGTAGATAGATTATTTAAAAAATAGGTTTGGGGATCATTTCATGATCTATTTTCATGATGACTACAATATTACCTATATTTAAATTTAATGACAAATCATTATTGAGGTATGATTAATAGTTGAATAGGGATAGGTAATGAGTCAATTTAATTATTTATTCACCAATATTATAGTATTCTTTTTTTTCATTTGTATGAGAGTGTTTATGGTGTAACCTATTAAGAATATTATTATAGTCAATCCTAATTCTATATATAATTTATATACATTTATAAAATTGGTATTGATGTGGATGGACAAAAATAGATCACGGTGTTGGGATTTTATGGGGTTATTATTTCTTTGTTATGAGTTATTTAGATTTTATTATTTAATTCGAATAGTTTTTCTAGTTCTGTATAATAATACATTCATATCTATTTTATGGATGATTTTTAAGGTTTACTCTAATCTTTTCATAATTAGTGTTTTTTATATTTACATGGATTATAGAGGTTAATTAATCATATATTACATCTTATATAACTTCAGTGATTATCTCCAACCTATTTTCTATTATTGGGCGAAATGTGTACTAACTCGTATATTCACTACTAGGAAAAGAGTGGTTCTAGTAGACCTATTCCATATATAATGTTACCAAATCATTATTTAGATCTAGTATAATATTATAAGTATTTAATTGGTGATAAATGTATTTGTTTAGTAGGAGAATAGTATCCATCTGTTTTGGAATGTGATATAAGTTATGGAGAATATATATGATGTAAATAGGACCCCTTTGATTTGATAGAGGATAAGAATAAGTCATTGAGGATATTTTGATAGTGAGGTAGATACGTTAATATAGTACCAGCATCATACTCATTTTAATAAATACTTGAATTTGGTAAATATATCAACTGAATTAAAATTTTCATAATCAAAAGAACATATATTAAATCTATATACAATGACTGAATTTTTTATACACGTGAAAAGATGATTAATGAACATTGAACCCATACTGTTGAGGATGTTGGGGTTCATTGGGATGTATCAGTGGATTAGAAGTGGTATGATCATGAGGTAGATGATTCGTGGTGGAATTCTCTCTATGAGTATCATTGTAATAGTTTTCTAATGTATGATGTAATTTTATATGATTAGGATAAAGAGTGGTGGTTATAAAATCTTTATATTTTTCTTTTGGTTTCATTATCATGAGGAATGTTCATTGAATTCATTTATATGTTATCATATGGAGATGTGAAGTTTAAAAGGATTTAATCACTTTTAAATATACAATGATGTGTCCAAGATGACATGGGAGAAGCTACAATGCTAATTCCATGATGATTCCTTGTCCACTTTGTCAAATAAAATGTGAACACTATAGTTTCCCACCATTGTATAAGGGTGATATAGTGTGATAGTTTTTGGGATATATTTCATAAAACATATATATTACCTATGTATTTTTATCTAGATTAATAGGTAGAGATGTGAAATTTCGGGGACAATTTTCATCTGGAGAACCAGTGTCATGATATCCTTTTTATGTTGCGTTTACATTTTTACATTCTGACTAAGGATATAGTGATTGAGAAGATTTTTTTAAATAAAAATTCATATCTATAGGAAATCCATTATAAATTCTAGATTAGTGGATATATGTATTAAATTACACATTTTCATGGAATAAAAGATTATTTTGGTAAGGAGATCCTCTCAATAATAATTCTCCAATTTCCCCAAAACTATTAGTTGTTATGAATCCATCAAGATATCTACTATGACCTATTATTTTTGTCTAGGGACTTGAAATCAATATATTAAATTTCCTACATTTCATACAAGAAAATTTAGAATAGATATTCAACATCAAATGTAGCCTTACCAATAGTTTCCTACTATACCATATCAATAGCAGCATAGTGCTTAAAAAGTTTCACTATGGTGAGGTTATTATGTATTATCATTGAATTTTAATTTATATTTACCTCATATAACTGAATACTTTTATTTATTTACATTTTTATGTATTCAATTATGTATAATAATATCATTGTTAAAATATGAATATAATAATATAAATTTTCTTATTATATATCTAATGTAAAAAAAATAAATAAATAAAATACCATAAACACATTTAATACTGAGTAAAATACTGAATTAATAAATTAAAATTTCATTAATAAAGGATATAAATATTTTTATTTTCAATAAAAATATAAAATTCCATTATCCATAGAGTAGTTATTTTTTATATTCACGAAATCTTAAAAAATCATTATTTTATAAATACTTCATGTGAATTAAGATAAATAATATCTCCTATCTCACACTCTAAAAAATATTCTACTTATAAGTGGCATGGTTCCTAAAAAACAATAAATTATGTTAATATGTTTTATGTGAAATATTATTTTAGAATTATAATATGAAGTTATATAGCATCTTGCTTATTAAATGGAAAGTTATTATATATTCATTATCATTATATAATAAATATGTGAAATAATTTATTATATATTTCTAGACACTGTTATAAATGATATTTTTATATATATAAATTAATGATAATATGTAGTTCCTTTAATGGTATGAAAATAACAATCATCATAAAATCATAATTTTATAATTCACTATGACTTCTATTTATTATATTTTTGACATTATAATGTATGTATAGTATCTATTAGTAAATTTATAATAATGGATAATAAATAAGTATTATTAGTACATATTTAAGAATTAAATTATATTTAGATATCTCAAAATGACATTATTTTATTAAATTTCCTTTATAAAATAATGTATACCAAATTCATTTATATTTTAATAACTATATTTTTGATATCAATAGATTAATTTTCATATTGAAATTTTAGTATGTTACAATTTATAATAATTATTAATACATTATATACATTTTAAATCCATATATTATTTCATGTGTGTTAGTGTAATGTTCTATCCCATGAACCACACAATGGTACCCAGAGCCTATTCGCTATGTGAATCAACACCACATACGCTATATGCTACCAACTTGAAATCAGGGATTGGTAAGTCGTTCATGGGGAGACTACACCCTCATTTATCAGAGTAAAACTGCATTGGAAAAAAATACCAAAATCAAAAGTATATATAACCGGGAGAATACTCATGTTATAGGATAACCAAACCAGAATTATCATACTCAACTATATGGTAAAACATGTTATTCCATATTAGTGTCAATTTTCTATAATTAAACTGAAAGTAAAGACACTATGACTCCCCAAGATTGTTCCGAACCATGTGTGTTCCCCTCATCCATGATCCATCCCAAATCAGCAATCCATCACAGGGACATTTCGTTTATCCTGTCTAGCAACAATATAATATATTCAGGTAATAATTAGGCCGATTGAATAGGGTATGAGTACAACTATGTAAGACACCTCAAACGATATATAAAAAAATTCCAGTCAAAATAGAGTGTATACAGTTCTATAAAGAAAAGAAGACAATGAAAAAATAAAAAGTTTTCACGTTATTATTTATTCATTATTTAGTCATAATATATCTAGGGTTCTCGAGGATACTCGTACCTCCATACAATCTTCATCTCTTAATGGATCATGAATCATTCCCTGGGTAATATCATATCTTAATACTCACTTCTTGCTAAATTTATATTATTCAATGGTGCTATGACATCTCATTACCTAATTCGACTCATCCCACAGTTCAAAATATTCTAATGTGAGGGAAAATCTATGAGTTCTATTATTTCCATTCGTTAATTTTACATTTATAATCAACATTTACCAAGTTTAAAATATCACAAATGTAATTAATATGATCATGTTACCATGCTTACTCCTCAATAGAATGACCATGTTCCCATTATCTTTACTCATAATTAAGATGACCATGTTACCATGCTTACTCCACAATAGAATGACCATGTTCCCATTCACTTTACTCATAATTATGATAACCATGTTACCATATATTCCCCTCTATTTAGAATTAACATGTTCCCATTCATTAACATATATTAAATTCAATATTAATTATCCACATCAATTCCATTATTTATACAAAAAATTAACTAAATGTCTTTGTCCCATTAATTAATTCAATTATTAATTAACCAATATCCAAGATTTTATCACATAATTAATTTTTCAGAATTAATAATCACATTATAAATCACACATCTTCATATATAATCCAAAAATTAGTTACCTAGATCATATTCCCAAAGCACTTAATTAATTCAAAAATAATTGTCTCAACATAACCAATTAGATATCTCATAATTAATCCCATTATCAATTGTCTACGTAAAAATCCCAAAATTTGGAAGTCAATTTCCCAAATTAATTATCTAATAAGGAAGCCCCTTATTCTCATCATAAATTCCTCAAATAATCATTTAATTAATCACTTATTTTATATATCAATTAATCAACCATGTTAACCCAATTTAAGAAAATAAATTTATAAATTATGCTATCAATTATACAATTTTACATATACATATCAAATCCATCAATATTAGAATTAGATTTTAGACCACCTACCTCAATTTGTTGATGAACATTCATTCAACAAAAATTCCCAATATCTGAGCATACCGATGACATAGATCAATATTATAGATTTAAATACTTAAATCAAGATAAAAGATATAAATATAATATCAATCTAGAACTAGATAAACAATCCATGATCTATATCTCACAAAAAATTTAGATCAACATAAATAGAGGAAAAGTTACCCCAAAATATCAAGAAAGAGGGAATAATGAACAACATACGCATTGGGATGAGATCCAATTACATGGATAAGAGTGGATTTTGATTAGGTCATTGAATCTTGAAGAACAGTTGTCAGAATACCATAGAACCCCTCCAGAATACTCTGTAATTTATCAAAACATTTACTCCCAAGTCCAGGTCGAATTGGAGGTGTTTCAGCAGTTTAAGGGATTTAAAAATAATTTATCAGGTAATTAAAAGTCACATGTACATTTTTTTATATAGGGGGAATGGTTAGTAAAATCAGGCACCAACCGTGCAGACCTCACTATATAGCGTCACAAGTCTACCTTGGTTTGGGTGCATGGTTTTCCATTCCATGTGTCAACCGTGCAATCCTCTATTCCTAGGTTAACATGGTTAGTTGGGTTGGGTGCATGGTTTATCCTAACCATACACTAACCATTAACATACCATTTTTCTCATTATTACTTAAAAAACCACTTAATCACACACTAAGTCATAAGTCCAGAAAAATGTACTTAAATAAGCATGAAAAGAAACTGAATTCAAGCCTGAGAGAACTCTACAAAAGGTTGGTATATTAAAATCTCCCCACCATTAAAAAAGTATTCCTCATGTTACACTCCCATGAATTTCTATGATTCCGAGCGTAAATGATCAGGCCATTGAGACCTCATATATTCATCCATTTCCCATGTTTCATCTTGTACACATCGATGATTCCATAACACACGAACTATCATTATGGTCTTTCACCATAATACATTCTCACTATGATCTAACACATGTATCAGATGCTCCAAAAAGGATTCATATATCTCCGGGTGAACCTCATCTATAACGATCACATTAGAAGGGTCAGGGGGATTCTAAAGAATTTTTTATACATGGAAGAGATCATTCATAGCAGTAAATCTCCATGGAACAACAAATCGGTAAACCACCAACCCAATTCACTCCACAATCTCAAATTGACTAAAAAACATGGGTGTCAACTAGCACTGCCTCTATATCAGGTAGTGACCCAACATAGGTGACACATGAATGAATAAATAAACAACCTTTTTTAAATCTCTAGGGTCATCTATATCTATCAACATATGACTTCTCTCTACTCTGAGCTGTAACCATATCTTTTTGGATCAACTGTAGCTTCTATGATGTCTCCTACATGAGACTCAGTCCCAAAAACTATATCTCACCAGCCTCCATCTAGGATAGTAGTGATCTACATGGCCTACCACAAAGAGACCGATATGGACCCATATTTATATTTTCCTAATAATTCTTATTATAAGAAAACTCCACTAAATCCATGTACTTCTCCGCAGACCCATAGAAGTCAATCACACAAGCCCGCAACATACCCTTAAGCACCTATATAGTATGTTCCGACTACCCATCTATTTGTTGGTCACAATTCATAATTAATAAAACCTTTATACTAAGAGCTTTATTCATGCTCTTCTAGAAAAAAGATGTAAGGTGTGAATCATGATCTGAAAGTGAAGCCCATGGAACCCCATGTAGATGAACTATTTAAAGAACATATAGTTCTCAAAGATACTCTAATATAGATTTTCCCCTTAAATTAAAGAAATGAGAAACCATTTTCATTTGATCCACAATTACCCAAATAAAATCGTTCTTCACATGAATATTTGGAAGACCCACTAAAAGATCCATTGTCACATCATCTCACATCCATTCTATAATAGTAAATAGATGTAGTAATCTTCTAGGTCGTTGATGCTCTGCCTTCACCAACTGACAGGTGAAGCATCTGGTCACAAAACATGCTATCTATTTTTTCATGCTGGGCCACCAAAACTATCATCATAGGTCATCGTACATTTTGGCCAAACTTGGATGCACCTCCCACTCAGTCGTAAGAAATTATTTCATGAGCTCCTATTGTATACTCATAAGTACAAAAATTGATTATTCGCATTGATGATCTTGTCCTCATCTATCAACCAATTCGAATATATATTCACACCTTAATGTCTATCACTCAAGGATAAAAACTCCATATCCTCATATTATCGTTCACTGATCCATCTAAAATGTATAGACTCCTCTGTAAATGAATCCATATTCATCTGACCCTAACTCTCCTAAACCACCACATGCATTTTAGCTAGAAATTTTATCATTTTCCACTCTACACTCAACTTTTTAACCATTTGAGTCTATGTTTTTATGATCAAGGCATCAACCACACTATTTGCTTTCACTAGAGTATATGCCTATTAGAAATCAAAATACTGCATATAATAAAACCATATCCATTAAAAAATATCCAAATCATGATATGAAAATATGTAATTCATGTTCTTGTGACTTGTATAATATGTAAGCATTTCTCCAAAAAGATAGTGCCTCTAACACATAAGAAAATAAACCATTGCTGCTTACTCGAGGTCATGCATCAGGTATTTATGTTCATGAGGCCTCATCTTTTGAGAACCATATTCCAAAAATCGATAACCTTGCATCAGTACAACTCCGATTCATATCCTAGAAGTGTGATAATAAACCATGTCCTCCTCACCTATCTCAGGTAGTATCAACACTTGTGTTGATGTTAAGTGCTTATTAAACTCCAAAAAAGAACAGTCATAAGACTCTACCCATTCAAACTATACTTCCTTTCTGGTCAAGCCTGAAATCTACTCTTCCAAACAGAAAAGGTCTTTGATAAACCTCCAATAATATCTAGATAACCCTTAAAAGCTACATATATCAAAAACGGTCATAGTCTTCTCCTAGAAAACCACTTCCTGAACCTTATCTAGGTCCCGTGCCATTCCTTCCTCTAAGGCGATGTTCCCCATGAAGTGTACCAGATCAATCCAAAACTGACACTTAGATAGCATGGCGTATAGAAAATTCTCTCCCAATGTACTCAAGATGTTTTTAAGATGTTGGGAATGATATTCATGACTCTATGTGTAAACCAAGATTTCATCCACAAATACCACCACAAACTGATCCTGATACTGATGAAAGATCTTATTCATCATGGCTATAAAAACTATAGGTGCATTTGTCAACCCAAATGGCATTAAAATAACTCAAAAAGATCATAGCTTATTTTGATAGTATTCCTTAGTATATCAAAAGTCTTAACTCTCAACTAATGATACTGTGATCTCAAGTTGATCATTGAGAACACACAAGATCCCTTAAAATAGTTAAACAAATCGTCTATACACAAAATAGGATATTAGTTCATTATAGTGACTTTTTCAACTACCAGTAATTGACACATAAATGTAAACTCCCACTAGCCATATTTGCAGACAAAATTGGTGATACCCAAGGCGACATACTTGGACATATAAATCCCTTATCCTCTAACTAATTCAACTAAATATTAAGACCTTGAAGCTTAGTCGATGATTTTCCTTACAGTGGAATAGATACTTGCTTAGCCCCCAACATGAGATCTATAGTGAATTATTCATATCTCTTAGGTGGTAGCCCTAAGAAGTCATCACTAAATAAATCCACAAAATAATTCTACTACCGTTGTATGGATATCTTTCCTAACACATCAGTCATCCAACAATATAATAAAATTTTAGGCTATGAGATCTCTTTTTTGCATTGTAATTGACTCCGACATACCTACCTAGATTTCCAAACCTCCTCAATGAATATATGTGTCACCCTTAAGAGACAAGAACATAATTAATCTATAATAATAATTGATGTGGGTTTAGTAGGTAACTATCCAGTCAATCTCTATAATTAGGTCATTTCATGACATATCATGAACATATAGATAACATTGAAAATGATATTCATTGATATCTAGTGAACATCCCTTGAATAGATAGATATCTCTAGACCGTACTCCCAACTATGTATCCATAGTAATTACCCTACTGAGAAAATCCATCATCAGGCTCAAGCCATCAAAAAACATTGAAGATATTAAGCAATGAAAATAACCACTATCAAATAAGGAACTATCTAAAGTAGAAGATACTATAATAGTACCTCTCATTATCGATGGTCCAGCCATGCTATCCACAAGAGTAGTCTATACTACTTGTAACAATGTTACCCCTCTTCCCAGTGATTCATTAAAACTCCCATGATTAGCACCACTCTTCTAATATGGGAACTATTTCCAAGAAACTATCCATTATCTCTACCACCTCATGTAATTAAACTCCAACTTCCACCTTGATATGGTGTAGAGGATCCTCTTCCCATACTCTGACTTTTCCCAGCTACTCCTTCAATTCCATTCTATAATTGTGACCTGAAAAACTTGAATAGTTGTCCAATATTTCTTGACGATAGAATCACTATTGGTGGTTTGTAATAGTTTCAATGATAGTGCCCCGACCAAGCACACTAATGACATATCACCCTAGTAAGGTCATGTCTGACCGACTCACCGGTATTTATACCATACTTCCCACATCATTGGATAAAGTTGTCATAATGATTCTTCCTTATCTCAGAAGTTCCACCTCCTGATCGTCATGTAACTACTACATATCCAGCATTGGAAGCCTCCCTTGATTTCCCTTTTATTATGAGAGCCTGATCCACCACTTCATTAAACTTCTTCTTCTTGAAGATATCCACATGGGACATAATCTCACATTAATGTCCATTCTGAAAATTTTTCTACATAGCTACCTCATCTCCTTATAACATTGGAGAAAATCATTGAATATCTCTATAGCATCTAGAATATTCCATCACTAACTTTCTCCCCCCGTTCATATTCATGAACTCGTCGTCTTTCTATTTTCTCAACATCACTATATAAAAGGGCTTTATGAACTTATCGAGGAAATTCTTCTATAATATACCGTTATTCAATCTAGTTCACACCGTAATGTCTCACCATAACTTCACTAATACCCGTAGAATATAACAGGCCATATTGAACCTATTCTCTGCTAGATTAATTTAATGGTAAATTACTTTATCTTTGGAATAATCCCAGAATTCAGCTACCTCAAGTCCACCATCTCTAGAAAAAATTGAAGGGTGTTGAAACTAAAACTCCCTAGTCAACATAGAAATACTTCTCACTACTCGCCATGGGTTTCGTTCCTTGAATTTCTTGATATTTGAAAATTTATCCTAGAACATCTACACTTCATCTTCTACGGGCACAATTGTTGCCTCGTGTTCCATAACTGGAGGACCATTACAATCCATGACCATTTGTTTCCCCCTCACAAGTGTCGTGGAGGCATAATCTCTACAATTCAAACACACATATAAGGTCTCATAATACAACCTTATAACATTTACATAAGATGAAATGATCAAACTATTCCACAATATATATTTTACCTCAAATATGACCACATGATCAAACCGAGGCAGTATCACTACCCTGAACTACCCTACTCTTAGGTTTTGGTTCAAATGGGTAAACACAGTATCATATTCACTATTCTCATTTATATACCCAATTATTCCAATTTAACATCATATTTTTATACTTTTTCAATTCATTTTAGTCACTGTTTTTATTTTATTCTAAAACCCAAGGATAAAAATTCATGTTCAACATCTTACCCATAACCGTTTTTCTCGTGCAAGCCAAAAATGATGCATGTCACAATAACCCTAAGTGCCTAGAATGATGCATGCAGACTCAAATATTTTACCATTATGGGACAAGAATCAAATCTTAGTAATTCTCAGAAACATTATTCTAATCACACCACAAATTCATCACCCAATGTGAAATAATATTCAATTGTAATAGAAAACAAAAATAATAACAATCCCCCCATGATCACATGGGTTTTCCCCCATATATGAGTTTCCTACTCCCACGAACGAGCTCATTACCAAGACCGTACTCATCATAGTATCCTATATACCATTCACAAAATAGTAATACAAAATGAAAAATTGATCTATGATACCACATTGTAACGTCTTGACCTCAGAACAATGTGACGGTCCCTAAGCCCATTCGCTACATGACCTCAAGCATGCCTCCCCATACAAAAGAGGCTTCCGACTAGTAGTAATGGTCTTATAAGTCATTCATGGGAAGACTATACCTATATTTATTAGAGTAAGACTAGCAGAAATAAATAAGAAAACACCAATGCATATATAACTAGAATAATACTCATGTCACGAGATAACCAAATAAAAAATCCAATACTCAACTATAAGGGAAAACATTCTTTGCCAATATAAGTGTCATCTGATTATAATGAAATAGAAATTAAAGACACTGCTAACTGCCAAGTGTGTTATGAACCACTTCTAGTTTACTCATCCACGACCCATCCCAAATCAACAATCCATCCAAGGCCCCTTCACCTTACCCTTTCCTGCAACAATATAATTTGTTCACCTACCGATTAGGCAGCCTGAATAGGGTGTGAGTACAAACCAGTAAGACAACACCAATAATGTCTAAAACAAGCCCAGTCAAAATATATTGTGTGAGGTTCTATAATGAAAATAAGAAAATTCCTAAATAAACTGTTATCACAGTGTTATTTATTCTTTATTTAGTCTTATTAACTCCCGGGTTCCCAGGGATACCCATAGATCTATACTATCTTTATCTCACACTAGATCTTGAAGCATTCCATAAGAAATATCATATATAAATACCTTCTTCTTTCTCTATATTGAAGTATTCAAAGGTGCAATGATATCTTAGTACCAGATTCGACTCTTTTCAGAGTTCAAAATATTCTCATGTGAGTCCATAACTCAGAGTTACATTATTTCCATTCCATCATTTTCCATTTATAAGCCACATTTACAAAGTTACGAATATCACAAACATAATTAACATGGCCATTTTACCACGCTTACTCGTCAATATGTTCACCATATTACCATTTTCATTACTCATAAGTAAGATGACCAAGTTACCATACTTACTCATCAATAGATTGACCATGATTCCATTCTCTTAACTCATAAGTAAAATTACCATATAACCAGGTATACATCTAAATTTATAATGACCAATTTCACATTCATTCACAAATTATTAATTCATAATTAATTTTCCACATCAATTCCATTAGTTAACACAACAATTATCTAAATTTATCAATACCATTAATTAATTCAATAATTAATTAACCAATATCAAAATTTATATCCCATAATTAATTTTACATAACTAATTATATCATTCTAAATCTCGAATATTCATAATTAATCACAAAATTAATTATCTAGATCATAATATCAAAGCACATAATTAATTCACAGTTAATTATCTCAACTTAACTAATTCGATATCTTATAATTAATCCCCTGATTAATTATCTAGATTACAATCCCTAAATCTAAAAATAATTTACCAAAATTAATTATCTAATAGGGAACCCCCTATTCCTCATGATTAATTCCTAAAATAATAATTTAATTACAGAATGATTTGATAAATCAATTAGTCAACATAGTTAATCCAATTTAAGAAAATCAATTGCTAAAGGAAGCTATAAATTCTATAATTTTGAATATATGTATCAAATCCATGAATATTTGAATTATATATTAGACCACCTTGCTCAATTTGTTGATAGATGTTCATTTGAAGAAAATTCCTAAAATCTGAGTAGTACAACGACATAAATTTGAGTTCATGATCTAAATCCCTAAACCAAAATAAAGGATATAAAGATCTTATCAATCTGGATCTAAATATACAATTTTGGATCTAGATCTCACCAAAAAAGTTTAGTTATATTGAAATTGAAGATAAAATACACCAAAAATCATGTAGGATAGAATAATTAATGGGATATGCATCGTGATGAGATCCACTTATCGAGAGAAGAGAGGATCTTTGATTCGGTATTTGAATATTGAAGAACAGAGCTCAGAAGGCCTTGGACCCCCTCTGAAAATATCTAGAATTACCCAAAAACATTTAGTCTTGAGTTTATGTCAAATTAAAGGTGTTTTGGGGGTTTGGGGGATTTTAAAATAATTTTTAGTTTAATAAAAAACTAAATGGATGGTTTTTTGGGTGGGCGTGCATGGTTTGGAAAACCATGCCCCAACCATACAGAACATAATTATAAGGGTCACATGGTTACCTGGGTTTGGGAATATAGTTTTTCAAACCATGCACCATCCATGTGGAAAATATGGATGGGTTCACATATTTAGCTAGGTTGGGCGCATGGTTTACCCTAAACGTGCACCAACCAAGCATAGACAGTTTTCTAAAAATTTCTTAAAAACTCCACCCAAAGACACCCCAAGTCAAAAATCCAAACAAAGGTACATAAATAAGCAAGAAAACCACCTTAATCCAAGCCTGATATTACTCTAGAATTGGTCAGAATATTATAGTTATTTGGTAAAATAATATATCTATTTAAAAATAATATCTTACACTAAAATAATATTTTATGAATAATTTATAAATAACTATTTTCATTTTATAAACTTATAAAATAATTATGGTAGATGTTTTAATATACTAATTTTTGTAATGAATTAAGTTAAATTTTCCATATTGTATTTATAATTTTCATTTGAAAAATATTTTCACATATTTATAAACTTACTCTCACAAAATCCATACTATATTTGGATAATATATTCATTTGAAAAAGAATGTCAATACTAGAATAGTAATGTTGATATTTTGAGAAATTTCCATTATAAAGAAACAATTTTGAAATGTATTTATTCAAAATAAAATTTTCCCATACATAAAATATGAATTTCATAAAATGGGTTACATATTTGAAATCAAGGATTCAAAATCTAGTAATGTTTGAAATTGTATAATTTTTAGTAAAAATAGTAAAACATGGTTAAAAGGGGGGAACGATATTATATTCTAAATATGAAATCATATATATGAAATCATGAATGAATTCAAAAAATTTTGTTATCTTGGAATAATATTTTATGTTATTATTATATTGGATCATTATGGGAGATTATAGGGAGAAATATGTATAATTGGGTACTTCAGATAAAGATAAAATAAAATAATAAATAATATATTCCATGGGATTCCATTCAAAAAAACCTATGAATACCCACGCCCATTTCACAATTATCAAAACCCATATATTTACATGTTTCATAATATCCCTTTCATGGGTTCTTATCTGAGCTCTCATATATATATATATATATATTATAATTTAGTTAGTTATAAGATCATGTTATTAGTTATGAGTTTTATGTATGTTAAGGGTTTATATTCCATTCATTTCCCTTTCTAATTAAAATATGTTTTAAAAAAAATATTTTATAATTCCTTATAATTTATTCATAAAACATTATTTCAATTATTTTATCAGAAATATGATTTTTTTAGATGTAATCCAATCCCCCCAATATTTCTATATTTATAATTTGTTACAATACGAGTGTAAGGGTTCATATTTTCCTATAGTCATTTTCAATTACGATTATTTTTTGGAATTAATTTTATCATTAAGTAAATGTGATAAATAATTTCCATTTTCTAGATATAAAAATCCATTTTTGGTACTATACCTAATAGTTTATTAATTGACACTCATTAAGGCCATTTTCCATAGCTATGTCAATGCCTAAGTATGGGTCCTTTTTTCATCACTTTTCAACTCATGTTTACATTTTAATTGTAGTGTCCTTATACATTTTATTGTTATTATACATATATTACTATTATATCATATTATTTAACGTCTTTATCAAATATTATAATTATGATTGAAAATAAAAAGGACTTTTTTACTCTAATCATAAGCCATTATAATGTCAAATTATCTTAAAGAAGAATGGAATTTTATATTTTTTAATGGTCAAAGATCATAATATATTCGATGTATATATGGTATTATGGATAAATGGTATATAATATGAGGATCTTGTCTAAGTAAATATAACATAAATGTCGCTGGTGAATTCTTTATATGGTCCCAAGTCAATAAAACATGATTTTATCAACATCTCACCATTTATATTAAAACATAATGACTAGGATGTTTCCCCTTAATGAAATTTTGTATCCATAAAGCGTATCATCCAGTTTTTATTACATAATTATATATTTAGTGGGTATTTTCCCATTTTTTTCCTTGGTCTCCAACAATTAAAAATATATTTAATTAGATATTTAAAAAATTATCATCCTAATAATTGTAAGTACCAAAATAACTATAATTCTATACTCTTCACGTGATATGTGTATAGATTTTAACATTGTGGATCCATATTTACACCAATAATATTTATTGGAATTCACATTGAAACTCTTATTGATTCTTTGAATAGTAAAATCTATTTACATGACCATATATATTTTCTATATATATATGGCTTGAATACCCTAAATTTATTTATTTTTATTAAAGGATATTTTCCTTGGCATGGAAAAAATGTAATTGAATAAGAAAATGTATCAACTTCAATTTATATCTATTTATTCTCTGTATTATGAGTAAAATATACATAATTATTTTAATTGATGTCGATTCCCATAGATGACTATACCATTTACATGACATAAAAAATCATAAAATTCAGATACCCATTATTTTAATATATAAAATTATTGATTATTAAACTATGTTAATGAATGTGGATTCTTTGGGAACATCACACATAATTTTGTATAAACATTCCATAAATATAATGAATGTATTGGAGTTTTTATGTATCAGGTGGGGCCCAAATCTATATAGCTCTACAATACATTGGAATGTATCATGAGATAAAATAGGTATGGTAATTTTTGTATATTATAAAATCATATTAATGTATATAGAAATTACATCACTATTAAAAAAATACTTAAATAATTATAAAAAAACTCCCAGAGACCGTTTCACTCTAGTGCATTTTGAAATAAAGAAACATCAATAATGGTACATAATTGAGCTAAATTATTTATCACTAGTTTTTTATTATCTATATTCTTATTAGACACATCATACTTAATACATATCTTTATATCCTGAGGAAGGAAAATTTAAAATGGGTGATCTCAGATTCTCAATAAGGATTAACAAGGGAGACAAGTAAGCATAAACATGAGCGTAGGTGATATAAAAATGTGTTCAAAACATTTTATGATAAATCCAAACATATAAAAGATAACAAATAAGAATCATGGATTAAATATTTATAGTTATTAAGACATGAATAATAAAGAAAAATAATAATTTAATCGATGAATGAAAATCATATGATTAAATCATGGAATTGTGGAAAGAACATAAGTATATAATATGATGTCCATAGTAGACAAGGAATCACTTAGAAGACTATATTAGTAGTATGTGTCCACTCACCATTCTATATTGGTAGTCATGGTTCACTCCCATGGCCATAATAGTGACATGATTTCACTCATCATACAATCTTGGTAGTCATTGTTCACTACCATGACCATCTTAGAAGTCAATTTTCACACCTATGACCATCATAGTATATGTCATGAGATATAAATATCTACACAATGTATTATATGTAGATATAATCCCCAAACATATAAAAATTATATCATATATACATGTTACACAAGATCATTCACAATCATATCATAACTCATGAAATGGAATTTGTGCTATAAACAAGTGATCATATCTTAAACCGTGGAAATGTTATAGGTTTAATAATCATTTCATGAAAGAATAACCCATGAAAATAAGTGGTGTCATGAGAATATAACCTATGAAATGGGAAACCGGTTTAATAAACATCATTCCATTAAAAAATAAACCATCCAATGAAATAATTTAATGGATCCGTGGATTGTATCGCCAATAAGGCATGAGTAACACCTAGAGATGTCATCGTTGATGGGAAATAATTTTGAAATATATTTTAAAAATCATAATGATTAAATTATCCATTATCCTATGAAAAATTATTCATAAAATTTAAACCTCGTATGAAATTTTTTTTATGAAAATAAACTTTTAATATCATTTTGTAAGCATCAAAAACATTTTTAAAATCTATTTCCATTGAAAACATATAATGGTGATTGAAAACCTTTTGAAAAATAATTTTCCTTGGAAATATATAATGTAATATTGAAAACCTTTTGAAAACCATTTCAATGAAAATTAATTTTAAAATAATTTTCTAAAAAATTATCCATTTAAACATGAAATGGAAGATTCAATGAAATGACAACAGGTAAATCCATACATGTTGAACATTCCTTATGCACCGTAAAAAATATAGAAAAGTTCCTAGATAAAAAAATGATAAGAAGTTTAATTTTTGAAATAAAAATTCAATGTAAAACTAGGGTAATAATGACTTTTAAATATCATATAATAATAGTATAATATTCTTTAAACCTTTTATAAAACATGTTTTTAAAGGAACACATATTTTTGTCCAAAGATGAGGTAATGTTAGGCTTTCTTAAAAACATATTCTAAACTATCTTGTCACGAACCAACCCGGGTCGACCCTAAACCCGTCACTCGAGCTGATCCGCGGCAAGTCCCGAGGGGCGTTCCAGATCCCCCCGGGATGGCAACTAGTGCCGGGCATCAAAAAAAACCAGTTGGGAACGGTTTGGCCCATGAAAAAGATAAGCAAACATAAACTGAACAAGCATATAAATAATGGAAAACAAACTGAACGACGTGGCAACAGAAAAAGGAATAAATAAAGAAACGCGACATACCTCAGGTGACCCCGTGGATCACCACGATACAGCAATCACACTCACTCCCAAAAGCGATCCAAGACTGAAACCTACAACTGAAAAGTAAAGTAGGCGTGAGCACCGAGATGCTCAATAGGAAAGCCAAAAACAACCACGTCCTATGCCTCCGCCTTTATTAAGAAATCCACAATGCCAGTTTGGAAATAAGATATAATAAAATAGTGTTTTCTCCTTTTCAAATTTAAGTAACGAGTTTGCATTTTCAGGTAAATCCTTTTACTTACACTACATTTTCAAAATATGTTTCAAGCATGCATTTAACATTTCAAAATGAAAAGAAACCAGTTTGGATTAAAATATGGTTTTCACAAACAAGGCATCAAGTATGAAACAACTGAAAAGAAAGTTACATCGTTAGCAGCATGACAGAGATGAGCACTATGGGTAATCCCTAGAGGTAGCTAAAACAAGTGGGAAACTAAAGACCTCGTACCTCAGTGAAACGTGGCTTAGAAGGCCACGACCCTCAGAAAACGTGGCTTAGAAGGCCACGACCCTCAGAAAACTTGGCTTAGAAGGCCACGACCCTCAGAAATTCATATGTTTAGTTAGTGTTGTTGCATCAATCCTTCTAGACAAACCGGGACGAACCACTGCCGTGTCATCTAGCGTACCAGTCCTGGTCACCCACTTAGATACCCGGGTTTACCATTGTGCTCAATTCCAAAAAGGTGGTGAGCTTCTATCAAAAGAAAAGAAATGAACATCACACTTTCTTTATCCTAAAAACTTGTTAAACCTCTCACCACCGTTCTCCCTCCTTAAGCGCATTCCCCTATTTCACGTTACATAAAGCATAAGCCCCAATATTAGGCACATATTCGTACACTCAATATACAAGTCATTTTCTAAAACCCAGGGGGTTTGCCTTAGGAGGGGTTTTTTCCAATTTTACAAATCATTCCAAAAGGGCCAAACAGGCTTTATGGTTTCACAAATAATAGGTTTAATTTTTGCACATATAATCATCTAAACTCTTTGAAAAACCTTTTAGAAATACCAATTTAACAATCTACATGTTACATATATAAAAAAACAATCTTGAACACTTTATTAAAATGATGCAATTAGTTTATGAAAGTCCAAATGGCATTTGTAATACATTACATTTTTTTTTCAAAACAAATGCATAACCATTATTAGCAAATGCACCAAGATTTCATAACATGTAAATATAACATATATATACATATAACATATTTTCAAAGAAAGCAAGCAATTATGAAATTCAAACTAAAGGCATAGGCATAGAAAACCTACCTCAAACATGTCGCTATTTGCCGATGGCCACTCGGACCGACACATGGCGCACACCCACATGCATTTACATATATATATATATACACACCCATAGGTGCATTGCACACATATATATATATATATATGCTTTGCTTTATGCATGTGCATGCGGGGTACCTCGACACCCGCGGCCCAAAACCATTGTAGCGGGGTCCTGCGCACTCCACAAAACATGTAATAAATTAAAAGAACAAATTATGCAATACATCAAAATTAGTACCACAAAATTTACACAAACGAAACACACCCAAACTACATCATAGCGCCACTTCAAAAACAATCGCACGTCAAAATCATTGCAAACCATGAATCTCATAATTTATACAGATTAAATAAGCCATCTGTACCACTTATAAAACATTTTAAAAAGACATAACACAACATAAAACAACAACGCACCCGAAAACCACTTCTAAGGCCAAAAGCCTATCGAAACAGACTCCAACGAAATAAAACGCATCCCTTGCATCATTTAATAATCTAAGTGCACATTTCATAAAACACCAGTAAATGACACGTTGTGGGTTTTTATCAATAAACACACTCGATATCACAATACCTTTTACAAGACTAATAAATCAAAGCATACTAGATTTTCTTCAAAACAAACATCACACAAAACAAATTAATTTTATTACATGGTAAATTAATTGGACAAGAAAATTATTTCAGCAAAAAACATTTAATATAAAATCACCACTTTTAAACAAGACCACCTCAAATCCTTTCACTAAATCAAAACATTCCAAAAAAAAATTAAACACACTACGAAACACATCTAAATCATATCAAACCTTAAGTGAAGATTTATTCGCACCAAGAAAACTAATCAATGAGTATACTAAATTAATTAAATTCAAAAATTAATTCATCGAACAAAACATATATTCGGAAACACATACCTTCGGTATCGAAACATCGCAAACGCGATGCGCAAACTCCGTCGCATGACAACCACACCACAAACAACGCAATTAGTCCCTAAAGACAAGAAATTGGATCAAATACACCATAATCGGACCAAACACAAAGTAAACAATGAAATCAAACTCCAAAGGAAAACGAACTAAAACCTAGCTAAGAGGAAGACGGGGGATACCGACGGGAAGGGGAGGGTTTGGCCGGAAGGAGTCCGTTCGCCGGAGGGAGAGGGAGAGGAGGCGCCAGCCGAAGGGCCTGCTGGAAGGGGGGTGTGCAGGTCCGAGAGGGAGGGAGGCGGTGGTTGCAGGAGGCGGCAGGGGACCGGAGACGGCAGGGGGGGGGCAGGTCTCGGCGAGCATGGAGGGCGGAACGGCTGGCCGGAGGTGCGACGTGGCTGGAGCGGGAGGACGGGACGACGGCGAGGGCGGTGGCCGGAGCGGAAGGAGGCGCGGCGAGGGCAGCGGGGAAGAAGGGGTTCGGCGCTGGGGGGATAGGGGTAGCGCGATGGGGAAAAGGGAAAGAGTCCTGAGCGAGAGAGTGAGGGAGGAAAGAAAAGGAGAAAAAAAAGAAAAGGAAAAGGGAATAAAAATAAATAAGTAAAATGAAATAGAAATAGAAATAAATAAATAAAATGAAATATAAATAAAAATGAATAAATAAAATGAATAAAAAGAAATGAAATAAATAAATAAAATGAAATAAAAATAAATAAATAGAGTGAATAAAATGAAATAAAATAAATAAATAAAATCTGGAAGAATAAACAAATCCCTAATTAAAAATATTAACTAAAATAATAATAATAAAATCATCACCTGAGAGCGGACACCGCGCACGGTCTCACACGCGGGGTCGCGCGCATGGTTGCGTGTCTCAAAAACAACACATTCAATAACAAACAATCCCTTAACAAAAATTAGGGGCTGTGCAGGGCGCGCATCCGCTCGCGCGTTCGTATAAAAACAAGATTTTCTTTTAATTTAAAACCGGTACAAAAAAAAAATTCAAAAAAGATACCCAAAATAATTAAGTTAAAATAATTCATTGGTCAGGCTGTGACAATTCTCCCCACCACAAAAACTTTCTGCCCCCAGAAAGTCACCAAGACAAACGAGGAAACAAAGTTGAGTTCGAAACTGAACGAGGCCAACAAAATCACGAACTTGGTATGATTTTTCACTCCATTATTCACACCAAACCATCTCTGAGTGAAACTGAGAAGAGAAGGACCATCAGGAAAAGAGGAGGGTTCTCCCCACCATAAGAACCCGACTAGCACAACCGACATTGAGGCTCTTAGCATGAAATAACTCTGGAACTGCTAACTTGATCCAAGTGGGAACCACCACACAGACCAAACCTCGAAAAAGGCACGACGAGGTTCATGGTGTGTCTCCCCACCATTTAAGAACTGACCAGCTGAAGCCAATTAGCATAGAATAATACGATAAACCTAGCACAAACCGACCCATGAACTCTCTGCATAAACCAGACCCCCACCACATGGGGTCATCGACGAAATCCCCCAAACCGAGTAGTGGACCAAACCCCTATTCATTATCTCCCAAGACGCATATGTCTCGAAAACGAGGGCATCCCAAAACAAGAACGGGTTACCAATGGAGCTAGCCACATGAGAGAGACAAGCTTCAAAACTCATATTTGAGGGGGGGCACAACAGCTAGAATTACAAGAAAAAGAGATCATCGCCCCTTATTACAACCAAGGTGGGGTATCCAAAGAACAAAGACTACAACGAGGAAAAGAGACCTTTATGCCTCTTACAGCAAAATAGAACCTTCAAAGATGGGAGAGATGAAACAGGGAAATTTAGAGCGTCCCCATTTAATCATTGGAGACAAAAATTAGACAAAGGTGCCCCACACCCGACGATTCCTGACTGCGTGAAAAGCTTCACTCCGGGACCTGTGGCTGGAGCTCTGATGTCTTGAAGAATCTACTGCCCCGCAGTCAGGAGCTGACATTCTCCTGTCGAGACTCCTACTGACGAAGCCGCTAGCGGAACTTCACTATGTTTCCCAAATGGCCACACTGACGGCAGGCCTTCGGAGGATGATGACAAGGCGGCTTAAAGTACCCAAACCGAGCACACTAGGAGCAAACAAGAGAGTGGCCTGACTAATAGAAGATGGAATTGTAAAGAAAACTTGTTTGAGATGGGTTACTCTGGCTCGCTCTCACAGAATGGGGAACCATCCCAAACACCAAAGGGAACCGGTCCTTGAACAATAGGCGAAGACCTCACACAAGAGAAACTTTAACTGATTCTGAGACATTATCTTTGGAGAAAAGGGAACCAACTTCTTGAGATGCCCAACGTAGGCCTTCACTATTCGTTGGCATTGCTGGACACTCACGAACCGTGTCGCTTCCATCACCTTCGCTTCCACAAATATAAACCAACTAATGAGAGTGGTCCTAAACACCTTCGAAGTCATACCATCATGCAATGACACTAGGGTTATCTCCTCCACCAATCCCAAGTTGCACCTTCAAATGGACCTGAACCAACACAGACTCTCTTAGCTTTAGGAGTTCCCAATAACCTGAAAACACCAATGACTTCACCAAGCCAGTCTGCTACCTTCGATAGATCACTATCACTGCATATGCCGGACAATAACCGAAAAGAATTCAATTCTACCACTCCTCTATGAGTCTGGGTAGAACCAACAACTAGAAGTGACCCACTAGAACTTCTGGGACTTTTCTGGGTGGCATACTCAAAAACAAGGGGCACAAATCTGAATCAAAAGTTATCATAAATCAAAATTTCACACCTCAATCACAAAAGAAAGCTCAAACTCAAATCACTATTCCATCCACAATTCAGTACGTCAAAACCAAGAACTCACGAAAAGGAATACCCAACACGAAAATAGAACGCTAAACAATTTCTCGCTCACTTTTTTAAACATCTGAAAAACCCTTTTTGAAAACCATATTTCAGCAACCAAAACCACTTAAATATCCACCATTGAAATCCCACGAAGTCTCACACATATATATCCCCGTGCTAGCTCAAGCACCCATCCACTCACTTCACCAATTTCCCCACTTACCACATGCGCACCTCAATGTATGTGATCACTCATAGGAATACCAAGGGTCAATTCAAGAAACTTATCATTTCCAAAACATACCATTAAGCACACATCACAAATTCCCAACCAATTTGAAAATGTAGCTTATCATCAAGGCAATACATTTCCAATTTCGTAAAACATTTCCAATTCACATTCCAAAATTTTTTACTGAGATTCCAAAACGACTTCCAAAACACCTCCCATTTTTCCCTTTTGAAACCACACATTTGCTAAAAGAAAACAATTTCCATTTCAAAACCACTTTTCCACTCTAACACCACATTCCCATTTGAAACCACCTTCACAAAAATCCATTTTCATTTTTAAGATCTACTCACACCAACCAAAATGAAGGTCAAACACAACTCACATCAAAACATCCAAAAATAAGGGACTAGTGGTTGCACCAACCTAGTAACATGGCTTAGCAGGACATGCTCCAAGCAAGCATCAACCACATGAAGCATCTTGAATCGTGCACTCGGGCCGTACATGGGTCGCTACTCCAAGCAGGCTCGTCGCGTAACACCGGATCACTTCCCTTGTCATCCCTCATCCACACATACCAATCCAAAGAAGAAAATTTGAATCCCGGACTACCCCTGGAAACTCGAGTCTCGGGACGGGCGAGGGTTCATGACGTCCTTCCCGCACCTACCTCTCGAGTCCCGACACACTTAATCACCAAGCTACTGGACACCACAAATAACAAGGGCACCTCTGATACCATTTTGTCACGAACCAACCCGGGTCGACCCTAAACCGGTCACCCGAGCTGATCCGCGGCAAGTCCCGAGGGGCGTTCCCGATCCCCCCGGGATTGCAACTAGTGCCGGGCATCTAAACAAACCAGTTGGGAACGGTTTGGCCCATGAAAAAAGATAAGAAAACATAAACTGAACAAGCATATAAATAAAGGAAAACAAACTGAACGATGTGGCAGCAGAAAAAGGAATAAATAAAGAAACGCGACATACCTCAGGTGACCCCGTAGATCACCACGGTACCACAATCACACTCACTCCCAAAAGCGATCCAATACTGAAAGCTGCAACTGAAAAGTAAAGTATGTGTGAGCACCGAGATTCTCAGTAGGAAAACCAAAAACAACCACGTTCTATGCCTCCGCCTTTATTAAGAAATCCACAATGCCAGTTTGGAAATAAGATATAATAAAATAGTGTTTTCTCTTTTTCAAATTTAAGTAACGAGTTTGCATTTTCAGGTAAAGCCTTTTACTTCCACTACATTTTCAAAATAGGTTTCAAGCATGCATTTAACATTTCAAAATGAAAAGAAACCAGTTTGGATTAAAATATGGTTTTCACAAACAAGGCATCAAGTATGAAACAACTGAAAATAAAGTTACATCGTTAGCAGCATGAAAGAGATGAGCACCATGGGTAATCCCTAGAGGTAGCTAAAACAAGTGGGAAACTAAAGACCTCGTACCTCAGTGAAACATGGCGTAGAAGGCCATGACCGTCAGAAAACGTGGCTTAGAAGGCCACGACCCTCAGAAAACGTGGCTTAGAAGGCCACGACCC
This sequence comes from Viscum album, assembly GCA_963277665.1. Taxonomy (NCBI): domain Eukaryota; kingdom Viridiplantae; phylum Streptophyta; class Magnoliopsida; order Santalales; family Viscaceae; genus Viscum; species Viscum album. The sequence goes on from OY728131.1 coordinate 1,873,020,213, forward strand.
TCAGAAATCCATATGTTTAGTTAGTGGTGTTGCGTCAATCCTGCTAGACAAACCGGGACAAACCCCTGCCGTGTCATCTAGAATACTAGTCCTGGTTACCCACTTAGATACCCGGGTTTACCATTGTGCTCAATTCCAAAAAGGTGGTGAGCTTCTATCAAAAGAAAAGAAATGAACATCACACTTTCTTTATCCTAAAAACTTGTTAAACCTCTCACCACCATTCTCCCTCCTTAAGAGCATTCCCCTATTTCACGTTACATAAAGAATAAGCCCCAATATTAGGCACATATTTGTACACTCAATATACAAGTCATTTTCTAAAACCCAGGGGGTTTGCTTTAGGAGGGGTTTTTTTCCAATTTTACAAATCATTCCAAAAGGGCCAAATAGGCTTTATGGTTTCTCAAATAATAGTTTTAATATTTGCACATATAATCATCTAAACTCTTTGCAAAACCTTTTAGAAATCCCAATTTAATAATCTACATGTTACATATATAAAAAAAACAATCTTGAACCCTTTCTTAAAATGATGCAATTAGTTTATGAATGTCCAAATGGCATTTGTAATACATTACATTTTTTTTTCAAAACAAATGCATAACCATTATTAGAAAATGCACCAAGATTTCATAACATGTAAATATAACATATATATACATATAACATATTTTCAAAGAAAGCAAGCAATTATGAAATTCAAACTAAAGGCATAGGCATAGAAAACCTACCTCAAACATGTCGCTATTTTCCGATGGCCACTCGGACCGACACTTGGCGCACACCCACATGCATTTACATATATATATATATATACACACCCATAGGTGCATTGCACATATATATATATGCTTTACTTTATGCATGTGCATGTGGGGTACCTCGACACCCGCGGCCCAAAACCATTGTAGCGGGGTCCTGTGCACTCCACAAAACATGTAATAAATTAAAAGAACAAATTATGAAATACATCAAAATTAGTACCACAAAATTTACACAAACGAAACACACCCAAACTACATCATAGAGCCACTTCAAAAACACTCGCACGTCAAAATCATTGCAAACCATGAATCTCATAATTTATACAGATTAAATAAGCCATCTACACCACTTATAAAACATTTTAAAAAGACATAACACAACATAAAACAACAACGCACCCGAAAACCACTTCTAAGGCCAAAAGCATACCGAAACAGACTCCAACGAAATATAACGCAGCCCTTGCATCATTTAATAAACTAAGTGCACAGTTCATAAAACACCAGTAAATGACACATTGTGGGTTTTTATCAATAAACACACTCGATATCACAATACCTTTTACAAAACTAATAAATCAAAGCATACTAAATTTTATTCAAAATAAACATCGCACAAAACAAATTAATTGTAGTACATGGTAAATTAATTGGACAAGAAAATTATTTCAGCAAAAAACATTTAATATAAAATCACCACTTTTAAACAAGACCACCTCAAATCCTTTCACTAAATCAAAACATTCCAAAAAAAAATTAAACACACTACGAAACAGATCTAAATCATATCAAACCTTAAGTGAAGATTTATTCGCACCAAGAAAACTAATCAATGAGTATTCTAAATTAATTAAATTCGAAAATTATTGCATCGAACAAAACATATATTCGGAAACACATACCTTCGGTATCCAAACATCGCAAACGTGATGCGCAAACTCCGCCGCATGACAACCACACCACAAACAACGCAATTAGTCCCTAAAAACAAGCAATTGGATCAAATACACCATAATCAGACCAAAAAAAATGTAAACAATGAAATCAAACTCCAATGGAAAACGAACTAAAACCTAGCTAAGAGGAAGATGGGGGATACCGACGGGAAGGGGAGGGTTTAGCCGGAAGGAGTCCGTTCGCCGGAGGGAGAGGGAGAGGAGGCGCCATCCGAAGGTCCTGCTGGAAGGGGGGTGTGCGGGTACGAGAGGGAGGGAGGCGGTGGTGGCAGGAGGTGGCAGGGGACCGGAGACGGCAGGGGGGGCAGGTCTCGGCGAGCGCGGAGGGCGGAACGGCTGGCCGGAGGTGCGGCGTGGCCGGAGCTGGAGGACGGGACGACGGCGAGGGCGGCGGCCGGAGCGGATAGAGGCGCGACGAGGGCAGCAGGGAAGAAGGGGTTCGGCGCTGGGGGAATAGGGGTAGAGCGACGGGGAAAAGGGAAAGAGTCCCGAGCGAGAGAGTGAGGGAGGAAAGAAAAGGAGAAAAAAATAAAAGGAAAAAGGAATAAAAATAAATAAGTAAAATGAAATAGAAATAAAAATAAATAAATAAAATGAAATAGAAATAAAAATGAATAAATAAAATGAATAAAATGAAATGAAATAAATAAATAAAATGAAATAAAAATAAATAAATAGTGTCACAACCCTTCCTCGGGGCCCGTGCCGTGACTACCCCAAGCCCGCCTTCCATAGGCCAGGGGCTGGCGACTAGCACCAAGGCGTAAATCCCAACAAAAAGGGAAGGCATTGCCTTTGAAAAGTAAACAAGCACCACAGAGTAAGCAAGCGGAAAAGTAAACACTAAGTAAAAAATGTACAAGCTGTGCTGAAAGTAAAAGGGGCCGGAAATACAAGCCCAACTGTAAAGTACAACTGAAAGGAAAAACAGCAACTGAAAGGAAAAACTGCAGCATCGAGCCGTCCTCTGGAAGTCCCACCTGAAGGGTGGGTACAGATAGCCTCCACTGCTCATTGGCTCCACCTAACAGCTCCGAGTACGTCCCGCCCAGTGGTCCACCTCCATGTACTGTCCTGCTCCGCACGCCTCCTCCACGATCAGCGCTGTCCGTCGTCTGCAACCAACACCACGAAGTGCGGGCACAGCCCGTGCAGGGTGAGTATAAGCTACTCAGTAGGGACCCCGAGACCCCCGAAGGTCTTCCGAAATCCACAAAGGATAAATCAAGAAGAAGAGATACAATCACGAAGTAACATCTGACACGGCTTAGGTATATGCCCATACATATACCTAAGTCATCAATTCCCCGATCGGCTCCAACGTCCGAGCCCTAGCACAACCCAGTCCACACAGGAAAGCAAAACGCATACCCACGCAGGATAGAACAACACAATCCACAAAGGAGAGTAAACAGTAAATCCACACAGGATAGCCCAACACAATCCACAAAGGAGAGAAACACAAGATTCAACTCACACAAGTATACTTTTTCGGATGACAATAAAGATGATCACTGAACCATCTAAGTCGTCGGACCCACGAAGGATCGATAGGTACTAACCTTGCAGTGACCCACACAGGATCGGACCCACACAAGATCGGGCCCACACAGGACCGGTAGGAGTTGGCTCACACAGAACCGCTGAGTGATGACCCACACAGGATCGGACCCACACAGGATTGGGCCCACACAGGACCGAGCCCACGCAGGACCTGTAGCACTGATCCACGTAGGATCGCTGAGTGCAGTAGTCGTCGCAGTCCGCTGAGGATCACTACACAGTCGTTGCCGCAGTCCACTGAGGATCTCTGCACGGTCGTCGTCGGAGTCCACGGAGGATCTCTGCACAGTCGTCGTCGTCGAGGGAGCAGTCGCAGCCAGCACTAGGGTTCCTGCACACAGCAAGCTCGTTCGGGAGGGTCCGCTCCACGAGCCGAGAGGCTGATACATCAACTCTCACGAAGTCCGAAGTTTATGTATCCAAAAGTTCCGTATCGTCAACAGGAACTCAACGTCGCAGACGGCGCGTCAATCGGACGCCCGGTCTGAGAGTTATTGGCATTTTCGTCCCAGGGGCCCGGTTGGTTTTTAAGGAAAAACCAACCCGACCGCACTCCACCTGCATCCAAACCTCGGGAGGAGTATTCCAAAAGATCCGTCTCACTTAGAGGAATTCAACAAAGCTGAAGGCACGTCAATCGGACGTCCGTAACTCAAGATATGAGCGTTTCCGCTCCGAGGGCCCGGTTGGTCTCGTGTACAAACCAACCCGGCCGAACTGAAAGTTTTCTGAAACCTAGACTGAGATATACCGAAACGACCGCCTCGATCCAAGTATCGCGTTGCCGCTGACGAAGAGTCGTTTGGAGGCACGAAGCTCAAGTTACGGGCGTTTGAACGAAAACGTCTGAAGAAGGGGGGTACGGGCCCGGGCCGACCCGAACGGGGTCGACCCGACCCGGGTCCGACCCGGTTGGACCGGTCCGGCCCGGCCAGGGCGCGGCCCGGCAGGTTGGACCGGCCTGGCTCGGCTCGGCCGAGCGGCCGAGCGCCGCGGGCGTTGACCCGCGGCCTGAGAAAGTCGCGGCCCGCGTAGGCCGCGCTGGCGAACCGCGGACGCGGCTGAGCCGCGTCCCTCCTGGGCGAACCGGACCCGCGCGGCCGCGGCTTCAGCCGCGGCGGCCTCGTCCGGCGGCGCGCCGGGGCGCCACCGCCTCCGGCCCCCGGCGTCGCTCCGGTGGCCCGTTTTCCTTCCCGTCTGCGCCGTTTCTCCTCCTGGGATCCGTTCTTTACTGCGGGATCGTCAAACACCCGTTGCAGCATGTTTCATCGTCGCCCACCAAATCCGCACAAAACGAAGAACGGCGGAGGGTCGTCAGGCCGTGTTCGTTTGGCCCGCACCCTCCGCGTTAGAGTTAAACAACCGGGAGAAATTTATTTCACACAGGAAACAACAATTTTAATAAGATTAAAATTGTTCACAAAAATCAGTTCTTTAATTTCTTTAAAGAAACAAAGACGGGAAATAAATTAAAGGGGGGGGGGGGGGGTAATACCCATAATATAAAATCCCTACCTTGTCGATCGTCGCGCGCGGGCGTTTGTCGCAGAAAAGATCGTCACGGAAGAGACGGATCGTCGCGTCGTCGCGGGGAGGCGTCGCGTCGTCGCGGAATCCGGCGTTGAGTCGGCGAGCTCAACGAACCAAGAACAACAGATTTAAATTATAGTTAATTAAATCTATGTTTAAAACCAAAGAAAAGAACGTTGAGCGGAAATCTGAAATCACTCACCTCAAATGGTCGGTGATCGGAGATTGGGGATCGGAGATCGGAAGAACGTATCGGATGAAAGCGTCGTCGATTTCCGGGTTCGGCGTTCTTCACGTTCTTCGCGTTCTTCGCGAGGGAGAAGAAGAAACAAGGATCCTCCCAAATCTTTTCAAAAGATTTTGGGTTGGTCTTATTTTATTAACATGCCAACACATGAAAACAGGTTAAGAAACGATTGAATTAATTCGTTGAATTAATTCAACGAAATAAACAGGCCATTTAATTCACGAAAGAAACAGCCCATTTAATACACGAAAGAAACAGCCCATTTAATTCATGAAATAAACCGCCCAATTAAATGGTCTGTTAAGAATTTAGAAAACGCGTCAGTTGACTTTCATTAAGACGGGTTTTCACGGGTGCGTTTCTTAGCGGAAAGAAACGGCGGGGCTCGTGCGGGCCCCACCTCACAAATATCCTACCAAGGGGGTAAGATATTTCTGGATAGCATCCTATCCAGTTCAACTCAGTTCAAGCCACATTTAAGTGGCTTCAAATGGCTTCCAAATGGATTAAGTGAAATAAAATAAAGTTGTCGAAAAATTATTTTATTTCTTAACTTTAAGCCCGAAAATTAAAAACCACACCCGAGAAAACGCAACTCCGGAAGAGGCGTTTCTAAGTGATTACCGGCGCTGCGATTTCATCGGTGCCCTCAAGATTCGATTCTGGGCACCGGTTCAAAAGTTAGAAAAACCCGCTCGTCCGTTCACTGAACGTACCCGAGCCAAACTTCGGAAAATGATTCCGGGCACACCGGGCCTCGGAATCAGGTGCCGTCAGAAACTGCGTTCTTGTAAAATTCCAAAGAAAATTAAGAAAAAAATTTCCTTGAAATTTACTGGTCTTTACATTACTCCCACCTCAGGACTTTACGTCCCCGTAAAGATACATCAAAAACTAGAGAAATAAATGTGGGTACTGAGCACGCATCTGAGCCTCCCGCTCCCAAGTGCTCTCCTAGAGGTTCCCGTGCTGCCATCTGATGCACACAAGAGGAATCGATCGCCCACGTAGGAACCGCTCCTGTCGATCCTCTATCTCCACTGGGACCTCCGCAAAAGTCGCTCCATCATCCACGTCTAGCTCCCCATAGTCAATGATGTGTGTCGGGTCGTGCACGTATCTCCTCAGCTGGGATATGTGGAAGACGTCGTGCACCCGGTGCAACTGAGGTGGCAGAGCCAGACGATAAGCCACCTCGCCAACCCTGCTGAGGACCTGGAAGGGTCCGATGATGCGTGGATACAACTTGCCGCCTCGGCCAAATCTCCTCAAACCACGTCGTGGTGAGACCCGCAAGAAGACGTGGTCGCCATCCTCGAACTCTAGTGGCCTCCGCCTCCTGTCAGCATATGACTTCTGCCGGCTCTGTGCTGTCCTCATCCGCTCCTGGATGACCTGGACCTTCTCTGTCGTGGCCCGGACCATCTCTGGTCCCACAAGTGCTGACTCTCCAGGGTCTGTCCAGCACAATGGTGATCTGCAAGGCCTGCCGTACAACGCCTCGTAGGGTGCCATCCCGATGGTGGAGTGGTAGCTGTTGTTGTACGCAAACTCTACCAAGGGTAGGTGGTCCTCCCAGCTGCGACCAAAGTTGAGGACACATGCACGGAGCATGTCCTCGAGAGTCTGAATGGTCCTCTCCGTCTGACCATCCGTCTGAGGGTGAATGGCGGTGCTCAGACGTAGTCGCGTCCCGAACGCCTCCTGTAACCCCTTCCAAAGCCGGGAAGTAAAACGAGCGTACCGATCGGAGACGATAGTCGATGGCACACCGTGAAGGCGTACAATCTCTTGAATGTAGAGACGCCCCAAGCTCTCCACTGAGCCCTGCTCTCGGATGGGCAAGAAGTGTGCCGACATGGTGAGTCAGTCAGCAATCACCCAAATGGAATCGTGACCTCTGGAAGTGCGTGGAAGTCCAGTCACGAAGTCCATATATATCCCATCCCACTTCCACTCCGGGACCTCCAAGGGTTGTACCAAACCTGCTGGTACCTGATGCTCTGCCTTCACCTGCTGGCAGGTGAGGCACCGTGAAACGAACTCTGCCACAGCCTTCTTCATGCCCGGCCACCAGTGCTGTCGTCTGAGATCCTGGTACATCTTCACCACTATAGGATGTACCGCCAAAGGAGAAGTGTGATACTCTCTCAGCACCTCCTCTCGTAAAGCGACTGGTACAATGTACGTCCTCTGAAAAGGACATCGTGCTCTGATCCAAGGGAGAAACCATCAGGTGCCTGTCCCAAGGATATTTGTGCACACCGCGTCTCACAGTCAACGTCCCCACACTGTGCCTCCCTGACCCGCTGAAGAAGTGGAGGAGAGACTGTGAGAGACTGAAGGAAGGCTGCTCCGTCTCTATCTACGAAGGATATTTGCAAAGCAGCTAGCTGTTCTGTCGCCTCCTCAAGTAACTGGATGCCCGTACTCCTGCTGAGGGCATCAGCCACCACATTCCCCTTCTCAGGAGTATAGACTATCTCAAAGTCATAGTCCTGGTGGAACTCGAGCCATCGATGTTGTCTCAGGTTCAGGTCCTTCTGAGAGAAGATGTACCTGAGACTCTGGTGGTCAGAAAAGACTGTGAAGCGCTCGCCCATCAGGTAGTGTCTCCATGTCTTCAGGGCAAAGACCACTGCTGCCAACTCCAAGTCAGGGGTAGCGTAGTTCTGCTCATGAGGCCTCAACTGACGTGATCCGTAGGCAATCACGGCCCGCTCGTGCATCAGGACACACCCGAGTCCGTTCCCTGATGCATCGCAGTAGACTACGTATCCAACTCCCTCCTCAGGCAACCTCAAGATAGGTGCGCTGGTCAACCTCTGCCTCAGCTCCTGGAAGCTCTGCTGACATCTGTCTGACCACACGAAGGGTTTCCCCTTCTTCGTCAACGCTGAGAGTGGGGCCGCAACTCTGGAGAAGTCCGGAACAAATCTCCGATAGTATCCGGCTAGGCCCAAGAAACTCCGCACCTCTGTCACGCTCTTGGGTGGCTCCCAAGCTAGCACTGCCTCGATCTTCGCGGGATCCACTGCAACTCCCACCTCAGAAATTACATGCCACAAGAAGTGGACCTCACGTAACCAGAACTAACACTTCAAGAGCTTTCCATAAAGCTGGTGCTCTCGGAGTGTGTCTAGTACAACACACAGGTGGTTGGCGTGCTCCTCCTCCGTCGTCGAGTACACCAAAATGTCGTCGATGAAGACCACGACAAATCGATCGAGGTATGGCTGGAAGATCCTGTTCATGAGGCTCATGAACATTGCTGGAGAGTTGGTCATGACGAAAGGCATAACCAAGAACTCATAGTGGCCATACCGACACCTGAAGGCCGTCTTCTGCTCATCCACGTCTCGAACTCTAAGCTGATGATAGCCTGACCTGAGGTCTATCTTCGAGAACCACCATGCTCCCTTGAGCTGGTTGAAGAGGTCATCAATCCTGGGTAGAGGATTCTTGTTCCTCACTGTCACCTGATTCAGGCGACGATAATCGACACACAGTCGCAAGCTCCCGTCTGCCTTCTTGGCAAACAAAATCGGGGAAGCCCAAGGCGAAACACTGGGTCGGATGAACCCCTTGCCCTACAAGTCCTCCAACGGTACCCGCAGCTCTCGAAGCTCAGCGGGGGCCATCCGATATGCTGGAGTGGATATCGGGGTTGTCCCGGGGTACAGGTCAATATAAAAGTCTACCTCTCTGCAAGGAGGTAGTCCTGGAACGTCGTCGGGAAAGACGCCCGCGTACTGATCCACCACTGCAGGAAAACTGGGACTCCGCACGTCAACTGTTCCCAGGATGAGGCTAGCCAACTGATGAGTGATGGGCTGGCCTCTCCTCTACGTGAGTCCATCCTGTGCTTCTAAGGCTCCCTTCTCGCCGGTGAAGGTGAACCTGCTCCCGTCGGTACGCACACATCGCACCTTGCGCCTAATGCAGTCAATCTGAGCATGGACCGTAGATAACCAATCCATGCCCAAGATGAAGTCGTAAGGCCTCGACGCCGCTACAAGAAGATTCCAGCCGAAGCTCACGCCACCTAGAGTAAGCTCACACTGCCGGCACCAGTGCGTAATCGTCGAGTCTGCTCCCGTAGGAGTCTCTAGCCGTAAGGATCGAGCCAACGGCTCTGTCAGAATCTCCGAGCTCCGAACAAGGGCAGTGGCTATGAAAGAGTTACTCGCTCCTGTGTCTATCAGAACTGCAGCAAGGGTGGAATAGACACAGATCGTACCTCGAATCATCTCTGGCGCACCGTGGTCGTAGGCCTCCGCTGCCTGGAGCTGAGCCTGTCTTTGCCCGCCAGCTCCCTGTGGTCGGGGCGGGCCTCCTGGTGGTGGTGGTGGCAGAGCCTCAAAGCGTCGCCCACCACCTGCTGCTCGGCCAGCTCCTCTGCCTCGTCCGCCTCCTCCCTGTGGACCGCCACGGTCGACCCTCTGCCTCTGCCTGGGTGGTCCCTCCACCTTCTGCTGACCCTCGGTACGACGGGTCGGGCAGTCGCGAGCCATGTGGCCCCGCCCGCCGCACTCATAGCACTGCCTGCCTCTCGGAAGACTGGCTCCGGGCTGGGTGCCCTGCACTGCTGAGCCAGTGTCCCGAGGTCGCCTGCCGGAAGGTCTGGTCCGCCTGGAACCCTGAGTCATCCGCCGACTACCAGCAACCGAAGACTCCGCTATCTGCCGCCCTGTGGTAGGTCTCGCTGTAGACTCAGCCAGGAAGGTCTCGATCAGGAGGGCTCGCTCCAGTACTCCTGCCTGGGTTGGGATGCTGAGGGAGATCAGCGATGCCCTGATCTCGTGTCTCAATCCCTGCTCGAAGGTCTGGTCCCAGAAGAAGGGGTCCCATACCATGTCTGTCGAGTAGCGAGATAGGTCGGTGAACCTCGCCGCGTACTGAGCGACCGTCAAGCTACCCTGCCGTAGCTGAAGAAGCTCCTGGATGCGCACCGCACGGAGGGTGGCCAGGACGAACTCTGAGCGGAAGAGGCTCTCGATGTCCGTCCAGATGAGGGTGGCCTCATCGTGTACCTGGAGCATCAGGCTCCACCAGCGTCCGGCTGCTGTGTGCAGTAAGCTCTCCGCGAGGATCACCATGAGGTATGCTGGTGTCCTCACTAGCCTGAAAACTCGGACGACCGCCTCCAGCCAGTCCTCAGCTGCCTGGGGGTCCGACTCCCCACGGAACTTGGGTGGTCACTGGCGCTAGAACTCATGTAGAGCTCCGAGGCGTCGTGCGTCGTCAGCTGCCAGTGCTGGAAGAATCGGGGTCTCGGAGGGTAGAGGTACCGTCGGTGCCTCTGCTATCAACGGGCCCTGTACCGAGGCCTCGTCGCTCGGCGGGCTGTCGTCGCGCCCTACTCTAGGAACCCTAGCTGGCTGCTGTCGTCGTGCCATCCTGAAAAGGAAACAAGTGCACCATGGTCAGAACAGTATACCTGGTGAGCTGACACAAGTAATCACAAAGAAAACTTGAAGCACACATGCAATCAATGTTTTCGTGCATTAAGTCGGAAATCAGAAGTCAGGGTCCTGGTGTATGGATACGTCGGCCGCCGCACCAACACTGGACTCCCTGGATTGATAACCACACTCAATACGCTAAACACTATTGCTTCACTTAGAAGAAAGATCAGAGTCTGCGGTAGAACCGACCACCTCTGATACCAATTTGTCACGACCCGTCCTCGGGGCCCGTGCCGTGACTACCCCAAGCCCGCCTTCCATAGGCCAGGGGCTGGCGACTAGCACCAAGGCGTACATCCCAACAAAAAGGGAAGGCATTGCCTTTGAAAAGTAAACAAGAACCACAGAGTAAGCAAGCGGAAAAGTAAACACTAAGTAAAAACTGTACAAGGTGTGCTGAAAGTAAAAGGGGCCGGAAATACAAGCCCAACTATAAAGTACAACTGAAAGGAAAAACAGCAACTGAAAGAAAAAACTGCAGCGTCGAGCCGTCCTCTGGAAGTCCCACCTGAAGGGTGGGTACAGATAGCCTCCACTGCTCCTCGAGTCCACCTATCCGCTCCGAGTACGTCCCGCCCAGTGGTCCACCTCCAGGTACTGTCCTGCTCCGCACGCCTCCTCCACGATCAGCGATGTCCATCATCTGCAACCAACACCACGATGTGCGGGCACAGCCCGTGCAGGGGTGAGTATAAGCTACTCAGTAGGGACCCCGAGACCCCCGAAGGTCTTCCGAAATCCACAAAGGATAAATCACGAAGAAGAGATACAATCACGAAGTAACATCTGACACGGCTTAGGTATATGCCCATACATATATCTAAGTCATCAATTCCCCGATCGGCTCCAACGTCCGAGCCCCAGCACAACCCAGTCCACACAGGAAAGCAAAACGTATACCCACGCAGGATAGAACAACACAATCCACAAAGGAGAGTAAACAGTAAATCCACACAGGATAGCCCAACACAATCCACAAAGGAGAGAAACACAAGATTCAGCTCACACAGGTATACTTTTTCGGATGACGATAAAGATGATCACTGAACCATCTAAGTCGTCGGACCCATGAAGGATCGATAGGTACTAACCTTACAGTGACCCACACAGGGTCAGACCCACACAGGATCGGGCCCACACAGGACCGGTAGGAGTTGGCTTACACAGAACCGCTGAGTGATGACCCACACAGGATCGGGCCCACATAGGACCGGGCCCACGCAGGACCTGTAGCACCGATCCACGTAGGATCGCTGAGTGCAGTAGTCGTCGCAGTCCGCTGAGGATCTCTGCACAGTCCTCGCCGCAGTCCACTGAGGATCTCTGCACGGTCGTCGTCGGAGTCCACGGAGGATCTCTGCACAGTCGTCGCCGTCGAGGGAGCAGTCGCAGCCAGCACTAGGGTTCCCGCACACAGCAAGCTCGTTCGGGAGGGTCCGCTCCACGAGCCGAGAGGCTGATACATCAACTGTCACGAAGTCCGAAGTTTATGTATCCAAAAGTTCCTTATCGTCAACAGGAACTCAACGTCGCAGACGGCGCGTCAATCGGACGCCCGGTCTGAGAGTTATTGGCATTTTTGTCCCAGGGGCCCAGTTGGTTTTTAAGGAAAAACCAACCCGACCGCACTCCACCTGCGTCCAAACCTCGGGCGGAGTATGCCAAAAGATCAGTCTCACTTAGGGGAATTCAACAAAGCTGACGGCACGTCAATCGGACGTCCGTAGCTCAAGATATGAGCGTTTCCGCTCCGAGGGCCCGGTTGGTCTCGTGTACGAACCAACCCGGACGAACTCAAAGTATTCCGAAACCTTGAGTGAGATATACCGAAACGACCGTCTCGATCCAAGGATCGCGTTGCCATTGACGGCGAGTCGTTTGGATGCACGAAGCTCAAGTTACGGGCGTTTGAACGAAAACGTCCGAAGAAGGGGGGTATGGGCCCGGGCCGACCCGACCTGGGTCCGACCCGGTTGGACCGGTCCGGCCCGGCCGGTCGGACCGGCCTGGCTCGGCTCGGCCGAGCGGCCGAGTGCCGCGGGCGTTGACCCACGGCCTGAGAATGTCGCGGCCCGCGTGGGCCGCGTTGGCGAACCGCGGACGCGGCTGAGCCGCGTCCCGCATGGGCGAACCGGACCCGCGCGGCCGCGGCTTCAGCCGCGGCGGCCTCGTCCGGCAGCGCGCTGGGGCGCCGCCGCCTTCGGCCGCCGGCGTCGCTCCGGTGGCCCGTTTTCCTTCCCGTCTGCACCGTTGCTCCTCCCGGGATCCGTTCTTTACTACGGGATCGTCAAACACCCGTTGCAGCATGTTTCATCATCGCCCGCCAAATCCGCACAAAACGAAGAACGGCGGAGGGTCGTCGGGATGTGTTCGTTTGGCCCGCACCCTCCGCGTTAGAGATAAACAACCGGGAGAAATTTATTTCACACAGGAAACAACAATTTTAATAAGATTAAAATTGTTCACAAAAATCGGTTCTTTAACTTCTTTAAAGAAACAAAGACGGGAAATAAATTAAAAGGGGGGGGGGGGTAATTCCCATAATATAAAATCCCTACCTTGTCGATCGTCGCGCGCGGGCGTTCTTCTCGGAAAATATCGTCGCGGAAGAGACAGATCGTCGCGTCGTCGCGGGGAGGCGTCACGTCGTCGCGGAATCCGGCGTTGAGTCGGCGAGCTCAACGAACCAAGAACAACAGATTTAAATTATAGTTAATTAAATCTGTGTTTAAAACCAAAGAAAATAACCTTGAGCGGAAATCCGAAATCACTCACCTCAAATGGTCGGTGATCGGAGATCGGGGATCGGAGATCGGAAGAACGTATCGGACGAAAGCGTCGTCGATTTCCGGGTTTGGCGTTCTCCGCGTTCTTCGCGTTCTTCACGAGGGAGAAGAAGAAACAAGGATCCTCTCAAATCTTTTCAAAATATTATGGGTTCGTCTTATTTTATTAACATGCCAACACACGAAAACAGGTTAAGAAACGATTGAATTAATTCGTTGAATTAATTCAACGAAAGAAACAGGCCATTTAATTCACGAAAGAAACAGCCCATTTAACTCACGAAAGAAACAGCCCATTTAATTCACGAAATAAACCGGCCAATTAAATGGTATGTTAAGAATTTAGAAAAAGCGTCAGTTGAATTTCATTAAGACGGGTTTTCACGGGTGCGTTCCTTAGCGGAAAGAAACGGCGGGGCTCGTGCGGGCCCCACCTCACAAATATCCTACCAAGGGGGTAGGATATTTCTGGATAGCATCCTATCCAGTTCAACTCAGTTCAAGCCGCTTTTAAGTGGCTTCAAGTGGCTTCGAAGTGGCTTAAGTGAAATAAAATAAAGTTGTCGCAAAATTATTTTATTTCTTAACTTTAAGCCCGAAAATTAAAAACCACACCCAAGCAAACGCAACTCCGGAAGAGGCGTTTCTAAGCGATTACCGGCGCTGCGATTTCATCGGTGCCCTCAGAATTCGATTCCGGGCACTGGTTCAAAAGTTAGAAAAACCCGCTCGTCCGTTCACTGAACGTACCCGAGCCAAACTTCGGAAAATGATTCCGGGCACACCGGGCCTCGGAATCAGGCGCCGTCAGAAATTGCGTTCTTGTAAAATTCCAAAGAAAATTAAGAAAAAATTTTCCTTGAAATTTACGGGTCGTTACAATTAGAGTGAATAAAATGAAATAAAATAAATAAATAAAATCTGGAAGAATAAGCAAATCCCTAATTAAAAATATTAACGAAAATAATAATAATAAAATCATCACGTGAGAGCGGACACCGGGCACAGTCTCACGTGCGGGGTTGCGTGCATGGTTCCGTGTCTCAAAAACAACACATTCAATAACAAACAATCCCTTAAAAAATTAGGGGATGTGCAGGGCGCGCATCCGCTTGCGCGTTCGTATAAAAATGAGATTTTCTTTTAATTTAAAACCGGTTCAAAACACAAATAAAAAAACGAGACCCAAAATAATTAAGTTAAAATAATGCATTGGTCAGGGTGTGACATATCTTATGTACCAAAGAGTGAAAAAATGGTACAAATAAATGAATATATCATTAAGAACAAGAGATTAATAAAATTAATGATATCATATAAGTGATTTATCCTAATATTTCATCAAAGTAAGCATAATCATAAACAATATCAGAAAGGGATGAGATTGTTTCAAAAAACTCTTACCAATTGGTAACATTGAACCATAATCCCCATGTAAGAAAAAAATTACATGAAGGTTAAATTATAATTAAATTCATGATATTAATGATATAAAATTTCAAATATAATATATACACCTCATGAGAAAATGTAGATGCATAACATGGCATGTGTCTCAAAGAAGTCAAATTGAGATTATATTACTTTACTAATTTGGTAACATATGAATCCTAAACCACATGAATGAAATATAAAAAATGGATATGTAAATACCCATAATGTTAATATTAATATTCATAAAATATATTCATTGTAAATATAAACACCACAAAAAAAGGGTGGGCGGTGAATAAAGCATATATCTCACAGAAATGAAAAGTGAGATGAAATTCCCTTACTGTTTGTCTTGAATATCTTCATACTTTTGCAAGATTAGTAAATAATAAATATATGATTATTATATGTTTTCCAAATAATAATATTTTTATATATAATAATATTTTTGTTTGATTAAAATCTTATATTATCGTCTTGTTTAAAATTCTATGTTATGGTTTCACTTCAGGTAATATCTTCTTTGTTCTTCGCATGTGTCTTAATTTGTTATATAATTGTTTTTTATACTCATATCATGATTTAAATAACAAAAAAAATTATGATTATATCAATTATATTTAGTATATGTGTATTTTTATAAACTATAGTATTTATAAGTATGAAATGGAAGACACCGCTCTAGGAGACAGTAGGTCGTACGTATGCATGATCATTATTTATGTTTTATTGTTGTATTAGAAGAAAGAGATTAAATTAAATATAAGTATATATATATATATATTATTATTATTCTAGTATAATTATTATATACTATATATCATATATGTTTACTAAAAAAGTCCTTAATAAATTCCATGTAGAGTGTGAACGAATCACGTCGCTTTGAGGGGGCGGTAGTCCACACTTCCTCAAACGAATTATCGTATTTACACAAGATGGAATGTATAAAGATATATGTTGTGAAAAAATTTAAAAAAATTTAAATACATTAAAAATATCTTAAATATTATATAAAAATATATTTTCCCTTATAATTCCCACCAAGAGAGGCGATAAAGGGAGAATGAATAATCATCATTTTGTGAGGCGGTATGTCCCCTTACACAAAAACAATATGTTTGTTACCCATTAGATGGATGTTTGGTAAAGTGTAGGTAGAAATAATAGCATAAAAAATCTTAGTATGTTGAGGATACTGGTTTTTTGATAATAATGGAATAATTATAATGGAGGAGATGGATAATGATAATAAGATAAAGGTGCTTGAGGAAGGATATTACCTCTTCTTTGGGTAACTCCATTTGGTTTCGACTAAAGGATTTACATCGACTGAATTATGAAAAATAGAAATGATTAAATAAGTAAGGGAGGTTTTTTTATAGATTTCCCTAGCTTAAGTGTCTTGATAGGTGTTTGGATGTGGGAGGAGAGGAGGCCTTTTATTGTGGAGGAGGAGTGGCAGTCTAGTAATATTTTGGAAAAGGGGTACCAACCCACGTTTTTTTATTGAAAGTGGATCCAAAATGTATAACTATTCAACAAAATGGCGGATAGGGTCAAAAAATGTCCATAAATTTTCTTTTGAACAACTTTTTAGGTCATATTATGCCTTAAAATTTGGGTGTAATCCCTTGTTAAGCTTAATTTAATATTAATTGTTGTAATAAATTTTAATTACCTTCACTAATATTTTTCCAAAAAATGATGTTGATATTATTATAAACTCTAAACTATTAAAATTCCAAAATATGGAATACATTTTTCCAAATTAGTATCACATATGTGGTAGATGTTAATTTAAATTTAATCCCACATATGGGATGCTAAATGGGGTTTTTAATGTAAAAAGCTTCAAAATTTTACTGGGCTTTTATAACCAATTTCAATGAGAAATTGATTCCAATGACCTAAATTAAGAAAATTGATAAAAATATAATCTAATTATACATTAAAATATATTAATAAGATAAATTATCTTTATAAATAAATTATAAGTAAAATAATTTTTTTTGTAAAATTTTAGTATTTTACACTATTCATTGAAAAATAATACTGGATAGAAAACTAAAACAAATCACCCTATCCTAATTATTATGTCACTATTTAATAAAATGATGATTATTTTTACATTCAAAATTTATTAAACTGTCATAATTTATATTTCAAATAGGTTTTCCTTCAAAAGGCGGTAAAAGAGCCGTAATAAAAATATAGGTTTTTATGTGTAATATTGGGCTTGTTATTATTTTATTCCTATCAAATATATTGAATGAATATAAAAAGTAAATTATTAAAATATATATTATATATTATATTAAAATAACTTAATAATTTGATTTAATTTAATTTATTATGATAAAATATCTTTGTGAGCATAAAAATAGTATTCAATAAAAATATTCTCATTATATTAATCTATTTTTTATATTTATTGTAACTAATGAATTCATTTTATATTTTTAAACCCATTGGTTTTCATAAGTTAGTTGATACTATTCATAACCAATAACATAACAGTTGGGTTAATTGTCAATATATTAACAATAATATTTTAATAATATATTTTTGCTTAGTAAAACGGAGTCTTACGTGTAATGAAAGCCATCAAGGAAATTAAGTCTTGAATATAACATAATATAAAATCAGTGTTATGTGTAGAGAAATATGACTTTTATTTTGTGTGTAGTAAATTATTACATGTTGTTGTGTGATAAAAATATAGTGCTTTAATAAACAAAAATACATATTCAGTATAATGTGGAATGAAAAAAAATATCAATGGGATTAAATTAATTCAACAACAATTTCATAAAATCTCGAAGTGTTACATTCTTCCACCCATTAAATGAAATTATCCATTGAAATTTAGTTTTTATCAATGGTTTAATACTTGAAATTTATGTTCATAGAAACCCACATCATAAAAATAAATACTAAATTATTCTTTTAATAAGGAAAATTGAAAACATAACAGTTTCCCAAAGTAACATATAACTGGGTTTCCACCTGGAAGAAAATAAAAGGTAATTAGAAACATAGACATGTTAGAGTAATTTTACCACCATGTTCTAATGGAGATTAATACATAGAAAATTAAATTACAATTTAACAATAAAACAGTCATAAATTTGTGATAAACTAAGGGTCCATTATATTCATCCGAAATGATGGTACTATGATAACATTTTTTTTGTTATCAATAACCATTTTCCTAAAGTTAAAGAATTTTCATGAAAATATATACTTTCTTGATTTCAGGAAAAAAACACCCTTTGGTGAGGCATGATAGTTTTAATATATCCTAGTGATGGATTGACCTAGGAATGTCACTAAAATTCGGGTAAATAATTTAGTGAACCTATTTGTGTTATATGATGGATGCCTCGGGGAGGAAGGATTTGTGGTTGTGTTTGGGATACATCGATCGTCTATGCCAAGAATATTCGTTGATGGTTAAACTGACATGGATTGGTTTGTTCACTTTTTTCATATTGAAAATGGTTAGTGATGGGACTGTTTTAAAGGAACATATCCAATTTAATAGCGAGTGTAGTTTGCAATCGATGAAGTCTTTTGAAGAAAACATGAGTGTCCAGTATTATTGGTCGATTGATATTCAACTATTTCCTTTGATGAAGGAACTGTAATGGCTTCCGATGTATGTGTGATCGACTAGTTGAATAAATCATGTGAGAATCATTGATAGAACACTAAAGACATATCCTTTTCGGTAATTCCAATTGTGTAAGAGATGTGGGATGAGATTGACCATTAATTGGTAAGACAATTGGTGGATAGAACCAATTTGTGGATGGTTAAAGAGACAATGAAGGGATCAAATCTATAGTTGTGAGGTATTAGTAAGGTTCCACATTAATGTTTAATTGGGATTTGGTTCTTTGGCTTAGGTTATCAAGGATTAACTGCATTGGCCTTGTGAAATGATTAAGGGTGTGTTTGGTGTGAGAAATGAAACACAACTGTTTGGGTGAAACTTCCTGACCATTGGAGGTTAGTTGATGTTTTCGTTATTCCATAAAGATTCTCAAATACATGAATTTTTTTGTTGTGTAGATTGTAGAAACCCTTGTTTTGCATCAGGTGATTTTTTAAGAGGGTTTTGAACTGTTGGAAATTATTGAATAGACATCTTTTAAAATCGAGCATTGGAACTTTTTATTTATAAAAATTGACATTGTGATGTGTCTTTTTAATGAAATTGAAATTATTTTAATTAAAAGGTAAAAAAATTATATATATGAATTTAGGGGGATGATAATTAATAATAATGAAATATTTAATGATAATAATAACAATATTAATGATTATTATTATTGTTTTTAATTTAATAATAAAATATTTTAATTAAAGTTAAAATATTTTTTAAGAGGGAATTATGGGTGTTTCGACCCCTTTGTTGGGTCTCATGACACACAACACCCCTAACTACATACCGCACACTATGCCCCTTACAGATCCCATATCCAGCTCGATTTCGCCCATTTTTCTTGGTGATTCTTTGTCTGATCCTTCACGGAATGAGTTTTTCCTTCCTCTCCTCTAAATTATGGTCTGTTTCTTGACCTATCAGTCTCACTATAGTGTCTGGGTGAAACCATAACACATTTTTGATGAATTTTTCTTCAAATCATTAGTTTTAGGGTTGTGAAAAGGGTCGTTGGGGTTGTGTTGGTCTATGTTCCTGAAACTATCATTGAAGGAATGATGGGTTTGTTCAATTTAGTCTGTCGTCGTTGATTTCAGGCAAGGTTTTATACTGAAATTTGTTTTCTCATCATTTATTTAGGGTCTAGTGGTTTTTATTAGACCTAGGGGAATTGTTGTAGGGTGTTACGATCGAATCCAAAGGCACACGCACATATTCCTAGGTATGAATATATATAGATATATCTATCTTCCATGTTCAGTTTACCTAATGGTGTGGGGAACAGGTGCATCAATTCAAGGATATATATGAATGTGAATGCGTGTGAGTAGGCTACTTCATCTGTTAGAAAGCACTGAATGGAAGGTGTTGGCATGGTTTGCTTGAGTCAGGCATCTCAAAATTGTATTCAATTGAAAAATCTATTAGTTGTTTATTTAACTTCTTTTATTGTTGGACTATAATTCAATACTGAAGTTTCTATTTGTGACAAATGATCTGTTAGAGTACAATATCATGTTTTTTTAATAAAACCCTTCCATCGGAGGTTCACTAGCTTCAATCCAAAAATACAACAACTAGGATGTTTATGTTTTCTTATCTTGATGATTTGTGGTTTTTCTATGCTTGCCTAGTTAGAAGAATCTTGATTAATTAAAGAATATTGTTTGATTAGCTAGGATATGTACCACCTCATTTCCATGTTGGCACACTTGAATTAAATTGTTCTCATTATCAGGAATTGGATTCATGGGGTGTGTAAACCCATGGGAAATGAATTAGAGTGAGTTGTAACAAATTGGTCAGTATTCCCATGGGATAAGAATGAATGAGCACTGTAAAAATGAGTGGGTATAATCTTGGGTAGTATGGGTTGTGAATGGGGATTAATGATTGTGTTAATTCATTATAAGATTTGAATGAATTTTTATGTATGTGATGGGTAATTATTGGTTATACTCATTATATGCTTTTAATAAAAAATGGGTAAATTAGTTGGTATACTCGAATGATGTATTTAAATATGATATGTCATCATGGGAGGGTATACTCATATGGAAAGGAATTGTTTATATGATTTGGTATATTCATATGGTTAGTTTGGTTAAATGGATTAGGTGAAATAGTTAAAATTGAAAGGGAATAGATTACGATGGTATGGCTATGCCCTGGGTTAATGTAATAAGAAAATCTTGTTATAGTTGAAATGAACATAGTGAACATGAAACATCTAGGATGTTTTAGTCCATACCACTCCTTTATTATCACAAATCAACTTATGTTAATTGATAAGTTTAAAAGAAATTATAAATTTCATGTGATATGCATGAGTGGCCTTGCCTCATGCTTTGAACTGAATATGTGACCATTTAGATGTAATGGGAATTGGAAATCCATAAGATGATTCCATATGTTAAAATTGTGATATTTGTGAAATATATATATGTATGATCGATAAATGGAGTGTGATACTAGGAATGATGCTCCAAATACTCATGACATGCTAGACATGACATTCAAAACCCATGATATATATATATATATATATGTGATTGATAAATGGGTTGACAGAGAGGGAATAATGCTCCAAATACTCCAGGGGTGCTAGAAATGACATTCTACACCCATGATATATATATATGTGTGTGTGATTAATAAATGGGTTGTGAGATAGGGACTGATGCTCCAAATACTCATGGGGTGATAGACATTCGTTTTACACCTTTGATATATATATGTTTGATAAATGGGTTGTGAGACAGAGACTAATGCTCGAAATACTCAAGGGGTTCTAGAAACGACATTCTATACCCATTAATTGACATTAATCTATGGATCTAATTGGTCATGAATGAATTGAATTAAAAGGAAAATGAATGCCACTGTGAAATAATGATTATGAATTTAATATGATAAATGGTTCAAACTCCGGAACAGGCTGAGGTTGGTATTGAGATACCGGTGTCCATGGGATTGTAGGGGTATATGTAGTTAAATAAAGGATAATTGAATAAATGTAAAACTGTTTACTTTATTATTTGTGTTTTATACATTTTAAAATTTCATAAAATGTTATATATATATATATATAATTTAAGTAATCATACACTTCTTCTAGTAATGAGATGATGCTAGTATCTCCATTAGGTGTCCCTTAGAAACCTGGATAGATTTTTTATTTATTCAATACAGTTATTACGCCACTATACTTTCCCACTGTTTAATTATTATTCACTGCCTTGTTTTTGGTAGATACTGATGGGTGACAACCTACTGAGATTTTATCTTACACCCTACTTGGGTACCCCTGGTTACCGAGTAGGCCTTATATTTGTAGGACTTAGGATGGTTGTTGTGTTTCTTGTACATGATGTTAGGAGAAAAGGACCGATCTAGATATCGAGATGCTCGAGGAGATCAACCAAGGGTCTTTGTTTTCATTTTACAATTTTTTTACTATATAGTTATGCATGTTGAATTATTTACTATTTTCAATTATGTATAATCATCATGCCATGCATTCATATGTTGTATAAACTGGTGTTGGTCATTTTTATTAAATTGAACATACGATTCGTCCACTACTCTGTTATCTGTTTATTGATTCTATTATGGAAATCTATTTATATATTGTTATACTATTGTTAAAATTTTGATATGAGGGTATACCCTCCCCAATATCACATTTTGAGTCTATCTCTGCTAATCATCAGTCTCTCGCATATGTGGAGATGTGCATGAAACCATGTGGAGACTGGTACGACTACCAGTTCAATTGTAAGCCTAGTATGGATGTTAGAAACTCGCTCCTACTACATCAATGATGCCCTTAACATGATTTATTATGGTCCATAGTATGTATTATAGATTCTTAACATCTCCAGAAAAAATATGATTGATACTAACGTTTGTATCCCTTTCTGCTCTTGAATGGCTATCTCATAGGATTAAAAAAATATACTCTTCAATCCCTTCTTTGTCCCTCCAATAATACATGAATCTAATCATGAAAATCTATGAATTATGTTTATGTAATAAACACCAAGACATGTGAAACACTACATATCAATGATTTTCTTGCGATTCTCTTAAGTAAAAATAACACTCGACTTCTCAAGGTCAATTGATAGTCATTTATCTATTATAATGATACCCAAGAAGGGAATTTTATCTATCTAATAGTGGAACATTGTGAGATTAGAAAATAATTAATGCCATCTAGTTGTATTCAACATGATAAAAGGATGTTTGGAATAGTAGAATTGATTGTGAGGATACACCAAGACATGTTCAAGGAATTCCACCAAAAAAATACAGATTCGGAAGGATACCCAAATTCATTAGTGCATTGAAAATTATCGGTGTGTTCATAAGACAGATTGGATGAACCAAATAATCATAAAATATTTATCTACTATTGGATGTTTTATGTTCTATATATGTTTGTATAACACGAAGCTGATGATAAACTGATACCTCATCAATCTTGGAGGACACACCTTCTCCTTGTACATGGTTGATGAAATAATTTATATGAGGCAATAGATATATACTATTAATGGTATAGAATATTAACCAATTTTAATCAATGAAAGGCATGAGTGTAACTTAGTCCTTCTTGGAAAAAAGGACCAATGACCCCATAGTGAATAACTGGGTCATATAAACCCAATTGCATCAATATCCTCTAGCCGAATATTGAGCTCCAATAACTTGGTAGTAGTAATCCAATAAAGAAGAATAGAGTCAGGCGTAAATTCTAGAACAATATTGATATAATATAATTCCTGTATATTGAGAGGTACTACTTAAAATACATATGGGAAATTTTCTTTGAAATGGTATATGACTAGAAGGAAATACACCTAACATAGTTCATGGTCATCAAGAAAAAATATAGAATTTAGAGTTATCATCCCACCCATCTCGGGTTCATCTCAGTTTTTCAATACATCCCATTCATTCTTGTTAATAAAAACTAAACCCTATAGTGATGTGAATGTCACACTATGATGACAGAATCACTGGAAGAATGATAGATAACCACACATTCCATAATAAGAATGATTTTAAACCTTGTCATCTATATGACAAATATGTCCTCTAAAAATAAAACCCGACCTATCTAAACTAGGTATCCCCTACACTAGCATAAACTTTATGATTGAATTCACAACTAAGTATCATGTTTCATCACACTAGAGGACAATGGAACATCGAACAGATGTCGATCCATAATAATAATAGATATGAAATAGTCTGATGAACTCATACAGAAAAGAGATGATACTAAATTAGAGGCTACAATAATAGTACCTCACACTATAGAATTCATGGCACTCTACCTCCTCACGTATTTGCTGCATTTCATATATTTGGCCTGATATGAATCCCAATGATATAGAACGCCTACACGAAGTGTAAGATCCCCGAAATTTTAGTGGTTTATTCCTATTTATTTTTTATTTTAATATATTAATTTTGGGTAATTAAATTTTTACCTAGTTTACAAGGAATCTCTAGGGTTTTCCAGGGGTTTGGGACACAATAGAGGGGGAAATAAGTCCATCATGTGCATATTTTAGGGTTGGTGCATGGTTAGAGTACACCATATGAAGGGGAATGAAAACTATGTGGCATTGGATAGTGGAATTCAACACGGTTGGTGCATTGTTTTTCAAACTATATGGATCTCTCCAAGTAACCGCGTGACCTCAATCCATCTTGTATAGTGGCAGGTGCATGGTTTTCACATGTTTGCATAACCGTGCGGCCAAATTGTGCACCCCATTTAAACGTGAAAAATTACCATACTTCCCCTTAGTAATTTCAGTCTATCTTGATTTCGTCCCATATTTCTCCTATATCAACCTTGGTGACAAAACATTTCGAACCATGCTTCTAAAGGGTGTTTCTTCTTTCATTCTATGCCATTTGGAGTTTTGTTTGGTGCAAATCAAAGCTCTGGGTGTATCTAACGCTCATCTTTATTCTCTTTTCTAGATTAGGAATTTTAGATAAGTTCTTATTCTCCCAAATACCAAAAATGCCTTTTTTATAGGATCATAGGTTGTTGATTCAATGTATTCGTGTATCAGAGTCTAAGGCTATGATTATGGGTGCATTGGTCTTTGGATTCTAGGGAGGCAGTATACAAGTTATATCACATAGTCATTATGTTTATTTGTGCTTTCATGGTTGTTATTTTTCTTCTCACATGTTTTGCATTTGAAAACATTAGTAATATTTGGTAAATGGTTACCTAAATTGAGATTTAAACACCGGAAAATCCCCAAGGGATGCGTTGAGGGTTACTAGACCAATTTAGGGCCACCCAGGGGGTGCGAAAACATTTTCAAACATAGTGAATGTTGATGTTAAGCATATAGTTGAATTATATTCAAATAGATCAATTGATAAATTATAGCTTTATAGCTTTAATTATATATAGGATCTTAATTTTGGTTGTGTCTAGTATTTGATAATGGCATAAGGGATTATTTGGAATAAGGGATTTGATAGCACAACGTGAAGTAATTTTAAATAGATCAATCTGAATGTGCTAAATGGAATATAAATTAACAATGGAAATGATTAAATGAATTAAGTTATATGATTTTATGAATTTGTTAAAGGGTTTAATTCATTGTAATTCAAGAATATTTTTTATAGTCTATGAAAGAAAAATTGTAAATGTTTTAATGGTTATGGTACGAAGATGCTTTTTATGATAAATGAAATGAGAAATGTGAATGTTATGTGTATAAATTTTGGTACGGATTGTGATATGGAATATTTGATTAAGGGAAGAATAATAATGTACGCATATATTGGTGGGTGGGATAATGGACGAATGATCCTACCACAGTTCATGTTAGACTAACTCTCTAACCCACCTCTTAGAATGCTTCGGTTATGGAGTCAGACTGATGTTCTAGGCCCTTAATGGTTTCATTAGATTAAACTACATGGACTGATGTACCAAGATATGTGAAATGTTTTTTTTATCAAATTTTTATACCTAATGAGATAGGAATGTTGACATACTACCATATTAATGGTAATTCATTGGTTTAGGCCATTGTGTAAATGATGTAAATTCTTATCCCATGGAACAAGTGACGAAAATAGGATGAATGATAAAAATGGTTAAAGTGACCATTATTAACTAATGAATCCCAATTTTTCCCATTTTCCTGTCATTTATTTCTGGTATACATGAAATATTGGTTTATATTAGATATTTTGTAGACACCGTTGGTGGTGGCCCACTGATTTGTACTCACCCTCTGCTCAAGCTGCAATTGGGTACCTGGGCAGATTTTATTATTGTAGGATTGAACAAGGTAAAGGGTCCTATGCTAGTTAGTTGAGTTGGTCATGGGATGTGAATTTTTAAGTATCCAAACATGGATTAATGAGTTGTTTTGGGGGATTCTTTTGATATTATTTATTTTAGGGTTTCAGTCCCTTATAAAACTATTGTCATGACATGAAAAATTTATCATTTGGTTATGGTTATACACTATTTTTAAATTTGATGGTAATGATTATTTCAAATTTATTTATTTTAATTCATTTATTTAATATGTTATCTAATGTGGATTACTCTAGTAAAGAGGCTACAGTCTCCACATGTGATCCACTATACCCTCTCTTCTAGTTGGAAACCTCTGGAATACAGGGAAGTGAGCTTGAGGTCATGTGGTGAACCAACTTGGAGAACCAATTTAGTGGATTCCAGGTTAGGGATGTTACAATGTTTTATTAGAGCATGTTATGTTCATGGTCTTATTATTTTATATGGTATATAAGAGAATGTAATGTTTAGGGTCTCGGAAATGATCTCATGCATGGGATTAACTAACCAATTTATAGGAGAAAACTCAGGTACTAAGGGTGGTTATAGTTTTTCTTGATGTGTGTTGTTACAGTTGGATGATATTTCACCATTGGGTGACAAACTTGTTGTATGATTTGACTATATTATGATTTCATTACTCATGGATAAAATGGAATGAGGTTATTAATTTATGAATCATTATAGTCACCTTGGGATATAGGTGTCATGCATCACAATTTTCAAAAACATGTTATGTCTATGGGACATAAAGGATAGAATGCATTTCACATTCTTGAAAAGTTGATGAAAATGGTGTTTAACAATGATGATGCAAATGGTTTAATGGAAATAATGTTAATGAATGGTTAAAGAATTTTGATTAATGAAAAGATACAAATGAGTTAAAAATGTTGGTCATGATAGGTTCTGAAATGGGATATGTGCCTATGATGATAAAGTTTTCATTTCAATGATTAAATGATTTAAAAAGGTGAATATTGAATGACTTTTAACTATGTACGTGGGTTTACCCATGTTATCCATAACCCAAGGTTTGGATGGTTGAGGGTAGTGTTATACATGAAATAGTGTCTATTAGTATAGTTCTTGTGAAATGGGTTGTATATGGCAAGTGGATAGCCTTTTCTATGTAAACTGTGTGTGTTTTATGATATGTGTTCTTAGAGCTATGTTCAGAATTGTTGCGAAATTCCAACATGATGACGTGTGTCAGCTTGGAGTCAAGAGGACTTCGTTGAGAATGATCCTCAAATAGTGGATCCTGAACTCACATTGAACAAGGGTAATAGAGGATAGGTGTAGTTATGGAAGATATTTTATCATTTTATGCAGATGATGGGGTGTGACCTAGGACAGGTTGCACTGATTATTTTTGAGCAGACTAGGGAGTTTCATTTGAAACAGCCTCTTACATTCATTGGTGTGGGTGGAACTGATGTGTATGAGGTGTAGATATATTGCATATAGATGATTCTAGACCACATAGATACTCTTTTTTAGAAAATGGTCAACTTAGAAGTGTACATGTTGCGAGGATAGGAAAAGTGTTGGTGGGGAATCATGGCTTAGACTAAGAAGGTAGAGGGTATACAATGGAAGTGTTTCAAGGAAATATTTCTGGACCATTACTATTTGGATACCTAGAGGTTGGATGAGGCTACACATTTTATGATATTGACCCATGGGTCTATGTTGATAATGGATTATACAGGCCATTTCACCAACATTCCACATTCTTTTCATCTTTCATAGGGGATGAGGAATCTCTAGTGAGATATTTTCAAGATTGTAATTAGTTGTGAGATCACATCCTATGTATATATATTCCACTGAAAGAGTTTTAAGGAGGTGATAGATCATGAATTTATCTCACAGGTCAATCTCAATGAATATTTAGGTGGTGGATATGTTGTTTCATTTGGGAGTTTTTATGGTACTACTTCTGATGGTTTGAAATTATATTTAGAGAGTCTCCACTAGGTTAGTGGTGTATAGTGTAGTCAGAAAAAGGAACATGTTTCTTTGGAAAGTGACTCAGTACACTATTATAAGTGTGGTAGGCAAGGCCATGTGTAGGTTAAATGGACCCGACCACATATTGAGTGCCAATAATGTTGTAGAATATGTCATGTGTAGAGGTTATATATAAATACTCAGTATATGGGGAATGGCGAAGGCTTGAGGTTGATGTCGAGCATATGTAGGGGATCCGTTACCCCTTTTAAGACACATAATTAGAGCTATACCAGTCATACCAATAGAGGTGTTTAATGTTGTACTATATTGTATTACCATCCATATCATCATGTCAATACATCACTATGAATTCAGTCTAGGACAGAGGGAAAGGGGGTTGGTCAGCATCCTGTAGTTTAGTCTACACTAGGTGTAGGTGAAGCTAGACCATCGTTGGTTCAGGGTGTGATCCTTGTATATTCCACACTCTCTAGTTATTTATACTATAAATGTGCTTCAAATTATTTTATTACTTCTCAATTAATGGTTATGTCAGGTCTAGTGGTGGAGAATTATTTTGGGAGTATGTTGAACAAAACACCATTTGGCGCGTGAGAATAAAATATCCATTAATGTAAGGGGTGTGCTCTTCATTTTGGTGGGTAACGTTTTCTATGGGACCTGTTTGTTCATGATTTGGTTGGTTTTAATATATTATTTGGTATTGATTGGTTAGTGTTATACGAAGACCATATTGATTGTTACCATCATTGGGTAATGTGGACATCTCACGAGGGAGAAACTTACGTTCTTCATGGAGAGTAGGATGTTCGGGAAATCCATGCATGGATGGTTTTTTAGTATTTGTGTGAACTAAAAACCAAAGTGGATTTCCATATTATTGATGACAGGGGAGTAGAGTATCTTTTATTTCCTACAGCGGTGGATTGGTACTAGTATTTGTTTCCAGTGAACTTCTTGTTGTTGCCTCCTAAGAGATATGATGAGTTCACAATTGAGTTGCTATTGGGAGAAGAACCAGTTTCCATTCCACTTTATAGAATGGAACCATAATAACTCCATCAACATAAGAATTAGTTAGAAGAACTAGAGAATAATGGTTTTATTCATCTTAGCAGGATTCCTTGGGGATATCCATTGATGTTTTCCATGATTTCTAACATGTCATTTGCATTATCTGTTAACTATAGATAGATAAATTAGATGACAATTAAGAATTGATACCCTCTTCCTAAAAAATGATCTTTTGGGCCATATGAGAGGTAATTTTTTGTTCTCTAATATTTATTCAAGATCTAGGTATCATTATTTGAGGTAAAAACCTTTCTATGTACCATAGACCACCTTCAGGAGTAGGTACTTGTTGTATGATTTTGTGGTGATGTCAGTCGGGTTAACCAATGTGTCAGTAGTGTTTTGGGAATAATGAAACAAAATATTCACCCTTACACAGATGGAATTTTATTTTTTATTTTTTGATGACAACTATATGTATTATAAAACACACGACGACTATGAAAAATATCTCAACATCATCATGAGTATAATAAGAGAGAGTAGGATAGAAACAAACCTATCCAAATTTAATTTCTATATTGATAGGGTGAACTTATTGGGTAACATCATCTCAAAGGAAGGCATGGAAGTGGACCCAAAGAATGTTCAGAAAGTTCTATATTGGGATCATCGTAATAATGTTTTAGATGTCCATTATTTTGTATGCCTGAATACTACAAATGGTTTATCAAATAATTTTCTCATTTGGAATAAAAAATTTCAAGATTCACCAAGAATAACATGATGTTTTAGTTGTTTGAGTCTTGTGATAATGCCTTCCAATAGTTGAATAATAACTCTACAACCAAACTGATTTTGATCCTACCCGATCCATGTAAGGAGTATACCGTGTTTTGGGATGCATCTAGTGTTGGAATTGGTGCAGTTTTGATGTAGGATGATCGAGTTGTGACATATGGATCAGAAATTTGATGCCTCATTAGAGTAATTAACCTATTCATGATCTTGAGTTGGCCATGGTGGGTTATGGTTTAATGTATTGGCGGCATTACTTTCTGGGAGAATGTTTCATGGTGTATATTAATCACAAAAGTCTTAAGGATATCTTTTCTCAACAAGATTTGAATCTTTGGTACTGAAGATTAGTTTAGTACATAGAGTATTATGACATTGATTTACTTTATAGATTTTGAAAAGGGAACAATATTGTATATGCTTTGAATATAAAGGCACAAAATTACGTGGTTTAGGAGTCTAGTTTTGAATGTAATATTATGGTGTTGTTTGTTGAGATATTTATGTTGGTGAAGGATGGTCAAGGGAATATGAACCTTGAATCCTTGGAAGTTGATTTCATGATTCAAATATGGATCAAGGATAAAAGGTTTTAGGATGTGGAGTTCTTGGAATCATGGGAATGTCATAATGGTAGAGATTCACCTTCTGGTTGAACTATTGGAGATGATGGGATCATTTTTATTCATGGATGTATTGTGGTGCCAACATGTATGCAAGAAGATTTGATGTGAGATATTCAAGCATCAATGTGGTTAATTAATATAGGTTGACCAAAATGTATCATGATTTTCATAGGATGTATTGGTGGTCGTTGATGAAGAAATATGTTATAGGTTTTGTATCATGATGCCTTACATGCCAGTAGGTGATGGCTAATAAAATTGTGGCTGGTTGGGTTTTTCCAGTAAATACCCATTCTAAAATGGAAATCGGATGACGTGATGATTGATTTCATGGTGGGTTTTCCGAGGAAACCCTGTAAGAATGATGCGATTTGGGTAGATGTGGATTACATGACTAAGGATGATCATTTCTTACCACTTCGATAGAAAATTACCATGGATCAGTTGGGTGAGTTGTGCATTCTACAGATAGTGTGGTTTCATGGCGTACCATAGACTATAGTTTTAGATCATGATCCATGATTCACATCACATGTATGATAGGGACTATTGAAGGATCTTTGTACCCTATTGTTTTTGAGTTGAGACATCCACCTATAGATATATTAGAAATTTGAGCATACTATTCAGGTACTATAGGACATTCTATGGTCATGTGTCCTAGGTTTTGGGGGATCTAGCAAAAAATATATATCCATGGTTGACTTTTTCTATGACAATAGTTACCAAGATATGATTCAGATCGAACCATTTGAGGCACTCTATGGTAGACTGTCTAGATCTGTATTGAGTTGGTTAGATGATGGAGAATCCAAGTTTTTTGGATTGAGTCTCATACAAGAGATTTCAGAATAGGTTTAGTTGATTTTAAATCATAGAAAAGTAGATCAAATTATGTATAAGTCATATGAAGATTGATGTCCTAGACCACATGATTTTTTGGTGGGTGATTGTGTGTTTTTAGGGTTTCTCTATGGTTGGGTCGCCATTCAATTCGAAAATAGGTTAATATGGGGCATATGTATGTGGGGCCGTTTGAGATTTTTTTTGAGGATTAAACTGATGGCATACTATTTGGATTTTCCACATCCGTATAGTGGTATAAACATTTTTTTAATGTGTCTCTACTTTAGTAGTATCAACCTGACCCATCTCACATGATCGATGTTGAGGATGTTGAGGATGTTGAGCTAGAGGATAATGCGTCCTTTTAGGAGCATCTGGTTTTATTGTGAACTGTAGTGAGTAAGTATAGCAGGGTAAGATTGTACCTTTGGTTCAAGTATTTTGGAATCATGTAAATGTTAATGAGAAAACATGGGAGATATAAGAAGATATACGGTCCAAGTGGACAATTGTCTTTTTCTCGAAATCTTAGTTATGCTTAAGAGTGCATCTAGAGGATAATTTGTTATCAGGTGTAGATGTTGTATGATACCAAAATACATGGACATTAATTCCTATTTAAATTTTGGATTGAATCCCTTAAAGTTGGTTAATTAAATGTTTAACGAGTGTATGAGGAAGATCAAGGGTGTTTCGGGGGTTCGAGACATGAAAGTGTGGAAAATCAAGACATCTCGTTCATGTTTCATGGTTGGCACATGGTTAGATTAAACCCTGTGATGGGGGGATCCAAACCATGTGGGATTGGATAGTGGCATTCCATATAGTTATAGCACTATTTTTCAAACCGTTCATAGTTACCCTGGTAACTATGTGACCTCAACCCATCTTGGATAGTGGAAGAAAAACAATTTGCACAAGGATTGGAAAACCGTGTGGCCAAACCATACGCCCCATTAAAAAGAAAAAAATTACCTAACCATCCCATGTCATTTTAAGTATTTCACACTATTTATTCCCCAATTTATCTCCTATCCACCATTGTGATGAACCATTTCAAATCAATATTCCCAAGGGTGGATCCCCTTAGATTCTAGGATATTTGGAGTGCCGTTTGGCGCTGATCAATGCTCCGGGTATGTTGGATGCCCCTATTTATTATCTTTTATAGACTATGGCTTGTAGATTGGTTGTTCTTCTTCTAAATCCAAAAAACCCTCTTTTTACAGTGGATCATAGTTTGGGATTCAAAGGGTGATTTAATCTATATTTAATGCTAAGATTAAGGGTGTGATCATCTTTGGATTCGATGTAGGTGGTATAAAAGTTATATCCCATATTCGTTATATTGATTTGTGCTTTAATGGTTGTACATTTTATTCCCAATTGTTTTGAATTTTCGATCATTAGTATTATTTTGTAATATTGTTACCTAAATGGGGATTCAAACACCTCACAATACCTATAGGATGTATTGAGGGAGACTTGACCAATTTACGACCACCCATGTGGTGAAACAATATATATGAACATGGAAAATGATAATGTTAAGCATAGGGATGAATTTTGTTGAAATATATCCCCTGATAAATGATGAAATTATATCTTGAAATATAATGATTCACTAATATTGGTTGTGACTTGTCTATGATAATGGCATAAGGGATTATTATTCACAATGTCAAAAAGGGATAAATATATTAATGTGAATGTTCCAAATTCCATGTGAATGTGTAATGTAAATGCACAAATTTATTAAGGAATATGGTTTGATTAATGTTTTAAAGGGGTAAAATCATGGGAATTGAAGAATATGTTAAATTTTTTATGAAAGGGAAATGGTAAATGTCTTAATGGGTTAAGGAATGATGATGCTTCATGTGCAAAATGAAACATGAAATGTGAATGTTATGTGCATTGATTTTTGTATGGATTGTGTCATGTTATATGTGAGGGATAGATGAATATGAATGTCCACATATATTTGTGGGTGGGATAAAGGATTGATGCTCCTCCGATGGGTCATGTTGGAAAGATGCTCTGACCTACCCCATAGAATACAAGAGTTAGGGAGTCTAACTGAATTCTAGGCCCCTAATAGTTGTATTGGATTTAAATACCTTGACTGATGCTACAAGGTAAGTGTGATTTATTTTTATGAAATTTTTATCCCCAGTGAGATATGAAACATTACTTACTCCATTATTCCTATAAATGGATTGGTTTAGGCCATTGTGTAAATTTTGTAAATGCACAACCCATGGATCAAGGGATGATAATTTAATGAATGATGAAAATGGTTATTGTGAAAATTGATAACTAATGGATCCCTAGTTATTATTGTTTATCTTTTAATTTATTTCAAGTATTCAGTCACTATCTATTGAGACTGGATATTTTGTGGACACCTTTGGTGGTGGCCTACTTACTTGTACTCACACCCATCTTGAGCAACCATTGGGTACCTGAGCATATTTCATTATTCCGGGTCTGGACAAGGTCATCGGCCCAATGCAAGGGAGATGAGTTGGGCATGGTATGTGTGTTTTTTGAGGATCCATACATGGATTTAAGAACTATTTTGGGGGATTCTTCTATTAGTATTTACTCTGGGGTTTGTTTCACTTCTGGCACAATTAGCATGACATTTCATATTTATCGTTGGGTTATGGGTTTATCATATTTAGAAATTTGATGGTAATTAATGTTATGGGTTTGTTTCTTTATATTCCATTACTTCATATGTTATCTGCTATGGATTACACTGGTAATGAGGTTATAGTATCCCCATGTGATGCATGAAACCCACGCTGGTAGTTGAAAACCTCTAGCATATAGGGAGGTACCCTTGAGGTCATGTGGAGACCAGACATGGAGGATTAGTTTAGTGGCTTCTAGGTTGGTGGTGTTACATAATCCCCGTATACTATTCTAGAACTTTGTTTCTAGTGTTGGGAAACCCCTACCAAAACCACCCTCTTGACCTAATCAAACATTATTACTTCAGCTACCTACCAGACAAGAATCTACTAATTTCAATCATAAATATAGAGTTTGATGAAAACCCTCCCTCATTAGATACTAGAGGGAAATCTCTACAAAATACCTAGTTTTGATGCATTGTGCTCCAAGAAAGACACTCGAATGGGTCATTGGTACACTGGGGTTCTATATTTCCAAGCCTAATTAACTTATAACACCTCACCTATCTACCTGAGTACACAATTTGGGTACCAATATCCCTACATTGAAGTTCCAAAATAATCATAATACTATTATTCAATGTAGATCCAGATCTATATTCCAAAAAACATTAGAATGCATTGCCATCCTATTATAGGTTACGCTCTATGACAACCACCTAATTCACTATTCCAGATATGGTAGTAAGAAAAAATGCTTTCACCTATGATCTTATTTTATACATAATACCATCCATAAATTCACCTATATTTATATAAATCATCACCTAAAAGAATAGGTGTAAAACACAAAAACTTTTTGAAATGAACATAATAGACAATGAAAGATAAAGTTCCCTACTCCAAGATCATAATCTATGAGGCTCTACCATCCCTCAATATCTCAAGATAGGAATAATCATAGATTTCAATAGGAAAATCCCTCCAAGACTTATCCCGCTGAAGATTCATCTGGATAATAATATCAAACCCTCTCTGGTTAGAACCCCGAAGAATAGACATATAGAGCTGCACTATTTTCTTGGTAGGTGTCTTATGTTGATCAAAAATTGATATCACAACCCATATCCATGACTTCGAAACCTATTCTCTTCCATCCCCCAAAACTTTTGGTGGATGATACGGTTGAATCTCATGCCTCAACTCACCCTTAGTTGGGGAATGTCATTGGGCTACCGGAACAATCTACAAAATGCATAGAAACCCCTCTCAAAATTGGGCATCGATTCCCATATTGGGTATAAATGGCCAGACATCAAGATGAACTACAAGATTTTCTACTGGTTTCATTGGACCCACCACCTCTGAAGCATAGTCATATCCACCCTCCTCGTGCATGACTCGAGGTCATCATAGTAGAGTGTCTCCAAAAAATTAAAACACATTTCTCAATACAAGATTTAATAGCCATTTAAATTGAAAATATTTGAATAGGATAGGTGAATGTCTCCGTATATAAAATTCACACCCCACAACCTACTCCTAACAGTTGTTCTGGGGGATGACCAGATCACAAGAAAAGTAAGAGAAACTGCCTATATCTCACTATTAAAGTCAATTTAGGCTCATGTTTACGTCAATAAGTCAAAGGACTCAGTAAATGAGATTTAATTGTAATTTATATATGAAAACACCCTTTTATTTTCAATTGTAATATCCATTTTTAGATAGAAAATGGAAAAAAATGATTGCTAGATTAATCTCCATTTTTAGTGACCTCTTCATTTCATCATTAAATTTCATTTATGTTCACACTCATTTATATCGAACAATCATTAAAATGGTTGAATTATATAGATAACCATTTCCAATTTAAAAATCCACATGCACATTCTAAATTTATGTGTTGATACCAGATAATGAAAACAAAAATTTTTTCCAATACCTATATGCCTTTTTATCACAATTTCATGGATAGAAAAATAATGGAACCAAAAGATATTTCAAGTAATGCTGTGGTAACACAAACATGGCATAGAATATGCATGAAATATAAATACTAAACTTCATATGATGAATCATGATGAAAACATCCTTTCAATATCATATAATGGAAAAAATATATAGTCATATGGAACATCGAATAACAAGTTCATCATGCATTGTTGAAGTCAATGAAACAGTTATAATCCATAACTTGAAAAAATGTATCATCATAGGTAATTTATATTTCCACAATACATGTGATAGATCCTTCCAATAATATTCTCATGAACAAATCCAAGCACATCTTATTTATCTCTTTTACTATCCCAATTAGTAAGGAAAGAAATGAAAAAAACAAAATCACTTTGATACCAATTTGTAAACTACCTGACCTAGATCACTTAAATGAAACTGAACCTAATTGGACACAAGACCTCAAGCGTGCCTTGATATATTCCATAGGTAATCAACTAACAGAAAGGGTCAAAGGTTGAATATTTGTGATACTATACTCTCATGATCAGAGTGTAGCAAAACATTATAATAATATCAACCAATAGAATAAGTATAAAATGTAACAGAATAGTGGAATAGTAATCATCTATAATATAAATAACCATGTAATCCTATACATCAATTTAATATACATCATTATGATCATGGTATTCTATATGAAATGGATAATATAGGGGAACCATGGTAATAGTTATAAAAAATAATTATAAGAAATAATTAACAAAAGGTGAATGGTTATCTCTAGTTGCATATCGATCAAAGGATCGATCCACTACACTCATACACCATACTAGAATAATAATCAAGCATCTATAGTATCTCAATTTCAATTATTGCTACCTACATCCATGAAGTTTATCTGGGTACCCAATGGTGGCCTGAAATGTTTGTGATATATACTTACTATCCCAGCACAAATAGTGTTTAATTTTGTCCAGTATGTGATTATATAATATATACCGTGTAGGTAAAACTAAAATTTATAAATGATATGTGGTTAATAAATAACCCACATATGTATGAGTTACAATGGAATGCCATAGTCTATTACCTTCTTGAGTATAAGTTGTAAAATCTCTGAGTAATCAGTCAGCCTTGATTTAATTGATAATAAATTCAAGGGAATTTCATCATAGATTAAGAAATGCCTATGAATCATATATAGGAATGGAATGTTTAATCAGTCCATCATGAGAATGTAAGGCTCTAAAGGAATCCAAGCTTGGACTTTGGCTGGTCAGTTTCATTTTACAACTAATTCATTATAATTGAATAACCTCACGAGTCCATACTTGGAATTCCAAATTTGGAACATAGGAATCTCTCCAGGCATAACATTAACCCATAACCTTACGATCCCTTTATCGGCATTTTTATAGGAACTCTAGTATCGATCTAGATGTGGTATTAATCAAAATCCCTCTAATTCCATCCTTAGAGG
Source organism: Viscum album (assembly GCA_963277665.1). Lineage (NCBI taxonomy): Eukaryota > Viridiplantae > Streptophyta > Magnoliopsida > Santalales > Viscaceae > Viscum > Viscum album. Next base: position 1,873,057,342 of record OY728131.1, read on the forward strand.
TCCAAAAAGGGATCCCAAGGGTCACTTGTGGAATATATAATGGTCTTTCCTATGAGTTCATCCTTGGATGTCCTCAAGGGAGTCTGAGTCTTGCTTTGTCCTAGACAATGATCTAACATCTTATTATATCCTTTCCTATCAAGAAATGGCGTCTAAGTATCACTATTTTTTTATACAATCTAGATTCCAAGTGATTTTATCTACAGAATTCATATGATAACCCACGTGTCACCGAAGATGCATGATGAATCAATATTCAATTATTTGAAATTAATAAGGCTGATGAGTCTGTTAATTATGTTCCATGGAAGAATCAAATTTTCACTCTCGAAAATTTGATATGATATGTCAGGGGACCAAAGACTAAACATTCTATTTAATTTCACATTTAGTTTAGTCGAACATCACATTTATATAATCATTTAACCCATCTCATAAAGAGGATCAAATTATAGGCTAGGAATTGAAGGCCAAGCCACCCATAAATCCTCTAATTCATAAAAATTGGGATCATTAATTTAATATAACATCTAAAAACTACGTGATAAGAGATAATGAGAGATGATATTGGGACATGGTCTTCAATTAACTCTTTCATTCAATTAAAATTAAAATTCATTCATTTCGTTCAACAGATCATAATGAATGGGTAAATGAACACACCTTAAGAGGTGGATCAATTTTCTAGGCCAGTTATGTTGGTTTATTACTACATAGAAACACACCAAAGGGGTGGATCAATTATTCATAGTTATCATCTAATGATATCTAAATGTGTCTCATTGTTCACATATATCAAGCCTATCATTTAATTTAAATCGAATCTCATTTATTTAGTGGCACTCATAAAAAATGGTGCATGGAACAATTAGATAACACACAAAGACTAAGAAATTAAATGAAATGTATGAGACCACCAACCAAAGATTTTTATTCAAATTCATGTGCATTATTATCCTCTAATCTGGGATAAAACTCAAGAAATCGAGAAAATAGTCAAATAAATTGAAAATATGTAATATGGGATTAAACCAAAATAAATCCATTTATAAAAATATAAATGAATTAAGGTGAAATAGGAACTGATATGTTACTAGTATAAAACCAATGAGATAAACAATTATTCCATAAGATTATAAATAGAGGAGATATCACAAATCCTAGTTGACATGGGTGGGGATCATCATTGGAACTGGGGGGTGATGATATCTAGGAGAGAAGAAAAAATTATTTATCCCCTTTATATAAATAGAGTTAAATAGTAAATTCCTCCTTTTTAAAGGGATTCACAATTTAAAAAACTATGTTCCAGGCACTTACTCTAGACACCCATCGCATGGGTCAGACATATGATCTATAAAAATATTAAAATCCTATGTCAACCCCCGTTATAATGAAGTATTTATAACTTGAACGACCATCCAGCCTATGATTATAGATTTGAATGATCATGTTTCCCCTGATATAGAAATGGACCACCCTATATGGTTTAATACACCCATTTGGATTGGTTGTAATGGTTTCTACTAACATTTAATTCCACCTAATTCTCCCAAAATCAAGGGATCTGATCTCTATACAAGCCATAGAAACTCTTCGAAACTCTTATGAATTCATTAGGTACTCCAATTAGAAGGAAATTTAAGAAGTTAAACCAAAATTAAATGGTCACATACCTCAATTAAAATTAAGGTTCTAACATGGTGAGTAGATTATTTAAATCAATGATCATTTACATAAGGGTTTAATCACACACAACATATATCAATAGGGTCCACTTATAATATTTGTAAATAAAGAAAAATGATTTTTGTTGGTTCTGCATCAATAATTGTTTATTGTACCTGGTAAGAGTGAAGAAATAGTTTCCCATCTTGGGAATTTATGACCTTTTAATCCATTTAATGAAGCTAGATGTTTCATAATGGCTGATTTAGGTTAGCTCTATCATCAAACGTGGGATAATAATTAAGTTAGTTTAAAGGCTACCTTCCTATATTTTTATGGATATTTTTAGTTTTTGGTGACACTTTTTAGAGTCATTAGTGTCCCATTTATCATTATATAATTAATGATCTTATTTTTCCATGTGTTTTTTGATTATTATATTATGGTTTTCAATGATGGAATCCTATTATATTTGAGGTTAGAGGGGGATTATGATGAGAATTTGGAGGCCATTTAAGTTGTACATCAAAGATAGAAGTTGTATGGTATGTTTTCTAAGTGAAATTGATAGATTTTTTATATCATTTCCTTGGAAATTTAATGTCATAGAAGGGTGTTTTCGTCAATCTATTAAAAACTAAGTTAGTTTTCACTTAAGCAGAACACAAAAATGATATAGATGATTATATTTTTCTTTATAATGAAGGATATTACAAGAAATTCATATCCAATTTTCCTCATATTGAGATCCTATTATAACTTTAAATAAGATCAATCAATATCTTTATTGGTATGATCAGTTTTAGGTTCATATTGGCTGCCTAGAAGTGAATCTGATTAGTGCTTATTTTTTCAATTATCTTGTATAGGGAATTATGGTCGATGATATTTTCATAGATTCACATAGTGGTTTGGTTCTTGTGTCATAAAAAGTAATTATTTATTATGTGTATAAATTCTATTACATCATGAGAATAACTATACCACATATGATATATATCATTAATTGGTCATGTTTAATTTGAATCTGTGGAAAAATATCATATTAGATATAACACTGTGGTTTTCAAAAATAAAAAGTGAATTTGGTATATCTTATTTCAATTTAATTTTAATTTATATATGTTTATATAGTTAGAGGTATTTCGGGATTATATCATTGAGATCTATTATAAATTGGGTAGAGGAAATATAGTTGTTGATGTTTGAAGGAAGAAGTCATGTTAAAATGTTTTTAATGAGACTAGATCTGAATGAAAGAATATATTGGAACATATTTTGTTTATATATATAAATAGATGAAGTAGGATATAATGTTCATGTGTATTATACTACTGTATTGATCAAAACATTCATTAATGACAATTCCTCTTTATCTAACTAAATCTCTTACTATGGTTATATAAAATGTGAACATAATTTGTTTTATGTTTCTATATTTTAAAATATAGTTATTAATTTTTACTATTGCTAATATAGTTGTTTAACACTTATCACATGATTAGTATAAATATAAGGCTTTAAAAAATCTAATTTACTCAGACAATGGATGTGATGGGATCATCTAGTAGACATGCCTCATAATAAGCATATTTTTCAGAGCTTGGAAAGGAGGTGGCGTCATTGGGCTTCACTCATGACCTAGCCCAAGCTAAGATTGAACACATTAATCATGAGCAGAATCGATTATGGGAGAAGTAGAAGTTAATAGAGATTACAACCTGAGCGATGTTATGAGAGCCACCCCAAGAGTCTATCACCACCAAAACCATACCCTTTGGAATTATGTGCATGTTATAAGGGGTTCTGTAACAAGACCCTAGAACAATGACAATGTATATTATTGTTTTTATAAAGAATGTGCATCCAATGAATTATTATTACTTTGTAAACAGTTTTTAACGAAAAAATAGTATTTTTAGTTATTATTGACTAAGAAATATATTTTTATAAACTAATGTGTTTTTGAATTAAATAATATTTTAAAAAAATATTATTATTATTATTAAATTAAATTTTATTAAATATAAATTATCGTATAATATTATGATTTAAATTGTAATTTTTATTAATGTTTGAAAGCTGTTTTTGTCGAAACCCCTGGATTTTTTATAAATGTCAGTTTTTATTTTAAAAGTAAAAATTCACATATTTTGAAAATTATTTACATAACATCAATATTATTTTTTGAATCAGGACATCGAAATAATCCAATAGTGAATTTTTCATAACTTTCTGAGATAGTAAAATTTTTGGGTAAAAATTAAATACCATTTAAATATATAATGTTTTTTATGACATCATAATGACCCAATAGTGATGTAATATAATAATATAAACATTAAGTTCGTCCAATATATCCTTTAACATTATAATAATGTGATTTTGGTATTTTGATTTATTTTACAATGCTTTTGTGGACCTTTCAAGGTTTGTAAAACATTTTGTCTTTTTAAATTATTTTCACTGAGAGTGTGGCTCACCTGCACATAAGCATCCCTATTATTTTAATAATTTATTCCATTGGCCTCATAAAATATATTTTTTCCAATCGCATTTGGAAAACACATGGTCAAAAACCATGGGCAGGATTGTGATTTTGATTAGTTTAACGTGTGGTGTCAAAAACATAAATAATAATGAATTCCCCCTTCTTTCCTATATAAACCCACCCAAGATCCCACATCCTCTTCACTCAAATCCTTTTGAATTCGTCCAACACATGCCCTCCTCCCTCTATAATTCTTCATATTATCCCCATTCTCCAAAGAAACCCCTCTCAAGCCTCTCCCATGCTTTTGGGATCACACTTCCAAGTATGGGATTTCTTCCTTTCTCGTTTTCATCCAATTTTTTTAAAGTTGTTATTCCCTTTTGTTTTCAATTAAAAATGTTGGGGTATGATTTCAAAACTACCCTATACTTCCCTATTTATGTTTTTATGATGGGAGACCCCTTTATATCTCATTAATGCATCCCATGTACACCCGTTACCATGCCAAATTTCCTTGATGGATTTCTCTCTCCTCTTTTACGTCCATGTAATTATTTTGAATTATGCATCTAAATCCCATTAAATTTGTTGGTACATGTATCTATATTAATCTCTTAATGTGACTTTCATTTATATATTATGAGACACCACTTTTATTCTCATCATCCATTTTTATGAGTTCTTATTTCACACCATTATTCTCTCGAAATTGCACTACGATTTTCCAATCCAATGTCATTATGTAGTGAATACCATGCCCATTTCCCCATCAACGGTATTTACCAGTATGAACATTTACTTATTTATTATAATGATTCATGTATCTATTCCACATCCCATTATCATGGAATAAATTATGATGATTGATTCCATGTTTTATTATCCATGTGGCACACTTATATAGGAAAAGAAATTTTTAAGAAAGGTGTGCCCTGGTAGCACTCCATTGCATTGGGTAAAGAATCATATCATGATACGTCATGTGAAGTGAGTGTTGACTGATGATAATTCAAGTGTAATGAGGGTTTACTCTTGATTCATGTCCAATGAGGGTTTTCTCATAGTCCATGTTCAATGAGCCATGGCACATGCTAATTCAATGTTAAATGATGTTGCCACATGTCCATGTTATGATTATCATGCTTTATCGTGCCTTCATGTTCATGTTTCACTTGTGCTCCATTTATATTCCTATTCTTTAACATGAATTGTATTCCTCATGTTATTCCATGTTTATTCCCTTACTAGGATTTAAAGATCACCTTTTTATGCATTTCCTCAGGTTATCCCATGCAATGCTATGTACGTGGGAATATAGTGGTCATGTAAAGGAAGTTTTCAATAAAGATGTTGAATTTCATGTTTAAAGTTGTTTTGTAAGGATCCAAATCCCCAATGAAACTAGACCTCTCGATTTTCCATGTTGTATCACGTGAAGAGTTTATGTAATAAATCAGGTTTAATTTTGTAATAAAGAACATGGTTGTTATTGTTGGTATCAATGTATATGTTTTGTTATTTTTTGGAATAGGATTTGAAAACCTTATTGAATACATATATACATGAATAAGTATAATGAAATCACTCGTATGTATTAGTGAGTATTGATTAGGTGTTTTATCAACCGAACACATCCCTGTCTGGATACGAGTAGATAGAGGTGGCTGTGTCACAGATGTATCGTAGGGGTAAAACCCAAAAACAACACATTGAGCTTTACTTGAACGAGAAATGATGCATGAAAACAATATTTGCTGCACTCTTGGTTATGACACTCTTAGGGGATATGATTTGGTAATTTAAGAAGCTTAGTATGAAACCTAATTAATAGAATTAAAAAAATTCCCCTAAGAATATATGTTTGAATGTAGATCAAGAATAACATTGATTGAAACCTATGGATTCATAAGTTAAGGAAACAATATTTATTTATAATTCATCAGTTTTTTCCTTGGATTACCCTTTATGTGTTACCCCTAACGTTCCTTTTATTCTATCCAATGACCGGTAATAGGAGGACTTTGGCTAACAACTGATATGAAGATCAATGTGATGACTGTTCTAATGAGATGCCCAATCCAATGGGAGTGGGAATTTCAAACTTTGTCACACTTCTCTCTTAGTTAACTCAAGTATTGAATAGAAACATGGGACAAGAGGAACATTCAACCCCCCCCCCCTATGAAAGAACAAGTTTTTATCGAAAGCTTAATGAGAAAAAGTCCTCCTGCTTTTAATGGACCATCTGATCCTTTAATCACCGAAAAATGGATCAACTACATTGAAAAGATATTATCCATCATTCAATGTTCCTAATGATAGATGGTTCTTCAGGCTGCATATATTATGGATGTTGAAGCTGGTCAATGGTGGACGTTGAACAAAATTATTATTCCTCACAAGGAGATCTTGGCGTTGGAATGAAAGAATTTTAGGAAGATGTTTTTTGATAAATATTTTCCATGCACCCTCGGACATAATATATAAATGGTTTTCCTTTCCCTTAAGCAAAAATACGACGAATCTATTGGATCGTACAAGGAAAACATCACAAGGCTTGCACAATACACCTTCGACTTTGTCGTTACCCCTGAATGCATGGTTGACCGCTTCTTTGGTGGACTGAAACCTAGCCTATGGAAAGTACCAGAGATCCGTGACTTCAACTGCTATGAGTAAATTTTCAGATGAGCCATTGAGGCCAAAATGGAGCATGGATAATCTCAGGGGTTTTGTGGGGATAAGAAGCGTAAGGTGGACTTCAATGCTGGCAGTCCGATGGATAAATCCAATAGTTCTAAGAATATCCATCACCTCACTTTCCAATGTTGGTGAAAGAAGCACCCCAAAAATTTCCTGAAGGGGATGAGGAAAAGCTTTAGGTGTGGAAGAGAAGGGAACCTAGCTGTTAACTGCCGAGAAAAAAATCCGATGACTACAACAGAGTAGAGAAATTCTCTGTTCAAACCTCAACGCGTTGTTCATTGGTATAACTACAAAGAACCAGGGAATAATTCAAATCTGTTCCCTAAGACAAGGGTTTTCAGAGGCAACCAACAACCTCCAAGGAAGAAAGGGAGAGCTTTTTCCATCACTACTGCCAAATTGAACCACGAAAACAAAGTGGTGGTAGTTATTATAGTAATCCATTCAAGAATAGAAAATGTACATTTTGATTCATGTTCTACAAAATTTATATATATCCCAAATAATTAGTTGAAAATTCCCAACACCACCACACATATTATAAGTAAAGATGTTGGTGAGTATGAAAAATGGGGAAATCATTGCATCTCATGAATATAACTACTCCCCTTTCATATTCTGTGAATTGAATTTTCCAGAAAAACTCATCATACTCTCTCTGGTAGAGTTTGATGCAATTCTTGGCATGGATTGGATTTCTTTATATAGAGCCAACATAAATGGTCATGAGATGGAAATCACTATCCATGGGGAGAATCGACCCCTATATTCTATACAAGTGTAAGGAGAAATAAGAATCTTATTTATCTCCATCATCTCATGCGTGGATATTACTACCCTATGAGCAAGTGTATCTGGCTCAGATGATTGATTCTAAGGAGGAAACTATCCGTGAAGACATGCTTATTGTGAAGAAATTCACAAAAGAGTTTCCTGAGGAATTTCCTAGTCTTCCTCTTATAATAGACATTGAATTCTCAATTATTTTTATACCTGGGTAATTGCCAATATACAAGACACTATATAGAATTTCTTTTGTGGAACATGAGGAGGAGAAGAAACAACTATATGAGAATCTGGATAAAGGGGTTTTACGCCCAAGTGCTTCACCATGGGGTGCACCAGTCATCTTCATCAATAATAAAGATGGGTCAAACACCTTTGCATCAATTATCATGAGCGTTACAAAATCATTATAAAGAACAAGTATCCTCTCCTATGAATCGATGACTTGTTCAATCAGCTGCATGGAGGGAAATACATCCCCAAGGTGGATTTGTAGTTGGGGTATTATCAAGTAAGGGTGAAGAAGGAAGATATCCCCAAGACTGATTTTCATATAAGATATGGGCACTATGAATTCATAATAATTCCTTTCAGACTCACTAATTCTCCAAAAAATTGTCATGGACTTGATGAATATAGTCATTTGGGATTACCTCAACAAAGTTGAGGTAGTATTTATAGATGATATTCTGATATACTCAAAAACCAAGGAGGATCATGAGGAGCATCTAAGAACTATACTAGAGACCTTGTGGACAGAGAATCTCTAGGTAAAGTACAGAAAGTGTGAGTTCTGTATGAAATAATTTTCATTCATGTGCATTATCATCACATGCGATGGGATATCTATGAATCCATCCAAAAAAGATTCAATTGAGTGACGGTCGGGGCTATAATCGGTAACAAATAGTTGTAATTTCTTGTGGGTAGCTAGATATTATGGACAATTTGTGAGAAATGTCTCAAGATTTACAACCCTATTACCGAGATAACTCGGAAGGGAGTAAAGTTTTCTTGGAGTGATGAATGAGAAGAATGTTTAAAAGTGTTAAAAAGGAAGCTTATCACTGAGTCTGTGCTCACTTTACCCACATGTGGAGACATATTTTTGTATTCAGTGATGCTTCCCAGATGGTCTTGGGCTGTGTGTTGATGAAAAATGAAAAATTAATTGCATGTGCTTCAATTCAATTGAATGTTCATGAGCATAATTATCCAACAGGTGATTTGGAGTTGGTTGTGGTGATCTTCCTTTTAAAAACATGGCAGTATTATCTCCTTGGGGAGAAGTGTAAAATATATACAAACCACAAAATCATAAAGTATATATTCACACAGAAAGAGTTGAACATGCGCCAATGATGATTGTTAGAGATGATCAAATTCTAAAACATCTCAATACATTTCCACCCTAGTAAAGAAAACAAGGTGAAAAATGCTATATGTAGAAAGGACCCAACAATTCTATCATTGACAATAATTGAGAAGGATCCAATATTCTTATACTTGATAAAGATGGACATTGGAATCATCAACAAGGGTGAATCATCAATCCATTCACAAATTATTGCTCAACCTTCTCTTTCACAAAGGATATAGAATGATCAAAAGGATGATGTGGGAATTTAGAAGAAAGTGGATGCTATCAGAAAAGGAAAATCATCAGAGTTCAAAGTTAATGAAGAATGAATTTTGAGATTTGGGAAATGATAGTGTTTTCCATCATGTCTAGTGCTGAAGAATGAACTTTGGAATGATGCACATAGTCCAAATTTCTCTATTCACCCAGGAAACAAAAATTTGTATCGAGATCTCCGAGAGAATTATTGGTCAGATAATATGAAGAAGGAGATAACTAAGTTTACATCAAAGTTCCTGCTGTGTCATCAAGAGAAGGTGAAAAACCAGATTTCAAAAGGGATGAAGCAACCATTACCAATACCATAATTGTAATGGGAGAATATCACTGTGGAATTTATAATAGGACTTCCGAAAACATGCAATGGATATAATTAAATTTGGGTTTTTGTGGATCATATTACAAAGTCTTCACACTTTATTTCAATTCTGGAAGATTTCTTATTGGACCAACTAGAACATATATATATATATATATTAGTGAAGAGGTAAGGCTGCATGGAGTACCACAATATATTGTATCGGATCTAGATCCAAGGTTCACCTTTATGTTTCACAAGAGTCTTCAACATGATCTAAATACTGAACTGAACTTCAGTACGTCATATCATCATCAAACTGATGGCCAGTCTGAGTGTACTATTCAGAAACAAGAGTATATGTTATGATCATGTTATATGGACTTCAAAGGAAGGTGGGACCAACATCTCCCACTGGTTGAATTCTCCCACAATAACAGTTTCCACTCGAGTATCTGAATGGTACCATATGATGCCATGTATAGGAAGACATGCAGAACACTGGAATTTTGGGATGATATCTGTGAGCGTAAACTGTTAGGACTAGAAATGGTTGAAGAAATGGTGGAGAAGGTGAAAACTGATTAGTAGTATATCAAGGTAGACCAGAGTCGACAGAAGTATTATGCAGATAACCATCGATGAGACCTTGAGTTTAACGTTGGAGAAATGGTATTTCTATGCATATCTCCATGGAAGAAGGTCATGATGTTTGGAAATAAAGGAATGTTAAGTCCTAGGTACATCTACCCCTTCGAGATTCTTGATCATGTTGGGGTTGTAGCCTATCGACAAGCACTTACACCTACTATGGCCAAAGTACATGATGTCTTTCATGTATACCTTATAATGAATTACATACCAGGCAAATCACATATACTGTCCTCATAGGTATTACAGCTAGTGGATGATCTTTCTTATGGGGAGAAACCAATGAAGATCTTAGATCATAGGGAAAAAGTCTTATGAAATAAGACAATGCCCCTCTTGACGGTTGTATGGTAAAACCACAAGAATGTAGAAGAAATGTTGGAATCAGAGGAAATGATGAAGTAGTGATCCCCACATTTGTTTTAGAGTGGGGAAAGGAAATTTAGAGGGAAAAATTTCTTAAGGGGGGATTATTATAATGACCCAAACATTCATTAATTAAAATTTATCTTTATCTATTTAAATGTCATATTATGGTTATATAAAATGTTAACATCATTGTTTTTATGTTTTTGGATTTTAAAACGACATTATTAATTGTGACCATTTCTAATATGTCCATTGAACCGTGATCACATAATTAGTTTAAATATAGGGTTATAACAAAAAAATTAACTCAGACAAATGAAGCGATGGACTCATCGAACAGAATTTCCTCGTATAGAGCCCATTTGTCAGAGCTCGAAAAGGAGGTGGATTCATTGGTCTTCTCTCTTGACCATGCTCAAGCTAAGCTTGAACACATTATACTTGAGAGGCACAAACTACAAGAGAAGTGAAAGTTAATAGAGATTACCACCAGAGCGATGTTATCAGTGCCACCCCAAGAGATTGTCACCGTCACACACCTTACCCATCAGTATTATGCAAGTGTTATAAGGGTTTATGTAATAAGACCCCATAACATTGGCTATGTACATTATTTTTGTATAAAGAATGTGTATTAATTTTATTATTGTTACATTATAAATAGTTATTAAAGAACAAATAATATTTTTAGTTAATATTAAACTAAGAAATAAATTTTTATGGATTAGTGAATTTTAGATTTAAATATTATTTTAATAAAATATTATTATTATTATTAAATTACTTTTTATTAAATATAAATTATCTTATAATTTTATGAATGCAATTGTAATTTTTATTAAGTTTTGAAAGTTGATTTTATCAAAACCCATGAATTTTCAATGAATGTCAGTTTTTATACTAAAAGTAAATATAGAAATATTTCAAAAATTATTTATATAAAATTAATAATATTTTTGGTATCAGGACATTGTAATTTTCCTATGGTAAATTTTTCATAATTTTCTAAAACAGTCAAATTTTTGCATAAAAATTAAATAACATTTAAATATATAATGTGTTTTATGACATAATAAGGACCCAATAGTGATGTTATAAAATACTATAAACATTATGTTCGTACAATATATATTTTACCATTAAAATAATCTAATTCTGGTTTTTTTATATATATTACAAAGCTTTAGTGAACTATTCAAGGATTATAAATGATTTTTTCTTTTTAAATTAATTTCCTTGAGAGTGTGACCCACCTCCACATAAGCAACCATATTATTTTATGAAGTTAGGCCATTGGACTCATAAAATACTATTTTACACTCCCCTTTGTAAAAAAACATAGGCAAAACCCATGGGATGGATTGTGGTTTTGATTAGTTTATTGTATGGTGTCCCAAACCTAAACAAGAAAGAATTTCCTCTCATTTTCTATGTAAACCCTTCCAAACTCCCACTTCATCTTCACTCAAATCCTTTGGAGTTCATCCAACCCATGAACTACTCTCTCTAGAATCCTCCCATGTTTACCCACAATCCCAAGAAGCCTCTCTCAAGCCTCTCACATGCTTTTGAGATTGCAGATCCATGTAAGAAATTTCATCCTTTCTTATTTTTTCCCTATTTTCATCAAGATGTTATACCTTATTATTTTAAATTAAAATTGTTGGGGTATGATTTCAAACCTCCCATATATAGAACTATTTATTTTTGGATGATGGGAGACCCCTTTATGACTCGTTAAGTCCCCCCATGTAAACCCGTTACAATGCCGAAATTCCATGAGGGATTTCGCTCTCTTATTTTACATCCAAATAATTCATTTGAATTATTCATCTAAATACCATTATATTTTCTGATACATGTTTCTATATGACTCTATTACTATCCGTTTCATTTAAATATTATGAGACTCCTCTTTCTCTCCCATCAACCATTTTTCTGTAGTTCTTATTTCATGCCGTTATGCTGCTGAAATTGCACTATGATTTTCCAATCCAATGTCATTGTTTAGTGAAGACATTTTCCATTTATATATAAAGGTTATTCTCTTTTACTAATTGATTATAAAGTTTCATGTATATTTTCCACATCCATTCATCATGGAATAAATGATGATGATTGATTCCATGTTGTATGATCCATGTGGCACACTTATGCATGAAATGAAATGCTTAAGAAGGGTGCGCTCTGATAACGCTCCAATGCATTGGGTAAAGTATAGTATCATGATACATCAAGTGAAATGAGTGTTTAATCATGCTAATTATAGTTCCACTAGGTTATACTCATTCTTCATGTGCAATGAGGGTTCAATCAGTCTTCATGTGCAGTGAGCCTTGGCCCATTCTAATTCCATGTTATGTGTTGTTGCCACTTTCCATGTTATGATTATCATGCTTTGTCATGCCTTTATGTTCATGTTTCTCTTGTTCTCCATTGATATTACTATTTCTAACTGGTATTTTATTCCTCGTGTTAATCCATTTTTATTCCCTTATTGGGTTTTATAGGTCACCCTTTTGTTATGCATGTCATCAGGTTATCTAATGCAATGCTAGGTACATGGGAATGTAGTGGTCTTGTAAAGGATGTTTTCAATAAAGATATTGAATATCATGTTTTAAGTTGCTATGTAATTATCCTAAAACCCAAAGACACTATACCTCTCAATCATCCATGTTATATCAAGTGAATAGTTTATGTAATAAACCATGTTTACATTAGTAATAAATGCAGGGTTAATATAATGACAGTGAATAATCTCTTATTCTAGTGGTCAAGGAGTCTCATCTTGAAGATCCGAAGTTAATTTTGTGTATAGATTATGTTTTTTGGTGGGATAATACAGAGGGAATGACATAGAATAGTAGAAATTGGAAATCCTTTCTTGGAATCTTTTCTATTTCATTGATAACGAGAGTGTTAGTTCTATATGAGGATCAATGATCATCTATATTAACACATCCTATTATTTCCAATATGTTTTATTCCATAATGGAATATTTTAATTTATTGGTTTAAATATGTTTTTGGTGGATTTTATATCTTGATATTTAGTTTTTTAGATGAAAAAAGATGATTATTTAGTTCTATATTGTATATTATAGAAATTTGATATCCATTAGGAGAATTGTGAGGATATTTGATGGGTTCAATAATGAATTCTATGAATGATTTTGGTATATGTGATATTATTTCAGTTATTATTTTTTTTATTAATTAATATATTTTTAAAGATCAATATGTCAACAACACTAAATATTTTGGTATGTATTTATATAGTGGAGGTGATAAGAATTTATGATCTAGGAAATATCAATGATTTATATCCACAATATATATATAATATGTGAATGAATTAGTATAGTTATTTTATATCATAGAAATACATAAACACTATGTAACATCCTCAAATGGAAAAATTTAAAGTAGGAATTATTATGATGTGGGCATAAACGTTAAATTATTTTTTTCTTGATTATTGGGATTCTTGGGTGAGTTATTTTTTTCATGTTTAGTATTATATTTATAAAATATAAACCTCATGCATTTATATAGGTACATTACATAAATATTAAATAATCCATATCGAATTTCAATATATGGGACTAATGATAGAGTGCCCATGATTCATGGATTTTATTTGTTGATGAGTATGAAGGAGTGAAAGTAACTGATTATTTAGTAGACAACCTCATATTAGGATCACCTAAAGTCATATGAATATCATAAGAGGATACTAATAGTGTCCATGTTCAATGATCACGTGTTCTTTAATTTTCCTCCATAAAATGTGTAAACTATAATTCATAGAGTCAAGTAAATTTATAATTATATTATTTGAAGTTTCGAGTTGTTAGAGTGATTTGGCGGGGAGGTTTATCCAATGGATCATCTATCTTATCTGGATGGGATTCATGATATCTTTTCTTCTTCATAACATCATATATATCATTATGATGATTCTTATTTCATTGTTTGGGGTATTTAAAATATCAAATAAAATTATACTATTATATAATGGCTTTTTGAGATCCCAAACTGGTAAGATAAGGTATTTAGAGGTTTCATTATTCTTTCAGTTTTCTTCATGTGGAGGTATAATGGCTTAGAGAAATATATATTGGAGTGGGAGAAAAATATGATGGTTTAGATTACAAATTTTTAATATTTTTTCTTGATATGACATAATTATTTGTTTTATGTTGATATTTATGATGAGGAATTTCCTCTATTTTTTATTGAGATTCTATAATTGTGAAATTCCTATTTGAAAGGTATCTAATGAGATTATTGGGCATTTATAGTTTATTTCATATTTTTTTTCTTATGGATTATGATAATTATAGATTTATTTATGTTAGAGGCATATATTTTTATGGTCATTTATATTTTTGTAGGTTTTGGAGGTGTCAGAGGAATATATGTTTATTGGGAGTGAAGAGATATATTTTTACCATTAAAAGAAATTAAATTAATTGTTTTATTTAACCATTTCATAGTTGGCCTACCTTCATAATTCCAATGGATTTGGTCCTAGTGTTATATATGTTATTTTTATTCATTGGATTCTAGGGTCATTATTACCATTTTATAGTTGTTTATATTAGGTTGTAAAACCATCAATCTATTTACATTTATTCCATGTATCTTTATTCATGGTCTGATAATGAAATATATTTCCACAATGAATATAATTAAATTTAATTTAATGGACATCATGGTTGAAAACATTAGAGTTTGTTAGACATTACATCATAGTGTTATTATTGTTTGAAGGGGGACTTGGAATTAAACATTCTTGTTTTAAAATAGACACATATGGTTAAATCAAGTCAATTTAAATAAAATGAAATAGTCTAAATTATTTAAGGAAGTAGTTTCATTTCCGATTCCATGTTTTTTATATTTATATTGACCATGATAATAATAAAAAAATTTATGCCTAAAACATAATTGAATGGACCCTGGATTGTTTTATAAATTTAATGAATGCTATTATATCACTCAGTTTAAATGATTTCTCTTATGCCCATAGCTAGTTTTGAGTCATTTTCATAGTGATTTTTGGTACTCCTTATGGATATTTAATATCTTGGAATTGTTTGATCGAGCTCTTTTGGATTAAGGTTCTCTTGTCCACTTTTTTCATATATTTTCTAGTTTCTTCCTTCTCAAGGTGTTATTGATGTCATCTAAATTATTTTTTCTGAATTGATAGTGTAGTATTAATGTATATATCATAAATTGTACCTTGTTAATGAAATCCATGTGATGTACTAGGTGTTTATATTTGGTTGTCACCCATTTTTAGTGTCATGTTGTTTTGATCTTTGTTTATGGTAATAGACATAAATTCTTTCTTTTATATACTATGGTTAATGTTGTCTAATCATGCTATATTTTTCTTTGGTCAACAAGATGAAATTATCCATAATGTATACTAATAATTTAATTAATTTTTAGGGGTAAATTGGTTAAATATTCTTTTTCATGATTTACCTTGTAATTTTTATCATATTATTTATAAATGAGAGAAGAATACTACTGTGATACGATCTTATTTATTTGAAAATTAATACATTAAGTTAGTTGAAAATAAAATATGAAAATTAAATGAATAATTGGTAAAATGAAATTAATTTATTGATTTTGTAATGTTGAGTAAGAAATAGTAAATAATTAAGTAAATAATGAATAAATTACATTTTAATAGTTTATACTATTACAAAAAACACGTTATTAAATTATTTTGGAATTAGTTGATGTTTTTGTGTGGTTTTTGGTTGTATTATATGAGTATGTTTTCATTTTGTTTGTTTTTATGGTGATTGTATTTGGTTGATGTGGTTATTGTTGATAGATTGTAATTGTGGCCGTGGATATGAAAATATGAAAAAACTAATGAAATAAAGGCATAATTTTAAATTTTTATTGGCTAATGTAGTGATAAATTAATTGAAATATAGTATTGTAAATGTTATGTGGTTATTAAATTATATGTTTTGAATAATTTTAATGTGGATGTGGCACATATTAGTTTTTCATTAAAGAAATTAATGTAGATAACAAATTTTATGTAGTTGTTAAATAATGAATGTTAAATTGGTAGTGAAATGTGAAATGGGAAGTTGATGTGTAGTTATTATATAGTTGGGGTTTTAGTTTTATAGATGTTTCATATTTTTTTGATTTTTTTATCATGAGGTAGTGCTACTATTTAAGGGGTTTTGGTTGTATAGATGTTGATAAAAATTGACCTTAGAATAAAATTCTATGTTATTTCATATAATCCTAAGTTTGTTAATTATTATGAACCAAAAAACAAGTTAACATTTATATTATGTTTTTTGTTTAATTTTTACCCATTATTTCATATATTTTTGTGATATATATAGTTGAGCAATACCTCTCCCGATATCTCTTTTAAATGTAATGTGGTTATGTTATATTGTTAAAATAGCTTGAACATGTATCGTGCATGTGGAATTATGGAAGGATTGAGTTATGTGGATGTTTTCTGTGGTATATGGCCTCGGTATATAGTTATGTGGATATATAATTTGGTACAAAGAATTTTTATATTTTATATAAAAATAGTATGAGTTGCGATGTATGGATATGGAAGGGATGGGAGTGCTAGGGTGTTTTTCATTGGGACAGAAGGGAATCTAGACCAGTAGAGAAGTTGATGTACCATTCAGAATATATTTTAATTACTTCTACCTTATAACATATATAATGATTTGGTGTGTGATCTTTGGGGTATTTTATATAATACTCGACCTAGTATAGGTAATTAGTCGGTTTCACTATTTATTCACTCTGTATTTAATAAGTATCTTCCATAATTTTGTGATAGTTTATAAGGAGAATCCTTTTTATTGTGCTTGTATACCCACACATTCATATATATATATATATATATATATAATTTTATTGAGTGAGTGATGATGTTAAACATTACTAGACTATGGTGTGGTGATTTACTAGGGTTGTATTTGATGCCTTATTATTTTTTTGGGGATTTATTTGTAGACTTATTCCAATTCTATTTGAGATTAATTTTATATTTATTTTATAGATGATATATATTAAGATTATGGTTTTATTGTTGTTATTTGTTTTTATTGATTTTTGTTTATCATTATTTGTACTATAGAGGTTTCTTATTCCCATATTGTGTGTTGCATATCATCTGTATTGATCACACCCTCATGTACTATTTGAGGTGGTATTCGAGGGTCACTCATGTTTTCACTATTGTCCAAAGATATAATCCATTAGAGGAATATTTGGTAATTAGTAGAGTTTATTAAATTTCTAATAGATACATTAAATATATAAAGGTATGTAGGTGATGATTTTGAAAACTTTTACATTACTGATATAATAATTCTTCTGTATTTTATTTTTGATTATCTAGGGAATTTACTATATGTATCATAGAAAATAGATTTTGATAATTATTGACCAATTATTTGTATTAATTTTATTGCATATATCATTAAATTATTGTTATATTTTAGTGTATATTTTGTAATTATTTAATGAAATATCTCTCAATTGTGTGATTATACCATTGATTCCAGATATTGGTCTATGTTATATTCATGGAAAACATTACAGTTTCTCTTTTAGTCTCATCATCAGCCTCAGGTGTGTTTTCATAGGGGGTTTGACATAACACCAACATTATATTCAATTAATTAGTAACCTCTAATGATTATATGAATATAATATAGGCTATTACTCATACCCATAGTGATATATAATATTGGATGCTATCCATGACTATATGTTACCTTCATAGCCATCAATTATTTTATGTTTATAATCTAATAATCCATGGATTATATATTTCATAATTAATATAATATCAAATCTTTATGAAAAACATAGAGGGATTTTCAAAAACCACTTTTATTTGTTGAAGTAAATTTCTATTGAATCAACAATTTAATGAGAAATAAGAGGTTTTAAAATCATATAAAATATAAAGAAACAAATTGAATATTTGTTAAAAATAGTATTGGAATTTAATCCCCATAATATCTGATTAATTTTCAAAGACCCTCAACTTATGATTTGTATAATTAAATAATTGTACCCATTTCTATTATATGAAATTTAATGTTTTATTTTTTTGTGATATACTATGGGGTTTTCATGTTAGGAAATTTAATTGGTATTAATTTTTATGTTTAGTTAAATTTCTGAAATATGATCGATTAATATTTATTTAAAACCTCAACTTCGTGAAATTTAATAAAATTTTTGTTTTGAAGTTTATTATAAATGAATAGGTATCTAGATCAATCAATATTTCGAACTCTTTCTTTATGATTCTCATTTCCTTATTTTTACTCAATTTTCAATGATTATTGGAGTAAATATTAATGATAAATTAAAAAAAATAATGCAAAAAGAATGTGAAATATATGTATTCCATAAATGTTTAACCTAATGCCATGTGTTATTTAAATATCATGAATATTCATGTTTCTAGATTACATCGTGACCAAAATACCAAAATAATTCACAATTTCTAACAAAATTACATTGAATACGTTTTATGGTGGACCAATTGATGTGATAGTAACAAAACATATATTTGAGTCCATATATAATCTAGTGAAATAATTATTGATGAATTTAAAATCAAGAATTAATTTTTAAAATCAGAATTATTAGAGGTATAAAATCTTTATTTTATGATTTTTATTTTTGAAGGTGATGTTGATTAGTCGTTATTTTTTTTCAAAATAGAAATGAGAGAAAGAGATTGAATTTTGGGAGTGAGAAAATCTCAATAAGTTCTTTCTATGAACATGATTCTCCAAAAAATAACTATGTTAAATAAGAGTGAATGCTCTTAAAACATAACCAAATAGGGGATACAATCGTGAATATATAAGATAATAACATCCATAGATTATCTAGGTAAGAATGAATTTTTTTTAATTATGTGTTTGTTATAAATCCTATATCTTATTAAATGATGTGGGTCATATTTCTTTATGCAATATGGATAAAGATGTCTAGGGATATAGTATATAAATTTAATGGATATGGGAAATCAAATCAATGACCAAATATATTTTCCCATTAAATTAATATTAAAATAAAATTTAGAGTCGTTACATGATATGATTATGTTAGAATTTATTTTAAGTGTTTAAATATAATTCCCTTACAGGGTGTTATGGTTATAGAATATGTTATTTTTGAATTTTGTACAATGATTATATATTTTAATATATTTTTATGAAATATTTGGTGATAAATTTTATTATAAACATATTAATACTTTTATTATGTTATATAAGAGGATATTAACTCTTCATTATATAACCACTAAGTGGTGTAATCCATCATTTAAAATATTATGCATTCTTTATTCATAAATAGAAGGTTATAAAATACATTAGATAATGGTATTTCCTATATATTTGATATATATTTCATACATGTAGTATATTACCAATAAAAACATGTGTATTTATTAAAATTATTTTGAATATATGAAAAATACAATTAAGTTTAATGATTTTTTCTATAGTGAAGTGGTATGCTCATTATTAGTTTATATTTCATCCAATCTATTTGAAATAGATCTTAGTGTATAGGAATTTTATTTTATAACTAATATATACTTTTTATATGTATAAAAAACCATTAATTGTTTATAGATAATATTACATATTTTTCAAAAAAAATAGTTTATTGAAAATATAAAAAATATGAAGACCACTTGATATCATAGATAGTGATTTTTGGATATCATTGTCTAGGATATGAAATAACATGATCTTGGACAACAAAAAATAATAAAAACAATAATAATGAACAACCATTAGAAAAATATAGTTGGTTCATGTAATTAAAAATATGTCACAACATAGTGTCTTTATAATGATAACACAATGTCTGTTATAATGAAAATTCTATGTTTATAGATATCACTTTGAGTAATATTGTAATAAAACAATCATTTTTTGAAATATGAAAAATTTATTACGATGTTTCGATAAATTAACATTAATAGTATATACCATATGAGGAGATGCAGTGATAAAACTATGTATTATATAGATTAAAGAAAGTGGCATGTTATATTATTTATAACTAATAATATATGTTATCATGGTGCATTTTTCCAACAATATGATATATCATTGTATATAATATTCAGATGTGTGTATATATATATATATAATTCTATGGTTTTAAATGGTTTTTACATAGAAAAAAATATTAGCATATTTGATTTTATGTAATTTAATTTTTTGTAACATAAAATATAATGTGTTTATATAATAGATATATGAAATATAAAGAGTAAATTATTGTGAATTATATATTCTAAAAATTATGAATGATTTTTTAAATATGATATAATTACTAAATATGAACTCTTCATATTTATAACATAATTTGTTTTCTTCATATTTATATTTTTATGGATTTTTTATATATTTACAAATTTTTAAATGTTCATAATTTTATTAAATGTTTTTATATATATTTTTTAAAAAATATAAAATTTTTAGGTATCACATTATTAAATTTGTGGAATATTTATTTATTTATTTATTTAATATTTTAAATATTCATGTATATACAATTTTTATATTATTTAAAAATATATATTTATATATGATTAAATTTAGACTATTTAATGTACGTATTTTTACATCATACGATGAATTAATAGAGATAGATGATATGTGTGCCTTGACTTTTAATTTAGTTCAAAAAAATTTAATTTTTATTATAATTTCAATATAGAATCTATAATGTATTGGATTATATAACATTCAAAGATTGAATAACCCTTTAATTATTATAAAAGATATTGAAGATTATATATATTTTTTGTAGGAAATTTATGATGATATGAATAATACATATAAGGTTTAATTTATATATTTTATATTGAGTTTCATGATGTTGAAATAATATTTTTAAAGACCTAGTAATGTTGGTATTTGATTATATAATTCTTTATAACAATAATAAATGCTTTTTGAATACATTATTATGTTGAAAATAGGATTGAAAATGTTTTGTAAGAGTTGTATTTAATATTTTAATGCTACATGGTATTTATCTAAAGAGAAAAGAAGCCATATGATATTAATTAGTTTTTATTAATTCTTTTTTTAACACCCTATCTATATGACCCTGATATAGTGGTTAATTTATAATAATAGTAAAAATTACATTTATCAAAAATATAGGATCTAGTACTTTATTAGTCTCATGAAAAAGACATATAAATAGATATTAATTTACCTTAGAATATTTTGACGAATCATCTGAATACCTGAATATTTTTTTCTCCATGAAATTCCCTATATTATACATAGTAATCTTTATGATTTCGTAGGGAAAATTGAAGAAACATAAAGGGTTTATGTCAAATGCTCGGTAAGGTGTAGTGTACAACAGAAAATAACAGTGAATAACAAATATTATGGGAACTAATAAACCAATGTTTTATTAATAATGAATACATATCCTTATCATAATATATGGATGGTAAAGGAAATGAATTAGTAAAAGATAAAATAATTATGGAATTATTATGAATTTATAATTCATGACATCGTAAACCTATCATCATGACCTTACACTAATCTATCTCACTAAACGTGTAAGAAAACTACCATTACCCTATCTATAATTCCCAATAACCTTATAAACCCTTAATTATATGGTTTATAAAAATTATAACACATTATTACATTTATTAAATATTTTCAGTTAGGTGTTCTAGAGAATTGGTATGAATATTATATAACATAGTGGTCACATTTAAATTAGGTGCATTTGTTGCTATAAAATAGGGCTTTATGTTTACACACTTTTTTTCATGAATTTTTTCCCACAATTAATTTGATTCACCATTGTAGAAATCCTGTACATTCTAAAATTTCAATTCTTTCTGAATCATATGCTAAACATTTGAAACATTTTATCACCAAGAAAATCATTGTAATAAATATTAAAATAATGTAAACCCTTCATCGTTATTAAAAAAATAAATTGAATTAAGATGTTTACAATTTATGAGTAAAAATTTGACAAAAAAAATATAAAATTTATACATGTAAAACTCAAATTTTTCTCAAACACAAATTCTCATAACTCATTTCTAATTATAGGAAATCCATAATGTCATCATGATGAATTAAGGAACACATGAAAACATTTCATTGAAAAAAATTAAACCATTCACCTTTAAAGTTTCATGATCATTAATTACTTCATGGAATAATTAGATTTAAATAAAAACACCTTTTTAGTTAGCACAATATAGTGATAATAGGGAATTTTATTCATAACCCATGTTCACTCATGTTTAACCAATTTCATTATAATTTCTAACTAATTAAGTGTTAATTAAAATTTTTATCTCCCTCATTATCACCTTCAAAGACTAAATCATTATCTAATTCTTTGGAGAACTATATTAGGAATACCCATCACCATGAGTTATATCGGTCTCACTGGTCATCATCTATATTTCCCAATTACCTTATATTGAATTTTTTAAATTATTCACTTTTTCATAAATAATCCTCATTTTATCCCATAAAAACTTATTCTATTATCTCGTAATGATAAAGAGAAATATACGTTTTCATTGAAAAATCATAAAAATAAGAAATTTCTAGAAGATAGAGAATAAGATATATTATGGAAAACCATGTTATGTTTTAGTGGAATCTTGATATTTAATAATTACTATTATTGGAGGAATATGTATTAAAGCCCTATACATTAAAAACAATATTTTTTCACTTTTATAAAGGATGTAAAAAAATAACACAGAAGAATTAATTAGATTGCTTTAAAAAATTAAATAAATTAAAATATAATATAATATTTACAATAAAATTAATTTAATCACAAATAAGAGTATTATTTAAAAATTTGAAAAAATGTGTAGGTGTAGGATAAATATATTGGAGCTTTTAAAATAACATTCTACTTAGAAATACATTCCCATTAGCCTAATATTTCTTCATTCATATATTCACTGTCCTACATAATAATATTATACTAGTTTCATAAATCATTAAAAATATTTTTCATGTTCATTAAATTATCAATATTATATTTATTTCATTTTTACCACGTTTTATTTAGTAACTAAAATTGTTATGTTCATGTTTGATAAGTGTGGTTCATTCGAATTTTAAATAAAAAACAACGATTGTCTATTTTATGTGATCAAATGTGCTTTGGTCACATTACCTTATTCAAATTAAATAATTTATAATTTTAGTATAAATATATATATTGAATTATTTTTTCAATCCAATCACTTATGGATGTGATAAAAAATAAACCAATTTTTTCACGGTGATGGTTTTTCATACATATGCATGAAGAACATTTCATTTTTCTAATGGGTGGAAAATACATAAAAAATAAAAAATATAATTTTTCTATAATCATTAATAAGTAAAACATATCAACTATAATCATTTTATACATATTTATTACAATAATTTAATGGTGAAAATGAAAAACGAATCACATTGTTTCATAGAGGTGATAATCCACACGTATTCATGAGAAATGCTATTGATTTCCAAAGGATGGGGGTTAAATGGTATTTTATTTACTATCATTATATAATCATAAATATTTCCAAAATAAAAAATATATTCATTTTTTATTATCTTAACCATCCTCATGATTTAGTGATGAAAAACGAAACGCATTCCATTGGGAGATGATAGTCCCCACATACACACAAGAAATGTTTTCATTTACCATATGATGGAAAGGACATGAAAAACGGGTATATCAAAATAGAAATATAATTTTCATATATTTAAGAGACTTATGTTAGTTTTTATTATAGTGAATGAAAATTTTATGTAGTGAAAATAATAATCTAGGGGGAGGGGGAGGGTCGATGTGGAGTAGGGTTTCGAGGTACGTTGAACCTCGAATGAACGTTATGCCAGCCCCTCTACCCTGAATGGGAGAGGGACCCTTGGCACTTATATTTGATCCATCACACTCCTTTTTCCCCTTATCTAACTCCGATCATCTTCCTCCTTTCCCCAGATTCAGATCAACCCGAATGTTCCAAATCTATTCAAATGATGACCTAATATTCCAATCTCTTTTTCCAAATATCATAAATCATCCTCTCTTTTGAATCTCATCCTGATAGCGTGGTTCAAACAAAGGCTTCCTTCTATAGATTAGTCTGATAGGTATGTTTTTGGCCTCTTTGATTTATAGGATATTGAGATGGTGGGCTTACATGACAACAAACATATCATGATTCAGTTTGCAATGGAGAATTATTTGATCCAAGCATGATCCAGCGGTTCTTATATATGAAAATAATCATGTTTCATTATATTTAGGAGGACCTCTTAATTTCATATGATGTGTGACATACTAAAAATGGAAAAAATATGACATGGCTCAGATAGCCTACTGAACAATAAACAAGGGTCCCAACCAATTAGGACATTGTCTTGTCTTAATTTGAAAAATCAATTAAATGTAATTGTTGATGATGGTCATGAAGTGGCAATTACCAATGGACTATTCAAAGTACATTCTGGAAGGGAAACCTCATATGAAAAATGAAATGGGAGATTATGGTATGGGTATTCATAACCCAAGGTGGAAGAGATGAAATAAGATGAATAGGGATCTGAGGATTTTCATTACAAACAAAAAGAATAAAACTAAGGGGTGTAAAGACTAACATGACGTCCTAGACCAATGGAGACTTGGTTGGATAAAAAAGGTGGTAACACCAAGTTGCATGAGCACCTAGATGTAACAACCCGAGATTTTATAAGATATATTATTTAATTTTTTAACATATCTTCTATTGTACGCTACACCATGATTATCTTGCGCTATACGCATCACTGTATTATCTTGCAGTATATGCAACACTAATCTTGGATCATGTTACACACAATTTCAAGTTTGTTTGATAGTAGTTATTTTACGCAACATTGAGTGTGTGTGTATATATATATATATTCAATGTTTAAATGAAATATGGTTGTAATTTTTTATAAACAACAACAAAGGAGTCTTACACTACACGCAGCCCTGCCTTGGATTGTATTACACGCAATCACAACCTTCCTCGAGAACGTGTGTTGTACGCAATACCGAGCTTCACTAAACAATGATATATAGTTATAATATTGTTATAAACTAGACGTTATGAATAGTATTGACTAAATTTTTAATTTTATAACATTATTATTTATCTTACACATTTTCTAGAACATGGTATGAGAACAAAATAATTTTTTCAGGTAAAATAAGTATTTTTTAAATAAATGCAGGTTTGCCGCCTTTTTATGGCACACCAATTTTAAATATAATTTTTGAAAATTTTATAAGATAAATTTTACAAGATAAACTTCTTCTTGGGAATCAGGATATAAAATTTTACCTTGGATAAGTTTTTCATATTATTCTGATAACTTTTTTATTTTAATGAATAGTAAAAACAACCTATATTTTAATTAAAAACAAAATTTTTAATCGTAATAATTTATGTCATTAAATTATAATATTGAATGGTTTTAAAGTGTAAATAGAATATATTTTTCTCATTTAATATAATTTATGTCATTAGAATTGATTTTACATTGAATTCATAGATTAAATCAATTCAATCTTTTGAAATGTTTTAAACATAAACCCATTTTCATTCGACAACAGGATTAATTTTAATTTAATTTCTGCAACGTCTATGTATTGAATTAGGAAAAAGTGATTCCATATTTGGAATCAGTGGTTTCTTTTTTTTATTTATATAATACATATATGTTTGGGCATTATGAATAGTAACTAAGGTAAATTTTATTTACCATAGTAAACGGTAAATTGGGTAATTAAGGGTAAATATAATATTATAACACTACCCTAACACTTGTCTTAATATAATTGGATGATTATGTTTCGTCCAAATACATATTTTGGTCGAAATGGAATCAATTATAACCCAATTGGAGGTAATTAAGACATTTAGTTTATTTTATTTAAAGGAAACTAAAATATGTCTCACTCAAACTTTAATAATTAAAGTATTTTTAATATAAGGTTATATAGAATATAAATTTTCTTATAAATACTCATTTGAAATATAATTATTTTTATTTATCATGGTAATTAATTTTTAATTTTTAAGAGTTTTTTAATTACCTTATTAGCTTATACATTAATGATGCAGAAATTATTTATTTAGTAAAAAAATCATTAATATTGTTTTTTTAAATATTAATACATATTAAAGGGCTCAAAAACCTGAAAAAAACTTATAGGTAGTGTATATATACACCATAAGCATCAAAGTACCGAATATATGACCGTTTGGAGTCTTATAAAATTGATTATGAAACTTATATTATTTTATTTTATATGATTTCAAAGTTGTCACATTCATAATTTAATAAATATAAAATTTTAATATTTGGGTGTTTTAGAAGATAAATCCATCTAAATGTATAATTATTAAATATATAAGATTTATCTTCATCCTAGTATTTTATTTTTTATTTCTATGCAACAAATATGTATATTTAATAATTATACCAAAATGATGTAGGAATTATTTTATTAAGAGAAATATCAACTAAATTGTTTTACAAATAGTAAAATAAATATAATATGAACTATTTAATCCATTAATTTTATAGATTACTATGACATGTTAGCAACCTATTAAATATTTTAGTTTGAATATATCCTCTGTGTGGATTTTATTTAAATTCAAATAAATGAATAGTGTCCAAATTGACACTATTGTTATTTTATAAAAATAACATATTAGTAAATTGTTTAAAAATCACAAAAATATTTAAAAATTATAAATTTAAATTTATATTATATAATATATCATAAATTATCTAATTATGGATAATTCACTGCAAATAATTAATTATTTATAACAATTTTAAATTTAGAATCTTATTACCAAAAATAAAATTTAATAGATTAAATAAGGATAAATCAAGTTGATAATGATTAAAATAAATTCCCTACAAGTCTAAATTTTACTTGATGATGAGATTAAAAACATATATTATCTAATATTCTAATATGAGTCCTTTATGGAGGTTTTTAAGTGGGGTTAGATTTATTATAAATTAATATGTTTAAGATTTCCAAAGGTGCCCCTCTCCTCCCTTAGAAAAAGGGAACCCCTTCCCACTTCTCTTTACACCCTTTTCAGCCTTGAATCTCGGAAAAACCTTACCAATTACTCTTCTAAACCTCTCTAGTTATATCATATAGGTTCTGGTCTTCTCAAAAGACCAATCCTAATTCCCTAAGAAGAAGATTAAAGGAGGTGCATCGAATAAGAGGTAATATTCGTTACCGATTCTTTCAAATTTATTTTTTCTTCTACTTCCTCTTTTTTATTTGTTTCGTTATGAAGTAATAAAGTCAGTATCAAACATATACTGATATGTTATTATAAATATTAAACAACCATATTCCACCTTTTATCCATCCTACAGAAAACGAAATCACCGCGCGTGCGTACGTACAGAATACCATCTCCGCGCCGTGGTGTAATATGTTTTCCACCACCAACATACTTGGATGGGTATAATGGTGTAAATAAATAACTATATATGATTATTTTAAAGTTATATTTATTATGAAATATTATACATACACTTTGATACAATTCCACGATCATGGTAATGATAACATCGCTCGTGCGTACGTACGGACTACCGTCTCCACGACGCGATGAGATTCATTTTCCAGGTTAACCATTCATGAATGATTATAAAGTATATATAATGAAAAATAATGAAATATATAAAATAATAATAATACTATATTTATGTATATATATATATATGTATTTCATCTATTAATTCCATTCAATTCAATAAGGAAACGAAAACAACATTCATGCGTACGTACGACCTACCATCTCCATGAATGGTGTATTTCATTCAATTTATCAATCTATCATATATATTTATATGGTGAATATTAATTATATATAAATAATTTTTTACATTCTGAAATTAAGGAAATATTGATATAAGTAATAAAGAATAACAAGTCGAAACATGTACGATAAATGAAACAATTTTACCAAAAACTTTGCTTTGATATGGATTAACAAAAGAACTGGTAATATATAGTCATAAGTGAACCATATATGATATCATAAAAACGAATATGATTCTTTAATAAGTCAATGAAATTATTTAAATCATTATACATGGTGTTAGGATACATACGAAGTATATCAGATGTAAGGTAAGGGATAATGTTGCAACCTCAATTGTTTTCTATATGACATTGCTTATACGTAATTATTTACTGGGGTTATATTTATCATCAATGTACATGTTTTATAAAAATGTTTTCATGTATGTTTAAATTCCTTTTACCCACATTTGAATTTTACTACATGGTATGTAATGAATCTTTTTTGGTTTACAATATAGGGTACTTTTTGTCTTTTCTGGCAAAAGTACGAGAAGAATGTTTTCTTAACTTATACAGTTTGAACGGATTTTTACGATTTCATAACGCCTCATTTTCATGAAGCTTCCTATACAAGATTACATGATTATTTTCAAAAAACCCTTTTCCTTTAAAATTGCATTGCATTTTTTTGAACGAAAATGATTTTGAAGAAGAAAGGATATTTTCCTCAAGATTTCATTTAAAGTGTTATAAAAAATATTATATATCTAAATTGACATTATTTAATATGTTTATGTATCTATTATAATGTCTCCATTATTTATATGGTTTTATTATTCTTCTGATAAAATGATATCCATTTTTTATATGGATTATGTTATGATGGCATGATGTTTATGAATCCCATTCTATTACATGGGTTATGCTATGATGTATAATTTCAGATTTTGTGGCACACGAAAGAATGATTTCATTATGAGATGGGTGGGACCTATATCTCCCTCCAATGTATTGGGTAAAGATTTCTATCTCATGATATAGAAATGACTAGAAAATTAAGTTAATATGTCTCAGTAATATAGGACTGGAATGAGGAGTGAACTCGATTCAGAAAGGGACTTTGTCCACTAAGATGGTCTTGACAGCAATGCCTTGCTACTATGGAAATCATATCATGTGCTTAATGGTTGCCACAATTACATGTTTTATTCCAATTCTATTTTATCATGATTAATGTTTCATTATGAACTATGCCTTACATACTTCCATGTTTTACGTCATTGCTCAAGATTTTGAAGTTTAAATATTATGTTCATGTTTTGAAGTTCAAATGTATATGGTTTGTTTTATTTTCTCCATGCTTACCCTTACTGAGCATTTGAGCTTACCCTTTATATGTTTTCTTTTCCCTAGAATATAAAGAATGGTTTTAGGTATGAAAACAAAATTGGAAAATCTATATGTGATTTTTGAAGATCTTTCACCAAGATTAGATGATTATATTCCGAGTTTCCAAAGACACTAAAATATTACGATCCTTGAGTTTTGGTTTTTTTATGTATTAAGTATTCTTAAAAAGTAATGTATTGTCCATGTACCTCATGGATTGGGCCTCTACAGTTGGTATTAGAGGAATGGTTTAGTTAACCTTTAGAAACTAGGATGCGAAAACATTAGTGAGATCCCTAGAGATATTTCTAAGGTATGTCTAGGGATGTTCCTAAGGTTAAGAATAAGTATAGGCTATTGTCCTAGAATTACGGGAACGATATTAAAATTAAACCTAAGATGTTACATATTGAAGTTACTCCCTCTTTATTATGTTGTCTTACCTATAATGATTTTTTCCTCTCACACTATTCTTTTTTGGGTTTTAGAAAATGACTAGAAATAGTAAGATTGACGATAATGGAGAATATGGTGGACAATGGAATGATATTCTTCATGATCAAGCAAAATAAATGGGATTTGGAAGGCGAAACATCATTATTATTCCTAATTAGTAATCCCATAATATGATCAACAGTCTCAGCTTTGGTAAGTTTCCTGACTCAGCTATTAAGAGAAAGATGGAGTTTCATGATGATCATAGAGGAAAGAAAGTTCAATTTCCCTCATTTAGGTAATGTGGGAAGAGGCATAAATTAGAATGTTTCAAAGGAACTTGAAGATGCTTTGGGTGTGGAAATGAAGGACAAAAAGTTACTAATTGTAATAGAAAAGGTTTAGATAACACCATGGACAAGGATAAAGGTATTCCTAAGACATCAACAAAGGTTATGTGTTTTAAATGTGGAATTTATGTGTATTATGAAAACTAAAGTCCTAAGAGAAAATCTCATAATGAGAATCAGCATGGTCATATGGGTAAGATTTATGTGGATGATGATGAAGAGACTACAAATTATATGTGAGGCGAAAGAATTGTTGAGGCTTAGTCAATGGTTTAAGAAGGTAGTGGAATGATTACATGTTTATCAAGAGTAATGTTGTATAAGTAATCTCATGGTACTATGGAATAAAGAGACATCTAAGGATTGTTACAATGTGGTCTTTCCATAATATTTGAATGTGTATGATTAATGGTACTGGTAACCATGAAAGGTTATTCAGATATTTTTGGAAAATAGATTTTGGGCGCATAATGAAGGGATAAGTAGATAATGAGATGTTTGATAGTATTAATGATCTCATGACTGATATAAGGACAGTGTGATGTCATGGTTTGTTAATATAGAAATTTTTGGATTTTGGTATGTGGAAAGAGTTAACTTTTGACCGCATTCATGTTTTCACTAAGGTTAAATGGGTATTCATTTTTCAAAATAATACATGATTAAGGTGTTCAAATGTTTGGAATGCGATGATAATGATATATCAGGGATAAATGATTGTATTCACATGCTCGATAGATGACATTTCTAGTAATTGTTTTATTTATAAAATGATATTGGAAAAAAGTATTTTCAATAAGCCTAAAGATTGGAATAGATTAAGTTAGACATCATATAGTATTGTTTAAGGAAAGAAATATTTGATATTATTTTTGGAATGTTATAATAGAATAGTTTTAGGAAAAGGTACAACCCATAGGACATGTGACAACCCATCGCATCAGACAAGGTTGCGGGAATTGAACCTACAATCGAAGTCTGACAGGACTTTATCATCTACCACTGGCCTACAGGAAGTCCCTGGTTAGTAGAAATTAGTTTTATTTTATTAAGAAGTATGTTAGTTGAAGTATAAGTCCATTTTTGGAATCATATACGATTAACCTCACCGTAGATTAACTTGTGTATATTTGGTAACATTTGCTAACCTATTGTTTGAGATAGATGGAATGACCCATCATTCTATCACATGATCTTCTAAAACTTAAAGAATGACAAATTCAACTTCATTTCTTTAAGAGGTGAAGTTGAAATTGTTCAAGGCACAAACAACCGTGATATTGTATCAAAATCAAGTAAGTATTTATTTTAATTATTCTTCAACATTAGGGAAATGATCTTGAAAACCAAAAAAAATTTCCCAGTTCCCTCATATATGATGAATCAGATGGTACCTTAGAACATCGCAAGTTTATGGCTTTGGGATTGTTGGATTTATCATAGCCATGCTATCTACCACTCTCTATCTGAACATGATGGTTAGATTTTTCTTTAATATCCACATTTTTACCTATGTTCTCTAATATGTAAACCCAGTGATGAGTTACTTTGGGTAATCGTTATGTTTCATATTTTATTTTTTAAAATTAAATTTTAGTATTCCTTTTTACAATGTGGGTTTCTATGAATACTAAACGATTTATAACCTCGACGAATTTCAAGGGAGAAATTAATTTTAAGGGGGGTAGAATGTAATAACCCCTTATTTTATAAGATATATTCTTTTATGTTTTTTTCATATCTTGTATTGTATGCTACACCAAGATTATCTTGCGCGATACGCAACACCGTATTAGCTTGTAGTATACGAAACACTAATCTTGGATCATGTTACACACAATTTCATGTTTGTTTGACAGTAGTTATTTTACGCAACATTGTGTGTGCGTGTGTCTATATATATATATATATATATATATATATATATATATTCAATGAGTAAATGAAATATGGTTGGATTTTTTTAGACACAAAAAAAATGAGTCTTGCACTACATGCAACCCTGACTTGGCTTGCATTACACATAATCACAACCTTCCTTGATAGCGTGTGTTGTACGCAATACTGGGTTTCACTAAACAATTATATATGGTTATAATATTATTAAAAACTATCCATTACGAATAATAGTAACTAAATTTTGAATTTTATTACATTATTATTCTTCTTAGACATTTTTTAGAACATGGTATGAGAACAAAATAATTTTTTCGGGTAAAATATATATTTTAAAAATAATGCAGTTTTGCCACCTTTTGATGACACACCCATTTTAAATATAATTTTTTACAAGTTTATAAGTTAAATTTTAAAAAATAAACTTCGTATTTGGAATCAGGATATAAAATGTTACATTGGATAAATGTTTCAAATTATTCAGATAACTTTCATATTTTAATGAATAGTAAAAAACAAGCTATATTTTAATTAAAAACATATTTTTTCATCGTAATTAATTATGAGGTTAAATTATAATATTGAATTGTTTTAAAGTATAAATAGAATATATTTTTACCATTTAATATAATTTATGCCATTATCATTTATTTTACATTGAATTCGTAGGTTAAATCAATTCAATATTTTGCAATGTTTTAAACAAGAACCTGTTTTCCTTCGACAACAGGATTAATTTTAATTTAATTTCCTCAACTTATGTGTATTGATTTTGGAAAAATGGATTCCATATTTGTAATCAGTGGGTCTAAATTATATTAATAGACTACTTTTTATTTTTGGGTATTACGAATAGTAACTAAAGTAAATTTTATTTACCATAGTAAAAGGTAAATTGGGTAATTAAGGGTAAATATAATATTATAAAATTACCCTTCCACTTTTCTTAATATAATTGAATGATTATATTTCGTCCTAAGTCATTTTTGGGTAGAAATGGAATCAATTATAACCCACTAGGAGGTGATTAAGACCTTTAGTTTATTTTATTTAAAGGAAAGTGATATATGTCTCACTCAAACTTTAATAATTAAATTATTTTTAATATAAGGTTTTATAGAATATAAATTAGATTATAAATACTCATTTGAAAGATAAAATGTTTTTCTTTATCATGGTAATTTATTTGTAAATTTTATGTGTTATTTAATTACCTTATTAGCTTAAACGTTAATGATGCAGAAATTACTAATTTAGTTAAAAAATCAATAATATTGTTTTTATTGAAATATTAATACATATTAATGGTCTCAAAAACCAAACCAAAACTTATTGGTAGTGTATATATACACCATAAGCATCCAATTACCGAATATATGACCGATGGGATTCTTATAAGAGTGGGATGACGCTTATATTATTTTATTTTATATGATGTCAAAGTTGTCACCTTCATAATTTAATAAATAAAACATTTTAAAATTTGGGTGTTTTAGAAGATAAATCTGACTATATGTATTATTATGAATGATATATGATTTATCTTCATACTAGTATTTTATTTTTTATTTATATTCATCAAATAGGTACATTTAACAGTTATACAAAAATGATGTATTAATTATTTTATTAAGAGAAATATCAACTAAGTGGTTTTACAAATAGTAAAATAAATATTATATGAACTATTTAATGTGCTACACTAATTTTATAGATTAATATGAAGTGTTAGGAACCTAATAAATATTTTAGTTCGAATATATCCTCTGTTTGGATTTTATTTAAATTCAATTAAATGAATAGTGTAAAAATTGACACTATTTTTATTTTATAAAAATAACATATTATTAATTTGTTTAAAAATCGAAAAAATATTTAAAAATCATAAAATGAAATTTATATAATCTAAAATTTCATAAATTATCTAATTATGGATAATTCACCAAACATATGTAATTATTTTTAACAATTTAAAATTTAGAATCTTATTACCACAAATAAAATTTAATAGATTAAATAAGGATAAATCAAGTTGTTAATGTTTATAATAAATTCCAAACATGTCTAAATTTTATTGT
This sequence comes from Viscum album, assembly GCA_963277665.1. Taxonomy (NCBI): domain Eukaryota; kingdom Viridiplantae; phylum Streptophyta; class Magnoliopsida; order Santalales; family Viscaceae; genus Viscum; species Viscum album. The sequence goes on from OY728131.1 coordinate 1,873,092,071, forward strand.
ATTATGATATTACAACCATATATAATCTAATATTATAATATGAGTCATTTATGGAGGTTTTTATGTTGGGTTAGATTTATTATAAATTAATATTTTTAGGATTTCCAAAGGCGCCCCTCTCCTCCCTTATAAAAAGGGAACCCCTTCCCACTTCTATTCACACCCTTTTGAGCCTTTAAGCTCGTCCAAACCCTACCAATTACTCTTATCAACCCCTCTAGTGATATCATATAGGTTCTGATCTTCTCAAAAGACCAACCCTAGTGCCCTGAGACTAATTTTAAAGGAGGTCCATCGAAGAAGATGTAATATTCGTTACCGATTCTTTCAAATTTATTTCTTTTTCTTCATCATCTTAATTATTTGTTTCATTATGAATTAATAACATCAGTATCACTCATATAATGATATTTTATTATAAATATGAAACAACACTATTCCACCTTCTATCCATCATACGGAAAACGAAATCACCGTGTGTGTGTACGTACAGAATACCATCTCCACGTTGTGGTGTAATGTTTTTTCCACCACCACCTTACCTGGATGGGTATAATGGTCTAAATAAATAACTATATATAATTATTGTAAAGTTATATTGATTCTGAAATATTATACATACACTTATATACAATTCCATGATCTTGGTAATGATATCATCGCTCGTGCGTACGCACGGACTACCGTCTCCATGACGCGATGAGATTCATTCTCCATGTTAACCATTCATGAATGATTATAAAGTTTATATATTTAATAATTATGAATTATATGAAATAATAATGATACTGTATTTATGTATATATATTTTTATATATGTATGTTATCTACTTAATTCCATTCAATTCAATAAGGAAATGAAAACAACGTTCATGCGTATGTACGACCTACCGTCTCAATGAACAGTGTATTTCATTCCATTTATCAATCTATCATATATATGTATATGATGAATATTTATTATATATAAATCATGTTTTAAATTATTAAATTAAGGAAATACGGATATAAGTAATAAAGAACAAAAAGTCGAAACACCTACGATAAATGAAAAGATTTGACCCAAAACACTGCTTTATCATTGATTTACAAAATAACGGGTAATTTAAAGTCATAAGTGAACAATATATGATATCATAACAATGAATATGATTCTTTAATAAGTTAATGAAATTATTTAAATCATTATACATGAGGTTCGGATACATATGAAGCATATCTGACGTATGGTAAGGGATACTATTGCAATCTCAATTGTTTTCTATATGAGATTGCTTATACGTAAGTATTTACTGGGGTTATATTTATCATCCATGTCAAAGTTTTATAAAAATGTTTTCATGTATGTTTAAATTCCTTTTTACCCATTTTTTACTTTTACTACATGGTATGTAAGGAATCATTATTTTGTTTACCATACGAGGTACTTTTTGATTTTTCCAGAAAAAGTACGAGAAGAATGTTTTTTTAACTTATACGGTGTGAATGGATTTTTACGGTTTCATAATGCCTAATTTTCATAAATATTCCTATACAAGATTGCATGATTATTTTTAACAAAACCCTTTTCTTTTAAAATTTTATGGCATTTTGTGAAAAGAAAATGATTTTGAAGAAGAAAGGATATTTTCTTCAATATTTCATTTCAAGTGTTTTATCAAAAGTATTTTCCATCTAAAATGACATTACATAATATGTTTATGTTTCAAGTACAATGTCTCCATTATTTACATGGTTAGATTCTTATTATGATGAAATGATATCCATTTTTTTATTTGGATTATGTTATGATTTCATGATGTTTAAAAATCTCATTCTATTACATGGGTTATGCTATGATGTATGATTTATGATTTTGTGGCACATGAAAGAACGATTTCATTATTAGATGGGTGGGACCTATATATTCCTCCAATGCATTGGGTAAAGATTTATATCTCCTGCTATGGACATGGATGGAATGGTAAGTTAATCCGGTTCAGTAATATAGGACTAGAACGAGGAGTGAACTCGATTCCGAAAGAGACTTTGTCCACTAAGATGGTCTTGGTAGCAATGCCTTGGCTACTATGGAAATCATATCATGTGATTAATGTTTTCCACAATTACATGTTTTATTCCCATTCTATTTTATCATGATTAATGTTTCTTTATGATCTATGCCTTACATACTGCCATGTTTTACTTCATTGCTCAAGATTTTGATGTTTAAATATTATGTTCATGTTTTGAAGTTCAAATGTATATGGTTTGTTTTATTTTCTCCATGGTTACCATTAATAAGAATTTGATCTCACCATTTATATGTTTTATTTTCCTTAGGATATAAATAAAGGTTTTGTGTATGAAAACAAAAGGGGAAGATCTTTGTGGGAGTTGTTGAAGATCTTTCTCCAAGATTAGATGATTATATTCTGAGTTTCCAATGACACTAATCTATTTTGATCCTTGAGTTTTGGTTTTTGTTATGTATTAAGTATTACGAAAAAGTAATGTATTGTCCATTTACATCAAGCATTGGGCCACTACACTAGAAGTTGGTGGTAGTAGTAAGGATCAAGATAGAAGAGATACTATGTCAATGGGATAAGACAAAGAGGTCTTAAAGGGGAATGATATCACAAAAATATTGGCAGTTTCACAAGGGTATGTAGAAGAGAAGAAGGTTGGGGACCTTCCTCTTGGGTATCCACTACATTCTAAGGATGTGCGGTTATAGGTGGAGGTTAAAGATACTATAGTCATGTCATCTGAAGAGTAGTAGGAGAAGAATTAATGGAGGAGGTTTCTAAAGAACCTGAGCATGTTCTAGAACATATTATGCATTCGGGTGAAGAATTAAGAGAGACATTTCATACAATTAAGTACATGAAAGAGGAAGTAGATACGATGATGAAATATTGATATGCGTGGACACTAATAGTGATCAAGTTGAATGGATTGACTAATAAAATCTTATAATAATCAGAAACTTCATTGAATAGAAGATCAATATAAACGAGTACCTGATGGAGTGGTATAATTTGGAAACACACACTGAATATCTAATAATAGATGATCCATACATATATGTAGCATCCCTCTCTAATAAATTATGTAGTTACAATGCCTCCGGAAGGTGCAAGATAACTTTTAGCATGTTTTTGGTTTATTTTAGGGTTGTACCTTAGTGAACTTTGGGTTTCTCACTTTTCCATAAAAGTGTTTTGATAATATAAATTTAATGTTCAGGTCTTGTCAGTAGTGAGAAGAATAAATAAAAATGAAACACTCTGATAAGAATTATAAAACTTCTTTAGAAATATTCCTTCGTTATATACTATTAGTATTCATAGGTTGGTCATTTGGTCGGACAAAAAACTATTAAACAAGTGGAGGGATGTTGGGTGGGTATATTTTTATTTAATTTTTCATGATAAATATAACATAGTGTGCTGATGAGTGAGAATAGTAGGTTCACTTTTATAAACAAGGGGAGTGGCACAATTATAAATACATAAAAATTTTAAATTTACTATACACATTTCTCAACGGAAAGTGACGAAAATTTGAAAAGATTCAAATAAATGGGAGTTTAAGATCAAAATACCCAAAATTAGTTATAGTTATCAAGATTTTAGAGCTAATATAAAGTATATCACTTAATTTATCCCCTTCTAACCATTTTAATATTTAATTGGGGTGATAATGTTTTTCCAACTTAACTATTTATAATGACCAAAACTGAAAATAAAAAAATTATAAAATTTAAACCTCATAATTTTAAAAATGAAATAAATTTTACCAAAATGAATTTGAATAAGTGATAAAAATTACATTTAATATAAATATGAACTCTAAAATAAAATGATCATTTTTAATAATACACTTTTTAAACACAAATAGGATTTCATATGAATTTTTTGTATAATTATTATTACTATATAATTATTATATTTTGTTCACTAACAGTGTTTTAATATCACATTTAATATAATACAAAATATATTGGATCTTTTTAAATAATTTAAATGAAGTTTTTGTTTTAATAAAAACGTATATTTTTACTAATTATAAAAAATCAATATTTTAAAAATAATCCCAAAAATTCAACCTATGATATATTTGATGTTATGATATTAAAAATGAATTAAATCTTATAATATTAAATATTTAAAATAAATAATTATAATTTTTATATAAAAATGTATTACTTAGAAAAAAATAAATTTTTTAAATAAAAATAATAATACTTGAATTGAAAAATAAAATAAAATTATTTTTAAAAATAGAATCAATATGAATCCTTTAATTGAATAATTATAAATAATAATATTAAATTATTTATATTATTACTAGGGTTTTCATATTCTTCCCCATTTAATAAAATTTGTCCTCTTAAATTTATTCATTACTTAAACATGTGAGGGTGCTTTCTCTCACAGTTTTTTCAGATTTTGATGTTATTTCCTCAATAGTCTGATTCATCAAAAAAACATAACAGGAGTAGTTCACTTATTTAATAATACATATTCTCTTCGATCAAAAACCTATCCTATATTTTCTTTATAAGGTAAATTCTCTTCTAACTGTACCACATCTGGGATGAAAACATGGAAATCATTAGTTATATAATTCCTTAATAATGATATATATAAAAATATTATAACTAAGATAAACATTTAGGTAAGGTCAGTTGGTATGAAATCGATCCATTTTTTCATGAATTTCATAAGGTCTAATATACCATAGACATAATTTCCATTTTTGCCTAAAATTTATAACCCTTTTCTATGGAAAATATTTATTAAAAACTAATCTTGTACCTAAAATAATATATATTTTCTTTTTATTTATTATATTATCATTGCATGGAAATAATCTCACCATTAAATTGTGTGTTTTGGGAGATGTATGACTTGAGAGAGAGAGAGAGATGTGTGTGTTTGGAGGCGTTTTAGGGGGTTATTTTGTGGCACAATGTACATATCTACTATCAAAACAACTTACAAATACATTTTCTCGGGAATTTTGGTATATTACATTCAATAAGGGAAATGATCTAGATAAAAATGTTTATTGTGGCTAATTTAGTTAGTGTCTCTTTATGGTGGTAATGTATATAAAAAAGAACCGTTGATAACATGTGGTGTGTTTAATGCTTCATGATATTAAATGAGTGACATAGGGAGTTTTAAAATCTACTGGATTGTGTCTTTTTGGGAGAGAGGAAATTCAGGTTTAGTAGAGATGGGGTCATTCTATGAAATGATTACCCTAGGGTGACTAATTTTTAGCCTTGGGCATGACGAGGGAAATTGGAAACAAATTTGGCATTACATCGTTGTAGTGCTAGTGATGGATATCCATGTTGTTTTTAATTTGTTTATAAAATACATTAGTAATCAAGGGATTTCGTGTCATTCAAATCCTAGGATCACATATCACCTTTTAATTAATTATTTCTTCTAATATGAGGGAGATGCATTCTAGACCCATTATAAGAGTAAGATATCGACCCATCATTCATGTTCACCCTAGTTAACCTTCTCTCAATCCTTTATCTTGTTTCATAACTTATCTATGGAATATTTCTTTTCATTAAATATTATATCCTCCTCAATTAATATAAATTTTCTTTTTTACATATTAATGTATCATTTTCTTCCTATTTATGGGTTTTTTTGTTATTCCACTCTATTTAGTAGCAATAGACTAGGTGAAAGGTTCTTTGAATCCATCATTATGTCTACTTGGAATATGTCAAATTTTATGATTGAGTAAGCTTTTTATGGTTTCAATGGATATTAATTTCAATTCTCTTCATGGGAATTATCTCATTTTATTATGTTATACGATTTATGGGATTATCAATATATATTCAAAAATAATTAAACATGATATTTTCTGATTATGATTCCTTCATTTCTTGGTTATTTATATCCCCTATTTTGGATGTCGGTGGTTAATGTGTGTTTATGGTTTATGGGGAATAAGATTAGGTTTGAAATAAAACCTTCATGGTTCATATAAATAAATAAAGTGGATGAACTGGTTATAAACAAATTGGAAATAAAAAATGATTATTTTGTGTGTGATGTATGTTTCCAAATGATATTTTAATAATTTTAACCTTAGAAGTTAAATTTTGCTATAGTAATTATCATAATGATTAGTGTTTTATGTTAAATTATCTGTATAATCATATATCTAATGTAACATAGAACAAAAAATTTAATTATAACATAAATATAAATATACAAATTATAGATTATAGAATATAGAATTTCTTAATGTAGATGAAATTATTGGTGCTTTATTTTAATTGATGTTTTTTTCATTGATGTAAAAGGGGTTTTGGTGTCATTTATTAATTTTATGAATTACATGAATTAATAACAACTAGTTTATGATATGTCAATGGTTATTTTATAACATAAATTAAAAAGGGATATTTGTTGTGTATGATCTATTATAGAATGAAATGAATGGTTATAGTCAAAAAAATGAGACAAATGATAAATAAACGAATTTGGATTGGGATATATAATTTTGAATAATAATAAATTAAAAATTAAATATGGCATGAAATATGGAATTAATGGGGAAAAAATTCATGAGTAATTATTTTTGTTTGGACACTATAATATCAATATCAATTTTTCAATTTTATTAATCATTATTTTTATTTTTGTGTTATTTGATTTAATACTATTATGTTGTAAAAATAAAGTCTATAATTATTTTGGAAGAAGAAAATAGGTGGTGGGATATTAAATATCTATAATGGTTTGATGTTTTCCTGTACATACATGATCTGATAGATTTAATTCTAAGGTGCATGATTGGGTATTTTGATGAGTGAATGTTGTGGTGGTTTATTGTGAGTGTTATGCATGGTAGGGAGACTACATAAGGGGAGTAATCTATATTTTTTTATAACATAAAATTTTTAATGGAATGGTGTTAGTGGGTAATATATATTGAATGAGGAGGGAATGATGTAGATGTCCTCCATTTTTTCATTACACTATCTATAGATGGTTGGGGATGTGATAGAATTATGGGGGTTGTGGTAATGTAGTATCACATATGTTTTTGTGGGATATTGGTGTTGTTTTTTAGATATATGTCATGGATGTTGATTATATATTGCAACTATTGATTCATAATCACTACTACTTTTATCGATAGTGGGTGATCCTACTAGCTAGATACTAGTTTTTATGGAATATCTCATGATTTGATATTTTGGAGTTGAGATGAGCTCATTCTAGGCCAATAGAAGGATTATTTGTGGTGATTATTATGAATATGTTTTATAGATAAGTTGTGAATGATGGGTTTTTATGGATATATTGTAGAAAAATGGAAACAAAATGGTGTCTATAATTTTATTGATTATTTTTTTATCTACTACTAATATTGTGTACTTTTATTTGTGTCTGTATCCAATCATTTTATAGTTTATAAATAATTTTTGACCGTTTTTCTTGGTTAAATTCAATATTTATCACACCAAAATATCTATTACACACATATGTTGATATTTTTAGAGTTATTATCATACTATGTACTCCCATGTTCTCATCCCACCATAATTCCCCAATGTTTAAAGGTAGATCGCTATAGATGGATATGCTATTATGGATACATCAATAGAGTTGGTTGTTGGGTTTTTAGTTTATAGATAATTTTCTTCCAATCCCTGATGTTTTATATTAGGCATGTAAAAAATATTTAGGTTGTGATATATTCTTATAGAATGGAAACCCTTTATAATTTCTTGTTGAATCTCCCTTTATCTCCCACCCTTGTATCTTTTGAAGTTAATTCCCTTTATGGGTGATATATTTATACCATTCATTCTTGTATCCTATGTAGGATAGACTTAAGTTATGACTTAGTGTTCAATATATCAATTTTTTGGATGTCATGAAAGGAGGGGTAAGTTTTGTGAGAAGGGGTTATGAAATAGTATTATCAATGGGGTTTTGATTAAAGATTAGTAAATTTTTGGAGTTCAGATTAGGTGATGTTAAATTGGTTTGGTAGAGTTGTTTTTGAAACATGATCATAACATGTGATGTTGGCCATGGTGTCCAGCATGGATAGAGATATTTTGGGTCCCCTTGTGTTCTGATCAAAGGACTTTGATTACCTATAGAAATTTTTAGATTGCGTACAATTTTTTAGTATTAATTAAATTGTTTGTATCACTATATTGATAGAAATTTATAGAAAAATGAATATTTTAGTGTATAATTTTCATAGATTTTTTAATGTTAATCAACATTCATAGTGACTACTATAAAAAATTTGAATGTCTTCCAAATTAATAATTTTTTTAGCTTTCCCAAGTGTGGTTGAAATCATTACTATATTGAATTGATTATACAATTGAACATTGAATTTTTAATAACATTACATGTGTTACATTATTCTCATGATTCATTGAATGTATGTTTCTTGGACTTATTTTAAGGGAAGAACATTTTATAATAAATTCTTGGAAAAACATGAACATTCTATTTTTTAAATTGATGAGACATGAAAATATTATAACAAATTCATCCTATTATTTAATTATTGATATAATTTACAGTTACTAATAATTATTTCATGACACTAAATCAATTAGTAACAATATATTGTTAGGTTTTGAAATTAATTGGAAAATGTTATAATCATGGATTAAAAAAGAAGCATGTTATTCAATGTTATATAGAAAACATAACTAAAGGTGAAAACAATTTGTGGTGATTTTTATTGATTTTTTTTGCATTTAATTATCAAGTATATACCAGGTTTACTGTTTCATATTTTGAATAAATAACAATGCTATATTATTCTTATCTTGTGTTTAAAAATATAAGTAAAATCATGTTTTCATATAATGTTAAATAAATAAGTACTCTAGGAGATGAAATGTTTGAAAAGAATTTACTTCATGAATTTAAAGCATGATACAAAGTAAAACATCATGTCATGATCTAATATAATGTTTCACTTTTGACAATTCCGAAATCACGATTTATTTAAAAATATGGAAGTGGATTACCTACATGAAAAAATTTATATGTAATTTTTTATTATAGATTAGAGAACATGATGCATGAAATTAGGTATGGTTGTATTTTTTTATAACGAATGTAACCCTTTAATGAAAAGGATTTTTTAAAATGTGGAATAGGATTTATATTATAAAATATATATTGTTTTTTATTAATTTTCAATATGATAGAATTATTAAAATTCAAGGCATTGTGACTCACATTAAATGACATGTAAAATTTATAATTTATCTTATGTTCTTTATTATTATTATTATTATTTTTTAATTGAATCCTTGATACACCTTATAAAAAATGATTTTGAATTATAAAATTACATTGTAATGGTTTTTTAAGAATAAGGTACTCCCTAATGGTGCTTGATATAGTAACCCTATATATTTCATAACATGGAAATTATGTTATCTTTGAGATAATTTTTCATGCAATTGTAAACATATTCACCTACTATGATATTTTATTCATTAAGGATGTATTTTCAAAATCATCTACCTTCATTAAAATTTTACCAACTTAATATCACATGTAAATATGTTTTTGGAAGAAAAAAATCAGGAAATATGTCAATATGAACTTGTTATCCACACAGAAATTATTATAAAAAAATTTATAATATATATATATATATATATATATATTTGATCTAGTTGTGGTTGAACATGTGATGGTGATATGTGTTATGAATATAAAAAATATTAATACAGGGAAACCACGTCCCCATCATGAAGCATTCTTATGAAGTATTCTAAAACCATTTAGGAGAGTTAGGGTCCCCAAATAGAACAATACCTTGATACAGTGAGTGGGTCCCCGTGATGTTTGTATCTTTAGTTGTGATGGTTTGGATGTTTTTAAATGATGAGGAGGTTCTCTATAGTTATTTCAATGAATGTTGTAATGAATTATATGAAGGTTACAATTGTTGTATGGATGTTTTTGTGTAAGTTAGGTAGCATTTTTGGTATTGTTTGTTTCTAAACCTAAGAGAGGATGATGATTTCGTTGCGTTGGATGTTTTGTTGGTGGGTTTGATTATTTTGGTAATATTATTGTGATGTTTTTCTATATATTTTTTCTATCTTTCATTCTTGTGTGGATTTTTATAACATTGTTGTTTCCTTGATTAAATTTATGTCCCAGAAACACCATTGAGTATTGGAGAAAGTAAAATAGGAATGGAGTTATTAGGATAGAGTCATTTTTAAATTACAGAGGTATGATGTGTGAAATTTCTACAATGATCCCCCAACCCTATTCTGAGTAATTTTTTTAGGTGTTTGAGGTTTATTTTTGGTCATCAAAGACCCTATATAAGCTCTGAAGTGCACTCTATATTGGATTATTTTAGAACTTTTCTTGATGGTGGTAGGATGTGAGTGGAGGAGATCCAATAGAGAGGTGCCTGAGGACATTGATTGAGTTGGTCAAGAATATTTTACTTTCCTAGGTGTGAATGTTTAATCATTTTGGGTGTTCGTTATAGACATGACTGGATAGTTTTATTCTTTCCTTAGGAGAGAGGATTAGCACAAAATTTTGAACTTTATCGAGGCTGTATATTTATAGATCCATCGAGTCTTTCAGGTTTCCATCATGGGAAGTAGTGAGAGATCATGTAGAGATCAAATAATAAGGGTTGTATATACTAAAGGGTTATAGTTTATGTATATCATGATGGGTTGGGGAGGTGGAGTTTAATTATTTTAGATTCATAGTTTAGAGTTCATGGAGGAAGAGGGTGAGAACTTATACAATGGTATGGGAGTGGTGTGGTTCTCTATATTATAGTGGATTCATGTCTCATAATTTTAGAGATATTATATTATTGTATTGTGATTATTTGAGGTATAGTCAGTGGTATTGTACATGGTTCAATATGTTACGCATACCTCAATGAAAATTTAGTAATGAGAGGATTCCTTTGTTATGTTCTACCCATTTTCCAAAAATTTTATGGAATATTTTTTAAATTATTTTGAAACCCCGATGGATGGTTTTCACATTTTATATAATAATGTTTTTATTAAAATTTTCATAAGTTAATTTTATACTTTAAAGTAAGTTTTTAATTAGGATGTGGATATTTATTTTTAAGGTCTTGTTATGTTGAAGAAATGATTAAAATTGAAGGAGAATTTGGGAAAAGTTAGTTTTGATTAATATAAAAACTCATCCTTAATAAATTACATAATCTTAAATTTTAGCCAATAAATAATTTCTTATCAAATTGAGGATATTTTCAAGATTATATGTTTCTATAACTTAGATGTAATATATACATAACATTCCACAATCATATGGAGAGGATACCACAAAAATTGTATCCATATGTTCCAAAATATAAAACTTTTTAAATATTGCATGTTCTCTTCAAAAATTAATCATATCATTTAACATGGATTCTATAGTACCCCTGGTTTCTGGTATGTAACCCATGTTTTATGCTTTTTATGAACATTAAGCATATGAGAAATGGTTGGTAATGTTTGGAGACTTTTAAAGGGTCAAAGGGAAAAAATGTGGTGACGCATGGGCTTTTCATGGGTTGGCCAAACCGTGCAGAAGCCATGCAGGTGGTGTCACATTGGGGAGTGGAGACCACACGGTGTGTGCACAGTTTGGGAAAACCGTGCGAAGAGGCTGTGTGGAGCACCCCTTCCAAGCAGTGACCACTGCACGGTTAGCACATGATTTGACTAACCGTGCAGACTAACCATGCGCGAAGTCAACTTAAATACTTTTTTAAGGATCTATTCTATATTATCTATAAACCCACTCATTTTTTATCCTAGATGGACCTAACTTGGGATTTCTCCCTAGTGAAGGTGGGAGAACAGTTACCATGCATTTTGGATGCGATCCGGAGGTTTTCGTTGGCATTTAGAGGATGGTTGATAATAGTAAGTCTTGTTTCCTTGAGTTTTAATTGATGTCCTTCTTCCCTATTTATGGATCCTTAGATCTACGCCCAAGGTGGGTAAATCTAAGATAGTGGAAGACTTTTAAGTTGGGTTTTGGACTTTTTGGTGATAGGGGAAGGAATCTTAGGAGGTTTCGTGGTGTTTCGACCTAGTTCTTTGTTGGTGTCGCCTATTTTGTTGAGTTAGGTGGCTTCACACTTGACTCCTCTTATTTCAATTGATTGTATTAGTTTCAAATTGGGTTATTTGAAAGTAATTGATTTTTAAAAGCATGGAATAAATCTTCTTTAGTGATGTTTTATGGTTTTGACGGAATTGTGAAATCGTGGTGAGTTTTTTTTAGAGTGATATGGAATTTTGAATTTAAAATGCCGATTTTAAATTATGGATTTGCTGGAATGAGAAATGTATTGATTAAAGGTGGGATATTAATAAAAAGGTGTGTTTTATTGAAATGGTTTGAATTGGGTGAACATACTTGGTTGTGAAGGAAATGGTTTTCAATAAATGGTGTTTTATTGAATGGATGGTTTTGGAATGATTTTTGTGAATGTGTGGTGTGTGTTCATGTTGCATATACGATGCTTGGTTTAAATAGGAATTTGTGCTCAGTGCCAAATGTTTAATGGAACATGAGACTTTTAAGAACGAGGATTGGTTGAAATATGACATTGTGCTCAGTGCCAAAGGTGTAATGGTATATGGGAAACAATTACCTGGTGAAGACTTGGTAGATCGACGAGAAACCTCTCATGAGTATGGAATTTTCATAACGATGCATGCATGGTTGATTTCACGGGTTTGTGAAATGGTTGTGTATCCAAAAGGGATATTGTGAAATGTTTTGAAAGCTTGTTCAGTTATTTTTTTGAAAAAATAACTTGTTAAAGACTGGATTGAAATGCACATGGTTGTTGTTGGATATGATTGGTTGTGGAACCTTGTTTAAATCTTGTTATAAAATCTTTTGAGAAATTATTTTATATAAACTATTTTATATAAATGATGTTTAACTCTTTTATCCTAGTGGTGTGAGTAGGGAAGTCATTGGGGAAATGCTATTGAGTTTTATACTCACCCCTTCTTTGGCACTTTGGTTCTTTTGCAGATGTCATCTTTCAGGAAACAGGTAATGGAAAAGCATATTATTGATAGTGTTTCATGGTGATTCTTGGGAGATGTGGTGGTGCTTGGTGCATGGAGCTTGGTGTGGTGTCGTGGAGAGTGTGTCAACTTGTTTTGGGTCTTTTGTTTAAGTCTTCTGCTTGGTACTCTGATTTTGGGTTGGTTTGTATTTGTGGTCGAACAGTGTAGTTCTGTTTTGGTAATGCATGAGTTGGTTGTTGGATTAAAATGCATCATATAGTGGTTTTTATTGATGGTTTGGTTGGTTTATTTCTCAACCGGTAAATATTCCCCCACTTCCATTGGAGCCCTTCAACATTTATTTCTAGCCTTTGGCATTGTGGGGATGTCGCTTAAGGCCATGTAATAACTTGTTGTATTCACAAGACACTGAGGATAAGAGGGTCATTACAAATGGTATCAGCTTGTTCGGTCCTTGCCTAACAAGTAGTCATCGATGTTCTTAGTCCTGGATTTGAAATTCATCATTGTCCATTCCATGGGTCGAAATATTAGACAGGAGTAGGATTTTCAAAACATGAAATGTATAGCATAAAAAGACTTATCGAACCCATTTATTCTGAACTTCACGTTACCAAGGTGTTGGGTACATAAGTGTTTTGAATATAAGTCTAGAATGTTGGAAATCTCATTGTCATGGGTGTAGCCAATGTGATTCGCATTACATGAATTATAGAGGACTGAATTCCCACTATAATTTCATATATCATTTTGAGGAATGAGTAAGAATGTTGTGAAAGATGTGAATTTTTGAAAAAAATACAGAAATTGTTTTCAAGTATAAGATTTTGAAAACAGGGTAATTGTTGTATTTTGAAAATAGGTTGATTTTCAAAAAGCATACTGAATTTTTTCAAAAATGTTTGAACATGGGAAAAATGATGTTTTGAGAAAAATGTTATGGTAGATGATGCAATAGAATTTTAATTCTAAGACATTAGTTTCTAGAGAGTGATATTGATGGAGGTTGTTGTTCGTTTAAAAAATGGCACATAGTATGCGTCGTTGGAACCAACCCAAAGAAGCTGTGGAAAATGTGGTTGTACCTGAACCACGTGTGAACAAAGAGTTGGTTTAGAGTATTTTCCAAGATTTTCAAGCTGTGGATACGGGGAACCGGAGGAATGAACCAAGGAATTTTGATCATACCATAGAGTTCATGAAGCAGAATCCACCAACCTTTCGAGTGATGATGATCCCGAAAAGGTGAAGGTGTGGATAAGTAGGATGAATCGTATCTTCGATTTCATCGGCACACCATCAGAGCTCAAGGTCAAGATGGAGACATATATGCTGGAGGATCCTGCATGACAGTGGTGGGAGCTAGTGGTGCAGGCTATGGTGGATCAAGGCCTGGGTTGGGAGGAATTTGAGGAATTTTTCAATAAACAATTCTATCCTCACACACTCAAGATCTAGAGGACGATGGAATTTTTCAGCCTGAAGCAGAATAATCTCTCTGTCAAGGAGTATGTGGACAAATTCATTAATTTAGTTCACTTTTCACAGAATGTTGATGCAAGTGCATTGCTAAAGGCACACATCATTGAATCGGGGTTGCCAAAGGAGATTCGCTCAAAGGTAACTATGCTCTATATTATGGATTATACGGAGATGGTAAATAGAGAAACCGTAGCTTAAAGAGATATCTCAGGAGTTATGGGAGGAGGAAGTAAGATGATACCCATGGGAACAGGTGGGAACTCAAATGCTAGGAACAAGTTGAAGAGGGAAACCTACTTCCAAGGTGGGATTACAAATCTGAATCAGACGACTGGATTAGTGTATCTTCATCCACGACCGATGATGAAATCTGGGTGTTTTTAATGTGTCTTGATTGATCACATGAAATGAGAATGTACAACACCACCGATAGCATGCCATAATTGTAACAAGATGGGGCATCTTCAGCGATATTGTCGTAGTGCTCCACGGTCGGGTGTTCGTTACACTTCTCAGGTGTCACAAGCATCTTATGCTTCGACGGGGTGAGGAAAGTAAAATCAGTCTCACCAGCAGAATAGAGCTAGCCAGGGTCATTCTAGGAATACCATGACTCCTCATGAAGGTTAATCTCAAGAAGGAAATAAGGATCAAAGTGTAGTAACAAAGAAATTGTATGGAGCAGAACAGGTAATTATGGATGACCAGTCTGGACCGTCTACGGTGAGAGGTACGATTCATTTTAATTATACCCTCATGAAACTGTTGTTTGATACTAGTGCATCACATTCTTTTCTTGATTCTCGTATTGCTGATTTGCGGAAATTAAAACATGAAATGATGCCTTCTGTGATAAAACATAAAACTCCTCTCAGTGAAAGAGAATGTAGAGCCTTCTTGTGTAGAGCATGTTCTATAAATGTTTATGAAGCTGAGATGAAATGGGATTTATCTATGCTAGATATGGATGTCTATGATATAATCATGGGTATTGATTGGTTGACAGATTTCAGGGATCACATCGACTGTTATAGAAGAACAGTCAGTTTTGCGACTGATTATGGCGTCAAGCATCTCTTTAGAGAAGAAAGAGTGGAGAAGGCAAGTGCAATGGTCTTGTTGCCACCAGAAGTGGTAACGATCTCTTACCAGTTGGTTGCGTTAAACATAGAATCAAGGGACGAGATCGTGAATAACAGTTTTCCCGTAGTCATGGACCAATTTACTGATGTTTTTCCTGACAATTTCTCATAGTTACCACCTGTAAGAGAAGTGGAGTTTACGATTGATCTCCTTCTGAGGAACAGTCCTATTTCACTTACATCTTATAGGATGGCACCAACAGAGTTAAAGGAATTGACAGTGCAGTTGGAGGAACTGGAAAACAAAGGTGTTATTCAGCCAAGCATTTCCCCGTGGGCAACACCAATTTTGTTTATGAAGAAATTAAAATGAACTTTAAGGCTATGTGTGGATTAACGTACACTTAACCAAGTTACGATAAATAATAGATATCCACTACCATGAATTGATGACCTATTTGATCATTTGAGGGGAGCTTAGTGGTTCTCTAAGATGGACTTGCAGTCAGGATATCACCAGTTGAGAGTTCTGATGGAGGATATTCCGAAGACAGCCTTCAGAAGCAGATATGACCACTAAAAATATGTAGTCATGCCTTTTGGTCTTATAAATGCACCATCAATATTTATTTCATTGATGAATCAGATATTTCCGCGATATCTGGATTCTTTTATTAGGGTGATTGTTGAAAACATATTGGTGTATTCATGAACAAGGGAAGAGTATGAGAAACACATGGTGATAGTGTTGGAAATCCTGAGAGACCATCAGTTATATGCCAAATTATCAAGGTTTGATTTTTAGATATAAGGGGTACTCTTTCTAGGCCATGTTGTTTTAGAGAAAGCTGTTTCAGTGGATCTAGAAAAGATAGAAGCTATTCTTTCGCGGAAACAACCGAATAATGTCTTTGAAATACGAATTTTTCTTGGTCTAGTTGTCCATTACTGATGCTTTGTGCGTGACTTATCATTGACTAGATTCTCCAATCACAGCATGGAAAAAGAAGAACAATGCATTTCAATGGACTGAGGAATTTTAGAGATCTTTTCAAGAGTTTAAATTTCACCTTACATCAGCACCCATCTTGATTTTATTGGAATCAGGACAGGGGTATGTGGTGTATTGTGATGCTTCAGGATCTTGGTTGGGATGTGTTATCATGAAAGGAGACCATGTTGTTTCTTATGGATCAAAACAATTGAGATCTCATGAGAAGAACTTCCCAACACATGATTTGGAGTTGGTTGCAGTCGTCCATGATTTGAAAACAAGGAGACATTATATCTTTGGTGAAAATTTACTATGTTTATTGATCATAAGAGTATAAGGCATATTTTCTCACAACAAGATTTGAATATGAGGCAGAGGACATTGATGGATTATCTTAAAATTTTCGACTTTGACTTGATATATACACCAGGTAAGGGAAATTCGGTGGCTAATGCATTAAACAAAAAGTCGTATAATCAATTGGTGAAAGAAGCTTCAGATGAGTGGCAGTTGATGTCAGTCCTTGCCGACATTCATGTGGACTATGAATACCGATGTGATATTGCAGTTTTATTTCCATTCGGGCTTGTTACTGATTTAGTGGAGATAGTAAAAGAGGCACAGGAATCTGATGCAGACTGTGTTGCAATGAGTTCAAAAATCAATGTTGGGGAGACTATTGAGGGATGGAATCTCGATGGGAGTTCAGTTTTTCAATTTCTAGATCGGATGGTTGTACCATTAACTTCTCAAGAACAAATCCTTCATAATTACCACTATTCCAGAAGGGTTGTTTATCCAGTAATACAGAAGATGTATAAGGCGATAAAGGCACAATTATGGTGGAGAGGCATGAAACAGAAGGTAGCTGAATTTGTATCAAGGTGTTTAACTTGTTAGTAAGTTAAAGCATAACATTAGTGGCCAGCAGGTATGTTGCAGTCTCAACCAATTACACTATGGAAATGGGAGCAGATAACTATGGATTTTGTTATAGGTCTCCCAAGAATGGTTCAGAAGAACGATTCCATATGGGTGATAGTATACCAGCTTACCAAGTCGGCCCATTTCATCCCTATTCATGAATCTAATATGGTGGTGGATCTGTCGAAAATTTATATCTGAGAAGTGGTAAAGAGACATGGCATACAAGTATCAATTGTGTCAGAGAGATATCTGAGGTTCACATCTCATTTCTGGAGATCCTTATAGAAAGCCCTGAGAACTCAGTTGAATATGAGCACAATGTATCATCCTCAGACAAATGGACAATCTGAAAGGATGATACATACGTTGGAAGACATTTTGCATGATTCTGTAATGGATTTTTCTGGCTCTTAGGAAGATAACATGCCTTTAGTGGAGTTCTCATATGACAACAGTTATCTGACCTCGATACACATGGCTCCATTTGAATCATTGTATGGGAGTCCTTGTAGTTCTCTACTTTGTTGGGTAGAAACAGGTGAGACTTCACTAGTTGGGCCGAGCCTTGTCCAAGAAACAACAAAGAATATTCAGTTGATTATAAAGAGGATGGATACGACACATAGTCATCAGAAATATTATGCAGATCATCGCCGAATACCGTTGTTGTTTGCAGTGAGTGATCATGTGTTTTTGAGAATATATCCAAGGATTGGAAATCGTCATTTTGGGGAGGAAGGAAAATTATCTCCTCAATATATAGGCCCTTTTGAGATACTGGAACGGGTTTGCGAGGTGGAGTATCGGTTGGCATTACCACCACGGTTCAGTGCATTGCATAATGTGTTCCATGTATCGTAGTTGAAGAAGTATCAGCCCGATCCGGACCAAGTGATCAAATGGGATCATGTTGACCTAGAGATGGATTCTTCATTGATACATATCCTGATACGGATTGTGGATAGGTAAGAGAATGTCTTGAGCGGAAAAATCATCGGTCTAGTGCGGGTTTTATGGCAGCATGGTCAGATTCAGGAAGAGACTTGGGAACGCGAGAATGAAATGAAAGCGCGGTGGCCATAACTATTTCAACCTAGAGATGGTTTTCTACATTTTGAGGACGGAAAGTCCAATGGTGGGGAGAATGTAGTACCCCCAGTTTCTGGTAAGTAACCCTTGTTTTATTCTTTTTATGTACATGAAGCATAGGAGAAATGGATGGGAAAGTTTGGAGACTTTTAATGGGAGAAAGGGAAAAAAGGTTGTGACGCATAGGCTTTGCACGGGTTGCCCAAACCAAGTGGAAGTCGTGCCGGTGGTTTCATCATGGACAGAGGATACCACAAGTTGTGCACATGGTTTGGGAAAACAATGCGAGGAGGCTGTGTGGAGCGCCCCTTCCAAGTAGTGACCACTACACAGTTAGGGCACGATTTGACTAACCGTATAGACTAACAGTGCGTGAAGTCAACATAGATCCTATTTTTAAGTATATATTCCATTTTATCATTAAACCCATTCGTTTTTTCTCCTAAACAGTCATAACTCGGGATTTCACTTTGGTGAAGGTGGGAGAGCACTTACCAAAAATTTTGGAAGTGATCCGGAAGTTTTCATTGGCGTTTAGAGGATGGTTGATCATGGTAAGTCTCGGTTCCTTGAGTTTTCATAGATCTCCTAATTCCTTCTTGATGGATCCATATATCTACGCCCAAGGTGCGAGGATCTAAGATAGTGGACGACTTTTAAGTCGGGTTTTGGTCTTGTTGGTAATAGGGGAAGGAATCTAAGGAGGTTTCGTGGTGTTTCGACCCGGTTCTTTGTTGATTTTGCCTATTTTGTTGAGGTAGGTGGCTTCACTCTTGACTCCTCTTGTTAGAATTGATTGTCTTAGATTCAAATTGGGTTATTTCAATGGAATTGATTGTGAAAATCCTGGAATAAATCTTCTTTAGTGATGATTTATGGTTTTAATGGTATTGTGAAATCTTGGTGAGTTGTTGTGTAAAGTGATTTGGCCTTTTGAATTTAAAATGTTCATTTTAAATTATGGATTTGCTGGAATGGGAAATGGTTTGATGAAAGATGGGTTTTCAATAAAAAGGGGTGTTTTATTGAAATGGTTTGAAATGGGTGAACACACTTGGTTTTGATGGAAATGGTTTTCAATAAATGGTCTTTTATTTAAAGGAAGGTTTTGGCATGATTGTTGTGAGTGTGTGGTGTGTGTTCATGTTGCATATACGAGGCATGGTTGAAATAGGACTTTATGCTCAGTTCTAAACATTTAATGTAACATGGTACTTTTATGTACGAGGCTTGTTTGAAATATGACCTTGTTCTCGGTGCCAAATGTGTAATGGCACATGGGAAACAATTACATGGTGCTGACTTGGTAGATTGATGAGAAACCGCTCATGAGTATGGAACTATCATAACAATGCATGCATGGTTGATTTCACGGGTTTTTGAAATGGTTGGGTTGCCAAAAGGGATATTGTGAAATGTTTTGAATGCTTGTTTGGTTATTTTTCTGGAAAAATAACTTGTTAGAAACAAGATTCAAAAGCACTTGGATGTTTTTGGATATGATTGGTTGTGGAACCTTGTTTATATCTTGTTATAAACTATTTTGAGAAATTGTTTTATATAAACTATTTTATATAAATGATTTCTAACTCTTCTATCCTAGTGGTGTGAGTAGGGAAGTCATTGGGGAAAACCTACTGAGTTTTACACTCACCCCTTTTTTGGAACTTTGGTTATTTTGCAGATTTCATCTTTCAGGACACATGTAATGGAAATGAATATTATTGATAGTGATTCCTGGTTATGCTTGGGAGATGTGGTGGTACTTGGTGCATGGAGATCGGTGTGGTGCTGTGGAAAGTGTCTCAACTTGTTTTGGGTATTTTGTTTAAGTCTTCCGCAATGTACTCTAATTTTTTGTTGGTTTGTATTTCTGGTGGAATAGTGTAGTTCTCTTTCGGTAATGTATGAGTTTGTTTTTGGATTAACGTGCATCATATTGTGGTTGTTAGTGATGGTTTGGTTGGTTTATTTCTTAAAGGGTAATTTGTTCCCCACTTGCATTGAAACCATTTGGTATTTATTTCCAGCCTTTGGCGTCTTAGGGATGTCGCTTAATGCCAAGCAATGACTTGTTTTATTCTCAAGCCAATGAGGATAAGAGAGTGATTACAGATTACTTATTTTTCTTACACATCCTTGTAAAAAATTAAAATCATTTAAAAACATGGTATGAACATGAAAATATCAAAAATGGATATATAAAAAAGGTAATAAAACAGTAGTCCATGAATACATGTATTGTGTGAAATCATGTAAAAATTATACTTGTATCCATATAAACATACTTTGTGAAACATGATATTTCCACTATATTTCCAAAAAAACATATATAAAATAAATTTCACAATAAAGTTATATTAGGACATTAATTACATAATCATGTAACCCTCTTGGCTACCTTATAATTTGTATCCCACAAGGCTATATTACAATTTGTGTAACCATCATAGTTACACATGGAGTAACCATATATCAAACATCTAACTCTCTAAACACAATGAATTTGAGGCAGATAGAGGCGCCACCTTTCATCATAAACAATTCCAAATAATATGAAAATAATCCTACAACATGAATAATTTCATAATAACATTTCTTTTGAAATTTCATAAACGAGAATTTTAAATAGGATTTTAGGAGAAAACTCCCTTAAAAATATAACATAATTGAAGTGGGAATTAATATAGTGGATGGAATATCTATACACACACATAATTAAACATTATATAAAAAAAATCATCACACAAAATATTTTAATACCACTTAATTAATGAAGTATAATATTAACCTAATGAATGGAAATCGGGTTAAGAATTCCATTAACTTGGGGTTTCCTTACTTCAAACTCATTTGAACCACATTTATAATAGTTAAATGAGAGTTATTAATTTATTAAAGAAATATATTCATTTTTATAATTCCTTATATGATCATTTCATTAAATAATTTTCACATTAATTGTTATTATTTGGTCCCTTCCATTGTTATGGGTGAATTCATTACATGATTTCCATGATCAGTTCAAGAAAGGTATTCTTGTCGATTGGAAGTGAAAATAAAGAATTGGAATGGAATAATATTTTCATATTTCCAGGAACATTAATTATAATATTTTTCATTTTGAATTATGATATGATGATGATTCATATGTTAAAATATTTTTGATATTTATTGAGGTCATTTGGGAGATTTTTCGATCTTAATAAATTTATTTTATTTTATAAATTAATAACATGTTTACAAAATTATTCCAGAACATTATATAATATATAATACATAAATTAAAATCTTTTTTAGTTGAAAAAATGGTTTAATGATCAGAATTAAAGATATTAAAAAAATTGAAAACTCATCGTACTTGAATGATGTAAATTAGTACATCTCGGATGGTGTTTTCATTTTATTATAAAAGAATGGGAAATGAAAGATGATAAAGAAGTATTCCACAGTCAAAAAAAATTTCTAGAACTTTTAAGGGACTATAATTATCATAACACGTTTGTTAAATTACATTAGGAAGGAAAATTAAATGAAATAAATCTTGAAATTAATGAAAAGTTGAGAAATACCTTACGAAAATTCGTCAATCAAATGACACCACTTAAAATTTCATAAAATATTTTTATGACAGAAAAGGGGTATCGAAATTTTTTTAAATGATATGGACCTTAAGAGGGATTTGGAATGAAATGTCCCAACACAATAAAATTTAAATTAAAAATAATAACATAAAATGAATTCTTGAAAAAGAGAAGGGTGGTGGATTCCCTTACCTTGTAGAGTAACTCCTAAAACTTGATTGTTGGGTCCTTGGGGGCTTGTAGACACCTTGGGAGGACACATAGGGATGTAAAAATACTAGATATTAGAGTATGATGAGTTTGGAATGATGTAAAATGAAAGAATAAGAGGGTATTAATATTCAATGAGAGGTAGTTTTTTATTAATTCCAAATGACACCTCATTAGTGGTTTTGGGAAAACCATGGGATTGACCATGGTATATGCCCATGGTATTAGACACTTGGGACAACTCAAGTCATATATTACTATAAAAAAGTTGAAAATGATTTTATATTAATTATTATATCATTATGATGTCGTTAAACATCCCAAAAACTCTAAATAGTATTTTTCCCTCAGAAAATTTTCATATTCCCATGATGCTTCTTCAACCACATTGTTTCTCCAGAAAACCATTACATGGTGGATTAATTTATTCCCCAATACATGTTCTTGTTGATAATGAATCTGAATAGGATTCTATTTATATGAAAAGTTCTATTCCAACTAAACTCCCTATGAGCTCAAAACCTGAGATGAATCTAGCAGATACATTCTCAACATCGAAACATGAAAAACATTGTGTACTTGAGAAAAAAATATATAGGAAAATATACTCGGTAGGAGACTTTTCCCACTTTTTCTATGATTTTATAAGTTCTAATTAACCGTGATATTATATTTACTTTCTTACCAAAATGCATAAAACTTTTTCATTGTGTGATTATAAGAGAATCATGACCACATACCTCAAAATAGAAGTCTTTCATCCTGTTTTCTGTATAACTTTTCAACCTGTTCTAAGGTGTCCCCATGTGTTTCTGGAACGACATCACTTTCTCTGCCACTTCCTCTACTAATTCTTGTCCCATAAACATTCATTCCACAATTTCATCCCAAAACACCATATCTCTACACCACATCCCATACAATGACTCAAAAGGTTCCATCTGTATACTAGAATGAACATTTTTATTATAAGAAAAATAAACTAAATAAATATTCTTATCCTAACATCCTTGGTAGTTCATTGAAAAATCTTGAAGAATTTCCTTCCAGGACTGAATCATTCTTTCTGACTTCCAATTTGATTTAGGATGAAAAGCTATACTAAAATTTAATTCCATTCTCATTGATTCTGAATTCCCTTCCAAAAGTAGAAATAAACCTGGGATCTTGGTCAGATACAATAGAAATAGGAAATCTAGGTAACATGAAAATATCATTATGGTATAATCAACAAAGCTAATCCAAAGAAATTGTATCTATAATATATATAAAATTTACATATTTAGTCATCCAATCAACAATAACCCAAATCACTTTCTTACGTCAATAAGTATATGTTAGTCCTTCCAAAAAGTTGACCGATACATTATCACATTTCCACTCTGTCCCTGGAAAATGCTGAAGCATCCCCTTCAACAACTTCCACTCCTCATTATCCTGTGGACATATTAATCATTTCAATGTAAAATCAGAAAAATCCTTTTTTATTCTATCCCACCAGTAATACTGTCAATGGTCTATGTACGTCGTAGTGCTGCGAAGATGAACACAAAATGTATAACTATGATTTTTAAAAAACAATTAATTCATCAATTGGGAATCAAAAGGCCCACACAACCATTTACCAAATATTAAAACATAATCTTTATCATGGTTGAATTCTTGAAACATAACCATTTTAACAAATTCTTCCTTTTTCTATAGCTCATAATCTTCCTTGTGTGATTGATTAATTTTGTCTGATAACATTGACTATACTGAAACCTAAAACACAGTAGAGGTATTTCCTATACCAAAAACATCTATGGAAAAATTTATCAAATAATTCATCAAGGGATCATCTTCCAAATATAACAAGGTTAATGATGCATGATGTTTTCAACTCAAGTAATCTGCCATATAGTTTGCTTTTACCATATGGTAATTGATCAAGAAATCATAATCCTTTATTAGTTATAGCCATATTATCTACCTCTTGTTTAATTTTTTTTGATTGAATATATACGTTATAATTTGATGGTCGGTATATATTTGACATTTGGATTCATTTAAATGATGACTCCAATTTTGCAACGAAAAAATATCTACCAATTGGAAATCTTGTGTGGGATGATTTAAATCATGATGTTTTAGTTTTCTTGAAGCATAAGAAATTACCTGATCATTCTACATCAATAACAAAACAAGTAACTTCAATGAAGAATCATTGTAGATGAAAAACTCACCATTTTTGGAAGGAAAGACAAAAATTTTAGCATTCACCAATCTATTATTCAATTCCCAAAAATAAACATCACATTATTCTGCCCAAATAAATTTAACCCCATTTTGTGTAAACATATTTAGAGGGCTAGATAACAATGAAATGCTTATAAAAAATTGTCAGTAATAACAAGATAATCCAATAAAACTAAAATCTCTGTAACATCTGTAGGTCATGTCCATTCATCAACCACTTTTTTTTTGGCATGATCAACTCTTATTCCATCATTATTTACAATGTCACTAAGAAAAGAAATATTCTATAACCAAAAATCAAAATTTCTGAATTTTCCATACAATTTCTTTTCCATTAATGATTCCAAAACAACCCTTATATTTTTTTACATGCATATCTATACTCTTATGAAACGTGATAATTTCATCAAAAAACACAACAATAATGATATCTAATAACTCATGAAATATTCTATTCATAAAATCTATGAATAAAATAGGTTCATTAGTTAACCCAAATGACATAACAAAAAATTATTAATTCTCATATATTGTATGAAACGATATTTTTAGGATTTCATACTCCTTCACCATTATCTGATGGTATTAAGATCACAAGTCAATCATTAAAAAGTACTGAGCTCCCTGGATCTAATCAAACAAATCATCTCTTTGAGGCGAAGGATGGATGTTTTAATAGGGATGTTATTCAAGGCTCTATAATAAATGAAATGTCTCATGGAACCATCATTAATTTTAAAAAAAAAATTAATCACACCGTGGTGAAGTACATGGATGAATGAAGCCTTTATCAAAAAATCATGAAAGTGATTTTTCAACTCTAAAAGTTACATTTGATACATTTAGTATGGGGGTTTTGAAATTTTATTAGCATAAGGAACTATGAAAATTGTGAATTTAACTTCCCGATTAGGTTATACACTGGGTAACTCATCAGAAAAAATAAAAATGTATTCATTTACCACTAGCACATCATTAATATGAACTGTTTTCTTATTTTCAATAATATGAGAATGATTAAATTAATTTCCATATTTCAATAGTTTCTCATCTTTTTAATATGTTATCATTTATATGGGTTTTTTCATGTATACAAATTGATACTCTTTTTGAAAAAAAACTTAATTAGCTCTATAGTAAATGTTAGCATGATAAACAGAAATAAAATCCATTTCCAAAGTGACATAAAACTATAGTAAGGGCTAAACTACCAGATTTTCAGGTAATGTCATTCCATAGATCACAGTAGAAAGATTATTATAATTTTTATTTGCTACTTTATTTCCCCCAAGGGTTTTAAAAATAATTTCTAGACTCATTTATTGTGGCGATATTTCCAATTTACCACAAAATTCCTCAGAAATAATTGAAAATGTAGACATCATATCAAACAAAACATTAAATAAATATATTTAATCAAAAAAGGTACCAAATAAAACATTATTGGATGGCCTGAAATCTGCTGATGTGGTCACAAATTTTCTCACAACCCATTTATTCTTATAGTCTGGATACTTTGCTTCATTTAGATCTCTATTAGGGTAGAAATAATCATAATGACCCATCTCTCTACATTTAAAACAGGAAACATTTTTCTCATCAGGATTAGTCTTAGGATAATTTTCATTATAATCTCAGGCCATATGTCCCAACTTACAACATCAAAAACACTTCACAGTTTTGGTAAGGAATTCCCCAAGGTGTTTTTTCCACACTCTTCATAAACTAGAAACTACAATTTCTTACCATCATATTTCTATGGTTTTTATCACCCATTGCATTCCATATAGACCACTTCTTAACCTTGTTGTTAAAGTGAACATGATCATAAGAAAACTCCATATCTACCATCTCAGCACATCGGAAAAGTTTCTCATAACTTATTAATTCATAAGAGGATGACGCCATTTGATAACTTGGATTCAATCCTAAGTTATAGTGGTTTGTTATTCTATCATGATCCAAAATAATATTGGGAGCATACCTCACCAGTAGGGTGAAGTTTTCTTCATACCCTGCCACTAAAAATTTCTCAATTTTCTTTAATTCAGGTAATTTATTATCCATCCTAATTCACACCACCATAGGAAAATATTTTTCAAGGAAAAGAATTTTAAATTCATCCCACACTATAGAATAAATATCCTCACTTTTGCTGATATTATGGACCATTGACCACCACTGATCAGATTAATCTTCAAAACGATAAATGGAAATAAGTAGATTTTGATAATCTGAATAGCCCATAACATTAAATATCTTTTCAAAGGCCTTAATCCATCCTTCAACCACTACTAGGTCAAAAGATCCATTGAATGTATAAGGGTGTTGTCTCATAAATGTTTCCACTATAATCATGTTCCATTGTGTTAACTATATTTTTTCTCATTCATGTATTCCACCACCATTTATTTTCTGTATCAGCTAAGCCATTATTGTCACAAACTATTCTGTTCCAATCCCCACCATTTATGGCTACAGATTTGGACGGATATCGTTATGCCAGTGCCTCTCTTCTTCATCTTCCATATTTCTTCTACAGAAAACCATTCAAAACAAACATATATTATTTGAAGAAACATGAAAATATTTAAATTCTATATTATTTCAAATTAACAATAGAGTAAAAATAATATATTGTATTCTATTAACATCATCCAAAACCATAATGTTATCTAAACCATCCTCTGTTACCAACTACAAGAACACAACCTTATTACATTACATAATCTTTGATTTTAGTTTAGAAATAATTACTTTTAAAATTGATGATATTTTCAAGTTTAGAGTTTTAGATAATTGAGATATAATACGTACATAACATTCCACATTCATAAAGAGCAGATAACATAAAAATAGTGTCCATATCATCCAAAATATAAATCATTTTAAATGAAAAATGTTTTCTTTGAAAAATCATCATAACATTTAACATGGCTACCTTATTTGTTTTACACGTCATAATAACTTGTGAAAAACATTTAAAACATAGGATTAGAACAAAAAACATAGTAAGGTATATAAAAATAGAGAAATAAAACATTAGTCGATGAATAATTGTAACGTGTGATATCAATTATGAAAAATATATACTTGTACCCATTTTAACATACTTTGTGAAACATGATATTTTAATGAGATTTCCAAAAAAGATATAGAACCCAAATATAACCATAATGGTTTCTTGGGACATTACATACATAACATTGTAACCCTCTCAGTTTTCATATAAATTGTAACCCTCACAGATACCTTACATCTTGTCTAACCGTCACACTGACACATGGTGTAACCATTTGACAGACCTCGAACTTACACATTCCCAATGAATTGGAGGGAGATATAGTTCCTACCCTTCATCATAATAAATTAACAAGAACAAAAACATAATCATATAAAATTAATAATTACATAAAAACATTTCATTAGAATTTTTTTAAAAAAAAATTAAAAGAGGATTTTAAAAGAAAAGTCCCTTAAAATATCACATAATTAAAGTGAGCCATAATAGAGTGGACAAAATATGTATATAAACACATAATTCAACGTAATATAAATAAAATTCATCAGACATACAATTTTAATAACACATAAATAATGATGTAGAATGTTAACCCAAATAATTTAAATCAGGTTAAGAATTCCATTACCTTTGGGTTGTCTTACTACAAAATCGTTTAAACCTATTGTATAATTATTAAAAATGTGTTATAAATATCTAACAGAAAGATATTCATGTTTATAATACATTATATGATCTTTTCATTACATCATTTCTACCTTTAATTGTTAGTATTTGGTTCTTTCCATTGTTTTGGGTGCGTTAATTACATGATTTCCATGATCGGTTCATGAGATGTATAATTATTGATTGGAAGTGGAACTCCATAATTGGAATGGAATGATATTTATATATTTCCATAATAATAAATTATACCTTTTATCATTTTTTATTTTTTTACATTAGGATGACATGCAAATTAAATCATAATTGATATTTGTTTATATCATTTTGGTGATTCATCAATCGTAATGGACTAATTTTATTTTATAATTTCATAACATGTGAAATAAATGATTCTAGAACATTATATAATATATAATAAATAATTTAAATTCTGGTTAAACCATAAACATTTTTTTAGGACTATAATTCAATACAGTAATAGAGATTGAAAACCCATCCTAGGGTAAACGACACGCTCCGAACTCAATGGCGACCTCGGTTTCCCTATCCGAGACATCGTTTAAGAGATACTGAGTTTAACCATTAAATGGATAAATTATTTATTTAATTTATCTGTTTCACGTTCTGAAAGCAAGCAATGGGTCCAAACGTCCCGTGCCGACATGTTTTATGTCATTCCTAGGGTAAAAACCCCATTCTGGAATCATACGTGCACTCAGATCATTGATCTGGATCACCGCTTATGAGTTATTCTATTGTTTTGGTGTGTCTAGTGTGAACACCCTGAAAATTTAATTTCGGCCACACCGGGTCATGGAATCGCATGTCGTCTGAAGGCACTGCTCTAGAATAACATAAAGAATATTCTAATGTATTATATATCAAAAAACTGGGTTCATACATCATTCCATCCTTCAAGATTTTCGTCCCCAAAAAGAAAAACCAGGGAACATCTTAGGGTACTAATCACGCACCTGGCTCTCCCATACCTAGAAGAACTCTTGCATAGTTCTGTACCACCGCACAAGGCCTCAAACGGCTCGAAGGACCTTAGGAGAAAGTCACCTCCCCGACTGAACCTCTACGTCGCATGTTGCGACTGGAATCACCGCCCGCACCTGGAACAAGGCCTGGTGATTCCATCCTTTAGAATATCCATATGGTGAAACACCCAAGGATATCTGGTCACACAATATTTCACAGTCGATGTCCCATGACCAAGACTCTCTGACACTCTCGGAGAGTGAAGGAGTCATCACCATCGACTAAAGAAAAAGGTCCCATGCATTTTTATGTTACCAACACAGGGTTAAATCGACGCCCCGCACCACCCTGGTAACAACTCAAACAAGGATCAGGGAGAAAAGGAATTTTCACACACGGAGTCTAACAATTCTTCTGCAAAAAGTAGAAGAGATTTAGAGCGTACCTCTTATCACCTAATGCTCTGTAGGATCATAGACATCCAAAGCTTGTGGTTGTCCGCGATCCCAACTGTCAGCTCCTGAAGCCTGGCGTAGACCGCCTAGTGTTGATGGGAAGACCACGTAAGGTCATCCTCCACTTCCAGCTCCTCCCTATCCTCTGATAGCACCACCTCTCTGGGTACTACTCCGATCATGGCGCTGCCTCTACCATGGTGGTGCCCCTGCTGACCACCCGATATTCTCCGCATGCCTGGTCAGGCAGTCCCGTGCCAAGTGACCTCGCCCATCACAAGCATAGCAACGAGTCCCACTAGGCTGCACTGGTTCCCTCCAGTTCCTCTGTGATGTACGACCATTTCCCTGAGTCTAGTTGTCAGAAATCCACCCATGTTGAGGTTCTACTTGCTGACACCCACTAGATGCGGCAAACGTCTTGGCTCTAACGTTCCTTCTAACACGACCAACTCTAGAATGTGACAGGAAGCTCTCTGTCACCAGTGCCTGCTCTGGAACCGCGAAATATGTGGAAATGCCCAAGGGTACTATGATGGCACGAATCTCTCAGTGAAGACCTTGAACAATCATCTGCGCTCAGATGTTGTCGTCATGGACCAAGTCCGTGTAAAAGCATGCACGTTCTGCGAAACTAGCCGCGTACTCGGCCATTATCATCCCTCCCTACTGAAACTGCATGAGCTCCTGAATCCGAATGGAGCATAAGCAGGAGGGGAAAAACTCCTCACGAAACAACAACTGAAAGTCTCCCCACGAAAGCGACGAATCTCAGGAAACTGAGTCACCAGACTCCCCCAACGCCAAGCTGCACTACGGAAAAGGTTGGCGGCCAAAGCCACCATAAGATATGTCGGCGTCTGCACTAGCCTGAAAAGGAAAACCACTATCTCCAGCCAAACATCTGATGCCTAAGGGTCTTGATCCCCACTGAACCTCAGCGGTCCCTGCTGTTGGAACTCGCAGAGCATGCTCAACCTATGCTCAAGTTTAGTCTACTCTACTGAAGCTGTCTGCTTCTCAACAGGTCGGGGTGCTTCTACCGGACCACCTGGAGAAAAGGGCTCGCATGATGGGTCCTGGACTAAGGCCTTGTAGCTCAAAGGGTCATCGTCACAAAACAAAGCTGGTATCATGGATAGCTGTCTTCGTGGAAACATCCTAAATATTATCAAGGAGTGTCGCGATCAGATGAGAATATATGTATATCACAACAACAATAATGATGGGACCTAACTCAAGAAGGACAGTCAAAGACTCAATCCTATGTGATGCCCAAACCGATTTTCCCCACAACATGTGTCTCAATATACCTAGTTTATAAACGGGTTATCTTGGTCCAGGTGAATGGATACGTCAATCGCCACACCATCACTAGACTCCCTGGCCTGAGAGCCACTCTCGAGACACGTTAACATTGTTACCATAAATCTCAAAAAATTCTATTTTAGGGTCATCCGAACAGCATCCCAAGGAACGAACCACCTTTGATACCACTTTGTCACGACCCTACCCTACCCGGGCTCGAGCCGAAACTACCCCAAGCCCGCCTCCATAGGCCAGGAGCTAGCGACCAGCACCGAAAGCACAACAACTCGGGGAGGCCTTTTCCAAAGTACCTTTACACAGACATGCAACACACTCAATGAAAAAGTGCAGAGTAAAAGAAAATACAAGCAGATTATTGTGTAACTACAATATATAAACCACCAAAAGTGCATAGACCTCTAATCAGTACAAAGTAAGTGCTGTAAGTAAACTTAAAAGAAAAGGGCCAAAACACGTGCCCAACCAAAAAAGTGCCACAACCCAGAAACAGGTGAACAAAAAGTAAACATCTGGAAGGGTCCCCCACCTTGAACCGAACTCCGACCACCGCACGTGGTCCACGCTCCTAAACTCCTAAGCTCCATTGAATTCATGGCCAACCTATTCGTCGTCTGCAAGGGAACACCAAGTGCGGGCAAATCCCAATAAGAGGTGAGTATATAAATACTCAGTAAGATACCCAGAAGGCTCGAGGGAGAAAAAAAGGAGGTACTGAAGGGTGAGCAGTAGATCGAACAGGAAAAAGTAATGGAGTATAACTGAGAGTGCAGTAAAGTGTAAAATTCAAGGGTCCAGCTCAACCCAACAATATAAAAGAGATAGACTCATCCAGAGACAGGGAGCTAGAAACGGTGAGTAGATGAACTTCTCATCGAGTCTTCGCTACCTATTGAAGGATAGTAGACTCGTCTAACCATGAGAAGCTAGATACGAAAAGCAAGTGGCATACCACGCATGTCTTCGCCTCTCCTTGAAAGAGAGTGGCCAAAACCCAAAGAGTGGGTACTGGAAAAAGGTATATACATGTCTATTTTCTCAATCAAGAATCCTGAACAAGATTATAAAGGGATCTTCATCCCGTAGCCTAGCCCAAGAAAGTGAGTCACCAAAAGTCCCAGAAGTAAACACCATCGGTGCCCAGCATTCCGCAAGTCTTCCCCGAACTGCAAGTCAATGGGCTCAAATCACCGCACCGTGACACTATTCCCTTTGGGTGGCACTGACTCGCCCAAACGGTTTTAGGTTGGGTCGCAAGGACACATATGGGTGGGGAAAGCTCCCCTCATACTTGAGAGTTTTGGGGTAATGTCAAACCACAAATGTTCACTACCCTCGCAGTCAAGAGGTATCCTCAAAGTTGACAGGTGATCCCCTACCCAGCCCCTCTGGAAGGTAATCCCTGGAAGTCGACGGGTTCCCACTGAAGGGAGACCCAGCAAGAGTCGACAGGTGCCACACTACCCAGTCCCACAAAAGGGTAATCCACTGGAGGGTGACCCGACTAATGTCATCGACGAGTCCCAATGCCTAGTCCCATAAAAGGGTACTCCACTAGAGGGAGGCTCAGAACTGTCATCGGGGACAACTTCCCAGCCCAGCTAGAGGTAAACCTGGAATCAGAGACCACTTCCCAGCCCCGCTGGAGGTAAACATGAAACTGCTCTGGCCATCCCTGCTGGATGGTACTTCTCGGTGAACACCGCTGTACAGGTCATCCCTGCAGGATAGTAACCCACTGGCCATCCCGACTTGATGGTACTGCTCTGGCCATCCCTGTTGGATGTTACTGCTCTGGCTATCCCTGCTGGACGGTACAACCTCCTTTCCATCCTTGCTGGAAACAATCCTGGACAACCCTTTTGGAAACAACCTCATGGCCAGCCATGCTGGAAACAACCTCCTGGGAAGAGGATTGGTTCCCGTGTAAAGTGTTGGTCAAACAAAATCCACAAGAACACTACCAGGGAACACGAAGGGATGAGAGAAACTTCTCAGGCCTCTCAGGGCGATCACGCTCCAATCTGTTGAGTCACTGTCGAAGCGGACCGAGACAACTCATCCCTGAAAGTCAGAAAACACCCATGCTGTAAGAGCACACGAAGTCACAAACGGTGCCACAGTACGATGAAAGGGGCACGGTACTGAAACCCCTCACAGCTGAAGAAACAGAGGAACCAAACCATCTCTGTCAGTCAAACGAGAACAGAACCATTGGAAAACTCAACGCTGCTGGTCAACAAACGAGAACCAAACTAAGGGAAAACTCAACCCTGAAAGTCAACAAATGAGAACAGGACCAGGGGAAAAATCAACCCTTCCGGTCAACAAATGAGAACAAAGGGACCCTCTACATCACGAGAGGTCAAAGGTACGCAAATCAAAACCCGACACGCACATGGGGCCCACACGACCTGTGGCCCCATGTCAACTCCAACTGAGCGCACACATGTTCTCAGGTACAAACAACCACATGTACCTCAAAGCATTCCCGTATACTCCCAGAGTATACCACGTCTCCAGCCCAAAGGCTAACGTGCATACGACACCAAATATCAACATGAAGGCATGAACATGACAACTCTAACATGCCACCTCATTGGCCCAAGCATGTCCAACTACATCTCTTCAAGAATATACCTCACTCACACAGGAATGTACGCTATCACACGCCAAGGGTCCGCTACATACACGGTAGACGAACCGCCACCGGGGCACCTTCATATTTCAACATTTAATAAGATCTTTTAAGAGGCTCCAATTGCCTGAACAGATTACACTATTGTAATCCTTGTGGAAAAATATGTGAGATCGACTACTTACTCGCCTCTAACGGATATCCGATGGAAAAGTCGCCAACACCGCTTTATGCCCGAACAACGTCCCATGATCATGATCCTCGGCCCTGAAAATAGTTGGGCGCATCGCACCATCGCGATCCCCTTGGGAAAACACGTCAAAAGGACTGATCACTTGAGTGGAATGAATATCTAGAGAAAAAGACGCATTCTAGTGCACCGCACACGAGCGGTTCTATGTGGGACCTGCATCCTGGTCCCGAAGCCACAAAACATTGAAAAACACACATAGAGGTGCCAAATTCTGATATGTGGGGGCCCATAATACCCACAAATCAAATATTTTCATCTCTTACATATCAAATACAAGGAAAACAAGTCAATAATCCCCCATGTTATGATTCATGAGGGCCCATAACACCTCAAGAACCAAATTTTTTTCATTTAAGTAAAGGTATGATACACACAAAATTTCTATCTAACAGCAGAGATTCTACCAATCATCTATCACAACAACATGCGTAATATACACAACATATATAACAACAACGTGAAATTGCTAATGCACCCTAGATGGAATGGAAAGAATTCATGGCATGTGATTTATAAAAAGTGCCTATATGATGCATGAGATGGAATACCCTCATCTCATCGGGTTGTGACAGAAATATAACCGAAATAGCGGCAGTAATAACAACACAAGGCACGTGAATCACTCTAAGTGAAATCATATCTACCGTAAAATCTCAAAACTAGAAAACTACAATAAACGAGGTAGATTGGATTTTCCATATACGCGGGTTAGCTACTCCCGAGAACAACTTATTACCAAGTACTGAATCCGTTCTATCCCTAGCTAAGGCATCAAATAGTAAATCGAGAGAAAATTATTCCTTTGATACCACTTTGTAATATCACGGTTCCCGAAGCCACCCGGAGGCACCCCGTACCCAATTGGTCACATGGCATGAAGTGAATTTTCCCAAATTCTAGAGGATGTTGAATAGAAGAGAGGGCCTTAGGTGTGATAGTGGGGAAACTATTCCCTCATTGAAAGAGTACACAACAGAAGTAAACAAAGAAGACAATAGTGGAAGCAGTAAATATCCAACAAAAATAAACAGTGGAAGACTAAAACAATAAACAACTAGAGCACACATGTAAATATGAAATGATGCATGATACATATGTCTAGGAAAGCATCCAGACAAGTCACAATACTGAATACAATAGTAAAATAAAGTAGAAAAGAAAAACACCTAAGAAACTCCTCAACATCGCAAGCCTCGGCTTAGTCCCACGCTCTCCTGCTCCAAAGCAGTCATGTACCAGAAGTCGAAGGGCACTTGCCCTTGTCTATACCTGCAACAACATAGTCTGTTTGGGCCCCAAAGAATGACCAAAATAGTGTGTGAGACTAATCCTAGTAGGAAACCACCTGAAGATCTGTACCTTATAGTCATTGAGTATATGGAAGGTAATAGTACAGTAAGCAGTAAGCAGTAACATTAAACAGCAGACAGTAAACAGTAAGAAGTAGCATGATGTTATACAACAGTAATCAATCCAAAGAACAACAAGAAGCAGAGAAGCATTTAACTAAACACAACAAGAACCCCTCTGGGAAATACTCACAGCCAACCCCTCTGGCCCTAACCATGAATTACCAACAACTCTCTGGGCAGTGCACTCATCATACCCCAACTGGTTTGGTCATACGAAATTATCAGACTCTCTGGGGAATCTTGCTCGGTCAATTTCCCTTATAATCTAGGGTAGTTAGGGACTCCCTGAAGAAGATCATGTGGTCTAACCCTTTTATATCCCATGGTCTAGAAATTTTCTGTGGATTCTTGGTCGGTCAATTCCTCCTATAGTCTCAGGTCTATCACAGATTCTCTGAGGAAGCTCACGTAGTCTATTCCTTCTCTAGCCTGGAAAATATTTTTATGAAATTCAAACAAAGTAAAGACTCTCTGAGGAAGCTCACTCAATCTACCCTCCTGTAGTCTATAATATCCAAGTCTCTCTAAGAATCTCACTAGGTCTATCCCTAGTAGTCCATAATGTCAAATACCTTATGAGGAAGCTCACTCGGTCTACCCTCCTATAGTCTATAATATCCAAGACTCTCAGAGAAGCTCACTCAGTCTATCCATTATAGTCTATTACACCAGGTTCTCATGGTCCCATGATAGTAAGTGAATAATAATTCTATAAGGACAATGTACACCTATAGTGCTACTTGTCTAATCAGTCTACAACATAACAAGCATGTCCAGAATATCACTCCATCCTACGGTCACGAGGCATGGAAAACTCGTATAACGGCCAAAGGCTAACATGACCCAAAGGTCGTAACAAGAACAAAGGCATGGGAAAAAAATCCAAGCATATAAATTATCCACAAATATGATCAAATTACCTCTACACAAGCATAGAAGCAAGGAAGAAAAAACAACAGGGTCAAAAAGGTAAACATGCAATACCCCATTCACGGGTATTGGTGGAATTTTCACCTAAAACTCAATGACATTGAAACGTAAAGCACGAACCACCTACCGGGATCCTAGGAGATCAATATAATTTTACCACGTGGATTGATTCTCCATTGAATGGAATATATCTACGAAAACACACAAAACATTCAACCCTTGATATCTTGAGAATGATGAAAAATCATGGAATGAAACTCTAGAAGAAGGTATAGATCACCACTACGGTTCCAACGCAATTGACGAGGGTAAATATGGCAAATAGACGGAGGCTTGTGGGATCAGAGGATTTTCGCGGTCATGCAGGTTCCTCTCAGATAAAGAACCTGGAGAAGAAGCTGTTTTCATCGATTATGCACGACCCCGATCTGTTTAATGAAAAAAAAGAAACTACACGGTGTGTAATTCTAGGGTACACAACATGTACATGGCCTTTCCATACTCTACTTTAAGAGACCTCCACATCACCCATACACACGGTCTGTGTGGCCCAAACACGGGCATCACGCGGCCTGACTATGCATCAATGTACACGACATGTACTTCAAAAATTTCCATATTTTCCTCTTTTCCTCAAAACTGACCAGAAAAGGAAAAACATAACTGAAACGAAGCTCCAGGTTCTTACAGCTATCATGGCTAGAAAATTCTTGAGTCTGTGTGAAATTCCTATAAATATACCTTTACCCCCTTGAGAAGAGTAGAGTGTCTCAAAAAAACATAAGGATCTCAAATTATAAAGGAGGTTCTAAAAGGAATTTCTCTTTTTGAACGTATGAGAATTAAAAAAAATGCTAATTGAGATTTTTGAAAAGAAGTAACATCGTGAAGGCTAGTTGAGATTTTTGGAAGAGGTTTACTTCTTGAAGGCTAAGTGAGCTTTGAAAAAATGAAAGAGCTTCACGAGGTTAGTTAGAGATTCTCAAAATACCGTGTTCCACAAAAAGTGAAGAGATTCACAAAGGTCAGTTTGATATTTTTGAAATAGTGACCTTCTTGAAAGGTGGTTTACTTCATGAAGGATGGTTTTAGCTTTGAAAAATAAAGACCATTCTGAAGCAGTGATCTTTCCGAAGGTTGTTTAAAAAGTATTTCCTAGTGTTCAATGATAAAAATATATTCATCAGTAGATATAAGTGGGACATCAGTAGAGAATATAAAAACAGTGGAAGGTTCCTTCATCAGTGAAAATGTAGAGACCTACCGATCTATAAACTATGACTGTATCATCTGAGGAAGCAGTGATAACACTTATGTTGAGAGATCAGTGGGCTAAAAAATTGTTATTTTTTGTAAACCAAGAGGTATAACGAGTCCATTCAAATCATTTTAAAACATAGTGCGCTTATTGTGGATTTGGTACATCAGATCATTGTCAGTTTATGCTACATAGATGTAGCCAGTGAGGGTAAACAAATTAATTTTTTTTCCTTTCCATACTTTAACATCAATTCAAATTTTTTTTAGGAAAGAGATAGAATATATTTTTTGTTGATAGTTAAAAAATATAAAAAGGGATAGTTTTTTAATCTGTCATACCTTGATTCACCAACCCTCACAGGGTATTTGAACTTTTGTAAAAAAAAAATTATTAGAGGAAAATGTTAATATAAGTGTTTCTCTCTAAATAATGGTCATCAATCATAATGGGATTCCGATCTTTGACCGAAATAAATTTTTTCAATGAAAGAATCAGATGAATCACTACTTGTAATCTTTAGGAAATGATGTGTTTAGAGCATCGATGCATGGTATTTCAGCCGATATTAACGGTGGTGCTTTATCAGAAGCTAAAATTATGTAATTGGATGCATATTCCAAGGGAATCAATGCATTAGGGGGAACCCCATACAATTAAATATATATAAAGGTGATTTCATTAAAAACATCAAATGATATACTGGAAAATATATTGAATATTTTATAATGATATTCAATAGTCAGTGAGGAAATGATGCAAGTTCGGTGGAAAAAGTTAAATGATCTGAGAATGATCCTGAATGAATCTGTTGATGCTTTATTTTCTGGGGTAAATATTGATGTTGAATACATTCAAGGTCTTGGAGAAGTAATTGAGGTTATAAAGACTGTAAAGTGTATAATGAGGATTCTTCCACCTTGGTTTAATCTGAATGTTTCTGTATTGGAAAAATGATCTGAAAGAGTTGACATTGGATATCTTTCATTATACCCTTATAGCATATGAAAATAGAAATGATGATAACGATGCAATGGGAAAGGGGAAATTTAAAGAGGTTGAATTCAAGGCCATGAAGAAGATCACCATTAAAGAATTTCTGGAAGAATAAGAGATAGACAAGGTGATTTCATTCCTTTACTAGAATATTTAAATAGGAAAAAGAAGGATCAAAGGAAAATATTCTCTTTCTTTCTTTAGGTGTTGAAAATATTGTCATCATTCATCAAGATACTCCCAAGAAAATCCAATAAAATTATGAAGATAAAGTTGAAATTCATATGAATAAGTCCTCAACATCTATGAAGGGAAATAAATAGTTCAATAGAAATTTATTTAAGAAAAAATTCATCTTTTATTATAATGTGATAGTTAAAATGATTATGTGGGAGAATTGGATGAAGATATAGATATGCAAAA
Organism: Viscum album; assembly: GCA_963277665.1. Taxonomy (NCBI): domain Eukaryota; kingdom Viridiplantae; phylum Streptophyta; class Magnoliopsida; order Santalales; family Viscaceae; genus Viscum; species Viscum album. The sequence continues at coordinate 1,873,131,121 of OY728131.1, forward strand.
AGATTGAGGGGAAAAAACTATGGTGGTAGTCAGAAGAAGCACCCAGAAAAGGTAAGAGAGTGAAAATTATGATGAAGAAGTTGAAGGTAGAGTGGAATTGGAAGATTAATTAGAAGCCTCTCTTAATGAGTTAGAGGTTCTGAGAGAAAAGACGATGAAATCCAACAAATTTTTTTGTGACACCACACTCAATACGAAACATTAGGAAGAATATAAGTATGATTTTATGAAAGAAATTGAGAATCTCAAGTATTTATTACCAGCATACATAAAAATAGTAAATGACTATAAATCAAAGATGGAGAACAGAAAAGGGAGATCAATGGTTTGAATAACATATTTAAACATCAAACCAAATGCATAGACGAACTTTAGGAATAAGTCTTTGACCTATAAAATAATTTTAAGGACTATGTAAAACTCTTGACTCCTAGTGTGATTCTAGGAATGTAGGTTATTCGGATGACCAAAAAGATATAAGTGGGGGCATATAGGTCTAGTATAAAATAAACAACATTGAAATATAAATACTAAATCTTGTATGGGGGAAGATCAAAAAATAGAATGATTTCATGGTTGAAGTCATGACACAAGACCCACTCAATGATTGATGGTTGATTTGTGTATGAAGTATGATCTGATGACTCATAGGACCCAAGGTACTCTTAGTGGTGTAGATGTGTATATAAAAATGCACACTACATCTGGTGTTATTACTGTGGAAATATGGGTCACTCACAAGGTGTGTGTTTCATAGCTAAGCAATATATAAGGGAATAAGAAAACATTGGTATCCAAAAAGAGCTCAGAACTGTAGAATATTTTTTTAGGGACAATGTTTTTGGTATGGAGGATTTGGTATTATGGATAGATATTTTAAATCAACCATGCAATGTAATGTGCCAATGCAGAATCAAAGTTGTTGGAAGTATAAAATACAAGAATCAGTAAGTGAGATAAAAACAGAAAATCAATTTGCACCTCTACATGATGAATTTGGTCTATCATTCTTTGAGGAAGATCAAGACCATCATTATATAACGATTATAAAATAATAAACATGGATAAAGAAGAATAGAGAAAAAAGGAGTGGGTAGTAGAAATTTATCTTAAAGAATCTGGTCGCTTTGGTATACAAATCATTTATTGTGGAATCAAATCCCATAAAATAAGTCATAAATACTTTGTTACAAGCCTAAAATATAAAAAAACGTGTTTTATAGTTTTTAAATGATGAATTTCAGTAGATAATTGGCTTAGGAAATTCCAAGATAGGAGGAAAAGAAATGATACTTGATGATGTCTTGTTAGTAGAAGGTCTCAATCCCAAACTACTTACAATCAGTCAACAGTGTGACTCGAGGCATTCTATATGATTAGTTAAGAGTATGCATATCGTCAAATCAAGAGGTGGTGAAGTTGTTCTATAGGAAAAATAAAAAGGGAAATCTATACCTTGTTAGCGAGGAAGATGGTATGTTCTCTTTATCTAGATATTTATAATACAATTTGTGGCATAAACATCTTGGTCATCTATACCCACCATCTTGGAAGATATAGTAAAGTGTTATTTATCTATAGATATCCCTAATCTATCACAATATTTTACTCATACATGTGATTCTCTCAAAAAGGGAATATAATCAGAAAGACGCACAATGAAAAGGAACAAAATACAACAAGAGTGAATTAATTGGTGCATGTTGATGTTTGTAGACCTATATCTCCAAGATCCATTGATGTAAAGAGATATTATGTTCTGTTCATTGACCATTATAGAAGAATGGAATGTGTATTTATCATTTTGCGTATGTCTGATGTATTTAGATTCCAAAAACAATATCAGAGGGAATCTAAAAGGATTTTTGGGGAGAATATTCAAATGTATCTTATTGATAATGGTACACAATTCACAAACTGTCGCATATAAGAGTATCTTTTGAAACATAGGATAAGGAATCAAGTTTCATCAGTGATAAATACTATATAGAATAGAGTATTTGATATGAGAAATAAAATCATCAACAATATCTCTTGATCAATTCTTATTCAAAATGTCCAACCTGTGAAATTTTGGAAGGAATAAGTCTTGACATCAGTTTACATTTTTAACAAGGATATTTTGTGTCCGAAATAAGTAAATACTTTATATGATATGTAGTGTATAAATAAGCAAGAATTAAATTACTTTTGAATCTTTGGATGTTAGTTCTTCATTCTCAACAATGAAAAACATGTAAAATTGATGTCATGTAAAGATGAGGGAATTTTCCATAACTAATCAGGAAAAAGAAATGAATACAATAGATTTAATAAGAGGATGTTAAATTTATTTGAGAGTAATGATATCACTGTAGTATAAAATGATGAGAATATTAAACAACACAATGAATATTTTGATGATGAATGTGATGAAGAGGTAAGAAAAGCGGGCAGAGAAAAAGTGGAAGATGTTGATTCAGAAAAGAATATTGATGATCTGAAAGAAGAATTCATGTTTGTATCTACAATGAATCCAAAGAGTCAAATGAAAGCTGTCATCAATAATATAATTGGTGATCAGACAATGACCATTCAAACAAGAAGAATGAAGTCATTGAATCATAAATAATTCCTCTCTCAGATATAGCCAAAAAAAATTTCTGATGTAGTTGAAGATGAAAACTTGGTACAGGTTATGAATAAAGATCTAGACTATATTATAAACAATCAGATGTGGGATATTGTTTTTGAGATTATCTATAAAACATTCTTTCGCAAAAAACGGGTATTTCACATCATGATTAATGAAGAAGGAGAAGTTATTCAAACAAAGCACGACTATTGAGGAAAATTTACTCTGAGATAGAGGGCATCAATGTGGATGAGATATTTTCACCTATTGCAAGGTTAGAGACAATAATATGATTCTCAGATATATTAGTCTAAAGAAAGATCAATTTCCTTCCATATAGATTTCAAGTCAGAATTATTATATGGGGTTCTATAAGAAGTAGTGTATATCAGGCATCATGATAGTTTTCTTATTAAAAAAGATGAAAAGAAATATTTTCAGCAAAAATGGCTCTATATGGGTTGAAGAAAGCTCTAAGAGCATGGTATTCAAGACTTGAACAATATTTGAAGAATATTCGCATTCAATGTGGTGGAGTTGAATGCAATATCTATGTCAATAATGAAATTAATAAATATATGATAGTGCTAGTTCATGTAGATGACAAAATTTTGGGTCGATTAGATGCAGAACAATGTATATAGTATTTTATATCCAAGAAAAGAAAATTTTAAAAGTCAATGATTGGTGAGGTGACATTATTACTTGGATTATAGTTTAGTTGAGGAAGGAATAACAATTTAATTTATCAGTAAAAATATTCCAAAGATTTTCTAAAAAGATTCAGGATGGAAAATTCAAATTGGATGAATACTACAGTTTCTTACAAGATGAAACTATCAAAAGATAATGATAAAAAGATATTAAATATCAAATAATACTTGAAAACCATTCGAAATTGATATTCCTAAACATCATGAAAATCATAAAATAATCCATTTAATATAAATAGATTTCAAAAAAATGATTCCATCATAAAAATAATAAAATTAATTTAATAATGGTGATAGAAACATAACCTTGTGTAATATTAGATGGAAAATTATTTTGATAAAACAGTTGAACATAGTTCTTGAGGAAAGTATCATTTATTATTCCAAAACTTTATCTTTTCTGAAAATGCCGCACAGTTTTATAAGAAACAAATTTATCTAAAAATAAAAATGAATTAATGTAGATGAAGCTTCATGGAAATAAGAAGTTATGAAACCATAAAAATAAATTCATACCGTATAAGTTAAACAAAAACATTCTCCTCATACATATGCTGGAAAAGTCAAAAATGTACCTCATATGGTAAAAAAAGAAAGATTAATTCCATAACATGTATTAAAATTAAAAAATGGTTAAAATGAAATAAAAAATACTTAAAAAAATAGTTAATATTTTATGAAATAACTTTTTGAAAACAATGATATGGAATATAAATATAACAACAGTAAATACTTACGTATAAGAAATATCAGATAAACATGAGATTGAAAAATTATCCATTACCTTATGTCCGATTTCATCCATATATTCCAAAAACTCTTACATTGTGGGTTTAAACATATTATTAACTTGTAAATAAACCATAATATAATTTATGATACCATATATGATTCACATAAAAATTTATATTACTCATTCCTTTATCATTTCCATGTTAAAGAATCATTCTTGGTAATGATCATTTTATTTATCGTACATGTTTAGAGTTGTTATTATTGATACAGTTACATAGATCATTATTTGATTTCTTCCAAAATGTTAGTCTTGATTTATATATCATATATATTTAGTATATAAATATATACAATTGATAGATAAATGGAATGAAATACACCGTTAATGGAGATGGCATGTCGTACATATGCATGAACGCTGTTTTAATTTACGTATTAAATTAAATGGGAGTAAGTAAATGAAAAACGTATAGATCTAAATAAAGTATAATTATTATATCATATATTTCATGATTTTTTATTATATATAATTTATAATTTTTCTTGTATCGTTAACCTGGAGAATGAATCTCATTGCGTCGTGGAGACGGTAAGCCGTACGTACACAAGAGAGATGATATCGTTCCCAAAAGTGTAGTACAATATTGAAGGGGATGATGTATAATATATAAAAATTAGTGTCATGTTATAAAAGTCATATATAAGTATTATTTCAACCATGATACCAATCCATATAAGGTGGTGGTAAAAAACAGATTACACCACGGCGTGGAGACGGAATTTCGTATGTATGCAGGCGCGGTGATTTCATTTTTCATAGGATGAATATAAGGTGAAATAGGTTTGTATAATATTTATAATAACATATCATAAAATTAGTAATGCTTATTTAGTTACTTTTTATTGAAAAAAACTTATGAATATGAAGTAGAAGAAGAAATAAATTTGAAAGATTTAGTAGAAGAGATTACCTCTTCCTTGAGGTGCCTCCATTAAATTCTCTATTAGGGCAAAAGAGTTGGTATTTTGAGAAGACCATATCCTCTATAATTTAACTATGTAATTTTATGTGATAAATAACCATATTTTGGGTGAGAATGAAGTTTTAGAATGGATCGATGAAGAGATGTAGGAGGTTCCCTTTTATACGAGAGGAGAGGGGCACTTTTAGAAAGTTCCAAAATATTAATTTATTACAAATTAAATTTTGATTTAAAATGGACCAAAACTTTTGAAATTATAATATAAGAAAATTTTGTTTCTAATAACCATCATGAAGTATTTTTTTGAGTTTTTGGAATATTTTTTTCAACCCTTATCTTTTTCTACCATTATTTTACCCTTTTAATCTTACCATTATATCATGTTATTTACACATTGTGGGTTAATTTAATTAAAATATAATGTAAAACGACCCAAAAAAGTTATTTTTGACATATTTATACTCATATTTACTATTTGGAATAATATTATATATTTATGAATTTAATATCATTTAATAAATTGTTTTATGTTTTAAGTTATGAATTATGTCAATTTTGGACACAATTCATACTTGACTTTTTAATAAATTTCTAAAAACATGATTCCTTTTAAAATAAAGAATTAACTCAAATATTATATGTCAATATACACCTTAAAATTCGTGGATGACATCATAATAACCAAATTACATTTGTTTTAATATTTATAATTTCATTTATTCGAATTGTTCATTAATGAGGTAATCAATATATCATAATTATGTCATATATAAATATATTTACCTAATGTATAAAAATTATAAATAAAATACAATGATTTAAGAAATATTTTATATTTATAAATAATATTTATAGACATTGATATTAGATATATAACTAAAAAATAAAATTGATTTAGAAAAAGTTATATGTTTAGGTCATAGTTATTATTACTGTAAATTAATTCTTATAAAATGTCATTTTCACATCCATGTGAATCCATGGGGTCCCAAAATCTACCTAAGGATGACCATGGTCCGATATATATTATAAAATAGTATTATGTTTTGTGTTAAGTATTTTTATATTATTATAATATTAACTTGTTCCAATTATTTAACAGATTTTCCCTTTAACCATGGTAAATAAAATAATTACTTAAGTAAATATTTATAATGTATTAAAATAAAAGGTTTCTATTTAAAAAAAATTAGACATCTTGATTCCAAATATGGAATCCATTTTTACAAATTCAAAACATATATGTTTCAGTAATTAATTTAAAATTAATTCCCATTTTCAAAACCAAAAAGCGGGTTTTTTTGAAATAATAAGTATCAAAAGATTGACATATGTTTATGTCCTATTTGAAAGTGAAATTACTTCCAATGAAAAATATTGGATTAAATGATAAGTATATAATTAAATTATACTTTAATACCAATTAAAAAGTAAATATAAATATATAAAAAATTATATAAATAGGTTGCTTTGAATTAAATTTCTGTATTTTTACTATTTGTTAATATTTAAATTTTATCATAAATATACCGTAAAATCCACAAAAGTAAATTTTTATGTCATGATTTCTAATAGGAAGTTTATTTTTTAAAATTTTTCTTATAAAATTTTCAAAAACTATATTTAAAATTGCAGTGCCATTAAAAGGCAATAAAACTGCAATTTTTTAAAAATATATCTTTTATCAAAAAAAATTAATTTGTTCTCATATCATGTTTTGGAAAATGTGAAATATAAATTATAATGTTATATAAAATTCAAAATGGGTTTAACAATATTCATAATGGATAGTTTGTATCTTACTAAATAATAATATTTTAATAATATATCATTGTTTAGTGAAACTTGGTGTCGCGTACAAAACTAGATATCGAGGATTGTTTCTCTAACATGTAACACATGCCAAGTCAGTGTTGTGTGTAATGAAAACATACTTTGGTGTTGCATATAAAATAATACAATCATAATTAAATTTTACAATGAAAAAAATCCATACTAATTGTTGTGTGAAATGAATTATATCACAAGAACCTGAAATTATGTTCAACATAAGTCAAAAATAGTATTCTGTATACTGCAAGGTAATACGGTGTTGCATATAGTACCAGATTATCTTGGTTTAGAATAAAATACAAAGCATAAAATAAATAATTGGAATGTATCTCATAAATTATCGGGGTATTACATTATACCCCCCTAAAAATGAATTTCACCCTCAAAATTAGTCTGTGATATAAATGACTTACTACATGAGAGTGACATTCATAGAAACCCACATCGTAAAGGGGAGTATTAAAACTTCTTTTCCAAAAGGAAATTTAGAAACATAACAGTTACCCAAAGTAAATATTCCCTTGGTTTCCACATAGGAGAACATATATAGGAATTGAAAACATGGATAAAGAAGAGAAATCTAAGGATGAAGTTATGATGGGTAGAGATAGAGAATACGTTTTGGAGAAAGCTAACTTCCATAAATCCATAAATATGAGATGATTTATGGGTCCATCTGATTCATCGGATAATAAGGTAATATGATATCATTTTTGGTTTTCAAGACCCATTCAGTAAATTTAAAGAATTTTTCATGAGAATAAATACTTACTTCATTTTGGTACAATATCCCCATTGTTCGTTCCTTGAATAGTGTCAACATCATCTCTTATTTATAAAATGATGTTGAATTATTCATTCATGAATTGTTAGTATATCATGCAATAGAATGGTAGTTCATTCCATCTCTCTCTATCACAAAAAGGATAGCACTTGTTATTATATATACAGAAGTCCATTTACGGTGAGATTAATCATATATGATTCTAAATATGGACTTATACTTCATCTATGATACCCCTTAATAAAATAAAACTAATTTCTACTAAACAAGAAATTCATGTAAAAAAGTGGTCGGTGATAAAGGCATGCCTCACTTTGTTATATGGTTTATTCCCATACCCTTGTCTGACGGGACGGGTTGTCACCCCTTATGCGGGATGTCGTTTTTCTAAAACAATACTATTATAACATTCCAGAAAAAATATAAAAATATATTTATAGCCTTAAAAAATTCTATCTGATGTCCAACTTAATCTGTTCCAGCCTTTGGGAATATTAAAATTACTTATGTCTAATATAACAATATAAATAAATTAATTACCAAAAATTCATAGTACAATAATGTGAATACCATCATTTATCCACCATATATCATATGATATATCTTGTTGGTGAAATTTCGAAAAATTTTAAGGACTTCATCATGCATTATTTGGAGTCCTGGAAATAACCTAAATTACCAAATATCAATATTTTAAACATGCATATTTCCTTATTCTAAATATTATTGGATATATTCCTTAAGTCCTAAAATGTTGTATACTTCATCAGTGACAACAAAAACCCACAATTAAACAAATCCTTAACCAGTTCCAAGGTATCTAATATCTTCCAACATATCATGATAAAAATATGATTATCTCAACATCATTATCATATTAAGGGTTATCCGTTCATTAATCATCTATTTCTTAGGAATATCACCTTTTCCTTAAATCACATTTCTTAGCCAATATAACTATTCAACATATTATTGAAAATCCATAGAGAAAAACATAAACCAATAACTCTTATATAATTCCCCATTCATCATTCGTGGATTCAAATACATAAATAATTCAACCCTTCGACCTTAGTGGTAGGAATTTAACACTTCCTTCATTGTATTAAAAGTATATTCTTACATCTAGGTATTGAGTTGGGTAATGACCATGTTTTCCATACATGATACATTGAACACCATAACAATTCGTCACTCTATGATCATTTTTCCCATATAGATAACATCTTCCCCTCCATTTGAGGTATTTCTCATGTTTTTTCTTCCCTTATTATTGATATGAAGGAAGCGTAATCTACTTTTCCACTATCTTTCTCACCATGGGAACATGCATGAATTTCCATCTTACTCTTATTCGATGAATTACGAATAACACAGAAGTTTGCATTGTTAATCATATATCGTGATGACTGATTCAACATAATCAGAATATCATTCACACTATTCATTACACAATTTCATTACTCATAGTCACCAATTTTTTCATCAGATTTAATATTTACACAGTTCCTTCTGCTTCCATCCATTGACTAAATCACAAAAATAATTGTGTGAGAGTAAATAATCATTCTATGAAAACAACATAATACAGGGTGAGTACTTTCAATACCTGACATCTTAGGATTTATCCTAGATTATTTATGACTGTAATCATAATTCTATGACTGTAACCTATAGTTATGATTATCCTATGTCAAATCCCTATGCGTACCATACAAATATCTCTATAAATGTAATTAAATTTTTTACATCCTAGTTTCCAATGGTTTACTAAACCATTGCTCCAATACCAACTATAGTGACCCAAGATTGACGTACATAGACATTACATTACTTTTTTTGAATACATAATACATTTCACAAACCAATTACCAATGTCCGTATTAGTTTAGTTTACTTGGAAACTCATAACATACTCTTATAATCATGGTGAATGATCTTAAAATCTCCAATAAAGATCTTTCCCTTCTGTTTTCATACCTAAAAACATTCCTTATATCTTGGGGAAAAGATAACATAGAAAGGGTGAGCTCTAATGCTTAGTAAGGGTAAACATGGAGAAAATAAAATAAACCACAATAATTTGAATGTAAAAACATGATCATAATGTCTAAACATCAAAATATTAACTAATGAGATAAATCTTAGAAATACATAAGTCATTGATCATAAAAGAACATTTACCATGATTGAATAGAATTGGAATAAAACATGTAACTATGGAAAAAAATTAAGCACATAATATGACTTATATACTATCCAATGCATCGATTCTATGACCTTCATAGTGTATAATATCTATTATGGAATCAGGTTTACTTGACATTCTATCCATGTATTAATGAAATAGATTCACTTGTCGTTCCATCCCTGTATTACTAAACCATATTTACATTTGGTTCTAGCCATGTCTATATCATGAGATATAAATCTTTTCCCACTACATTGTAGGGATATATAGGTCCCACCCATCTCATAATGAAATCATTCTAACATGTGTCACAAAAACGTAAATCATTCGTAATTTCATAATCCATGAAATAAAATGGGATCCTTAAACATCATTCCATCATAACATAATACATATAAGATAAATGGACTTCATAAAAAAACTTCCATCATAAAAATAATGAAATGAAAGTAATAATAGAGATATAAACATGACCCTATGCCATCTTAGATGGAAAATTATTTTGATAAAACACATTAACTAAGTTCTTGAGTAAAATATCCTTTCTTCTTCAAAAATGTTTAATTTTCCCAATATGATGGATAATAATAAAATAAAATAATTAAGTTGAAAATAAAATTTTAATAATGTTTTGGAGGCATTTTTGTAATTTAGTCTTCAAAAATATTTAAAAATCCATTCATCTTGTATATGTTAAACATAAACATTATCTTCATACTTTTGTTGGAAAATTAAAAAAATGTACCTCGAATGGTAAACAAAAGAAATGACCCTTCCATACCATGTAGTTGAACTGAAAATTTTTTAAAAATGATTTTAAACATAAATGGAATAATATAAAATATTTTTTGAAAACATTTTTAGAAAATATGTACATGGATGATAAATATATCCCTAGTAAGTACTTATATATAAGAAATCTCGGATAAAATGAGATTGTCAAATTATCCCTTACCTTCGGTTTGATTTCTTCTTTATTTGTCCGAATCTTATGCATAGTTAGTTTAAAATTATTATTATCATTTAACAGATCCAAAATAATATTTAAGATATCATATATGATTTACATATGAATTTATATTACACTTTCATTTATGAGTTCCATGTTAAAGAAAACATTTTGTTAATAATCATATTAATTCATCGTACATTTTCAGATATGTTATTATAGATATTATTACACATATGATGATTTAATTACATCCTTAATGTATGAAATTATTTATATATCATATATATTAAGTTTATAAATATATATAATATATAGAAAAATGAAATGGAATACACCATTTACGGAGCAGGTAGGTGGTGCGTACGCAAGAAAGCTATTTTAGTATCCTTATAAAATTGAATGGATGTAAGTAAATGACACAAATATATATATATATATATAGTATCAATATTATTTCATTAATTTCATGATTATTTATTATATATACATTATAACCATTCTTTAATGGTTAACATGGAGAATAAATATCACCGTTTGGTGGAGACAGTAAGTCATACGTACGCACTAGTGAAGATATCATTCCTAGTGATGTTAAATGGTATTGAATTGGATGGTGTATAAAATCTCATAATTAGTATCATTTTAAAATAATCTATTATATAGTAATTATTTCTACCATTATAAACATCCATGTATGGTGGGTATGAAAAACAGATTACACCATAATGTAGGGACAATAATTCATACAAACACACACGTGGTGATTTCATTTTTCGTAGGATGAATAGAAGGTGAAATATGTTTGTTTCATATTTAAAATAAAATATCAGTTTATGATTAATACTGATGTAATTACTTTATAAAGATAGAACTAAATAATTGGATGTAGAAGAAGACAAAAATTTGAACGAATAGGTAGAAGATATTACCACTTCCTCGACGTGCCTATTTTAAATTTCCTCTTATGGCACCAGAGTTGGTCTATTGAGAAGACCATGACCAATAGAATGTAACTAGGGAATTTTATAAAAGAGATGGGAAGGGTTTGGCCATGCGTTAAGGCGCAAAATGGAGTGAAGTGAAGGGAGAGAAGGTTCCCTTTTATAAGAGAGGAGAGAAGAAAATTTAGGAAAGTTCCAAAATATTAATTAATTATAAATTAAATTTCAATAAAAACGTCAAAAACTTATTTAATTATAATATAGGTTGATTTAGGTTTTAATACACATCATAAAATAATTTTTTGACAAGATTTGAATATTTTTTAGCCTTATATTTTTTGTTTTACCCTTCTTTTATTCTTTTTAATCTTATCGCGATATCTTGTTATTTACACATTGTGGGTTAATGTAATCAGCATATCATATAAAAATGTGCTAAAAAGTTATTTTTTTCATATTTGTACTTATTTTAATCATATTGCCGAATCATATATTTTTATGAATTAAATATCATTTAATAAACTATTTTATGATTTAAGATATGAATTGTGTCAATTTTGGATACTATTCATACCTGACTTTTAAAAATAAGCATAAACTGAATCCTGAAACATTAAATAATTAAGTCATATAAAATTTTTCATTATCGACCTGAAAATTCGTGTATGAAAAAAAAACGAAATTACATTATTATTATTATTTATAAATTAATTTATTTGAATCGTCCATTACTGTGTTAATCCCAGCATCATAATTTTATAATAAATAAATATATTTATATAATGTATAAGAATTATAAATAAGAGGATTATATGGTGGTTTTTATAGATTTTTTAAATTTTATTTTTTCAAATTATTATTTTTGATTATTAATCTATTTTTAAAAATTACTTTGGAATGAAGAGTTATAAGAAGATAAGATTGAAGAATGTTTATATTTTTGAGAATGAAAATAATATTTTAAAAAAAATTCAGAATATAATATTAGAAAATTAAATAAGGTAAATTTGACCAATTATTGATAGATAATTTTATACTCTACAACATTGTGAACTCATTTAATCAAAGATAGTGAAGAACTAAATAACCTAACATTCACTCCATATGAAAATAATAAAGAGTTATAGGAATTTCCATTTTATTTTCATTGATCCATGATTTCTGTCCTGAGAACAAAGAGGGTTATTTAGAAATGCACTTTTCACATCCATTTGATATAACTTGAAATCCAGATGTGCAGCATATGCAAGTAAGATCCTAATTGCTTCTATTCTAGATACAGGTGCAAAAGTTTACTCATAGTCTATACCTTCTTCTTGACTATATCCTTGTGCAACTAGTCTAGCTTTGTTTCTAACTATATTTCCAGATTCATCTACTTTATTTCTAAAAACCCATTTTGTGCCTATTGTCAAGGTTTCCTTAGGTCTGTCAACTAATTCTCAGATTTTGTTTCTTTCAAACTGATTTAATTCTTCCTGCATAGCTATTACCCATAATTCATCATTGATAGCATCATTGATATTTTTGGGTTCTAGCTGTGAAAGAAAATATTGATGTTCAACCTGGTTTCCTAGAGAAGCTCTATTTTGTGTTCCTTTATCAAGATTACCAACAGTAGCTTCTAAAAGATGATTCTTTAGAATCCTCGTTGATCTGGTAATGGTTGGACTAGAAATTTCAGGTTCATCTATAGGTTTGGGTTCAACAGAAGCAGATTCTGGGAAAAGTCCAGAACTGGATACTTTTATAACAGGTTCTTTAGATTTATCATTAATATCTAGAATAGAAAAATCTTCTTCAAGATTCTCAAGAGAGGTTTTAGGCTCATGTGGATCAGTTTCATCGAATTTGATGTGAACAGATTCTTCCGCACATTTGGTTTTCTTATTGAATACTCTATAGGATTTACTTGAAATAGAGTAACCCAGAAAAATTCCTTCATCACTTTTGGAAGTAAACTTATCCAGATTATCTTTAGTATTTAGAATAAATACTTTGCAACAAAAAACTTTAAAGTAATTAACCTTAGGATTTCTATTGTTCCACAATTCATAAGGGGTTTTCTTAAGAACAGGTCTGATTAAGACTCTATTAATGACATAACAAGCTGTATTTACAGCTTCAGCCCAAAAATAAATTGTGAGGTCATATTCATTGAGCATGGTTCTAGCAATTTCTTGAAGGGTTCAGTTTCTTATTTCTACTACACCATTCTGTTGGGGTGTTCTTGGGGCAGAAAAGTTATGAGTATAGCCATTGTGTGAGCAATAAAATTCAAAATCTTGATTTTCAAACTCACGACCATGATCACTCCTCAATGTTTTAATCTTAAGTCCACTAAGGTTCTCTACAGATTTACAGTATTTAACAAAAGAAGAACAAGCTTCACTTTTGTGATCTAGAAAATATACCCAAGTATATCGAGAAAAATCATCTACAAGAACATAAACACAGTGCTTCCCATTTAAACTAGAAACTCTTGGTGGTCCAAACAAATCCATGTGAACCAATTCAAGTGGTTGAGAAGTCGAAACTTATTTCTTTGATTTAAAAGAAACTTTGTGTTGTTTTCCCTTTTGACAGGGGTTACACACTCTATCATTTGGGAATTCTAATTTAGGTAGGTCTATAACTAGGTTTTTTCTAGAGAGTTTTCTAAGTTAGTGAATGTTTCAATGTCCCAATCTTCTATGACATAGCCAAGATTCTTTATGAAAAGCATTCAAACAAGTAATATTCTTCTTAGCTAAAGAATTCAGATTAACAGCATAAACATTTTCATTTCTTAAGGCAGCAAATACCAAAACATTCTTAGAATTAAAAACTTTGCAGGAATCATTTTCAAATTTAACATGAAAACCATCATCACATAACTGAGAAATACTTAATAAATTGTTTTTAAGGCCATCAACAAATAAAACTTTAGAGATCAAAATTGAATTAGTGTTACCAATCTGGCCTAGGCCGATGATTTTCCCTTTTGAATTATCACCAAAGGTGACAAAGCCTCCATCAACTATTATTAAACTCTTGAAACAAGAGAAGTCTCCTGACATATGTCTTGAACATCCACTGTCCAAATACCAGGTCTCTTTACAGGAGCTATTCAGGCAAGTTCCCTACAAAACAGATTTAGATGGGAGATGATTTTGGTACCCAGATTTTCTTGGGTCCAGACAGGTTAGCCAATAACACTTTAGGTACCCATATTTGTCTAATGGGTCTCATATAATTTGTAGAATTGACATGCTTTGAAAGATAAACTTTATTAGATCCATATCTATGTATATAACTTGTTGAAGCATATGAAGTTCCAGAATTACCTTCATTCTGTCCAGATTTAGAAATGAATCTAGTTTTGGCAATTTTCCTTTGTCCAGGTTGGTATCCTATACCAGTAGTATATTTAGGTGCTATTTTCTTTCCTAGCATCTGTGTTAGTGTATTTTTTCCATTGGTGAACTTCTCTAAGTCTTTCTTGAGTTGATCATTAGATAGTTTTAGTTCAGTGTTTTCTTTTAACAGTTGACCATTTTTCTCTTTTTCAATAGTAAGTTCGGTTTTAACTGTAGTGGTGAGAGCATGCTGTTTCTTTAATGACTTGTATTTATCCTTAAGTTCATTACATGTCTCTTCCAGCATATCACAGTACTCAAAAAATTCATTTTTAGACATTGTTCCAGAATCAGAATCAGATTCTGCATTATCTCCAGAGTAATAATAATTTAAAGCAGGAGTTTCAGCAGTTACCTGAGAAGTGTTTGTCATAAAGCACATGTTTGCCTTATTTTTGTGTTCAGTTTCAGAGCTCTCAGATTCAGTAGATCTATCCTCTGAAGCACTCCAGGTAGCCTTCATGGCTTTCTTGAACTTATTGTCCTTATATTCATATTTCTTTTTATACTTCAGCTTTGGACAGTCGGCATTAATGTGTCCTTTTCTCTTGCACTCATAGCAGACAACATCATCTGATTTGTCATTCTTCTTCCAATCCTTTTTCCATTTGCCTTGGTGATCATACGTACCCTTATAATTTGTTTTTCTGAAGAACTTCTTTTTCCTATAAAATTTCTTAAATCTTCTAGCAATGTGAGCCATCTCAGCATCACTGTCAGAATCACTTTCACTGTCTTCACAGCTTGAACTTTCAACTACAGCTTGAAGATTTTCTTTGTCCTTATTCTTTGAAGTTGAAGATTTGAAAGGGACAGACTTTCTTGGAGGTTCATTTTCTTCCTCTTTATTCACTTTAAGCTCTTCTTCATACATCATCAGCTTTCCAATTAGTTCCTTGACAGGTAGAGCAGCAATGTCACATGATTCTCTGATTGAGACAGATGTGCCTCTCCATCTATCAGGTAGACATCTCAAAATTCTCATAATTTGTTCCTTCGATGAGACATCTTTTCCAGCGAGATCATTGTATTGACAATTTCATTGAACATGAGATACATGTCAGAAATGGGTTCATCAGGCTTCATCTTAAAATTATCATACTTGATAGTACAAGTGTTCAATCTCATTTCTTTAACATTAGTGGTTCCTTCATGAGAAACAGCTAAGGTATCCCAAATTTTATATGCAGTTTTACAAGTAGAAATTCTATTAAACTCTTCATCTCCTTGAGCACAGTACAAGTCATTCATAGCTTTACAATTATTATTGTAAGCATTCTTTGCAGGTTCATCCCAAGTAGATCTAGTAGTAGTAGGAATTTTGTATTTTGATTCAATAACAGTCCAAATATCAAAACCTATGCTTTCTAGATGAATTTTCATTTTCAGTTTCCACTGAGCATAATTAGTTCCATTGAAGAAAGGTGGACGGTTAGTAGCAGCACCCTCAAGTCTATTGTCCATGATGAGAAAATTTTAAAGAGATAAAAATTTAGATATAACAGAAATTTTAAGAACTTTAAAATACAACTAAAATCACAGTTCAAAAGAAGAGTACGGTTAGAAAGTATTTTCAATCATTTGATACCAAGTTTTGGTCGGAGTGGTTTACTCAAGAGGGGCGGTGAATTGAGTACCAAATAAAATTTCTATATTTAAAAATAGTGTCTTAAAGACCCCCAAATAAAATAATAAATTAAACTGTAGTGAATTTATATTAAAGTAGAGGTTCTGTCAGATTCTCAAGGGATTGATTAATTCCCAGTTAATCAACACAGGAGTGTGTGATTATCTTTTGAAACTAACTTACTAATCTACACTTAACATAAACACTTGCTAATTTAATTATCAGAGTAACATTAAAAATAGTATTGGTTTTAAAGTGATTAGCAGTGGAATAAAACTTTGAAAGAGATGGCACAACAATGTAACCAAGAGGTTCAGTCTCAAGCCGAGACTTAGTCCTCTCAAAAGTTTATATAAAAATGATCCACACCCGGGATCGGGGATCAACAGTTTACAACTGTCCAGGTCCAAGACCTCTACCACTTTTCTTCGTGGGAAACAGTACAACAGCAACCAGCTGTCCAGGTCACACACGACCTCTACCACTGTTATTCGTGGGAAAGAAAGAATGAAAGAGTTTGGTAAGGATTTACAAATCCTTCAGTTTGAGTACAGGAGACAGTGTATGTGTTAGATACAACAGATAACACACACTGCTCGAAAAGTATAATAATAAATCACAGAATAAGAGATGTAGAGTTTAGAAGTGATTCTGGTGATTTCAGTGTAGCTCTAGACTCCTTTTGATTCGATCAGAAGTGAGTCTGAGTCCTCTTCTCGTTTCTGTTTGAGAAACAGAGTGTCGTATGCTCCAGGTTCACAGACAGTGAGATGTAGTCGATGAAGCTCTTCGATATTCTTTTGTATGCTCCAGGACTCTTCTTGAGTAGGCTTGATTGTATATGTGATTCTGTCTTGCTTGGTTCTTCTTGTATGCACATAACACTTCTCGAGTATGCTTGATTGTCTATGAGATTCTCTGTGTGTGTTGTCTCTTTTCTCTTCAGCAGAGTCTTCTTGTATTTATGTCACGTGCAACAGGAGACAGAAAAGATTTCCTTTCTGCAGGTACGAGGTATGGGTTCCTGACATCCGACAACCTTTATCAGATATTTGAAAAATCATTAAAATGTACATGATATGACCGTTAGATGGATTAAATATAGTAAATAAAGAAATTCAAACAGTGAGTCGAGTGATCGGTAGGTAATCAGCATCGGTAGCTTGGACATCGGTAGCTTGAACATCGGTAGCTTGAACATCGGTAGCTTGAACATCGGTAGCTTGAAGTCATTAGTTGCTTTGACTCTATCGGTGACTCTATGCGTCGGTTGGTACATGCTTGTATCGGTGACTTTGTTTATCGGTAGCTCCATGCGTCGGTAGCTTCATGCGTCGGTAGCTCCATGTATCGGTAGCTTCATGCATCAGTAGCTCCATGTATCGGTAGCTTCATGCGTCGGTAGCTCCATGTATCGATAGCTCCATGCGTCAGTAGCTTCATGCGTCGGTAGCTCCATGTATCGGTAGCTCCATGCGTCGGTAGCTTCATGCGTCGGTATCGGTAGCTGTGAGTCTGTCAGTGGCATCGTCTATCGGTGACTCTTATTCCATCGGTAGCTATTTATACTTACACTGGTAGCTCTATGTTTGTATCAGTAGCTGTCTGTAAGTCAGTAGCTTACATTTATAAGCACATCGGTCGCTCTGTGTTAAGTATATCGGTGACTCTGTCTGTCTGTAGACTAAGTCTATCGGTAGACTAGGTACCGGTAGCTCTTTATCAGTAGCTATAGGCATATTACTTATCTGTTCTATGCAGAACACATCCGATTGGGTTAGAATCAATTTATAACTTGTATGAACAAGGATAAAAGAGGATTAATATATTCCAAAGACTATTTTAAAAATTATTATTGGTTTTATCACAGATTTGATAGAATTAAAGAATAGATCAATGATACTTAAAAATATCATAGAGAATAAACACATAATTGGGATTTTCAACACATATGAATACATGATTGAGATTATCAAAACATGTGAGGTCAACATGAATCATGAATGTGAAGAATGAAGTAAAAAAACATCTCAAAATGACAGTGTCAAAAAAAGTTTTTATTGAAGTTTATCAAGCTCAGTAAGATTTATAGTTTCTCCAATAAAACACTCTAAAGAGAGTTAAAACACAACTAGAACCATAATTACATATTCAGGTAATGTAATACGCAATTAAAATGACAACAAATTCACCATTATAATATTTGAGTGGTGAATTTTTTATCTATGTAATTTTCTATGTTTTAAATTAATGAAACTCGATGTGTTACTTGAGTATCCATCTTACACTTTTAAAATTTTTAAAGTTATACAGAATATGTATTTATCATGATTTTTTCTATAAAAAATATCCAAATGATACATTAAACTATCATTCTCCAACAAACCATGCTTTATATTAGTTGACTACAAGTTCTTACATGCATTATGGTGGTCCTTCGATTCTCCCTGCTTATTAAGAAATGTGAACACTGCATTTTCATAGATGGTCTTCTCAATATTTGTTACGTCATGATTATGAAAAATGAAATTAAACTCCCAAAATTGATGTTTGAAAAGTAAACCCTTATTCATCCATTTTCGAATTCCAACTTCTTCAGATACTGTATCTCTTAACCTTTTCTCCCCATCATTAAACAGTTACATTCTCCAAATTCTGTAATGGAATTCATTATTTTTCCAATGATTTATGTTCTATATAACACCATAAGTGAATTTCTAAATTGAATATTCCATTTTAATTGTGTTTTGTTAAATGATAATTTTTTATAGGCATTATGAAATTAATGATGACACATAAAACACCAATTTTTTTATTAGGTCCTCAATGATATTGAAAATAAAAATTAAAAACTGGATAGTGAAAATATACATTCCTAAGTTTAAAGAGAAATTGGGATCAAATAAAACAAACATAATCTATGATGTTGAATATTTTGGTTGTCTCATTAATCCAACACTACAATCCTAATAGTGCCACTTCATGTCGTATACCATCATATATGATGTGAATAATATTTTCAAGCATGGTTTCAAAGGAAAGTAATGAAATAACATTGTAATGGATTTATTCATTAATTTCTTCATATGGTAGCATTTATTTATACTTTCTTTCTTTTCCATTTACTTTCATCTGCTTGTATGACATCATATGTATACATATTTATCATAATCATCCTATAATAATGTGTGCTATGACTAGGGAAGACATTTGTTTGTGTATAATAAAGTCGATCTTTGTTGACGACTTTCTTCATCTCATCAAATGATGTAGGAAAATTAGCTGCACTAAATGAATCATGAAGAAACAATCAAAATTATAAACATTGATTTTTCAGTAATTCCACATAGTCTCTTTATATTGTATAACATATGTACAAAAAACTTCTTAGAATACTTGGAACACCCTTCATACAGTTCGTGTTATTGGTCTTCAACTAATCCATAAAAATCATTTTTTGGTCGTTGATGTTTTGAGCAAGATTTTACTTTTCAATATCTACTAATGATTTTTTTAGTCTATTTAAATTTAGTTCATTGTATCTTGAAAATCTAACTTCTTCATTTTTCAAATTTCAAACATAATTCTCCTCTAGTTTTTCATTTAGTGTTTTTAGATTATTTTCATTATTTTAAACTTAAATAAATTCCATTCATCATCAAAAAGTGAAAACACATATTGAGAAGGAAACTATTTCATTATCAAGTGTTCATATAATTTTTTTATTCAATCATTTCTTGAATATACAATTAGGACACATAAATTTTATTCTATCACCCACTGATTGGATTGAAATTGCATAATCTAATAATAATTTCAAACCTGTGGCATACCGAGGTATGTATAAAGGTAAACTAATCCATATTTTATCCATAGGTAATGTATTATAACCCTTATCCTTGTAAATATATATATAATTATATAAATGTATAATCAAATATGTAAAACCAAAAATAAACATCACATAACCTCGTCATTAACCAGGGTAAGGTCATGATTTGATATACCACAAATTTATCAAAAACATTTATGGTGTCCCCAACCTGATCTACCAACATGACTCAACATGACTGAGTTATGCTAGGTTAGGTCAGGTTACATGTGGATTATGGTGGGGTCGTGTTATGTTGGATCAGATCGAGTCATGAGTTAGAAAATTCACACGTGACTCGACCACACTTACCCAACCATATGTATATATATAATAAGTAATAAATAAAAATTAATATTTAATGATAAATAATTAATAAATAATATCTAATAATTTATAATTAATTATTAATAATTTATAATAAATAATATTAGTTTATAAAAAATAAAAATATTTACTTCCGTAAATTTATTATAATTAACAATAAAAAATATAGTCATGTAACATAATTATAAAATGGTATTTTAATTATATTTACATGTTATTTACATTATATTTATCAATCAATATTCATATTTAGTTCTTATTTTTTTTCTAATTTAATCCACAGTTTTACATTTATTATATTTACTATTTTTTTTATGACCCGACAGAGCCAATCCATCCCAACCCAACCCATTGAAACACCAAATAAAAATGAATAAATAAACAATTAAATACATAATAAACAATTATTTACATATAAATTTATAACATTTAATTTAAACACATAAAAATTCAATAAATTATACATTCAATGATGTCGGGTACCCAGAGTCACTAGAAAAATTAGAAATAGGGGCCTTTGGGGTCAACGTCAATTATGAGCGATTTGGGGTTATGGAAGTCGTCATAAGGGGGTTTAGTGTCAACCTGATCACTTACAAGATGGTTCAAGGTCATTTAAGTCACAGACAGGGGGTTGAGGTCATAGAAGTCATCAACTGGGGTTCTGGGTCATTGTAGAAATAGATAGGGTGGGTCGGGGTCACAATGTTCACTGGGGGGGGGTCGATTCACCTAAATTGTAATATGTTATCATTAAATAGTATTTCAATTCCTATGATAATTTTAAATGGGTAAATATTTAGTGAATATTAAACTTGATATAGGTGTATTGGTTTCATCTTAAGATGGATTTACATTCACCTTTGTATTCTTTTATGACTCCCTTGACATGTTTACCCAGTAGTTGGCACAGAAAAAATATGATTGATGTGGCGCAAATTTATTCTAATGTGTGGAACTAAAGGATAATAATTTCATTTTTTCTTATGTACCAAACTCTTACAAGGTTTGATAAAAAAGGATTCAACCTAATGTGAGGTCAATACCACAAATATTATTCCTATATGAGATAGTAAGGCACTTGGATAACCGTATGTATCACTACACATGTCAATTTAATATAACTTGAATATCTTTTAATTTTATGTGAGGATTATTCTGTGGAGTTTCACAACATGGAGCTTCATGAATTAAAATTTAATCATATACAAGGCTTCAAATATTCTTCTATAAATCTCTTTGAAATATTATGATGTTGTATTTTAAGAATTGAAAATATCCTAATAAATTCCAAAATGATAAAGTACATTTTAATAACTAGTTTTATATTGATAAATAATTACTATAAAATTATTAACAAAATATTAAGAAAGGGACATAATCATAATGTATTGTTGAAATATATGGATTTAACATGTTTAATTCAATGAAAAAATTATCAAAATAATAATTTAATTCGTATTCAAGCAGAAAGGCCTCATAAACCACTAGAATATATTACTCTAGTTTGGTTGTCAATCAAGATAATTGAACATATGTCATCAGTGTTAGCTGGTTATAAGGAACATTTAGTCTTCATGGGCTGTATTGTAACACCCCGACCCCAGAATCTAAGATCCAATGCAATATTTTAATACATTTTCATGATTAAAAGGAATCATGTCCAAAATGACAGATCGGTTTAGTAGTCATATAAACAAGATACATACATAAGTTCAACATTACAACTTGAAAAGAAATACAACACTAATTTATTCCATTAAAAACATCCAAGCTTCCAAGATTATTCTTGTAAGTTACGCATAAATAACTTGTTCATATCATGGGAAAATGAAACATGGAAAAGGGGTGAGCTCAAACGCTCTGTAGGAGTAAGTAATATTGTGGAAGATAACAAAAATATTTGGCACAATGAATAATTAAAAACATGTGCCTTTAAAAATAATAAACATTATCACTTTATGGAAGGAATATGAGCAGGTTAAATAATGACATAATAAAACATAGTCATGGGTATTCTATTAGTCGAGTAACCATATGAAATATCAATCGCTAATGTCATAATGATGAAAGTCATAATTCCGTACATCATAACGTCATAATCAAGGCATTCTGCCACGACTACATATAAGACTTTTTCAAGGACTTGTGCCAAGACACTAGTTTGTCTCATTAAACCTACCGATTCATCTAAGAACTATAGAATGCTCCACCCATCACATAATAAGTCCAATTAATTCCTCATAATAAAATGTTTAAATATAACACATACATTCATACTAAAACTAGCATATGAAATGTAAATACTTTATCCAAAACCCATGATTGGTATAAAAATAGTGCATCCACAATCAAACATAACACATTCAATACAATATGGAAGATTGTATTGTAACAGATTAACCTCAATAGGGAATAATTAAATATATTGACATAGATGAAAATAATCATCAAAACTATTTGAGAGAAATATCCCCATTTTTTCTTGAAAACATTTAAAAGTCACACTGTTTGTCTAGAAGCCTTTTAAAAATAGATCTTTGAATCTAAGTATCCCACACCACTTTGAAACATTAAAAAAGAATTTAAATTTTAAAACATTAATGTCCATATAAATATATCATTAAAACCATTTTTAAAACATGGACATTAATGTGAAATATTTAGAATAATAAACCATTAAAACATTTAAAATGATATTTTATTTAAGAGTTCCTAACCAAAAGAGAGACACATGAAAGAAAATAATTGAGGTAATACAATATTTATATTATCAAGAGAATAAATGGATTCATTTTATACTATGTTAAAGTACATTATATACACCATATAAAAGTTAATTTGTGTATAACAACAAAGAAGTCTCAATAGAAGGTAAATTGAGACGAAATATCTTATAAAGACCGTATCCTTCGGTTAAGGATAAATCAAAGACCTAATTATATGTGAAAAATTTAAATACACTCTATATGATTGGATATTCTGTGTAAATCAGTCAGATTAAATTCACATATATTCTTGTAAAAACATCACCAATGATTTTGATGTTTAACTCAATAAATGGAGAATGAGTTAAAATTACTCTTATCAAGTTCATATCGATGACTTGAGAATTTATCAATGGAGTGATTACATGTATCAAAAGTATATCCACAGAAATGGGATTGGAAATTATTACACAAAGAAAAAATAGTGATTCCACACATAATCATGGAGTAAAATAATCAATGAAGCATGCATAAATCCCAATGAGTGGAAATTGAAATTTGAAATTCCCTTACAGATTTGGTAACTTATGAAACATACACCCCATAAAAGAAGTATGATACAATGAAAATCTAAATACCCATACATTAAAGTATATTAAAATAATAATACAATCAAGGTAAGTACATACTACACACAAAAGGAAATAGTTTCCAAAATATCATGAATCTCATGAGAATAAAAGTGAGATGAAAAACCCTTACATCGTTGTAATAAAATCGAGTCTAATGAACATCATATAATAATCACCAAATGAATCACATAATACCATGAATACAAAGTGAATAATGATAATATATATCAAATGGAAGTACAAAATACACCACATACAATAAATAAGTGGAAAACAATGGAAATATCAATGAATTATATGTTAGATAAGAAACCCCATAACTCATGTTCGACTTGTCTTGTATGTTCCTTGTTCTTCCTGAATAATAAACATAAGTTAATTTCTACTTTATTAAGATAATTTTTCAATTATATTATTCCATTTATATTAGTTATTAATTTTCTATAACAATTATTTAATTATTTCTGTTCATATTGAATATTTTATCGATGTTCAGAACTTGAGTCAATGATGAACTTGTTTTAATTACAAATTTTCCATGTGGTCAAAACTCCATTATCTCCAATATGATATTATTTATTTAGATATCATATGTACATATATATTATATATCCAGTATATCTATGTATTTATAACGATATATAACATTTGGAGATAAGAAATAAAATGTACCAGTCATCTAGATAGTAAGTCGTACATATGCATGAACGCTACATTCATTTCTATTTTGTATTTTAATGGAATTAAAACATAATACATATGTATATTATAATTATATTATAATATCATATATAATATCATTATATAAATCTTTTATACATACCACATAAGTCATTAATGAGTCATATCATTTTAAGGGGGTGGTAGTTCGCACTTCCTCAAATGAAATTATTACGTTTTACCCATAATGGAAACCGGAAAATATTGATATAAATGGAAAATATATAAGCATAAAGAAAACATATAAATAATATATATATATATATCATATGTAAATAAATTTCCATCTTAATGTCCATCATGAGAGGCTATAGGAGATAATCAAACAATCATCGTTTCGTGAGGCGTTAGTTTTCCATCCATAGAAACAATATGTTTTTCATCCATTAGATGGAGGTGTGTGTAAGTTTAGTTCTAATACTTCTCATTAAAACATCCTAGTATATTGAGGATACTGTTTTTGTTATAAAATAATGGAATAAAAATATTTTTGGGGGTTGGAGAAGTAAAATAAAACAAAATAAAACAAAAGAATTTAAGAGAAAGTGTTACCTTTAATTTGGGTAACTTCCTTTGGCTTGATCCAAAAAGACTTATTGAAGTTCCTTTTGCCTAAGGTAAGGCTTCGAGGAGAAAGAGGGGGATCTTGAGAGATTGTTTGGGTAGGGTTTGGATGAGACAAGGGGCTTCAGTGGTGTGTTGAATGGGTTAGAAGTAGTGTCCTTTTATAAGGGGGAGGAGGGGTTCTTTAGGAAAGTGTGAACATATTATTTTATTATATAGTGATATTCGGTTTCTAGAGGTCCAAAATTAATTATAGTCATATATAAGATGACTCAAGGACGAAATAAAATCATCCAATAAGAATTGGGTAGGTTTTAGATATTTTTTGAATATTAATAATCTTATTTATTTAAATCATTTATTAAAGTGGTAAATAATACATCACTATGGTGTCACAAATAATTTATTTTATTTGCGATCTAAAAATTATAAAAAAATTACCATAATTTAGGAAAAAAATTTATCATTCCAAATATTTTTTATAGTAAAAATGATGACTTATATAACCTCATATAATAATTGATATACAGAAATATATTTGTTAATGTCATTTTTTGTCTTTACTTTATGTTAATTAAAATAAAGTGTTATTATCATTCTTAAGTGTCTCCATGGGGTCCCAAAATCGACCCAATGATGCCCATGGTCGGCCATTACTTATCTAATAAGGTTAGGACAAGTGTTATAGTAATTTGGTATTATTATAATATTATTTTTACCATCAATTACCCAATTTACCTTTAACTGTGGTAAATAAAAGTCAAAAGTTAATATTCCCCAAAACATAATTTTAATCTTATTGAACCACATTTTACTTAATAATAACAATCAGGTATCTCAGATTTTCGAAATTCAATTCATAGAAGATGTAAAATTTCATTTAAATGATGAAGTCATATTTTTAACTACTACTTAATGGTTTCACTATTCATCATAAATTGAGGTTTTTCCGAACAAATACCGAAAAATCATCCTATGTTATATTTGATATTCTGAATTCAAAAATGATTTATATTTTACCAAATTCAAAAAATAAATGTTGGATTAATTAATTTAAAATTAATTCCCTTTTTCAAAATAAATAATGTGTTTTTAAGAAACAATAACTATCAAAAGCTTGACACTTGTTTATCTATAATTTCAAAATGAAATTAATTCCAATGACCAACATTGGACTAAATGGTAAAAATATAATATAATTAAACTTTGAAACAAATTTAAAATATTATCTAACCATATAAATTAATTAGATTAAAAGGAAGTTTTGATTTAAAATACAGCATTTATCACTATTCATAAAAAAATGAAAATGATTAGAAAAATACCAAAATTTAATCCAATGTAAATTTTGATGTCCCGGTTCTAAGGAAAAATTTTATTTTGTCAAAATAAATATGTAAAAGTTTCAAATATTTGATTTAAAAAGGGTTCTACATTTAAAGGTCGTTAAATTAATTTTTTTTAAATACATATTTATTAGAAATCTTGAATTTTTTCTAATAATATTTATAAGAATCACATAATACATAAGTTAATATTATATGGAGTATAAAAGATTTCAAATCTAGTTAATACTATTCATAACTACTTTTGAATGTTTAGTTTGGTTTGTTGCGATGCGCTCGAACTCGGTCTTGTGTTTTGTGCAAGGTATTGAATTTAAAGAAAATACCTGACTTGAAAGTCTTGGGGTGTTGCATTCTCCCCTCCTTCAATAAATTACATTCTAGAAATTTGAAATTGTTCTTTGGAAATAAAAGGTCAAAAATAGAAAAATAATTTTGTGAAAAACCGACATCAGAAATTTGGTTAATAAAATTTAGTCTTAATAAGAGGGAAAATGAGTTGAAAAGGCACCACCAAATTATGATCTCTATTAGAAGAACATTGGTGGGAATTAGAGACACATAATTAGAGGAAAACATAAATATATATAGGGTGTGATTGAGGTTATCAATCACAAATAAGTGTAAAATTGAGGGCCTCGAATACATTATTCTATGACAATTTAAAATATCGACAGTTCAACAATACATAAAGCATTAGGATTACAAATTATTGTTTTTAAAACTCCTTTCTTAAAGTTTAATAATTAATTTATTCATATAATAAGAAAAAAATATACTTGACAAGTAGAGTTTCATTCTTCATCTAATTCTTACCACAAACTCATCTTTCACTCCAAATGATGAGTATTACAGATGAATTGGTCACACATGAAGATCAAGAATCAACTTATAGAGAATCACATAATCCAAAATGGATGAACTATATATTTACCTTTTCATTAGAGAAATACCAAAACAAGTATTTATAGTACAATATCTGATGATTCCCAAAAAGGATAGTACTTTAGAGAAATAAATACTAATCTCAATTTATAAAATTAAACCAACAATACCCAAAGTTCAATAAATACCATTCAATAAAAAATTGTCCATAAAATCATTCAATATAATCCAAGCTAATATTGAAACCCAAAACTCAGAAAAATTTTCTTACATAGTATTCCACTTTAAATTTTATCTCCAAATAATATCGATTACTCTTAATGTCACATACATAAAAGTAATAAACCTAACCACATATTCTCTATGATAGGTTAATCATTTACCTATATAACCCAAATCTCCATAAATCCAAAATAAAAAAATAGGTAAAAAACCCACCATGAATCTTCAAATGAAATCCCATAGTATTATATTTTCCTTACTTATATAGTATTCCCAATAGAGGGAACAACTACCAAAATAACATTTTTCACTTTATCAAAAAAAAAATTTCATATACTAAGGATATCCATTTGATAAGACATAAGATCTCAAATCCACTTATTATTGATCAATAAAATAATTTACCTTAAAATAATTAGTTACACTAACCAGGGACCTCACATAGTCTAGTGGTAGGTGATAAATCCCAATCACACTATGGTTTTGGGTTCGATTCCTATAGCTTTGTTCAGTGCGGCGGGTTGCCACATGGTCCGCGTGATGTCCTTTTTCATAAACAATATAATTCTATAATATTCTAAAAAAAGAGAGAGATTACTCAATATAACTATAACATAATTTCGTCACAAATGTTATCTCTTACCTCACATTTTCATTCCAAAATTTAATAACATGTAATTACCTCAAACTGAATGACCATATGAAACCAATTTTTTATTTATAACTATATCCATAAGAGAAAAAATAATTCTTCCTCAAATATCATTTTGACATGAAAAATAGAAGGGTTACAGTTACAGGAGAAAAGTCTTCCACAGTAATCCCATCAACAAAGTGCAGTAACACATTTTAAACATTTTTCCATCCATTTATTTCCACATGGCTTCTTCCTTGACCAAGAGGATATCCTATTGAATAGGGCATTCAATTGGGTAACGGCTTGGTCCCCTACATTTACAAAAAATTACTACAACAGGATTCATGGGGACATTTTTATTTTCTTTCATAGTACCCCTCATTTTTCATCATCAATTCTTTACTTTATGTCTTTATTTCCCAAACATAAATCATTTATTTTCTCCGTTAAGACACAATCCAAGGTGTCTCCTTCAACATTTCATGCGTGATGGAAAATGATCATTCTTTCCTCTATGGTCTTCACTGTTGTAGCTCTTATCTGTCACCACTTTTATCTTATTTGTTGAGTATGAGAGATGGTTAATATATATGTTGTTGATCATATTTTTGGAAAATGGATTCTGCAATAACATGATATATTTTACGCCAATAAAAATTCCATTTTGTTTCTTATTTCCACCACTTTCCAAACCATCTACATCATGCTCAAAGATACTATGACTTCTTTGGAATCCAACCATTGACTAAAACCAAAAAGCATTGTGGGAGTAATAATAGTCATAAAATAATTTTGAGAATATCATGACACCTTATTTTAAATTTAAAACACCCTAGGATTAACCAATGTCATTTATTATCATCTTATATTAAAATCCTTCAAATTGGTTTTTAAAGAAATTGTAAATTATCATATGAATATCCCCCAGGAGTGTCGTAACCAAGAGTGTAGCAGGGCTCGTTGTCGTGTACCAGGATACCCTGGGTGATTCTCCAAAATCCTTATTGGAGTTTTCTCTCCTAGGTACATTTGTGCTAGAGTTGCCTCTACCTGCTCGTATCTAGATAGGGATGTACTTATTGGAAAATACACAAATTATCTACATTACCATGATTCTAGGAATTTATTCTATACTAATCCTCAAAGTTTATCTTATTTTAATGTTCTCTAATCAGAGTTTATCTAAATGTAGTTTCCATGGTGTGTAATATACATCATCTGATACCAATTGTAACACCCCGGCCATAGAATCCAGGAGCCGGTGCATTTTTTTAATAAATTGGAAAGATTACAGTGAATCATGTCTCGAAGGACTGATCAGTTTAGTAGTCTTGGAAACAAGATACATATATAAGTTCAACATTATAACTTGAAAATATAAATAACACTAATTTATTCCATTAACAACATTCCAGATTCCAATATTATTGCTGCAAGTCACTCATTACTAAATTCTTCATATCCTAAGAAAATGAAACATGAGAAAGGGGTGAGCTCAAACTCTCAATAAAAGTAAGCAATATAGCAGATTATAACATAAACATTAGGCATAGTGAATAATTGTAAACACATGCCTTTAAAATTAATAAACATGAACACTTCATGGAAGGAATATGAGTTGAGTAAATAATTCCATAATAAAATACTTTCATGGGTATTCTACTAGTCGAATAACCACATTAAATATCAATAGCTAATTTCATAATGATGGAATTCAAAATGTCGTACATCATAACCACATAGTCAAGGCCTTGTGACAGGACTAAAAATAAGATTTTGTCAAGGCCTTGTGCCAAGAAACTAGTTTTTCTCATGAGTCCTACCAATGAATCGAGGAGTTAAAGAAGGCTCTACCAGTCACTTACTATGTACAATGCATTCTTCATATGAAAATTTTGAAATATAACATAAACATTCGTATTAAAACTAGAATACAAAATGTCAATTGTTTATTCACAAACAATGAATGGTATAAAAATAGCACATCTACAGTCAATCACAACACATTCAATATAATATGTAAGATTTTATTGTAAAAAATAAACCTCAATCAATAAAAATGATGTATATTTACATAGATGAAAATAATCATCAAAATTATTTGAGATAAATATCCCCATTTTCATGAAAACCCTAAAAATTCAAACTGTTTGCCAAGAAGCTGTTTAAAAATAAATTTTTGAATCAATGTTTCCCATAACACTTTGAAAATTTTAAAATTAATTTTAATTTTAAAACACTAATTTCCATATAAATAAATCCTTAAAACCATTTTTAAAACATGGACATTAATGATAATTATTTAGAATAAAAAATCATTAAAACATTTAAAATGATATTTTAGTTAGAGTTCATAACCAAAAGAGAGACACTTGAATACAAATAATTGAGGTAATAAAAAATTTATAATATCATGATAATAAAGGGAGTCATGATATACTATGTCAAAGTACATCATTTACACGATATAAAAGTGACTTGGTGAATAACAACAAAGAAGTCTCAATGGAATGTAAATTGAGATGAAATATTTTATAAAGACCGTATCCTTAGATTAAGGATAAATCAAAGAAATAATTATGTGTGACCAATATAAAAACACACAATATGAATAGATATTCAGTTTAATAAATCATAGTACATTCACACATATTCTTTTAAAAACAACACTAATGAATTGGATGTTTAAATTAATAAATGGAGATTGAGTTAAAATTACTCTTATCACGTTCATATCGATGACTTGAGAATTTATTAATTGGGTGATTATGTGTATCAAAAGTATATACACAAAAAGGGGAGTGGAAATTAATACAAAAATAATATATAGTTATTCCTCACATAATAATGGAGTAAAATAATCAATGAAGTATGTGTAAAGCCCAATGAGTGGAAATTGAAATTTGAAATTCCCTTACCGATTTGGAAATATGGAAACATACATCCCATGGAAGAATTATCATAAAATGAAGATATAAATACCCATAAATTAAAGTATATTAGAAAAAAAATACAATCAGGGGCAGCACATACTACACACAAGAGGAAATAGTGGCTAATATAGCATGAATCCCATGTGAATAAGGGTGAGATGAAAAACCCTTACTTCATTGTAATCAATCAAGTCATTTGAAAAAAAGTTAATAAACACAAAATGAATCACAAAATACTATTAATATAAATAGAATCATGATAATATATATCAAATGGCAGTACACAATACACCAGATGCAATAAATAAGTGGCGAACAATTGAAATCTCACAGAATTAAAAGTGAGATAAGAAACCCCTTACCTCAAGTACGACTTGTCTTGTATATTCCCTGTCATTCCGGAATAATGAGCTTAAATTAATTTATAATTATTTTATGAAAATAATTCATGTTTATTATTCCTTATATTTCATTTATTACCTTTTTATAACAATTAGTTAATTATTTGAGTTCATATTGGATATTTTGTCGATGTTGGGAACTTGAGTCAAAGATGATCTTGTTATAATTAAAAATTTTCCATGTTGTCAAAATTTCTATTATCTCGAGAATCATTAAATTATTTATATATCACATATATATTTTGTATATCTAGAATATATATTTATTTATAAAATTACATAAAATTTGGAGATAATAAATGAAATGTACCGTTCATGGAGACGGTAAGCCGTAGGTACGAATGAATGCTACTTTCATTTCTATTATGTATTTTAATGGACTTAAAATATAATGATAGATAAGTATATTATAATTCCAGTATAATACCATATATAATATCATTAAATCTATCTTCTATACATCACACAGAATGTATTAATGAGTCATATCATTTTGAGGGGGTTGTAATCCGCACTTCCTCAAATGAAATTATAATTTATTACCTATAATGCAAACTATAAAATAATGATATAAATGGGAAGTAAATAAGAATAAAGAAAACATAAAAATAATATATATATATATCATATATAAATACAGTTCCATCTTAATGGTCACCATGAGAGGCGATAAGAGATAATAGAACAACTATTGTTTCATGAGGCGTTATTTTTCAATCCATAGAAACATTATGTTTCTCACCCATATGATGGAGGTGTGTGTAAGGGTAGTTCGAATACTTCTCATAACAACATCCTAGTATACTGAGGATACCTATGTTGCTATAAAATAAGAGAATAAAAAGAGTTTAGGGGGTTGGAGAAGATAAATAAAATTAAATAAAACAATAGAATTAAAGAAAATGTGTTACCTTTAATTTGGGCAACTATCTTTGGCTGGAACAAAAAGGACTTCATGAAGTTCCTTCATCCTAAGTTAAGGATTCTGGAAGATAGAGGGGATCTTGAGGTATTATTTGGGATGGATATTTATGAGCCAAGGGGCATGAGAGGTGTGTGGAAAGGGTTTGAAGTGGTTTCCATTTATAAGTGGGAGGAGGGGTTCTTTAGAAATGCGTGAACATATTATTTTATTATATAATGATATTATGTTTATAAATGACCAAAACTAATTATAGTCGAAGATAAGATGACTAATGGTCGAAATAGAATAATCCAAAAAAAATTGTACAGGTTTTGGATGTTGTTTGAATATTAATAATCATATTTATTTAAATCATTTATTAATGAGATAAATACTACATCACTATGGTGTTATAAATAATTTAATTTATTTGCAACTTAAAAATTATAAAACAATTACCATAATTTATGAAATCTTTTTATATTTCCAATTATTATTTATAATTGGAAAAATAACATATATAGCCACAAGAAAAAATTGATATATTAAAGATATTTGTTAATGTCATTTTTGTCTTTACTTTAAGTTAATTAAAATGAAGTGTCATTATCATTCATAAGTGGCTCCATGGGGTCCACAAATCATCAAAAAGATTCCCATGGTTGGCCATTACTCATCCAATAAGGTTAGGACTAGTGTTAATGGAATTTTGTATTATTATAATATTCTTTTTATCGTGAATTACCCCATTTACCTTCAACGACGGTAAATAAAAGTCAAAAGTTACTATTCACCAAAAAAAATTTATCTTATTGAACAAAATATTACTTACTAATAACAGCAATGTATCTTGGATTTTCGAAACTCAATTCACAGAAGTGGTAAAATTTTATTTAAATGAAAAAGACGGATTTTTATCTACTACTTTGTGATTTCACTATTCATAAAAAATTGATGTTTTTCAGAAAAATTACAAAAATTAAGCCTAACATATATTTGATATTCCAAATTATAAAATTATGTCTATTTAAAAAAATTCAAAACATAGATGTTGGATTAATTAATATATAATTAATGCATGTTGTCAAAACAAAGAGCGTGTTTTTAAGAAACAATAACTATCAAAAGATTGACACTTGTTTATGTAGCATTTCAAAGTGAAATAAATTCCAAAAACCAACATTGGATTAAAGGGTAAAAATATAATCTATTTAAACTTCAAAACCAATTTAAAATATAATCTAAACATACAAATAAATTAGATTAAAAGGCATTTTCAAATTAAAATACAGTAGTTCTCACTATTCATAAAAAATGAATTTTATAATAAAAATACTAAAATTTCATCCAACGTAAATATTGATTCCCTGATTAAAAATAATAATATTTTGACAAAATAAATATTAAAAACCGTCAAATATTGGATTTAAAATGTAATCTCCATAAAAATTGGTAAAATTTAATTTTCTCAAAAAATTATTTCTTTATCTGAAAATTTGACATTGTTCTTATAATATGTATAAGAAACACATAATACATATGTTAAAATTATATGGATTATTTAAAATTAAATATCTAGTTAATACTATTAAAAATCTCTTTTGAACTTCTAGTTTGGTATGTCGTGGTGCACTCGAACTCGGTGTTGCGTGTAGCAAAAGCTATTGAATTTAATGAAAAAAACATACTATGAAATCTTGGGGTGTTACATGTATTCCCACTATTTATTTGACCATATATGGTCATCCTTAGCATGGATTCACTGTCTTTTGTACAAGCTCAGGTGCATTGTCATTGAAGAATATATGTATTCCTTATCTATAAATGGGATCATGTTAACTTTATCGTATAGATTGGATTTCCTTAGGGGCCTCAAAATAATGGATAATTAAGATATTACCTTTTGGTTGGTAAGAATCATCGCTTTTCCATCTAATAAAATATCTCAAGGGATTTATAAATCTTGAAAGTAATTTTGAGATGTTTTTCTCAATGAAATATTGAGTTTTCCCTAATATATTACATTGAATTAGGCATGGAGATATATTAAATTTTTTTCATCTATTTCCATATTGATTTATTATATAGACCCCGTGGATTTGTAGGAATTGAGGATTCTAGAAGAGAATTTTCTATTAAAAGAATTTATATGTCCTAATATATGCCAATTGTTATTTTCATGTGATTTTTCAAGAGAAAATATTTTTGCTTCATATTATGTATAAATTACTAAAAGAACTATTTTATAGTATCTCAGATTATTGACATATTTGAACAATTAATGGGAGCATGTTTTTTTCTTTAAGATCAATTTTGGACTTGGATTCCATCAGATGTTATTTAATAAAAAAATTACTTGAATGACATGTTTTAAATGTTGGTATAGAATTTTTTATTTTAGTTATATCATTTGGTGTATAAAATACTTTAGTGATATTTGTTTGATTGATGTATTGGGTGTTTAAACATTTTCTAGATCAAATTTTCGTTATGTTTATATATTTAATAGGTATTTATTCATGGATAGTAAAGGATCACATGAAACATTATATGATTGTTATAGAGTTGTTGAAGAGGATCTGGTTTTAAATAAAACTCTCCAAGAATATTTTTAATACATGTGAAGTCCATTCTTTATATAATATTGGGTTAATGGATGTGATTTCATTTGAAACATTATTGATTAATTTTTTTATTGGAAGGAATCAAAAAATGTTTTAGAGGTGTGATGTTTTTGAGGTTTGATTGGGAATTATAAGTGGTTCATTGAAATTTTTATAAAATAGTGACTCCTTTATCCATTTTGTCAAATTAACCAAATCCTTTTGTTTGGTTGAATGAGTATTGAGAAAATAATGAGTGTTTAGAGGAGTATATATTGAAAACTATTGTTCATTGATAACATGAAATAGGGATTATTTATTAGGTATATTGTGAAATCACTATTAGTACTTGGATTTTTCTTTATGTAATTTTTTATACCCATTTTATGTGGGTCTAGATAATTATGATCTATATAGAGTAATTATTTTACATAGTATTTGGATATTAGGGTTATTGAGTTTTATATTATCATTAAAAAACATTACTATTTGGAGAACATTTTCTGGTCTTTAAGAATTATAGATGTTTGAAATATATCTTTTAATTCAACGATAAAAGCACTAGGAAGAAAATTTAGTTAAATTTGTTGAAGTATTTTAATTTTGTGTTTATATATTTCTGAATAAATGTTAATGTTGTGGAAAATAATTTTAAAAAGTGATGCCATGGTGTTATTGGTTGGGGGTCAATTACTGAATAGAAAGTAGAAGATAGATTAAAAATAATGCATCTTGATATTTTAAAGTGGATATAAGATCATGTTTATATCATATTATGATTGTATCCCCAATAGTGTACTAACTAACTTTGTCTCATAATGGATATCTTGATACTGATATTAGAATAATTTTGTTTATAATTATTCTTTAGATATTTTTTCATAATGTTTGGGAGCATTTGGAATTTTTTAAAGATCACTTGTTTTTTTCTCATAGAATGAAAAAGATGGTCATTTATTTGTTCTTTTTCATACATATGGTGGTGAATCACATTATTTATAAAGATTATTATACTCTAAAAACAATTGTTTTTTGAAATATTTTGACTATATCAGTAGATATATTTTCAAAAAAAAAAATTTATATGCCAGTGGGTTAAGACCGAGCGTAAGATATAAAATAGATTGTTTCTAGTAAAGAGTATTCTATAGTTGAAATGAGAAGATATTTCCATGTATTTTTTAAATTAATAACATCGTGTTCCTATAGTTTAGGACCATATTTTTTTTATTTTTTATTGGTTGGATATGTTTTCTCATTTCCATTCGATTAAAGTGTATAATTTAGTGAAATCATTATAATATATATATATATATATATTGGTGAAGTTTTATGCAGTCCATTAAAAGGTCATATCTATCTAGGATACATTATTTAATTATTATATATTGATTGTAATCAAGATTACTTTTTACACCCAATTTCATCCTAGAGAACCATTTCATTCTCAAAAAGATTATCAGACGAATAAGATATTTTAGACATTAGTGGATAGGTTGACATAATAATTTATAAAAAATATAACATCTTGGGTGGATCATTAACATTTGTTTTATATTTCATATAATAACATATTTCATTCATTTATTGGTATAATATTATTTTATTGGGTACAAAATGGTGAGTAAGATATTATTGAACAAGAATAGGTAAAGAAAATTGTGTAGTATGTTTAGATGATTCAGGATAATATAATAATTTTTTCAAAATAGATAAGTGTCGTATATAAATAAAATGAATATAATATATATGTTATCAAAATAACCCAGTGTATTGATAAAGGATATATATTTTTTGTTAATTTGTTTTTTTAAATGGAATATAATGTATGTTGATGTTGGATGATGTAAAATATCCCAATGAAAAGGTTACTACAAATTCATTAATAGGAACATAAAATTTAATTCTCCATTTCATTTATTAATAACTTTATTTATATGTATGTGATTGAAATATTTTGATTCCCCATACTTCTAATATATGGATGGATAAATTACACATACTAAATATTCAAATATGATTATTATTGTGCATCAATTTATTAAATTTTTTGATAATTTATTATTTTTTTGTATAGAACTATCAAAATTGATTAAATAATAATTTAGTGGAGTTGGTTTCTAAATAAACAATTGTAGGACATGTAATTCTATGACTAATATAGATATTAAATGAGTATAAAGTTTTTATAGAAATACTTTTATTAGTGTGTCTAAATTATTGAATGATTAATTATGAACATTAGATGTTGTAGTTAGTAATTAATATCTCTTGTATGATCTTTGAGAGAAACGAAATTAGATATTTAATTTTTGAGGCTTTTAATGTTTGTGAAATACTATAAATTGAAAATATATTGATTACAAGACTTTGGAAATTAAAAAGGAGATTATTAGAAACATTATGTTATTTTACAATGTTTTTTAATGTCAACTATAGTGTTTTGAATTTATTTTGATGTCTTGAAGTTTAAGTGTATAATATAAATTCATATTCTAATTAATTATTGAAATTTTATACTCATGTTTAATCTTTTCTTAATATGATTATGAAGAAGTCCTGAAATTAATGTAGATAGAAAATTAAAATGGTGTGTATTTAGAAGAGTAAATGCAGAAATCGTACGGGTCACACATCACTACATACGAGTAATTTAATTACTTAAAAAAATTAATTTCACAATAATGAAAAAGTTCATAAGATTCATTACTTTGCGAGAGAGTGATCATTTTGTGATAAATTAGATAAGGAAACAATAAATTTGTACTAATTTTATTTATAAGAGTAACATTATCATCATAATAGTCATCCATTATCAAAAAAATAGTTTTTTACTATCTCATATATCAATATAAAATACATTGATGAAGAAAATGATATCAATTGATATTGAAGCTATTTTTCGAAGATTAAAAATCTAAGGTTTCTTTTTTGAACAATAATTATTGCATGGAATTTAATGTGATAAAATTTTATGGGAATGTGTAGTTCAATATACTATTCATATGTGATTTTAAAATATGGGAAATTGAAAAATAAATCTTGGCCATCACATATGAAGAAATTAATGGATCATAATTATGATGATGCTCGAGCTAATCATCGGTATAGTAACCATCATAAATTTAATTATGTTTAAATATATAATCTACAAGAAATTATAAGTCATTGAACCTTATAAGATGTTTCCATAGTGTAGGTAATATATTTGTATCATAGTGAATTTGAAATTTATAGATTATGTGTACCACATCGTGGTAGATAATATTTCATGTCAAATTTTTACCTGTGAGAAATGAGGATACCCAAATATGATGTGGTTAGATTCAAGGTCCCACGAACATGATCTATCATTTCTATAAAAATTTAAATGACGTTATGTAAAATAATGGTACTTTATTAAATGTAGTAGTGAAATATTATTGATGTAAATAGATTATCTAATATCATTATACACACCAATGTGAAATTTTTTACGAAAATGTGAAGAGAAACACCATACTAATTTGATGAATATTCTATATAACAAATATATCTAAAATATAATATAAAATTTATGAAATATAAAAATTTATATTATAGAATTAAATGGTTTGCTTACTCTTTGAGAAAAACGTATTTTAAAATGATACATAGTTGTGTAAGGGAAATAGTCGTGGTATCAAAGAGGTAGAAGAATCTAGCCTAATTCTATTGATATGATCCATTCCGTAAAAGAAAAAGAATAATTATAAGACGATAAGTGATACTCAATATATAAGAAGTATGAAATAGTGGCTATGATATAAGAAAAATTAGTGTTAGGTAAGACCATCATGCATGTAGTTTTACAGATAAACTATTGTATTCCATGATCCTTAGAGACGTTGTGAGAGAATCTAGTAATCAGATTGATGACAAGATTTGGAAACTATGATATCAACACAGACCAATTTGTATGATAATGTTTGTTAATATCTCCGGGACTTCAAAGACGTTATTTTAGGAATGAGCTCAAAATATTGTCAACATAATGATGTCATGATTATATTATAGATCCACTTAAAAATGTTGGAGGAAAATTATATTACTAGTAATGAATATTATATAATTTAGGATTCAATATAAATCTAGTGGAACATTATAGAAATTAATATAATTTTTTTTATGTTCAAGATGAACTATGGGTTTATTATGGTCACAATACACATCACTTATAATTGATAACAACACTAACCATAGAGAATCATTGAATAAGACACTATGATCAAAGCATTGAGTATTTTTCTAGTGATGGGGTCAATCCTTTTAAAAATATCATGTACTAATCATTACATTATATTTTGGATTTAATGCGGATGTTACATATTAGGTATGTGATAAATAGATTAATTAAAATCATAATAGTTAATAGTAGATTAGATGTTAAGGGGAGTTCAAAAGGTTAAAATTTTAAGATATTACGAAAATACTAAATAATATTCACACATAATTCATCGCCATTTTTTGAATAAATGATTTTACATGAATCCCATTATCTATTTATTATGTTGTTTTTAGATATTATCTCAATGTTTTTGAAATCATAGGTTCAAAATATGTACTAAAATTTCACCAAGGATTATCAAACAAATTATGGTGTTCTAAGGTATTAAAAATGTTCTACATAATACAATTATTCCATAATAGTTATGAAATATGCAGGATATATTCTATGTGAGAACCCCGAATCCATTAACCCAGAGTTGTCGGTTACATAATTACATTGTTATTAAATACAAGGAATAACATATCAATATATAGATTAGATTTTTAGTTTGGAGAACTAGATACATACATAGAACCCTTATTACATTGGTTATTAATCATATAACATAAAAATATCATGTTACATCATTGATTTCATTATAACATTTCATAATCATATCATATAGGAAAAATTACATATAAAACGGTGGTATTTGATTCTCAGTAATATTTACATACAATAAAATCTTTATTCTAATAAATAAATCACAATCAATATGGCATGGTAAAATAAATGAACACCCATTCCATTTAATTAAATAACTATTTTAAAAAATTGATCCATGGAATATATCATACTGAAAATATAATGGATAAAAATAATTGAAATACTAATGAAGGCAATTATTAATTATTAAACTTCATGTTCCCTCGAACATGATACTTTTACCATACATAACATCCATAATATTATTTAATCATTTTATGTAAAACCACATTTAATTTTTCCATCATTTTCATTTCATGAGACTACTGATTCATCGATGGGATTATTTCTACTGGTACCCACCCATTATGGCATGTACAAAAATTTCCTTACATATCAAAATGATAAATTTAATTCATTAATCAATATGTATTATCTATATGTATTTTCATTGAGTAAAGGATATAGATTTAATATTATTTCTCTAACAATTGAAATAAATTTCAATGTTGACACCATATGCAAGAATGGTACATTATTTATGAAATAATAAAATTGATTGATTTTGTGTATCAAATAAAAATCAACATAAAACAAGTAGAAATACAACCTAAGACATCCAAAATTCAGTTCACACATAATTATATCATGAGATAATAAATAAATTTAATGTTTATCCTAATGGATTGAGTTATAAAATCCCTTTCCACTTGGAAATTAGTTGAGTCATATGCCCCATTAAAGAATAAAATTTAGTATAAGGTTAAATATCATGAGAATAAATAAATTTGTGATATTAATTGTAAAAGGGTAGTATATACCCCACAAAAAATGAATTAGTGGTGAATAATTCGTACATCCCATAGAACTAAAAGTGAGATGAATAAACCCCTTACCTCACACATTAATTTGTATTTACATGAATTAAAATCATGTAAAATTGTTAAAAACAGGTTATTAGTTTATAACGAACCATTTTTTAATTATGATTTTGTATATCATTCTCTTATGTTATTTTATCACCTTCTTGTGAATATTATTTCATTATTACCCTTGTTTTTGGTGTCAACTACTTCATTTTCAAAAGCATGTCTTGTTGTGTATGTCCTGGTTCATGTGTATAAGATATAGTAAATTCATCTCTGAATATATATTAATGTTAATAATTAAATATTTAAGCATTAAATACTATTTTATAGTCATTCTTTAATGTTCAATACGTAAAATTAATCGCATCACATTGTGTAGACGGCAGGCTGTATGTACGCATGAGCGATGATATAATTCCATTAATGGTAAAAGGGTAATGAATTGGATAGTATATTAATCATAAAAAATCCATATCTTATCATAATATCCAAATATATCCATTATTTCCATCTTCACACCCATCCAAGTAAAGTCATTATGAAAAAAATACACCATGACATGGAGACAATAAGCCTTACATAAGCACACAATGTGCATTAGATTTTCATAGGATTGATAAATCAAGGAATATTATTTTACCATAATAATAATTACATCTCAAAAAAGATCTGAGAATGGATTTATTACATTATCATGGAATCAGCTCATTAAGAGGATTTAGAAGATGAATGATTTTTGGGATTGTTGGTAAAGACGATTACCACTTCTACAAAGGATATCCATTATAACTACTCTTAAGGGACCTATGTTAGGTATTTTTTTTAATATCAAGACCACCAAAACATCAATTATAATCCTTTTGAGATATGATTCTCAATGTGGTGTGAATAAATGAGTTAGGACATGCCCTTTATAATTGAGGTGTGGGGCACTTTTGAAAAATCACAAAATATTAAATTAATATTAATTAATATTCATTTAAAAATGTGTCCAAAATGACTAATTTAAAACTTAAGATGATTATGTATTGGAATCTTCTCATCTATTAATTATTAG
This sequence comes from Viscum album, assembly GCA_963277665.1. Lineage (NCBI taxonomy): Eukaryota > Viridiplantae > Streptophyta > Magnoliopsida > Santalales > Viscaceae > Viscum > Viscum album. Next base: position 1,873,173,504 of record OY728131.1, read on the forward strand.
AAATTTTTAGTCCACATTATTACCCTTTTATTTTTGGTTTTAACCATTACTTTAATACATTAACTCGTACCATGACAACATTTCTTTTTTACTCTATAAGGGATTATATAGTTACTATAAAATGCGAAAAGGACAATAAATGAAAAAGTTGTGACATTTTAACCTTCATCCAAATATTTTGTCCTAATTTAATTTTTTATGGATTTTTATCATTTAATAAAATTGTTTATGTCATTTTTGACACTAATCATTACTTGAAACTTTATAAATAAAATTAAAATTTGAAATATTCAAATGAACTCTTTTTACTCATCACTAATAGGTCAAATGAATATATAAAATTTAGGGATGAATTTTATTATTTAGATATTATTTTTATTTAAATATATTTAATAAAATTTATTTGATATTTCCATTCATTTAACAAAAAATTCATCCTAACTTTGTTATCAATTAAAGTAATTAGTTTATCTCATTAAAATTATAAATAAATTTCCACAATATAGATAAATCATTTTGATTTAGATTTACTTGTTATAGTCATAGATATATTCTAAATAAACCTATACTAAAAAAATTTTAGTTATTAAATCATAAGTATGATATCTTTATATTTTCATTAAAAAAATTTATAAAGAGATTAATGTTATCCATGAAGATCCAAGAAGTCATAAAATAATAAAAAGAATGGGTTTTATAAAAAATAACTCATCTAATAAAATTATGACATGTTTTAGAGTAATTTTGTAAAATTTATAATATTATTGTTGCCACTAATTACACGATTTACCCATAGCGGTGGTAATAAAATAACTAAAGTTGCTATTCATATTGTACAAAATTAATAAATATACATTAAATAAATTTAAAACATATTATTCCAATTATGGAATATATTTTTCAAAATTCATAACAAAGAATAAGATAAACATAATTTAAAATTAATCTCATGAACGAGGAGAGAAAATGGCCTATTAACGTGAAAACATTAAAAATGGTTGAAATGTTTGTATATCCAACTTCAATGTGAAATTGATTCCAATGACATAAATTGGATTCAATGATATAATATTTATCGAATTACACATTAAAAAATCAAAAGTATTATTTATACCTATAATTTATTTAGACTAAAATGATGTTTTCAATTATAATGTAGTATTTTTACTATTCATAAAAACATATAACTTATTAGAAAATAGAATAAAATAAACCAAAGTAAATATAAATATTCCAAATTAATAATATATGTTTTTTAAATATAATTTACAAAATTTTCAGCATTTTTTCTTAAAGAAAGTTCTCAATTAAAATGTGAAAAAACTTCCTTTAGAAAAATATATCATTTTATATGTAAAATTGGATTTATTAATACATTGTTCCTATAAAAAATAATGGATGAATATAATTTTTTTTAATTTATATAAATTTTATAATGGTGTTAATAATATTCATTCTCACTAATTTAATACTTTTGTTATAATTTTATTTTATTGTGCTTCTAAGATGGGTGTTGCATGCAATATAATCTATTGCGGAAATTGAATTTATTTAAAGAGAGACAAGCCATAGAATATTGGGGTGTTATATTCATTATTTCATTGAAAAATTTCATGGATGATATTTTCATAAATATTAAATTCTAAACATATGATTTTAGTTCTTATTCATAACATCCTCAGGTTCCCACATTGCTTCTCTCAATTTATTATTTCTCTAATAAAACATTACATATAGAGTCTTAGGATTCCTCAAAATTTTCACTATTGTTTCATAAATATCTATAGGATCTTCAAAATAATATATCTCAGTTTCATGTTCTATTTCATCATAGGAGAGTACATGAGTTTCTCTGGCATGTATTTCCTTCATAATGATATGTGGGTCACGTCCTGAACTCTGTAGTGACTTATTGAGATTTCTAATCGGTAAGCTATAGATCCAATTAGTTCCATAATATTAAATGGTTTGATAAACATGGGGCTCATTATTCTATTATTACTGATCATTATGACACAATTCCATGTATATACTTTGATAAAGACATGGTCTCCCACTTAAAATTCCAAATCCATTCCACGGTATACTGTATATCTATTTTTTCTATTTTTAACTTCTTTAAGGTGATCCGAAATAGTAGTTATCTTTGACATTGTTTCTTCAATACACACTTTAACTATTAGTTTTTGTTCACCAACATCATCCCAATAAGATGGAGTAAGACATATCTTTCCATATCATTCTTTATACAACACCATTTGAATACTTGAATCGAAACACTTATTGTAGAAAAACTATAACAAAGGTAAATAATGATATGACATATTTTGAATGTAAATTTATCATGATATCAACATGTACTATAATGTTGGAATAGTATTTTCAGACTATCCATATGTTTTTGGATGGTAGGCGGTTCTCAAATGAAGATTAGTATCTATATCCTTATAAAGACTCATCTATAATTTTGATATAAAACCAAGATCTCGATTAGACATAATCAATATAGGTGGATCCTGAAGTCATACAAATTAATTAATATAGAGTTTGGATTGGTATCTAAGAATATAATATTCTATAATTGAATGAAAAATTAATGAATTGGTTTTGCGATTAACAATAACTAATATCACATCATTCCTTCTATGAGTCCTTGGTATTCTAATTAATTATTACATCATAATTGCATCCATTTTCAACCAAGTTATAGAAAGATGCTGCATGATTCTTATTGGATATAGACTCTTAGGCTTCATTTATGGAAAAATTATACATCTTTAATCATAGTAAACAATTTTTGGCTTCATATTATCAGACAATATATGTGCCTTCATATCCTTATACATCTTGGTACTTCCAGGGTGTATCGAGATATTTGATCTATGAGAATCAACCAATAGTTCCATTTTTATATTAGGTGTTGATGTATGAAATATCCTCATTCCAATTTTAATTACAACATCTTCACACACAAATACTTCGAATTTTATTTCATTCCCAATATTAATTTTATTACAAAATTTCTTCTCATCACATTAAGTGATTTTAATCTTTTCCAACAATGATGGTTTCACAATCATTTAAATAAAATACTTGTGTATCTCTATCTTTAGTAAACCACATATCCATATTTATTAAATAAATAAATATAGGATCTCTATCGATACTCATTAGTGTCATTCTTCCATGATCTATTTTTGTTAATGCATCCACTACCTTATTTTCTTTTACTGGGGGGTAATGTATTGAGAAATCATAATCCTTTAGAAACTCAAGCCATCATATTTGAAAAATATTTATCTATTTATATTAAAATCTATGTTTTGAACTCATATTATCCATATATATCTCTCATATTTTACCATAGATATTGTGTCTCAATATCTTCGATGAAAATATTTCAACTGTTAACTCTTGATGACGAGTTGGGTAATTTTTTTCATGAATCTTCAACAAGATTAATTCATATCAAATTACATTATCATTTTTCATATAAAAACAACCCATTACATTCCATGATGCATCAATATATAAAAAGAATCCATTATTTTCTGATGGTATAGTAAAAATTGCTGTATTAACCAATCTTCTATTGAATTATTAAAAAACAATCTTCACATTCTTCTGTCCATAAAAACATAACCCATGTACATGTGATCTTGGTTAATGGGTTATCCAATCAATAAAAATTCTGAATGAATATCAGATAGTCACCCCTCAAAAAAATGTAAATACATACCTCAGTTCGAGTCATTGGTGTTGGATATTCATGGACATATTTTTCATTTATTGGATCATCAAAGATCCCATCCATAGTGATAATACGACCAAGGAAAAAATTTCAAAAAACAAAAATTCACACTAAATAAATTTAAGATTTAAAACTTCTCTTTTAAGAGACTCAATAATGATCGCCATGTTATTCTCCTGGTCCTCATTAATTTTATAGTTCACTAGGATATTATCAATAATTACCATAATGAAATTATAATAATATTAATTGAATAATCTAATTATTAGATCCATGAAATACGGGGGGAAATAGTGAGTCTAAATGAGATTAATGTAAAACCGTAATATCCACAACTCATTAAAAAAGTTGTCTTTGGAATATATTTTTTCTTTACTCACAATTGATGATACCCAAAATAGAGGTAAATCGTTAATAAATTCATTTATCCAAGATATTGATCAAATAATTCATCAATGTGAGGAAGATTAAAATTGTTCATTATAATAATATAATTGAATTTTCAATAATGAATTCACAAACAAATGGGTCAATCTTTCTTCTTAACAATGAGAATTTGGACTTCCATGGAGAAACACTAGGGTGAATAAATACAATGTTACTCAACTCATCTAGTGGTTTCTTTGGATCCAATATTTCCATGGTGGCCATTCTATATGGATTTTTTTGATATTGTCATTACATAAGTTATTAAATCAATGGAAAACTCAACTTCACATTCTAGGGGGGTCTAGGAAAATAATTTGGAGATACATAAATTTACTCATGTATAATTGGCCAGTCCTCAATTTGAAGATTTATTTATTCATCCCTAGATGTTGTTCACTCTTCCTTTTTAATAATTTAAGTCAATAGAGCTACTAGGTTATTATCTAGAAAAGAATCATATGAAGAAGTTTCTTCTCTAATGATATGGAATTATATATCTTCCTCAGAAATCATAATTTCATTATTCTTATAATTAATTTCCATATAATATTTTTATATTCAATCCCTTCAATTTATTATATCAACTCCAACCATATGTATAATGATTATGTCAGTAGACAAATAATGTTTTTGTGTCATAATGGGTATAGACCAGCACATATTTTTGGCCATGAGACTTCACTTATTTGTTTTGAATGAAAAATACGTTATTAAATCAAGTGTAAAATTTATAATTTTAATGGAAAACATGATAGATATAAAAGAGTGTGATGATACATAATCAAATAAGTAATGGATAAATTTGAAGATAGGAAATAGTTATGAACCACCATGTCATTTTGTAACTCTACCTCATATTTAGTGATTTAAATAAGATTGGCCATCCCCCTTGGCCTCTTCTATGGTATATTCCCCTAGCACATGGGATATTGATTTAAATAACGACCAATTTATTTGTAGTTGAAGAACTAAATATCATTAATTTTAATTCACATATGATGGTATGGGATCCTTGGTAATTCATATTTGAGGTCCAACCATGAATGTTTAATCTTATACCTCTAAATCATAGTAGAACATTATCTAATGTACTGAAGTTCTACACAGTTTGATTAAAAAATATTCAATAAAACATGAGGTAGATTCTATAAAAAATATTCTAATGTGATATATTTATGAACATATACCATTATATTTAGAACTACAAATGCCTAATTATTATAATAAGAATATCATTTAATCTGATGTGAGGATTTTTCCTTGGTATTTTATCTCACCAAGCATCCGTAATTTAAATTTTATCAAATAAATGGATTGAAATGTTCTTTTATTAAAATATTTAAAATAATATAGAATTGTATTTCAATAGTACAAAATATCCTAATAAATTAAAATATGATTAAATAAATTAAAATCGTGAGTTTTAACATATTAATTACTTATTCTTAATTTATTTCTAAACTATCAAAAAAGAAATTTAATCCAAATGATTTATTGAAATATAGAGATTTCGTATGTGGAAATCAATGGAAATTTTATCAAAATTTGGACTTCATCAAGATTAAAAAATTAATACCTCATAAACTTTTTATAATTCTTTACTATAGTTTTTTGGTCAATCAAGATTATTGGATTGATTTCATCTTTGTTAAAGGGATAATTATATGGAATGATATTTCTTCTTATGATATATTCTTACTATAAAATTGACCATATAATGTTATAATTATCAGGGATTTTTTTATAATTCTTGAGATTACGTGGATTCTCATCAAAGAGGGATATATTATTTAGCTATTTATGGGATCATGAAACTTTTATCTTAGAGATAAGATATCATTTGGGTCCTTGATGAATTTAGATTTAAGATACTAGATTTTTTTTGATATGAATCGTGCTTTTTTATATATAATGAAAAAGATTAGGGGATTTAAAAAAAGATTCAATAATTTTCATATTTCTTTTAACGAAACCGTGAGTTTTTCTCTACAAGATTACATTGAATTAGTAATAGTCATATGTTAAATTTTTACCTATAGTTATATTGATTTATTTTATAGACCATGTGGAGTTGTTGGAGTTGAGGATTCTAATAGATGTTTTATTAAAATGGATTTATATGGCCTAATATATCCCAATTTTTATTTACATGTAAATTTTATAGATAAATTATTTTAACTTATGATTATGTATAACCATTTAAACGAACTGTTTTCTAGTATATTAGATTAATAAACTCTTTGACCAAATAATGAGTGAATTTGTATTCATGAAGATCAATTTAGGACATGGATACCATCAAATGAGATTTACGAAGTAAGATATTTCAATGACACATTTTTAATGTTGGTATCATTTTATATATTTCTTGTGTCATTCAATGAAAATAATTATTATGTGATTTTTATGAGATTGATGTATTGGGTGTTTAAACAAATTCTATATAAATTTTTTATTATGTACATATATTTAATATGTATTTATTCTTGGATTTAGATGGTTCACATGAATCATCATATGTGTATTATATTGTTGTTGTAGAGGCTCTGGTTGTAAATAAAATATTCAAATCACTTTTCTAAAATAATTGAATACTATTTAATGGAAAATTTATTGTTATATTAAGGACATTAATTTGACAGATCAATGATTAAATTTTTTCATCATTATGTAATCAATGAGTCTTTATGAGGTTTGCAGATTATTAGAATTTATAGGAAATTATGAGTGGTTCATTGACTAGTTTTCTCAAATAATTAATCTTTTAACCATTTATCAAATAAACAGAAGGATTTTGGTTTTTCAATGAGTACCTATAAAATAATGATAGATTGATGGATTATTTTAAAAGAACTATAGTAATTTGATAACCCATGTAAGGAATTATTTATGAGGTATATTCTAACATCACTAAATGGATTTGGATGTTTCATTATATATAAAATTTTACCCATTTCATGTGGGTATAGATATTTGTGATCAATTTAAAATAATTATTATGCACCATATTTATTGATTGGGGTGTTGTTTTTGTCTTTTATGTTATAAAAAATATACTTATTAGAGAACATTTTGTGTCCTTTAAGGATTATAGAATTTCGAAATATATCTTATAATACAAGTATCGAATCTTGAGAAATAAAATTTGGTTTAATTTGATTTAGTATTATAATTTGGAGTTTATCTATACTCTATGAAATTTCAATTTTGTGTAATATACTTTTATAATGTGATCCAATGGTTTTATTGTATGGGAGTGGAATGATTGATAGAATATGATGAACAGATTAAAACAAATGCATCTTTGTTTTCAAAAGTGGGTAGATGAGAATGTTTATATGATATTAGCATTGTCTCTTCAATATTATAGTAATTAATGCATGTAAATCATGGAGATATTTATACTCATATTTGAATGTTTTTTGTTTTTACAACTATTCATCTGATAGTTTCTCTATGTTTGGGAGTATTATGACTTTCTTCTAGGTCACATATTGTTTTCTTAGAGTAGTCGTAATCAGGTTTTATATTTCTTCCTTTTCAAATGTAATACCCTGTGATTTTTTAAGATATAATCTTTTAAATTTCTTTCATATATTCTTTTGTACGCTACACCAAGATTATCTTGTGCTATACACAACACTGTATTAGCATGCAGTATACGCAACACTATTCTTGGATTGTGTTCCACATAATTTCAAGTTCGTTTGATATTAGTTACTCTACGTAACATTGAGTGTCTGTGTGTATATATATATATTCAATGTATAGATAAAATATAGTTGGATTCTGTTATAGGCAACAACAAAGGAGTCTTGCACTACACGCAACCCTTACGTGGCTTGCCTTACATGCAATCGCGACCTTCCTCGATAGCGTGTCTTGTAAGTAATACATGGTTTCCCAAAAAAAAATACATGGTTATAAAATTATTATTAACTAGGCATTATGAATTGTATTAACTACATTGTGAATATTATAACATTATCGTTCATCTAAAACATTTTCTAGAACATGGTATGGAAATAAAATAAATTTTTCTAGTAAAATAATTATTTTTCAAAAAAATGCAGTTTTGCTGCCTTTTGATGGCGCATCCATTTTAAATATAATTTTTGAGAAGTTTATAAGTTTACTTTGACAATATAAAATTCTTTTTTGGAATAAGGATATAAAAATTTACTTTGGATAAAATTTTCATATTATTCTGATCACTTACATATTTTAATGAATAGTAAAAATATGCTATATTTTAATTAAAAACAACTTTTTTCATCGCAATAATTTATAAGGTAAAACTATAATATTTAATGGTTTTAAATTATAAATAGAATATATTTTTTCCATTTAATATAATTTTATGTCATTTCCATTAATTATACATTGAATTCCTAGGTAAAAACATTTCAATCTTTGGCAATGTTTTAAATTTTAAAACCCGTTTTTTTAACAACTGGATTAATTTTTAATTAATTACTGCAAATTATGTGTTTTTAATTTTGAAAAATGGATTCCATATTTGGATTCAGTGGGTCCATATTATGTAAATAGGTTACTTTTTTTTGAATTTAGGAATAGTAACTATGGTAATTTGTATTTAATGCAGTTAAAGGTAAATCAGGTAATTAAGGGTAAAAATAAGCTTATAAAATTATCCTAACAGCTTCACAAATCTTATTGGATGGCTAAAGGTCAACCTTTATCATCTAAAGGTCTGAATAAATTTATTTTAAGGACTTTTGACTATAAAAATTATTTATTTATTATTAAAACCAAAGAAAGTGACAACATGTCACTCTTTTAAATCTTATAAGTATAAAAATTTAAATTTAGTGATAAACTTAATGAAACTTCAAACATGAATAGTCTACAGAAATATAATATAATTATATATATCATGTGAATTTATTTATAATTTTTAGTTATTAAATAATTATCATTAAAGGAGACACAATAGTGATGTTGAAATTATTTGTTTGATTTAAATATCAAATAAATGGTTTTAAAAATAATAAAATATATATTATACGAACTATTTAATTTCCTCCACTAATTTCTTAGATATATATGACATGTTATGAATATATTAAAGATTTTTTTTGAATATATCCTCTATGTAGATTTTATTTATATTCAAATAAATGAATACTGTCAAAATTGACACTATTGTTATGTTATAAAAATAACATATTATAAAATTGTTTAAATATAAAAAAAAATTAAAAATTAAAAATTTAAATTTCTATAATATAAAATGTCAAAAAGTATCTAATTATGGATAATTCACATCACATAAGTAATTATTTATACAATTTAATAATTTGAAAATTATTACCAAAAAATAAAATTAAATAGATTAAATACTGATAAATCAAGTTGATAATGTTTAAAATAAATTCCAAACATGTCTATAATTTATTGGTTGATGATATTACAACCCTATTTCATATAATCCTTTTATTTGAGTCATTTTTGGAGGTTTTTAAGAGGGGTTGAAATTATTATAAATTAATATTTCTTATGTTACCAAAGGTGCCCCTCTCCTCCCTTATAAAAAGGGAACCCCTTCCCTCTTCTCTTCAAACCCTTTTGAGCCTTGAATCTCGAAAAAACCCTGAAAATTACTCTTCTAAATCTATATAGTTATATCATAGAGTTTATGGTATTATCAAAGACCAACTCTAGTGCCCAAAGAAGAAGTTTAAAGGAGGTGTGTCGAAGAAGTGGTAATCTCTTCTACTGATTCTTTCAAGTTTCATTCTACTTCTATTTCTTCATCATTAGTTGTTTCATTATAAAGTAATAACATCAGTATTTATTTTATATTGATATGTTATTATAAATATGAAACAACCCTATATCACATTCTATCCATCCTACATAAATCGAAATCACCGCCCGTGCGTACGTACGAAATACCATCTCCAAGCCGTGGTGTAATCTGTTTTTCCACCACCACCTTACTTGGATGGGTTTAATGGTGTAAAGAATAACTATATATAATTATTATAAAATCATACTGATTCTATGATATTATATCATCCACTCCAACTCCATTAAATAAATATGGGAACAATATCATCGCTCGTGCCTACGTACGGATTACTGTCTCCACAACGCGATGATATTCATTTTCCATGTTAACAATTCAAGAATGATTATAAATTATATATAGAAAGTAACCATGAAATATATGGCATAATAATTCTACTGTATTTATTTATATTTATATGTATGTCATCTACTTAATTCCATTCAATTCATTAAAGAAATGAAAACAGTGTTCATGCGTATGTACGGCCTACCGTCTCCATGAACGGTGTATTTCATTCAATTTATTGATCTATTATATATATGTATATTATGAATATATATTATATATAAATAATGTTTTATATTCTGGAATCAAGTAATAATGATCTATGTAATCATATTTATTATTACAAGTCAAAACACGGACGATAAATGAAATGATTTTACCCCAAATGCTGCTTTAACATTGAATTTACAAAAGAAAGGGTAATATAAATTCATAAATGAACCATATATGATATCATAACAATGAATATGATTCAGTAATAACTAAATAAAATATTTAAATCATTATAAAATAGCTTTTTATATGTACGAAGCATATCAGACCTAAGGTAAGGGATAATTTTTCAATCTCATTTTTATCCGATAATGCTTTACGGTTTTGTAACGACTTATTTAAATGTAGCTTAATTTACAAAATTTCATTATTAATTTCAAAAAATTAATTTTGTTTTAAAATTTCATGGCATTTTGAGAAAATAAAATGATTTTGAAGAAGAAAGGATATTTTCCTCAAAAATACATTTCAGGTGTTTTATCAAAACTGTTTCCCATCTAAGATGACTTTATTAAGTATGTTTATGTTTCAAGTATAATGTGTATATTATTTATATGGATCGATTTATCTTATGATGAAATGATATCCATTTCATTTATATGGATTATGTTATGATGTGATGTTGTTTATGAAACCCATTTTATTCATTGGGTTATTATGAATGATGTATGTTAATTATGTGGCACACGAAAGAATGATTTCAGTATGAGATTGGTGGGACATTTATGTCCCTCCAATGAATTGGGTAAAGATTTATATCTCATGATATATACATGTCTAGAATAGTAAGTTAATCTGGTTCAGTGATACAGGACTAGAACGAGGAGTGAACTCGATTCAGAAAGGGACATTGTCCACTAAGATGGTATTGGAAACAATGCCTTGGCTACTATGGAAATAATATCTTGTGATTAATGGTTTTCCACAATTACATGTTTTATTCACATGATATTTTATCATGATTGATGTTCCTTTATGATATATTCCTTACATACTTCCACGATTTATGTCTTTGATCATGATTTTGATTTTAGATTTTATGTTCATGTTTTTACATTAAAATGTTTATGGATGGTTTTCTGTTCTATATGTTTACCCTTACTGAGAATTTGAGTTCACCCTTTTTATGTTTTATTTTCCCCAGGATATAAATAAAGGTTTTAGGAATGAAAACAAAAGGGGAAGATCTTTATGGGAGATATCAAAGACCTTTCACCATGATGAGAAGATTATTTATCTGAGTTTCCAAAGACACTAAACTATTACGATCCTTGTGTGTTTGTTTTTGTTATGTATTAAGTATTCCGAAAAAGTAATGTAATGACCATGTACTTCAAGTAAGGCTCTCTAAAGTTGGTATCAGAGGAAAGGACTAGTTAACCTTTGGAAACTAGGCTACGAAAACTTATTGAAATCCCTTGAGATATTTCTAAGGTATGTCTAGGGATGTCCCTAAGGTTACGTATAATTATAGGTTATAGTCCTATAATTATGGTAAAGATCATATAATTTACCTAAGATGTTAGATATTGTAGGTACTCCCCCTTGATTATGATTTTTTCCTCTCAAACTATTTATTTTTGGGTGTTAGAAATTGGATGAAAACTTGAAGATTCATGATAATGGAGGATATGATGGACCATGGAATGATATTCTTCATGAGAAACCAAATGAAATTGGATCTGGATGTCCAAATATTGTTATTATTCCTAATCAGTAATCTCATAATATGATCAATAATCTCAAATTTGGTATGTTTCTCGACTCAACTAATAAGAGAAAGATAGAGTTTCATGATTTTCGGAGGAAAGAAAGTTCAATTTCCCTCATGTAAATCATGTGGGATGAGGCATCATGGAGATTGTTTCAATGGAACTGGAATATGCTTTGGGTGTGGAAAAGAAGGAAACAAAGCTAGTAATTGTAATGAAAAATGTTCAGTTAACACAATGGACAAGGATAATGGTATTACTAAAACATCAAAAATGGTTAGAAGTTTTAAATGTGGAATGTACCGGCATTATGTAAACCAATGGCCTAAGGGAAGGTCTCATGAAGAGAATCAGTATGGTCATATGGGTAGTATTTATGTTGATGATGATTAAGAGACTATAAATAATATGTGAGATGAATGAATTGTTCACGATCGTTCAATGGTTTAAAAAGGTAGTGGAATGATTACATGTTTATCAAGAGTAATGTTATATAAGTAATCTCATGGTACTATGGAATAAAGAGACATCTAAGGATTGTTACACTATTGTTTTTTCCTTAGGTTTTTGAAAGTATATGTTGAATGGTATCAGTAACCATGAAAGGTTATTCAGATATTTTTGGAAAGTAGATGATATGCGCATAATGAAAGGATAAAGAAAAAAAGGAAATGAGCCCATGACTGATATAAGGACAAAGTTATATCATGGTATGAGTGTATAGAATTTTTGGGATTTTGGTATGTGGTAAGAGTTACCTTTTGACAACATTAATGTTTTCAATAAGGGTATATGGTAATTTCTCTTTCAAGAGAATACAACATTATGGAATTCACATGTTTGGAATGTGACCAACAAGATATATCGTATGATATGTGGGGGATAAATGATGGTATTCACATGCTCGGCAGATGACATTTCTAGTAATTGATTTCTTTTTACATTGAGTTTAGAAAGAAGTATTTTTGATAAGCCTAAAGATTAGAAAGGATTATATTGGACATATTTTAGTATTGTTTAAGTCTAGAACGTTTTTCTATATTATTGAAGGAATGTTATAATAATGAAGTTTTAGAAAAAGGACAGCCTGCAGGACAGGCGACAACATGTCGCGTCGGACAAGGCTGTGAGAATCGAACACACAACCGAAGTGCGACATGCCTTTATTTCATACCACTGGCCTACAAGAAGTCCCTGGTTACTAGAAACTAGTTTTATATTATTATGCAGTATGATAGATAAAGTATTAGTCCATTTTTTGAATCATATACGATTAACCTCACCATAGATGGACTTATGTATCTTTGATAACATTTTCTTACCTTTTGTTAGAGACATATGGAATGACCCATTATTCAATCACATGATCTGCTAACACTTCACGAATGAAAAATTCAACATCATTTCTTTAAGAGATGATGTAGAAATTGTTCAAGGGACGATCAATGGTGAGATTATACCAAAATAATGTAAGTATTTTTCTAATTCAAATTCTTCAACTTTAGGGAAATGATCGTGAAAAACAAAAATGTTGTCCTAGTGCTATTTTATCTGATGAATCAAATGGTACCTTAGATCATCACAAATTTATGGCTTTGTGATTGTTGGCTTTTTCATAGTCATGTCCTCTACCACTCTCCATCAGAACTTGGTGGTTATATTTCTCTTCCATATCCATATTTTCACCTATGTTCTCCAATGTGGAAGCCCAATGATGAGTTAATTTGGGTAACCATTATGTTTCATACCTCACTTTTTAAAATTAAGTTTTAGTATTCCTTTTTACGATGTGAGTTTCTTTGACTGAAAGTTTCAAGTAGTAATTGATTTATAACCCCGACTAATTTCAAGGGAGAAATTAATTTTTTGGGGGTAGAATGTAATACCCCGAGAATTTTCAATATATATACCTTTTAATTTCTATCATATATCCTGTTTTAAGCTACACCAATATTATCTTGCGCTATACGCAACACCATATTAGCTTGAAGTATACGCAACACTATTCTTGGATTGTGTTACACACAATTTCAAGTTCGTTTGATAGTAGTTACTCTACAAAACATTGAGTATATATATATATATTTAATGTATAAGTGAAATATGGATGGATTTTTTTTATACACAACAACAAATGAGACTTGTACTACACACATCCCTGACTTGGATTGCATTACATGCAATCACGACCTTCCTCGATTGCGTGTCTTGTACGCAATACCGGTTTTCCCAAAACAACAATATATGGTTATATAATCATTATGAACTAGCCATTATAAATAGTATTAAGTAAATTTTCAATTTTATAACATTATCATTCATCTTAAACATTTTCAAGAACATGGTATGATAACAAAATATATTTTTAAGGTAAAACAAGTATTTTTCAAAAAAATGCAGTTTTGCCACCTTTTGATGGTGCACCCATTTAAATTATAATTTTTTTGAAGTTTATAAGTTAAATTTGAAAAAATATAATTCTTATTTGGAATTTTTATATAAAAATTTACTTTGGATAAATTTTTCATATTATTCTGAGAACATTAATATTTTAATGAATATTAAAAGAACACTATATTTTAATTAAAACATGTTTTTTCAACGCAATAATTTATATGGTAAAATTATAATATTGTATAGTTTTAAAGTATAAATAGAATATATTTTTACCATTTAATAAAATTTATTTCATTACCATTAACTTTACATTGAATTAATAGGTAAAAACATTTCAATAATTGGCAATGTTTTAACTCTTAAAACCCATTTTCTTAACAACGTGATTATTTTTAAATTATTTACTGCAACTTCTGGGCTGTCAATTTTGAAAAATGGATTCCATATTTGGATTCAGGGGGTTTAAATTATGTTAATAGGTTACTTTTATTTTTTCCATATTACGAATATTAACTACGGTAATTTTTATTTACTGTAGTTAAAGGTATATCGGGTAATTACATGTAAAAATAATATTATAAAATTTTCTAACACCTTCCAAAATTTTATTTTATGACTAAACGTCACCCCTAATTACCTAAGGGTCGGAATAAATTCATTTTATAAACTTTTTACCATTAAAAAGTATTTAATTATTTTTAAAACCAAAGAAAGTGACAACATGTCAGTCTCTTAAATTTTATATGTATAAAATTTTTAATTTAGTGATAAACTTCATGAAACATAGAAAATTAATAGTCTATAGAAGGATATTATAATTATATACATCATGTGAATTTATTTAGAATTTTTATGGATTATATAATTATCATTAAAGTGACACAATATTGATGTTGAAATTATTTTATTTATTGAAATATCAAAATAATGGATTTAATAATATTAAAATAAATATTATATAAACTATTAAATGTTCTCCAATAATTTTATAGATAAATATGACATGTTTTATATTTATTTAAGCTATTTTTTGAATATATAATATATATATATTTTATTTAAATTCAAATAAAAAAATAGGGTCCAAATTGACACTATTTTTATTTTATAAAAATAACATATTATAAAACTGTTTAAAAATCATAAAAAATATTAAAAAATTATAAATTAAAATTTATAGGCTCTAAAATTTCATAAATTATCTAATTATGGATAATTAAAATAATATAAGTAATTATTTATATCAATTTAAAATTTAGAATATTATTTCCACAAATTAAATTAAATAGATTAAATAAGGATAAAGCATGATTATAATGTTTAAAATAAATTTCCAAAATGTCCAAATTTTATTTGCTGATGATATTACAAACATATATCATCTAATATTCTGATTTGAGTCATTTTTGGATGTTTTATGTGAGGTTAAATTTATTATAAATTAATATTTCTTATGTTACCAAAGGTGCCCCTCTCCTCCCTTATAAAATGGGCACCCCTTCCCTCTTATCTTCACACCCTTTTGAGCCTTGAAGCTCGGAAAACCCCTACCAATTACTCTTCTCTAACTCTCTAATTATATCTTAGTGGTTCTGGTATTCTCAAAAGGCCAACTCTAGTGCCCTAAGAAGAAGTTTAAAGGAGGTGTTTCGAAGAAGATGTAATCTCTTCTACCGATTCTTTCAAGTTTATTTCTTCTTATACATAATAATATTTAGTTGTTTCATTATAAAAAAATAACTTCAGTATTAATTATATACTTATATTTTATTATAAATATGAAACAACCCTATTTCACAATCTATCTATCCTACGGAAAATGAAATCACCGCGCGTGCGTACATACGGAATACCGTCTCAACGCCATGGTGTAATCT
Source organism: Viscum album (assembly GCA_963277665.1). Lineage (NCBI taxonomy): Eukaryota > Viridiplantae > Streptophyta > Magnoliopsida > Santalales > Viscaceae > Viscum > Viscum album. The sequence continues at coordinate 1,873,190,043 of OY728131.1, forward strand.
GTTTTTCCACCACCACCATACTTGGATGGGTGTAATGAATAACTATATATGATTATTATAAAATCATACTGATTCGAAGATATTATATAATCCACTCCAATTCCATTCAATTAATATTGGAACAATATCATCGCCCGTACGTATGTACGGATTACCATCTCCACGACGCGATGATATTCATTTTCCATGTTAACAATTCAAGAAGGATTATAAAGTATATATAATAAGTAATCATGAGATATATGAAATAATAATGCTACTGGATTTATGTATATATATATATTCATGTCATCTACTTAATTCCATTCAATTCAATAAGGAAACGAAAAAAATGTTCATGCATACGTATGGCATACTGTCTCCATGAACGGTGTATTTCATTCCATTTATCAATATATTATATATATTTATATTCTGGATATATAATACATATAAATCATGTTTTATATTCTGGAATTAATTAATCTTGATCTAAGTAATCTTATTAATAATTACAAGTCAAAACACGAACGATAAATGATATGATTTTACCCAAAACGCTGCTTTAACATAGAATTTACAAAAGAACAGGTAATATAAAGTCATATGTGAACCATATATGATATCATAACAATGAATATGACTCCATAATAAATAAATTACATTATATAAATCATTATACAGGAGTTTTGGATATGTTCGAAGCATATCGAACCTAAGGTAAGGGATAATTTTGCAATCTCATTTTTATCTGACAATGCCTATACATAAGTATTTACTGGGGTTATATTTTTCATCCATGTCCATAAAAATGTTTTTCATAAAGTGTTTAATATTATTCCATGTATTTTAAAATTCTTTATTACTCATCATTTACTTTTACTTTATTTAATGTAAGGAATCATTTTTTTGTATACCATACGTGGTACTTTTTGACTTTTCAAACAAAAGTACAAGTAGAATGTTTTTTTAACTTATAATACATTAAAAAAATTTTATGGTTTCATAAAAACATATTTCAATGATGATTCATGTACAAAATTTCAAGATTATTTTCAACAAAATTATTTTCTTTTAAAATTTCATGTCATTTTGAGAAAAGAAAATGATTTTGTAAAAGAAATGATATTTTCCTCAAAAATTCATTTTAGGTGTTTTATAAAAATATTTTACATCTAAGATGAATTTATTAAGTAGGTTTATGTTTCAAGTATAATGTATCTATTATTAACATGGTTTGATTTTTCTTATGGTGAAATGATATCCATTTCTTTTATATGGATTATCTTATGATGGGATGATTTTTATGAAACCCATTTTATTCTTTGGGTTATTATGAATGATGTATGTTTATTTGTTTTCACACAAAAGAATGATTTCATTATGAGATGGGTGGGACCTATATCTACCTCAAATGCATTGGGTAAAGATTTATATCTCATGATATAGACATGTCTAGAATGTTAAGTTAATCTGATTCAGTGATTCAGGGCTGGAACGAGGAGTGAACTCAATTCAGATTGGGACTTTGTCCATTAAGATGGTCTTGGCAGCAATGCCTTGGCTACTATAGAAATAGTATAATGTGCATAATGGTTTTACACAATTACATGTTTTATCCCCATTCTATTTTATCATTATTGATGTTCTTTTATTATATATTTCTTAAGTACTTCCAAGATTTATGTCTTTGCTCAAGATTTTGATGTTTAGATTTTATGTTCATGTTTTTGCATTCAAATGTTTATGGATTGTTTTATGTTCTCTATGTTTACCCTTTTTGATCATTTGAGATCACCTTTTTTATGTTTTCTTTTCCCCAGGATATAAAGAAAGGTTTTAGGTATGAAAACAAAAGGGGAAGATCTTTATGGGAGATGTTGAAGATCATTCACCATGATTAGAAGAATATTTTTCCGAGTATACAAAGACACTAAACTATTATAGTCCTTGTGTGTTTGTTTTTTTATGTATTAAGAATTTTTCAAAAGTAATGTAATGTCCATGTACGTCAAGTATGAGTCTCTACATCATTATAGAGGCTCATTATTGTATTTATAATGTTTATTGTACTCCAAAAACATAGTTTTTTTGAAATTGTGTGAATAAATTAGTAATTACGTTTTTCAAAATGTATTATATATTCTATTGGGATAATATTGAGTATTGAGATACCAACTAGTTTTTTTAACTAGGGAGTTTAAGATATATTAAATAAGATGAAATTTATATTGGTTTGGATTGATATATAAAATAAAAGTGGGGCGGAAGAGTGAACTGTGACCCATTAAAATCTTCAATAGATTTGAAATGTCCTTATTGATATGAAACTATTATTTTAATCTATTCATAACGATTTATAAGTAGCAGATATAAATTAAGAAAATAAACCAATGATGTTTAGTTATTTAATGCACAATTATCATTTATTCCACTCAACCAATGATATATGTACAATAATGGTGATATTCACTAGTAATTTCTTTTATAGAGGTCTTATACAACTGAGTAAATGGAGTTGATACCATTAAAATAATTATTTTACAATCCCATATAGTTATTTTAAATGGAAAAATAAATCAATAGATTAGATCGAGAAGCAAACACTCCTTCTTCACCGTGACAGATTCTGAGTAGATGATACTCCAATAAATCATTATAGAATGGTTTGACTAGAGAACAAAAGGATTTATTACAGTTATAACAGAAACTAATAGTTCTATTGAGATTCAAAAAAGAATATAAAATATTATATCATCAACATCACACAAGAATCCTTTAAATACAAATACAAAATACAATAAAAAATAAATAAACATATATGTATATGAAGTTTTACTCTGACACACAGTTTTTTGAACAAGAAAAAGAAGATTAAACAATACGATATAGCAGTAGTGATGACAACAATAACTTGTTGATTAACGAGATCTAAATATATATGTCTTTAAATTATATATATGAAGTCAATTCCACACTCTTATTTTCAAGCACAGAAATATTTATTTACTATGAATACATGTATATGGAGAAGATGAATATCTCAATATTTATCTTGTTGTTCAAACAGTTCCAGGTTAAACCACCACTATCAATACTATATAATAAATCATTAATATTTGAATTCATATATTTCCAATGGAGTTATGACTTAAAATATATATAGAAAGGATTTAATCTGTTGAATATAAACCGTTAAATTTTTCATAAAAATAATAAATGAAATATTTACATTCTGTGAAATTGTTTCATAAAATAATGTGAAGATTTCAAATTTAAAACTCCATCATTGACCATGTCAAATATGGGGTGCATCACATAGTGAATAAATTGAAAAGTACAGTTAAAAATATAAAATGTATTACTAATGTTTTGTTGATGAACCATACATTTATTCCTAAAACAAAATTTTTCTTCCAATTGTATGGTTTCTAATCCAAAATTTTACAACAACATAGGGTATCTATTCTGTATGTTTTATTCCAAATGACGGGTTTTCAAACCATACATTATTCTTAAAAACATATGGTATGAATAGTTTTTCATTATTACAATATAAACATATCCAAAATGTATAATAAAATATTTTCCCATGGATTAATAACTTCTGTATAATTCCAGAAAAAAAATAAATAGTAAAAAAAATATCATCTTCCTAAAATTCACTTAAACAAAATATTATTAGAAACACTAATGTGGAAGTTTGGGTGAATCAAAATAAAAAAAATTAATTAAATTATTGAATCAACACATTTTAAAAACTCTTTAAACTTTTGATTTTTAAAAACAAAAAAAATAATTATTTAAGTGAAATTAATTTTTAAATATGAAATTATTATAATGATAATTAAATTTAAATTAAAGAAAACTTCTTCCATGAATTTTTTTTAATTTTGATACAAAGTTTACATAAAAACCTCTCATAAAAATTTATCATATAAATTTCTCATACACATTTCACATAAAATTTATACCCATTATTGTGACATTAGAAATTTATTTTGAAACACTTTATTGAAATATTTTTTATGAATCATTAAAGAAAAAAACTATATTTCAAAAAATACATACTATAATTTTGTCATTGATGAAATTATAGAGTTATGGAAAAGTCAGGGTTTTTGGATGGGTTTGACAAATCATTCGAACTTTCCAAAAATAAATGATTTTCATTTAAATCTGTTAAAACCCATTATAGTTGTTTTGTTCTGCTTTAAACATCTGAAGATCATTGATAGAGAATATATGATGAAATTTTATTTACCAACAACTATTTTAGCTCATCAAGATCCAACTGAGTACCAAATTTTCTTCCAAGTAAATCCATATAAATTATCAATTCTAATTTAAAAACATTAATATAATCATTTTTAATCTGAATTAATTTCATATTTTGATACTATATTTGATGTGTATCAAAAACTGTTCTTCGAACTGGCACATTTTGATGTTCCTCAGATGAATTCTTTGACACAATCTTAGCATTATTTAGCCTCACAATTTCTCCATTTAATGTATTAACCATAAATATATTATCATGAAAATAAATTCCAATTTTAATCATTTATTATTATAAAACATATCTATCTTCATTACAAAAAATATTTATTTATTTTTAATAATATTTTCCAAATGAATCCAAAATATTGGAAATTGATTGTTCTGTTAACAGATCAAAAGATGGATTACCATCAGTTTTCTTTTGAAAAGAAAATATTTAATAATTTTGATGTTCTTTAATACTTCATTTATCTCAAGTTTGTCTCCTAAAAATTATTTGAATTTGATATTTTGATGAATAATGAAAAAAAATTTAAGAGGATTCTAGAAGAATATTCTAGGGTTATAATATAAGTAAGATGCATTTTGGTTTGATAATTTTTAAATGATGCATCAAATTCAAGAGAAGATAATACATATTAATCATTTCATATTTTAAATGTTTTAAATGTAAATTTACATAAGAAAATTCTATTGAATGAAACTATTATTTAAATGAATAATATATATTAGAACCTGAAATTTATATATAGAAATTGGATGAAATATTCACTAATGAATATAGTTTTTCAGAAATGAATTTTTATAATTAAAAAATTAATATATTTTATAATGTTGGTCTTTCTATGAGAAACAAATTAGGAAATTTATTACAGAAATCTGAATATTTTAGTAATTAATTTATCTCATTTTATATAAAATTATATAAATTGATATTTAACATATTGGTTCAAATATTGAAAAATGATTAAATAATTAATCAGAAAATATATCTATCTCTTATTAAAAATAAATAATGTGATAAAACATATATATAATGATTGTAATGAAATACCACATGGATTATTCATTCCAACAGTAATGATTTTTTGTTAACGAAATCGATAATAGATGATCACTACTTTGTTAATATAGAAAATTTCCAGGTTATTTTTAATCAACATCTCATTGATTTAACAATCTAGTTTAGTTATGTATTCTTAAAAAATATAATATCCAAGTTCCTTGTGGAACCCATAAACATTGTGTTCCAGTAGTGTTAACATGTAATGTTTTAGGTAAGCTAATCTACATTTTTTAGATAATATACTACTTATGATAGATAATTAAATTGAAAAATAAAACTATTTAACACAAAAAATTTAAGTTCTCTATAATAATAGTCATTTTCTTAATTTCCATTAATTCTACAATAAAAACATTTATTATTTGACATGATTTTTCTATTTTAACAGCGAACGATATAATTACCATAAAATATTGGTCTTTTACTATTAGTACATATTCAATTTTTTCAATTTTGAATTATGTTTTCCACAAGAAATTGATTTATATAATTACCTCCTTTGATAAGAATACTAGATTCTTATTTTAAATCATTGAATTCAGCTAAAAATTATTTAATTTTAGTTTTGTGATGGTGAAATGTTTATTTGGGAAGAATTAGATATTATATCATTAATTTTTTGAAAAAGTGTCATTATCAATTAAAATAGCATCATAATAATTTATATGTTTTTATGATATTTCCTTAAAAATTAATATTTATCTTAAAGCATAAATAAAAATAATGCAGTTCATCATAAGTATGTTTTTTTGAATCATACTTCTAAGAATAATAAGATTGTGCCTTATTAGTATGATTCATAATTCATACCTTCTGAACCTTATTCTAAACATCCGACTTTGTTGTATATTCATCATTTGACTATATGGACTACATTAAGTAGGCCTGATAATTTTCTTTTCATACCTTTTATAATCAGATATACTTTGAGCCTAGAGAAAAATACACTTAGACATTATGCATCATTTTCCTTTGTATTCACAATATCTATATTCTATATTTTATTTATTTATTTTGATCTACAGTTTTCAAAACATTTAGAAATATGTGACAAATCATTAGCTAAATCTAGATCACATGATTTAGATAATTCATCCATACTATTTTCGAGAGAAGCTTCTTTATATTTGATTTTATATTTTGCTTTATCGTACATATCAGATATATACATCATCAAAATTAAAAATAGTTAATTTTTTTAATATTCTTTAATTGGTGTGTATTATTGTACTAAAACAGATATTCCTTTCCACTTAGAATGTAAAACTATAGGTACTTTTAATTCATGATAATATTTCATAATCGGATCACCAAAAAATAAAAATTATTGACATCTTCTGTGAATATCTCATTCATCCGAGTGATTATCTCATCTTCTTCCACCCTAATAGTATCATACATTAACATTTTAATATTTTAAATCTATTGTATGTTGTTATTAGTTCTTCATATGTAACAAAAATAGTCTGCTACATTACATATCTAGTAGAACATTGAGAAACTCGATTAATCTCACCAGTACCTAAACCATTGAAAATAACATTCCTTGATTTTGAAGGAAGATCATATTATTTTCCTTAATCATTATTCTATTTATCTATATATTCATTAGGAACAATATAATTCCTAATAGAATGTAAATAAACATATACTCTATGATTTTCATGTAAAAACCCATGTGATATTATTAGCATCCTTAATTAACACAACTATAGTATTGAGAATGAATAATCAACATACCCTATTTAAGATCATCCATTTAAATATTATTCTTCATCTTTATATCATTATTGTTATTTCCAATAGATTCATATATAGTATTAAATAGAATAATCTGGGATTTTTCAAAAGAGAAATATATTAGTAGGTCCCTTCCTTTGATACCAGTTGTGGGGTCTAATTGTATAATAAAAAAACATTGGGTGGGTTGAATTATTATCCTTTAAAAACATAAATAGATTTTATACATACCTATTGATATGAAATGATCATTTACTTCTCTTTTTAAAGACCAGTAAGTAGATGATAAAAATATATAAGTGAACTCAACAATATATAGTGGTTCCTGGAATAAATATCCCCCAGTCCACTCCACCAATGCTCTCTCGATGATTATGGTTATTTTTTCTAGTAAGTACTTATATTGAGGACTTCTACAGAAAAATATAGGGATTTTATACCTTTATAATGGTTATTTTATAGAAAAATATGGTTTCTTTTTGGGGAAACATAAATCCTTTTCTTAGTCTAAGAACCAGACACTCCTTCATCACCATGTACTGATTATGATAATATGATACTACAATAAATCAATATATATTGACTTTATTTAATAATAGGCTTTTTTTATACTTACAATATTAACTGACAGATGTGTTTATCTTCAAAAAGGATCAGAAACATCAAAAGTATCTTCAAAATCACACATGTTTCCTCTAAACAGTGACAGATAAAACACTATAAAGATGAACCAAAATATATGTTTCCAATGTTTCAAATTGAAAAAATATTTTTTGATGTTATATAGGGAGATTTAATCGTGAGATATAGCAATAATGATAGTTACAAAAATGAGATTGTTATCATGACCAAAACATCTATGTCTTCAAATATTAGATCCGAAGGCAATTCCATAATGTTATATTCATGCACACAACTAATTATTTTCTTTAATATATATATATATAAGATGAATATATTAATATTTATCCTTACGGTTGAAAAAATTGTCAAATAGTCTATATAAATACTATATGATAAATTGTGAATATATTAATTCAAATAATTCAAATCATTCTAAGAGTGTAAAAAATTCCCTTAGTAATAAAACTTATTTAATCCACTGAATACCAGTAGTTGAATTAATCCTGAAACATCTTTAAAGAGATATTTAATTCTTGATAGATCATTGTAGAATACATGGAAAATAACATAGATTTAAAACTCCATATCTGACCATGTCAAACATAGGGTTGATTTAAGTAGCGGAAAACATAAAAATTATAATTGAAGATGTATTGTTGATTACAATAGTAGGGTTGATGAACCATATATTTTTCGTGGAAAATTTGGGTTTCGTTCAATTGTAGGGTTTCTGACCCATAATTTTCCATTAGTGTATGGTATTTGATCAATAAGTAATATTCCAAACATAGTGTTCCCAAACCATATGTTACACTTACAGATGTATGGTATCAATTTTGTTTTTAAATTACATAGAAAATGAATCCAGTATACTTAATCAAATATTTTTACATGGATTAATGACATTTATATACTTCCATAATAAAATTAATACTCTAAAAAATATTATATTCATGAAATTAACTTAAAATTAACATTATTAGAAATAAAAAATTAGGGTATTTGTGAGCATCAATCTCAAAAATAAATTAATAAAAATTGTTGAATCAACACATTATCAATAACATCCATGTATTTTTAAAATGGTCAACCTCATTTTTCTATAGTTAATGATCATATTTAGGTTATTGTGGATTGGATGGGTATGTTGTATCATTTTCTAGCAATTAAAGATTCTAATTTAGTGAAATGTTTTTAATAAAATTATCTATTAAAATTGATGATATTTCCTTGTGTTCCGTGAATAATAATATCTATCTATGATACCAGATTTACATAATATATTTTGAGAGTATTCAAGATTAATTTTGACATCCAATTTCATATTAGAATACCATTTCGTCCTCTTATATATTATTAGAGAAAGAATATTATTTAGAAAATATTTGATCTATAGATATCCTATATTTTAGTCCTTCGTGGATATTGGGTGGATCATTGTCATTCGATTGATATTTTATATACTAATATATTTCATTCACTTATTTGTATAACATTATTATATTGGGGTGAAAAAGGTGATTAATATATTATCGAACTAGAATGGAAAATGAATATTATTGTGTAAGTTCTTATCATTGAGGGTTATATATTAATTTCTTAGAATTGATAAGTGTGATATAAACATAAATATAATAACCCAATGGATTTTTCTAAAGAATCAAAATGGATTTATAAATCATATATTGTATTTATTTTTAATATGAAATTTTAGCTTGAATATAATGTATCTTGAATTTGGGTGATGTTAAGGACCCCAATGAAAAGGTTACTACCCATTCATTGTTGGTAAAAGAAATTTAAGATGCCATTTAATGTATTAATAAAAGAAATTTATATGATGATGAATGAATGATATTTATTCCTAAAACATATAACATATTAATGGATATATTATATGTATAAATTATTCAAATATGATTATTATTGATACATAATTTATAAAAATTATCGAAAATTTCTTATTTTTATGATTAAAAATATCTAATGTTATTAAATAAGGATTTAGTTGAGTTTTTTTCTGAATAAATCATTGAATAATATGTAAATATTTGATTAATATACATATTAATGGAGAATAAAATTTTTATAGAAAATTCTATATAAGTGTGGATAAATCATGAAAGGATTTATTATGAAAATTAGATGTTCTATTTAGTGATTAAAATATTTTGGATGATGGTTTGTAGAAGATAAATTAAATATATAATTTTAGAGGTAGTTCATGTACGTGAAAAAATATAAATTTATTTTTTATTTATTTAATGACGTTGGAAATTAAACTTAATAGGATTATTAATTTTTCTTTTTTCTAAAATGTTCATAAATGTCATTTTTTTTTGTTTTGATGTGATGAGATGTTTTAAGGTTGAATGGTAGAATCTCTATACATATTAAAAGTAATTATATAATTACTATACAGATTTTTAATATTGTTGTATTATGGGAATGTAGATGTAATGTAATGATAGTAGATAGAAAACAGAGAAGGTGTGAGTTTAGAAGATTAAATGATGACTTCATAAGAGTAATAAATCAATTTAGATGAGTAATGTATTTATATATAAAGATTAATATTAAAATAATGGAAATGATCATAATATTCATCATTTTATTGAGTGAGACAATAGTTTTTGAGAAAGTAAAAAAGGATAGTTTATAAGGATAATGACATATTTCAGAAGAATAACATGAAATTCATAAGAGTCATCTATTTTCAAAATTTTATCGTTTTATAATGTCTTGGGTTTTAATACAAAATATTTTGATGAATTAAATGATATAAAATGATGTTGAATATATTATTGAAAGTTTAAAATATCTTGTTTCATTAATGAACCATGATCCAGTCTTATATTTGAAGAAGTTTCAATTTTACTGGAATGTAAAGAAAACTAATCTATTCATATTTTATATTGGAATATGGATATTTGAAAATAAATTTGGGATATTAGATGTGATGAAAATAATGGAACTTAATTATGATGATGATCCATCTGATCTTTAGTAGATGAAACTTCGAAACATAAATTATGAGCCAAGATTTAACCTATAAGAAATTATAGGGGATAGAACAATAAGATATGTGTCCACAGTATAAGGAAGTTATTTATATTTCAGTGAATTTGAAATAGGTAGATAATGTGGATTGACTATGGTGGTTCATGTTTCATTTCAAAAGTTTACATATGAGAAATGTGGATTCCCAAAAATGTTGTGGTTAAATTAGTGGTTCCTTGCACACAAATTATCATTTCTATAATAAATGAAGTGAGGTTAAATGAAAGAATTGTATCTATATAAATGTAGTTGTGACAAGTCATATAGGTAAGTAAAATATATATGATTGTAAAAAAAACCATGTAAAAAGGTTTAGGAAAATCATAGGCAAGTCACCATACTTATTTAAAAAGTATTAAATATATAAAATATATAGAAAGTAAACTCTGCAATTTAGGAAATATAAAAATTGAGAAGGTAAAGATAACTGGTGTGTGACTCATTGGTAAATGGTGAGTGAAAATTATACAAGACTACATAAGTCATATATTCTTGGAATCAATGAGGTTGACAAATCTAACTTGATTCTATTAATTGGATCCAGTGATTAAAAACATACGGGAAAAGGAAGAGGAGAAGTGATACTCTATATAAAATAAATCTGAAGTACTAATCAATAAAAACATAAGGCAGGTTTATGGATGACCAATGTACATGTAGTTTTACAAATAAATTATTGTAAGTCAATGTCACTAGATTCATTATGAGAGAATCTAGATATCATATTATGGAAATGTTTTAGAATCTAAGATATTTATAAGTATCAATTATTATGTTTTTATTATTTTTAGTCTCCATGAGTTGAATGAATTTTTGTGATGAAGGAGGTATAATATTTTCTTCAGAATGATGTCCATTGTAGATTAAATAACCACAAAAAAATGATAGTGGAAGGATAATATTTCCAATTATAATGGATTTAGAATAAGGGATGAATAATAAATCTAGTGGATGATTTTTAAAAAAAATAGGTAGTTGTTTATTTGCAGGATGAACTATTTATTTATGATGGCCAATATCCACAACAATTTTTATTCATAATAACATTATTAGTAGAGAATCAGGGACTCATACACCTTGATAAAATAGAGGAATATGATTCTGGTGTTTAGGTAGAACCTTATAAAAACATCACTCACTACTCTTTACATTATATTTTATATTTCATATTGTTGTTAGATTTTATGTAGGAGATAAATAGATTAATAAATATTTGAATGTATAATAATAGATCAAATATTAAGGGAAGTTCAAAAGGATGAAAAATTTAGGATATTAAAAATTTATTAAATAATATCAACACAAAATTCACAACCACCCAAGGGACTACATGGTCTTATCATAATCTCATTACATATAAATTATCACGTGTTTCTGATATTTTCTGATAGTTTTGGGTATCATTGGATAAAAAGTGGTAGTAAAAATTCATCGAGGTTTATCATACCTTTTATGGTGTTGGAATGAATTAGAGAAGTTCTTTATCATATAATTCTTCCATCAAGGTAATGAAATATCTATGATATATTATATGTTTCTCAGCATAGTGATTATCTTCATTATCCATATCTTCTCATTTATTAGATATATGTTGACTTAGTGGAGGACATGGAATATGTGGAGCATCTTATGAAGATTTATGGTTTCATGAAAAATATTATGTTGATGTTTTATTCATTATGAATAGTTTCACCATGAAAATTTCAAATGGACGAAAGTAACATGGAGAGAGAATATTATATGAGATTTTTAAACCCTATGTAGTTTAAGCTGTTATTATTTCTGTATAATAGAAGTTTTCTTGGAATGAATATGTTTATGATTTTCAAGGAAATTGTTTTTAAATGTGGTGATAATGTTGAGACACAAGTTTTTTGGTTTGGGGATTATATATATATGTTGGTCGGAGTGGATTCTCAAGAGGGGGGGGGGGGGGTAAATTGAGTTCCAATTAAAAATTCTGTTAAAATATTTTCTATTAAAATCCCCCAATTTATAATACAAGTTAAACTGTAGTGAATTTGTAAAACTGTAACGGTTCAATTAAATTCCCAAAAGATTGATTATTACTCAACTAATCTAATGAGAAGATTAAATTATCTTTTGAAACTAACCTACTGGTTTACAATAAATAAAAACACTTGATAGATTAACTATCAAAGTAACTTTAAAACAGATTTGTATTTCAATGTAATATGTAGTGGTATATAAATTAGATACTATATATTTTAAACTCAAACTAAAAATGCAATGAAAATATAACCAAGAGGTTCAGTCTCCAGCTCTGACTTAGTCCTCTCAAATTTATATATATAAAAGTGATCCACACCCTGGATTAGTTTTAATGATAGTAAATAACTGTTTAGGCCACGCAGGGACCTCTACCACTGTTCTTCATGGGAATTTAAAATAAAGACCAGGCCACACAATGACCTATTCTACAGTTGTCGTGGGTAAACCAGAGTAAGGAGTTGTGGTGTGAGGATTGACATATCATCCAGTTCAGCACATGAGACAATGTGTGTGTAATATAAATAGGATACACACACTGCTTGAAAGTAGATAATAAATCACTTAGATATAGTATATGAAAGTTGAGAAAGCTCTAGTGATTGGCACTGCAGCTCTGGACTCGTTGGATTCACCATAATAGCTTCTGAGTCCTTCTCTGGCTTTTTTTTTAAGAAAAACAAAGTGTCTAGGTTAATCTTTTGTTTCTCTAGGAGAAAAGCTATTCTCTTGACTCTAGAGTACTTCATGAATTCTTCAGCAGTGTAGGATTGCATGTATGGAACTTCTTTGAGGATCATGCAATGTGTTATTCACAGTTGTGCTCAGGATTGTTCTTCTATTCAGTATAGAGCTTGTGTGAATTGTAGTATGTGCATCGAGACATGTCAAGAGAATGTGTGTCCTCTACTACAGCTCAATCTTCTTTATATTCCATGAGCTCCAGCAATAGGAATGATTTACTTTCCATAGATACGAGGTTTGGTTTCCTGACTGACCAACAACTATCATTACATAACATTAATTGCATTAAAAACATCAAATATGACCATTAGTATTATTTAAATAATATTGACAAAAATGTTAAGAAACAGTGTCACAGTAGTTGTGCAAATGGTGTCTCTTTGAACTGGTGTCTCCGTCACGGTATGTGCTTCACAGTATGTGGCACATGATATGTCCTTCACGGTGTAACTTTCACGATGTGCGGCTCATGGTGTCTCAGTCACAGTGTGTCCTTCACGTTGTCTGGGTGACGGTGTGTCCTTCATGATGTCTGGGTCATGGTGTGTCCTTCACTGTGTCTGGGTAATGGAGTTTCCTTCACGGTGTCTGAGACTTAGACTTCACGGTTTCTGCTTCAGTGTTTCTGTTCACGGTGTCGGTTTGACTGTGACTATGTTTTTCCCACAGTCTGTCTTACTGTGTCAAACATCCCTGTGTCTTGATACTTGGGAAAATATATGTATTTTGACTTAAATAGTAATATGCAGAATATGAATTAAGATTAGCCATTAGAAAGTAAAATAATTTGAATCATAAATACAAAGTTTTGATAAGATAAGTGAGATTTGTGATCATGCATAAGATTTTTAAATAATAATGAGATTAAATAACATCAATAATATTTTTATCATTAAAACATGATTTGTAATTGTTATTTGTATTTGTGATCATTAAAACACGAGTAATACATGAGGAGTCAAACAATATATTCAGTGTAAAATGAATTTATCTAAAAACATTATAGGATTTATTTATTTATGAAATTCTATTTGAGAATTATTTTATACATTATTATACATTCCTTATTATTTTATTTAAAGTAATATTATTTATTTAATTGTGGGAAATTCTATTTCCAATAGCACATGAAAACTTATCATACTGATTTAATGAGGTGAGATAAATATCAATTATAGAGAGTTAATTTTATAATTAAATTATGAGTTAAAATATTGTATTTGTTAGTGTTATTAAAATTTTTCAATGTATTAGGTATAGAATTTAAAAAGGATAAGGAAAATACCTATTGACAATAGTTCTTTATCAATAGTATAATTGGCCTTTATCAGTTCTAATTTTTTTTAATACTATACGATAATTAAAAGACCTATGAATTTAGCAGCACTAAACAATAATTTAAAAAGGACTACATTATAAGTGATTTTAGAAGAACTAATAAAACACCTAATTTCTCTACACATTTTAATGAACTAATATATGGTCCCTTTAATATCACATTTTGTGGCATTGATAATGGGGAAAACTAATTTGGGATATAACAATATACTATTTCACTAGAAATAGGGAATAGTAGAATGTGTTGTAATAATATAATTCACCCCCCAAAACCACACTAGAATATAGAAAAATATGTTGATAATATAGAATATAAATTAAAAAAAACATAAAATAAAAACACCAGAAAGAACATAATATTACAGACATTTAAAATATTCAATTACACAATTATATGAGTAAGTGAAAAATGTCACATACATTAAAAAAAATCAATGTCACTTGGTCATTTCCAGTAACACCCCAAGCTTTCACGATACACTTCTCTTTCAATAATGTAATAGCTTGCATTGTAGGCATGTTCGATATTCTAACACACAGCAACCAATCAAAGTAGTAGTTATGAATAGTAATACCCACTTTTTGAAAATATATTAATTTTATATTTCAAAATGGATGTAATTTTTGTATTCTCAATATCGAAATTATCCTATGTTGAATTTTTTGTAATTTTCTGAGAACTTCCAATTTTCTATTAATAGTGAAAAATACTTAAAAACAACTTTTGTAATCAAAATAATTTGTTGTGATAAATTATAATAGTGAGTTGTTTTAAATTATAAATAGAATATATTTTTATTATTTTATCCAATGGTGTTCATTATAATTAATTTCACTTTGAAATTGGACATAAACATTTGTCAATCTTTTGATATATATTGTTTATTAAAAACATGCTATTTGTTGTGACAGAGGGAATTAATTATAAAATTAATTAATTGAACTTATATGTTTGGAATTTCATAAAATAGATATAATTTTTTAATTTGGAATATCAATTATAGCTTAGGGTGAAAGTTTGGCATTGTTCTGAAAAACTTCAATTTTTGATGAATAGTGAAACCATTAAGTGGTAGTTAAAAAACTGATTTTTCATTTAAATGAAACATTACCACTAATTTGATTTTATTTTAAAAAATAAAACATACTTTTTTGTCATTAATAAGTAAAATGTGGTTCAATGAGATTAAAATAATTTTTTTGGTGAATATTAACTTTTAAGTTTAATTAATCGTGATTAAAGGTAATTAGTGAAATTTAAGGTGAAAATGATATTATAAAAATATTAAAATACCTTTACACTTTTCCTACCTCTATTGGATGAGTCATGGCCGACCAAAACAATCCATGTGTCAACTTGGGGACCCCATGGAGCCACTTTGGTATGAAAATGACATTAAAAACGTTTTATTTAATGTTAAAATAAAAATGTCACAAACATGAGTTCTTTTACTATATTTTTTTTAAATGGGGATATACAAGTCATATTTTTGACTATAAATATTCACTAGAAAGATAAAAATATTTCCTAAATCATCATACTTTTTTATAATTTTTATACATTAAATAAATTAAAATTTTTATGACACAATGATGATGCAGCGATTACCTCATTAGTTAATGATTTAAATAAAATGAAAAGATAATGTAAAATATAAGGCATAAACTTGTCAAAAACCTATTGGATGAGTATATTTAGAAACCTTATCACCATATCCTATAAATATATCATTTTGGGACCTTTTTAATCCGAAAATCATTTCATAATAAAGTAAAATTTCAATCATTCCAAGAGTGCCCCTCCTCTCCTCTTATAAAAGGCCCCCACCACTACCACCTTATTCACACCATCAAGCCATTTGGATCGGCCAACCTCTGCCCAAATACTCTCACAACTTTCCTCTCTTACTCCTAGAAGCCTCACTTTGGGCAGAATTCTTCCCAAGGAATCCTTTGGCTAAAATCAAAAAGAGTTACCTGATTTTAAGGTAAAGTCTTCTTTTATGTTCTTTCGTTTTATTTTACTTCTCCAACCCCCTAAACTTTTTTATGCCTTTCCTTTATAACAAAACCAGTATCTAAAATATAATAGTATGTTGTTATGATAATTATATGATTTACACTTACACAAACCTTGGTCTAATGGTTAAATAACATACTATTTTTGTGGGTAGCGAAATACTGCCCCACGAAACGATGATTCTTCAATATTCTTTTAACACCACTAATGGTGGCCATTTTGATGAAAATATTTTTATATATGATATATATATTATGTTTATTTTTTCCTTATGATTCTGTATTTCTCATTTATGGAATACCTTTAAGATTTACATTATGGGTAAAGATGATATTTTCATTTTAGGAAGTGCAGACTACCGCCCCCTCAAAGTGATTTGAATCATTACTGCCATATGTTGGATGTATAAAGGATGGAGTAAATGGTATTATACATTAAATTATACTAGAATAATATTATACCTTTATATAATTATAACTTCATTCAATTAAATATGAAATATAAATGAAAGTAGCGTTCATGCGTACGTACGACTTACTGTCTCCATGAACGGTGCATTTCATTTCTTACCTCTAAATGTTATGTAATATTATAAATGAATGTATATACTGGATATATATGATGTATATGATATCTAAATAATAATATAATTATGGATATAATGTATATTTTACCACATGAATAAAGTGTAATTATAAGAAGTTTATTTTTGACTCAAGTACCTAAGATTGACAAAACGAACGTTATAAACATAAATAATTACATAATGGTCATAACATGGTAATAAGTGATATAAAAGGAATAATGAACTTGAAAAAGGTTCTTAAGTAGGTATAGATTATCTCTAGTTTATTATTCATGAGGTTAAAGAGCGGTCGAGTCAAGTCGGACACGAGGTAAGGGAATTTCTTAACCCAATTTCCATTCTTTAGGTTAATCTCCTACTTTCAAATTATGTTATGATATTATTATGTCCTATCTTGTATTTGTACATTCTTTATGTGTACTTATATTTAATACTCATAATAGATCTATTTTATTTAAAAAAAGATCTTTGTAAGGACTTCGTCTCAATCTCCTTTCATTGGGGGATATTTTGTTTTATAAAAAAAATTCTTTTATACGGTGTATAAACCCCTTTGACATTTACATTTATTCAAAAAAAATCTTTTTTATACGAAGAATTTTACTAAACGACAAAAAGGAATTTTTTTCTTCTCATACGTATACGGAGACAACAAATTCTCCACCTCCGTGAGCACTATTTGAGTTTCGGCTTCCTCTACAAGCCATAACTTTTTTTAAAAGAAAAATAAATACCATGTTTTACTTTTCTTTTATTTTGGTATTGAAAATGGTTTTGATAATGTTTTTATTATATCAATGTGTTGTATTGATATCTTGTGATTGAAGTGTGGAAATATTATGTTTCATTTATGCATGTTTTATATGATACGATTATCTTATGGTTTATGATATGTTTAAACCTATTCATATGAGGAATGCATTGGACTTAATAAGTGATAGGTGGAGCCCGCTATAGCTCCTCAATGCATCGGCAGGTCTCATGAGACAAACTATTGTCTTGGCACGAGGCCTTGACAAAATCTTATTTGTAGTCTTGGCACGAGGCCTTGGCTGCGTGGTTATGATAGTCTGGCATTATGCATTCCATCATTATGAAAGTTGTTATTGATATTGCATGTGATTATTCGACCAATAGAACATCCATGTGAATAAGTAAATGGAATTATCTCATTTTACTTTTTCCATATTATGTTGAAGTTCATGTTTAAAAGTCTTTTGTTTTAGTTTTACATTTCCTTATTGGTTTATATTTATTTATGAAAGCTTCTGCTATATTGTTATCCTTACTGAGCATCTGACCTCACCCCTTTCAATGTTTTAATTTTCCAGGATGTGAAGAAGTATTTTAGGAATGACAAGTAGGGATAGTCTGAAGGGGATATGAGTGTTGAAAATTGAGACTATGTTATTGTAGTTTTTCACTTTATGATGTAATGTATCATTTATGAAAGTATATAGTGTTTCCGAGGATACTAAACTAATCGGTCTTTCGAGACATGATCTTTTGTGATCATGCCAATGTTACGCAATAATGCATCGACTCTGGGTAGCTAGGGTCAGGGTGTTACAGTCGGTATCAGAGGCAGTCTAGTACTAACCTTGGAAGCTAGATTTAGATAAACTTTGATTAGAACGCATAGCCATAAGATAGACTTTGAGAATTATTATAGAATAAATTCCTATAATTTTGTTGTTTTAGATATTTTGTGGGTTGTTCGAGAAATACATCCCTGTCTGGATACGAGCAGGTAGAGGTGGCTCTGGCATAGATATACCTAGGGGTAAAACCTGAAAACACCGCTTTGAGCTAGACTCGAACGGGAACTACTGCACGACAACGGGCCTTGCTGCACTCTTGGTTACGACACTCCCAGGGGTTATGCTTGGGATAATTCTCTTTTTCATTACAAACCATTATGAAGGGTTTATGAGTATATACTTCCTCAAAGAAAACATTTCTTTTTACGATTAGGGATTATATCCATAAATAGTTCAATTTATGTTATGTTTTTTACAAGTATGGAATTATGTATTTCGATTCATAATCTAATATAGTTTATGACATTGTTCAGAAATGGCGCCTAGTGGAAGGAATGGAAACTGTATAAATGAACGCACTCCGTGTAGATATTTCCCTCCTGCTCAATATAATTATTGTGGAGTTGGAGATACAACTGGTGCTGATCAACTTATTACCATACTCGGACAACTCACTTAGGTTATGAATAATAACCTTACACATATGGAGCAACCTGATCCTCCATGTGGAGGATCAATGTTAGACCACTTCATGAGGCAATAACCACCAACATTTAATGGGGGTACAAATCCATTAGTTTCTAAACAATGGATAAACCCCTTGGAGAAAATATTCCACGCCCTGGGGAGTAAAAAAAGGGAGAAGGTTATCATGGCAGTTTACCGCTTCACTGGAGATGACGATCAATGGTGGTCATTGATTCAAATAAAAAGGAAGATGAAGAAGTATCAGGTATGGAATGGAGAGAGTTCAAATATATTGTCTTAGAAAAATACATTCCTCGTGACCATCGAGCAGATATGGAAAGGCAATTTCTGAGCATGAGAAAAAAGGAGGATGAGAATGTCGAAAAGTATGATGCCAACTTTACAATGTTAGCGAGGTATGATGCAGATTATATACGTAACCCATGAAGTAAGATTGATCGTTTATTTGATGGGTTAAAAACATTTCTCCGTCGAGCTTTAGGATCACAATCCTTCTCATCGAACGAAGATATTTTCTCGTGTGCTATCAAGACAGAAATGAAATTATCTAAGTCTTATGAAAACAAAGTAAAGCAAGAGAAGAAGATAACGGTGGAACAAGAGACGGATAAAGGGAAAATGGGAAAGAAGGATTCTCCATTATGTGATAATTGTGGGAAGAATCACCCTGGTTCTTGCCTAAAAGGAATGGGAGTTTGTTATAAATGTGGAGAAAAAGGTCACCAGGATCGTGATTGCAAAGGAAAGAAAGAGGCTATCAATGTTGAATGCTACAATTGTAGGGAAATGGGGCATTATGCAAATGAATTTCCTAAGAGTCAGGGAATCTTACCTCAGAAAAGGCCAAGGGATGAAGGAAAATATTATGTTGTTACTACAGTTGAAGTGGAATAATTAATTTATTGGTGATTTGGACTCAAGGATTATATTCTGGTAGTAATAATAATGTGATATATATAAGGATTGTACTGCAGTACTTTTTTTTCATTAAGGTTTAAATTTGATGAAGGTAATCATATTTTTAGTATGTGACAATAAGAGAATCTTTACTTTGTTTGGGGAATCTTATGTTACAATTGATTTTGGAATTTAGATACCTTTTAGAGAAAGTCTGGATAGAGGTATTTTGGATAACTATATAGGTTGGAATGGATTATGTTTAACCTTGGATAGTATTGTTTAAGGTTAAAACATTTCTGAAGATTATTTTTGAAATATTATAATACTATAGTTTTAGGAAAAGGACAACCTGCAGGTTGGGGGATAACCCTTCGCGTCGGACAAAGATGCAGGAATCGAACCCATAACCATAGTGCGACAGGCCATTATTACCTACCACTAGCCTACAGGAAGTCCCTGATTATTACAAAATATTTTTCCTAATCTAAATGGTATGTGGTAATATTTGGAACCTTATAAAATTAGGATAAATAGAATATTTTTGAGTTCTGTTACCATTTGGAGAGAAAGATGGGTTCGTGGTAAAAATTTATTAAAAAATGAAAGCCTACATGACAAGTAAGTATATTTCCTTACGTTCTTAGAAAATCTCTTAAATAAATTCCTAAACATTATAAAAGGTAACTTAAAATAAAAATGTTGTCGGTTAACTTTTCCAACTGGGGATTCAATGAACGTTTAACCAATTACAAGTTTGTGATTTTCTTGTGGTTAACTTTCTTTTAATCCTATTTTCTACAACTCTCTATCAGACCTTGATAGTTTGTGTCTCCTCCATATCCATATTTTCATAAAATCCTAGTATGGGCTATCTCGGGTGACCTTTGTACCTCTCTTTCTTTCTTTTAATGTCATATTCTTATTAACCCTATTTCCGATATGGGTTTTCCAAAAAGGTATTTTCTATTTTCAACCTTTTATTTTCGATGAACATTTTTAAATTGTGAGGATGCAATTTATTAAAGGAGTGGAGAATGTAACACCCCAAGCTTTCACGATACACTTCTGTTTCAATAATGCAATAGCTTGCATTGTACGCAAGTTTGAGATTCTGACACACCGCGACCAACCAAAGTAGTAGTTATGAATAGTAATACCCACCTTTTGAAATTATATAAATTTTAAATTTCAAAATGGACTTCATTTTTTTATTCAGAATATTGAAATTATCCTAAGTTGAATTTTTTGTAATTTTCTGAGAACTTCCAATTTTCTATGAATAGTGAAAAGTACATAAAAACAAATTTTTTAATAAAAATAATTTATAGTGATAAATTATACTATTGAGTGGTTTTAAAGTATAATTAAAATATATTTTTACCATTTTATCCAATGGTGTTCATTATAATTAATTTCACTTTGAATTTGGACATAAACAATTTTCAATCTTTTGATATATATTGTTTCTTAAAAACATGCTATTTGATGTGACAGCGGGAATTAATTATAAAATTAAATAATAAAACTTATATGTATTGAATTTAATAAAATATACATCAATTTTGAATTCGGAATATCAATTATAGCTTAGGGTGAAATTTTGGAATTGTTCTGAAAAACTTCAATTTTTGATGAAAAGTGAAACCACGAAGTGGTAGTTAAAAAACTGATTTTTCGTTTAAATGAAACATTTCCACTTATGTGATTTGGTTTTCAAAAATCCAACATACATGGTTTTCATTAGGAATTAAAATGTGGTTCAATGGGATTAAAATATTTTTTTGGTGAATAGTAACTTTTAAGTTTATTTAATCGCGAATAAAGGTAATTAGGGAAATTTAAGGTAAAAATGATATTATAAAAATATGAAAATACGTTTACACTTGTAATACCCCTATTGGATGAGTCATGGACGACCAAGAAAATCCATGGTTCAACTTGGGGACCCCATGGAGCCACTTTGGTAGGAAAATGACATTAAAAACGTTTTATTTAATGTTAAAAAACTGTAAGAAACATGAGTTCTCTTACTAAAACAATTTTTAAGTGGGGTTATACAATTCCCTTTTTTTGACTATAAATATTCATTAGAAATCTAATAAGATTTATTACATCATGATACTTTTTTATAATTTTTAGACATTAAATATATTAAAAATTTTATGACACAATGATGATGCAGCGATTATATCATTAATTAATGATTTAAATAAAATGAAAAGATAATGTAAAATTTAAGGATTTCACTTGTGGAAAACCTATTGGATGAGTAGATTTAGAACCCTTATCACCTCATCCTCGATATATATCATTGTGGGACCTTTAGAATCCGAAAATCATTTCATAATAAAGTAACATTTCAATCTTTCCAAGAGTGCCCCTCCTCTCCTCTTATAAAAGGCCCCCACCACTACCACCTTATTCACACCATCAAGCCATTTGGATCAGCCAAACACTGCCCAAATACTCTCTCAACGTCCATCTCTAACTCTTAGAATCCTCACTTTGGGAATAATTTTCCCCATGAATCTTTTGGCTCAAATCAAAAAGAGTTATCCGATTTTAAGGTAATGTCTTCTTTTATGTTATTTTGTTTTATTTTTCTTCTCCAACCCCCTAAATTATTTTTATTCCATTCCTTTATAACAACACCAGTATCTATAATATACTAGTATGTTGTTATTATATTGATTTTATTTACACTTACACACACCTTCATTTAATGGTTAATGAACATACTGTTTCTGTGGGTGGCGAAATACTGCCTCACGAAACGATGATTGTTCAATATTCTTTTAACACCTCTAATGGTGGCCATTTTTATGAAAATATTTTCATATATGATATATATATTATGTTAATGTTTTCCTTATGATTCTGTATTTCTCATTTATGGAAAACCTTTAAGATTTCCATTATGGGTAAACATGATATTTTCATTTTAGGAAGTGCGGACTACCGCCCCCTCAAAGTGATTTGAATCATTAATGACATATGTGGGATGTATAAAGGATAGAGTAAATGGTAATATACATTATATTATACTGGAATTATATTATACCTTTATATAATTATAACTTCATTCCATTTAATACGAAATAGAAATGAAAGTAGCATTCATGCGTACGTACGACTTACCGTCTCCATGAACGGTGAATTTCATTTCTTACCTCTAAATGTTATGTAATATTATAAATGAGTGTATATACTGGATATATATGATGTATATGATATCTAAATCATGAATATAATTATTGATGTAATGGATATTTTACCACATGAACAAAGTGTAATTATAAGATGTTTATTTTTGACTCAAGTACCTAAGATCGACAAAATGGCCGTTATTAACTTAAATAATTACATAATGTTCATAACATGGTAATAATTGATATAAAAGAAATAATGAACTTGAAAAAGGTTCTTAATCAGGTAGAGATTAACTCTAGTTTATTATTCAAGAGGTTAAAGAGCGGTCGATTCAAGTCGGACACGAGGTAAGGGAATTTCTTAACCCAATTTCCATACTTTGGGTTAATATCCTACTTTCAAATTATGTTATGGTATTATTATGTCCTATCTTGTATTTTTACCTTATTTATGTGTACTTATATTGAATACACATAATAGATCTATTTTATTTAAAAAAAATTATCTTGGTAAGGACATCGTCTCAATCTCCTTTCATTGAGGGATATTTTGTTTTATACACAACATTATTTTATACGGTGTATAAACCCCTTTATCTTTTAAGTTTATTCAAAAAAGGAATCTTTTTTATACGAAGAATTTTACTAAACGACAAAAATGAATGTTTTTCTCGTCGTACGTATGCGGCGACAATGACTTCTCCACCTCCGTGATCACTATTAGAGTTTCAGCTTCCTCTACAAGCCATAAATTTTTTTAAAAGAAAAATAAATACCATGTTTTACTTTTCTTTTATTTTGGTTTTGAAAATTATTTTGATAATGTTTTTATTATATCAATGTGTTGTATTGATATCTTGTGATTGATGTGTGGAAATATTATGTTTCCTTTATGCATGTTTTATATGATACGATTATGTTATGGTTTATGATATGTTTAAACCTATTCATATGAGGAATGCATTGGACTTAATAAGTGACAAGTGGAGCCCACTATAGCTCCTCGATGCATCGTCATTTCTCATTAGACAAACTAGTGTCTTGGCACAAGGCCTTGACAAATCTTATTTGTAGTCTTGGCACGAGGCCTTGGATACGTGGTTATGATAGTCTGGAATTATGAATTCCATCATTATGAAAGTGGTTATTATTATTGCATGTGATTATTCAACCAATAGAATATCCATGTGAGTAAGTAAATGGCATTATCTCATTTAACATTTGCCATATTATGTTGATGTTCATGTTTAAAAGGCTTTTGTTTTAGTTTTACATTGACTTGTATGTTTATGTTAATTTATGAAAGCTTTCGCTATATTGTTATCCTTACTGAGCATCTGATCCCACCCCTTTCAATGTTTTAATTTTTCCAGGATGTGAAGGAGTATTTTAGGAATGACCTGCAGGGATAGTCTGAAGGGGATATGAGTGTGGAAAATGGAGACTATGTTATTTTAGTTTTTCACTTTATGATGTAATGTAACATTTATGAACATATCTAGTGTTTCTAATGCTACTAAACTAATCGGTATTTCGAGACTTGATCTTTTGTGATCATGCCAATGTTACGCAATTATGAACCAACTCTGGGTAGCTGGGGTCGGGGCCTTACATTTCCCCTGACCCCTACTCATGCTACTGTCGATAAAACCACCCCAAAATGAGGAAAAATAAACATGTAAGAAAAAATTTCTTATGTTTTTAATAATATAATGTAATAAGTTAAATAGAATGTATTTATTTTAAACGAAACCATAATTCTTACCATGAAAATTGGGTATCCGATTGAGTTTTTAGGGATCCTTGAATGTTGCCATATCTCTTGTTCATCCTCAATAATTACATATATATAAATTCACTATATAATTATATGATAAAAATGATAGGGAAATTAGATAATAATAGATAGAATAAAAAGAAAATAATATAGGATCATTTCTCGGTTTTCATAATGTGATGCAGGTTTTAAATTAAAACAACAATTATATATTTAAAGGATGCACTTGGAGTCACATCAGAAAAATCGTGAATTATATTGAGGTTAAGATAATTCTTACACATCCCAAATGACATATTTATCATATTCTTAAAGTACCAAAACCATCTGAATGTGTTTTAACTATTTTGAGTATTCCACTGTTGTCTTTTACTAAAATTTCATTTCAATATAGAATCACACACTTTTTTTCATACTGGAAATATTTTGTGTTAGTTTAACATTATACTAAATTTCAAATGTCAGAAACTACTTATTACTCATTTTCCAATTATTATCAAGAAAACCTAAGTTTTTTTCTTGATTTTTAAGATGGGAAACTTTTTTAAACTAAAATGTTAATTTTAATCTCATTATAGGAACATTGAGTCATAATAGGAACAATGTGTATCATATTGAGGTGATTGTTATTATTACATGTCAAAAATGAAATATGTATAGTTTCTATAAATATTAAAAATGATCAAAATTCATTTTACCATTATTGAGTATGTATGTTTTATTTTTACTAAAATTAATATAAATTTTAAAAAGAATGAAACAGTTGGAGTCATACCATTCTAACTATGTCTCACACTATGGTCTGGATGATTAATACACATCTCAAATAAATTTTTTAGTTTTTTTAAATTAAAAAAATATTCCGAATGTGTTTTATCGGTCATGAGTATGCAACTTGTGTTGTCTACAAAATGTTATTTTAAACTAGAAACAAACACTTTGAGCCATCTAGGTCACAATGTGTATTTTTTTGATGTGATACTGATTCCTGAAAAAAAAAATTACAAATGAATAGTTTTCATGAATTATCAAGAAAATCTATGTTTGTTTTCTTTATTTTATATTAGTGACACATTTAGAAATAAAATTTCAATTTTAAACTAACATCGGACACATTGAATCAAACGGGGAACATCGTTTATCATATTTAGGTGAAAATGATTAATAAATGTCCCAAATGTCTTATGAATCATTTTTCTAATGTACTAATACTATTTGAATATGTTTTCTATGATTTCACTATGTAAGTATTTTTTTACTAATATTAATGTAAATTTTTTAAAAAAAGATACACTTTAAGTCATAAAAGTCACATCGTGCATTTTATTATTGTTGGAGTGATTCATATACATTGAAAATTACTAATGGATTTTTTAAAAAAATATGAAACAAAATAAAAATGAGTTTTCTTGATTTTTGAGTATTCCACTGTTTTTTTCAAATATGTCAATTTAAACCAGAATAATGATCTTTGAGTCATTCTAGACACATCATGTTTCATTTTGATGGGTGACAAATTCATACAAGGTAAAAATTACTTATGAATCTTTTTAATTAAATATAAGGAAAATAAATGTCTGTTTAATTTTTTTTGAGTGACACTTTTTGAAAATAATTAACAATTTTAAACTGATAACATAAATATTAACTCATATCATAAAAATCATGTAGCATATTGAGTTGAGGATAATTTCTATATGTGAAAAAATAACATAAAGATCATTTTATTAATTTATAAAAATTATATGTTTTCATTTGTTTAGTTTTGAGTATGTAATTTTTTTTAATATAATTAATGTCAATTCTAAATAAAATGATGCACATAGATTAAAAAAGATCACTGTACGAATCAGATTGTGGTTATTATGATTTCCACTTATAAAAATTACATTATGGAACATTTTTCATAAGTATCAAAACAATCCTAATACATTTTCATTGTTCAGGGTATTGTAATTGTGTTATATACTATAATGTCATTTTAAACTGGAAACACACACATTGAGTTATACCATTCCATATTGTGTCAGTTTTACTTGATACTAATTCCTACAAATAAAAAATTAACTAAAAATAATTCTAATAAATTACCAAGACAATCCAAGCATATTTGATTAGCATTCAGTGACTAACACTTTTTGATCTAAAATGTCAATTCTAAAGTGATAACAGAAAAATTGACTATTTCCAAGAACATTATATATCAGATTGAGGTGAGGCTAATTAATAAATGTTAAAAATGACATATGGATCATTTTTCTAGGGAATAAAAACAAAATTAATGTTTTTCTTTAATTTTGAGTATCTCAGTTGAGTTTTCAGTAAAATTAATGTTAATATTAAATAAAAAATGCACAATGAGTCATTGTGTTCACACTATGATTCAGATTAAGGATAAATTAATTGCTAAATATCCTAAATGACGTATGGATAGTTTTTATGAATTATAAAAATAATAAAAATGGATTTTCATAGTTTTGAATTCTCCACTTATTTGTTTTTTACTAAAATTTCATTTAAAATCAGAAATACACACTTTGAGTTATACAAGCCACATCATGAGTTTGATTAATGTGAGGCTGATTCATAAAATTAAAAATTGTCTTACGAATAATTTTCCTAAATTATCAGGATAATAAAACCCTATTTTATTATTTTTCGGTGAGGGAATATTTTTGTACTAAAATGTAAATTTTAAATTTATAACGGAGCATATGAGTCATACCGGGGAAATCATGAATTGTATTGAGGTGTATTATATCTCTACACTTCAAAATTGACATATGCATAATTTTACTAAAAAATAAAAATAATCCAATTTTTTTTCTGATTTTTGAGTACGAAAGTTTTTTCTACCGAAATCAGTGTCATCTTTAAATAAAAAGATGCAATAAGAGTCATACAGATCACCTTATGTGTAGGATTTTTGTGAGGATGATTCCTAACCATCCAAATTTACATATAATTTTTTTAAATAAAGTATCAAAAAATTCCTAATGTGTTTGATTAATTTTGAGTATGCCACTTTTTTAACAACACTATTTTATTAATGTGTTTCATCATTTCTAAGAAGGTGATGTGTGTTTTGACCTAAAATGTAAATTGAAAACAAAAAAAATACAATTTGATTAATATAGATCATACTGTGTATCAACTTGTGGTTATCATGATTGTTTTTACAATATGTTGTTCAGTTTAAACTATCTATAAAAACCCTGAAAAAATAGGAAATGCAAAATTTTTATGGAAGTGAAATACCATGGTCCCTGAAACACTTCATGTTTCAGGTAGCATGTAATTTTACCATCTATAAAAATAAAATTAGATCTTTATTTTATAGCTTTTCGTAGATGGTTGATATAAAAATATGAATTCAACAAGATATATAAAAAAAATAAAAAAGTATTAGAGAAAAATGATAATGAAATTAATCTGAAAATAGTAGAAAGAATGATGATAAAACTAATGAAATATGTAGTAGTAATTCTATATTCTATGATGGTTGCATAAATTCTTGACTCATTTAGTTTTTTTCTGTATCTCAATTGCTGCCTCGATTTCTAATATCTTATGAGACTGAGAATATTTTAACAAACTCCCCTAACCAGAACAAATGAATCCACCAATATATAAAAACAATTATTATGTGAGTAATACTAAAAATAAATATATAAAAGATAAATATGAAATAATAAATTACATCAATGGAAAATAATTTTACTTTAAAAGATTCAAGAGTGCCTCTTTGATTGACAAAAGGTAGTTTCATCACACATTCTAATAAGGTTGAGGATTGAAAATAAAGGGAAGAGACAGATACTAACAATAATGAGGTTTAATGTTTTTTTGGGAGAAGAATTATATATATGTTTTGGTGTATAAAAGAATGGAATATGAAAAAAAATATTCTAAAATAAATGATCTCAACAATGAAAAATGAAAATATAATCAATGATTTGTTATAAATTTTTTCAATACAATATAAAATGTATTTCCTTAAATTACCTTAAAATATACAATAACGGTTCCCTTTGTTATAACCTATTCAGTTATGGGCTTGGTAACACAGTTTTGTTCAGAAGATATTATATCCATGTGTAGTAAACTATTAAATTCAGAATATGTTAATGCAATAGAGAATATAAATTATAATGAGGAAAAACTATGTATATTATAAAACCAGTATTACCATTTCATTGATATCTATTGCTTTTTAACGGTTTTAGGGATTTTTATCCACTATTGAGATTCTAAATTCCCTCTTTGTGATCCCCTCTAATGAAAATTACAATGTCTACATTTGGACCATTATGAAATAATTGTGATATCCTAATGAAAGAGTCATCCTGAGTTTCATTTTTCTCTAACCCTGCTAATGTTTTAGTCTCCAACCAAACTATCGACCGATTATTTTTATTGGATTCAGGAAATAAAATGCATTCCCTAATTGGGATTCAATTATGAATGGATCATATTTTTCCCATTCTACACTGACAATAACCTTCACAATGCCCATTTCATCAACATTCACTACATTCCTATTTTCAACCCATTTTTAACAGAAAACCAACACATGAAATATTGTATATTCCAATTCGTATATCTATATTATAATTTATAAATATTATTTATTTTCATAAAATGTATTTAAATCCTTAGATCCAAAGATTTGCATCACTTATTTGAAAATTTTAACATCACTGGTATTTATCATTATAAGCCCACAGCCTTAAACATTACTTAATCTTGAGATATTTCAAGAATACACCTTGAGGATCTTTTCAGGTTTAGAGTTTTAGAGAATTAGATCATAAAACATGTATTACATTCCACATTTAAGAAAAGTGGTTACATAAAAGATAATATTCCCTTTTCCCATCAACAGAAACATATTTAAAATAAAACATGGATTCTTTCTTTACACTTCCTTGACACTATCATCATATCATGTATCTTTCCATTTTCCTGTGAAAAACATTTCAAAAAAACATGGGATGAGCATAAAAAGCTCAGTAAAGGTTATAAAAATATGGAAAGGAAGCATGAGTTCATATAAACATAATAATGAAATCATACTTTACCCATAAAACATAGGCACTTTAATATACCTCATCAAATCATGAATAAATTGTAGAAATCATAAGACATAAAGGTAACTTGAGGCATTCATAACATTCTTACGTAGGGAGTAACCCTCTTGGTTACGTTTGGAATACCCATCACAGTATATTCCCTAAATCTCTTCGGATAAACATTAACATTTCACTCCTTGGCATTACCCAATGCATTGGAGAGCTATATCGGGCTCACCCACCCTTAGATTATCACGGAACCACCTGTCTTCATAATAATTCCCAAGAACCTCAACACAATCATATCACATAAAACATGCATAAAGGAAACATAACATTTCCACCTTTCAAACACAAGATATCAATACAACAAATTGATAAAAAAACATTATGAAAACCATTTTCAGTACCAAAAAAAATGAAAAGTAAAACATGGAATTTATTTTTCTTTTAAAAAAAGGTATGTCTTGTAGAGGAAGCCGAAACTCAAATAATGGTCACGGTGGCAGAGAAGTCATTGTTGCCGCATACGTAAAACAAAAACATTCCCTTTTTTCATTTAGTAAACACTTCGTATAAAAAAGATTACTTTTGAATAAACATAAAATTCAAAGGGGTTTATACACCGTATAAAAGAAGGTTGTGTATAAAACAAAATATGCCTCAATGAAAGGAGATTGAGACGAAGTCCCATACTCGGGTCCGACTTGACTCGGTCATTATTTAATCTCATGAATAATAAAATTCAGTTAATTTATACTTGTTTAAGAACCTTTTTCAAGTTAATTATTCCTTTTATATCACTTATTTCCATGTCATGAAGATAATGTAATTATTCATGTTAATAACAGTCGTTTTAACGATCATTGGTACTTGAGTAAAAAATAAACCCTTTATAATTACAATTTGTTCATGTTTCCATTATATCCAGAATGGTGTTCATGATGTAGATATCATATATATCATATATATCCAGTACATGAATTCATTTATAATATTATATTACATTTATAGGTAAGAAATTAAATGCACCGTTCATGGAGACGGTAAGCCGTACGTACGCATGAACGCTGCTTCCATTTCTATTTCTTATTTTAGGAAATGGAATCATAATGATTTAAGGTATATTATAATTAAAGTGTAATATCATATATAATATCATAACTCCATCCTTAAAACATCCCAAAGATGGTATTAACAAATCAAATCACATTGAGGGGGCAGTAGTCCGCACTTCCTTAAATGATGATATCGCGTTTACCCATAATGGAAACCATAAAGGTATGCCCAAAATGAAAAATACAGAATCTTAAGGAAAACATACACATATTATATATCATATATAAATATAGTGTCATCTTAATTTCCACCTTTGAAGGTGTTAAAAGAATGTTGAACAATCATTGTTTTGGGAGGCAGAAATTCGCCATCCACGGAAACAGTATGTTCTATAACCATCAGATGTAGGTGTGTGTATGTGTAGCTCAAATAATTATTATAACAACATCCTAGTATATGGATGATACTGGTTTAGTTACAAAATAAATGAATAAAAAGAGTTCAGGGGGTTGGAGAAGCTAAATAAAACAAAAGAACACAAGTGAAGACATTACCTTAAAATCGGGTAACTCCCTTTGGTTTGAGCTCAAAGGCTTCCTTGGGAAGACTTCTGCCCAATGTGAAGCTTCAAAGAGTAATATAGGGAAGTGGAGAGAAAAAATGGGCAAGGGTTGTCCGAGACAAAGGCTTTGGAAGTGTGGGTAAGGAGGTAGAGGTGGGGGCTTTTTATAAGAGGAGAGGAGGGGCACTCTTGGAAAGTAAAGAAATGATACATTATTTTAAAATGAGTTTCGGATTAAAAAAGTCCCACATGGATATAATTCCAGGATAAGGTGACAAGGGTTAGAAATACACCCATCCATGAGGTTTGGGACATGTTTAGGTTTTATATTTTACATTATATTTTCATTTTATTTAAATCCTTTATTAATGAGGTAATCGCTGCACCATCATGATGTCATTAATAATTTAATTTATTTAATGTTTAAAAACTATAAAGAAATATCATGATGTAGGAAATCGTTTTATCTTTCTAATGAATATTTATAGTCAAAAATATGACTTGTATAACCCCATTTAAAAATTGTTTTAGTAAAACAACTTATGTTTGTGTCATTTTAATTTTAACATTAAATAAAAAGATATTAATCTCATTTTCCTACCAAAGTGGCTCCATGGGGTCCCCATGTTGACCCATGGCTATTATTGGTAGTCCATGACACATACAATAAGGGTAGGACATGTTTCTAGGTATTTTCATTTTATTATAATATCATTTTTTCCTTAAATTGCACTAATTACCTATAATCGCGATTAAGAACTTAAAAGTTACTATTCACCAAAAAATTATTTTAATCACATTAAACCACATTTTAATTCTTAATGACAACCATGTATGTAGGATTTTTGAAAAAAAAATCACAGAAGTTGCAAAGTTTCATTTAAACGAAAAATTAGTTTCTTTAACTACCACTTAGTTGTTTCACTATTCACAAAAATTGATGTTTTTCAGAAAAATACCAAAACATCACCCTAAGATATATTTGATATTCTGAATTCAAAAATGATGTCTATTTTAAAAAATTCAAATCATATAAGTTACATTAATTAATTTAATAATTAATTCCCACTTTTATGACAAATAGCGTGTTTTTATGAAACAATAAGTATCAAAAGATTGACACCAGTTTAAGTCCAATTTCAAAGTGAAATTGATTCCAATAACCACCATTGGATTAAATGGTAAATATTTATTCTAATTTCACTTCAAAACCAATTCAAAAGATAATATAATCATATAAATAAATTAGAATAAAAAGTGGTTTTTAATTAAAATACAACAGTTTTCACTATTCATTAAAAAATGAACATTATCCGAAAAATACCAAAAATTTACACAATGTAAATTTTGATGTCCCAATAATAAATAATATGTTTATTTTGACAAACATAGCTTATATAATTTTCAAAAGATAGATTTAAAAATGTTTTTTCATCAAAAGGCTGTAAACCTATCTTTTAAAAATATTAGTGTATTCCATGCTTAAGATTGAGTTTATTTTCATTTTAAGCCTCTAAAACACTATCTAATTCACTAATAAACATAGATAAAAATATCTATTATTCATTACTTAAATGGAATGTTACATCCTTACCCCCTTTAAAAAATTGCATCCCCGCAATTTATTTACTTATCGAATAAATGGGTGTACTTATCCCTCATTTCATTTTCAGATTCCCATGTTGCCTCTTCCATCATGTGGTTTTTCCGCAAAACTGTTACCTGAATAATCACCTTATTCCGTAACACTTTCTCTCTATGGTCCAGAATCTAGACTGGTTGTTCCTCATAAGATAGGTTCTCCTCTAGCTGAACTACCTCTGGACTCAAAACATGAGATGGATCGAGCATGTACTTTCTCAGCATCGAAACATGAAAAACATTGTGTACCTGAGATAAACTCAGAGTTAAAGCCACCCTGTATGCAACTGATCCAACTCTTTCTATAATTTTATATGGTCCATTGAACCTTGGACGCAGCTTTTCTTTCTTACGAAATCGTATCACACTTTTCCATGGTGAGACTTTGAGAAAAACATGATCACCTACCTCAAAAGATAGATCCTTCCTCCGGTTGTCCGCATAAATCTTCTGCCTGCTCTGAGCTGTTCTCATGTGTTTCTGTATCAGCTGAACATTTTCTGCCAACTCTTCTACCAATTATGGTCCCATCAGCTTTCTTTCACCCACTTCATCCCAAAAAGATGGAGTTCGACACCTCTTCCCATATAATGCCTCAAAAGGTGCCATCTGTATACAGGAATGAAAACATTTATTATATGAAAATTAAACCAAAGAAAGATGTTGGTCCCAACTTCCCTGATAATCCATAGAGAAAGAACGTAGCATATCCTCCAATGTCTGAATTGTTCGTTCTAACTGCCCATCTGATTGAGGATGAAAAGATGTACTAAAATTTAATTCAGTACCCAACGAATTCTGGAGGCATATCCAAAAGTTAGAATTGAACGTGGGATCACGGTCAGATACAATGGAGAGGGGAACTCCATGTAACCTGAATATCTCTTTAAGATACAAACGAGAATGTTGATCTAGGGAAAAAGTATCTCGTATAACAAGGAAATGAGCAGATTTAGTCAAGCGATCAACAATAACCTAGATTGCATTATTACCTCAAGGGGACTTCAGCAATCCCACAAAGAAGTCCATGGATATATTCTCCCATTTCTACTCTGGCATTGGTAAAGGCTGAAGCATCCCTTTCGGTAACTGCCTGCTCTTCTTTAACCTGTTGACATGTCAAACACTTCACAGTAAAATCAGCAAGATCTCTTTTCATTCCATCCCACTAGTAATACTCCTGCAGATCTATGTACATTTTAGTACTGCCAGGATTAACTGAAAATGGAGATCTATGAGCTTCTCATAACAACCCTCCCTTCAACTGTGAATCACAAGGCACACACAATCTCTTCCCAAATCTCAAAATGAAATCATTATCAATGTTGAATTCAGGCAACTTACCATTCTGAACCAGCTCTATCTTTTTCTGCAACCCACTGTCTTGTTTCTGTACTTGGTTGAACTTATTTGATAGAGAAGATTTCTCTGATACCTGAAACAAAACAGAAGAAAATTTTGCACCAACAACTTCTATGGCAAATTTCATCAAATCCTTAACCAAGGGATCACTTTCCAAATGCAACATTGCTAATGAAGCATTACATTTTCGACTCAAAGCATCAACCACTTTATTTGCTTTTCACGGATGGTAATGAATTGTACAATCATAATCCTTGATTAATTATAGCCATCTCCTCTGTCTCATGTTCAATTATTTCTAAGTGAATATATACTTTAAACTTTTTTGATCGGTATATATGTCACACTATACTCCATACAAATGATGCCTCCAAATTATTAAAGCGAAAACAACAGCAGCTAATTCCAAATCATGTGTAGGGTAATTTACCTCATGAGGTTTAAACTGTCATGAATCATAATCAATTACCTGATCATTCTGCATTAGGACACAACCAAGTCCTTTCAATGGAGCATCACTGTAGATAACTAACTCCCCATTCTTGAATGGTAGTGCCAAAACTGGAGCATTCACCAATCTTCTTTTCAATTCATGAAAACAATCATCACATTCTTTTGTCCAGATAAACTTAACACCCTTATGAGTTAGCATAGTCATTGGACTAGATAACCGTGAAAAATATCTAAAAAACCTTCAGTAATATCCTGCAAACCAAGGAAACTACAAATCTCTGTAACATTTGTGGGTCTTGGCCATTATTCAACAACCTTTGTTTTTTCAGGATCAACGGTTATCCCATCTTTAGAAACAATGTGACCAAGGTAAAAAATTTGTTGCAACCAAAATTCAAACTTTCTGAATTTCCCATACAATTTATTTTCTTTTATGGTTTTCAAAATAACCCTTAAATGTCTTTCATTCTCCTCTTTAATTTTAGAAAACACCAAAATATCATCAATGAAAACCACCACAAACTTATCCAAGAACTCATGGAAAATTCTATTCATTAAGTCCATGAATACAACAGGTGAATTGAATAGCCCAAAAGGCATTAATACAAATTCATAATGGCCATTTATTGTACGAAACACAGTCTTCAGAACATCTTATTCCTTTACCTTCAGCTGATTTTACCCCGATCTCAGGTCAATCTTTGAGAAAAACTGAGCTCTTTGGAGCTGATCAAACAAATCATCGATATGAGGTAAAGGATATTTTTTCTTAACAGTGATATTATTCAAGGCTCTATAATCAATGAAAAGTCTCATAGAACCATATTTCTTTTTAACAAATAAAACAGGAGAACCCCATGGTGATGTGCTAGGTCGAATGAAACCTTTCTCTAATAAATCTTGCAATTGCTCCTTCAACTTTAAAAGTTAAATTTGAGCCATTCGATAAGGGGGTTTTGAAATTGGATTAGCATCAGGAACTAAGTAAACAGTAAATTCAACATCCCGATCTGGTATTATTCCAGGGAACTCATCAGGAAAAATATCATGATACTCATTTACCACTGGCACATCATTAATCTGAACAGTTCTGTTGTTTTCAACAATATGTGCAAGGTAACATTCATTTTCATCTTTTACAAGTTTCTCAGCCTCTTGATAAGTTATCAACAATAAGGGTTCATTATTGTACACAAACTAAAAGTCTTTTTGAAAAGAAACTTCATTATCTCTACATTAAATCTTAGCATGGTAAATAAAGAGCCAATCCATACCCAGGATAACATCAAACTCTACTAGAGGTAGAACAATAAGGTTTGCAAGTAGGTTATTTCACAGATAAGGATAGGAAGATTCTTATAAATTCTTTTTCCCTCAACATTTCCCCCATGTGTTTTTACCACAAGTTCAGGAGTCATTTCTTGAGATGGTATTACCATTTTACAAGAAAAGGATTCAAAGATGAAAGAATGTGTAGACCCCAAATCAAAAAACACACTAGCATAATCTGAAAAAACAAACAAAGTACCTGATAAAACTTCATTTGACTGCCCGATATCTACTGAAGTAGTTGCAAAGGATTTCATCACCCCTTTCTGCTTGTAGTCTAACTGCTTCCCATCACCCGAGCTCTTTGTCGGACACTCATTTGCATAGTGACCCAACTCATTGCACTTAAAACATTTCTCTAACTGTAAATAAAATTTGGTCTTACCATTGCCTTGATCTTTTTCAGTGCAATCACGAGCCTTATGTCCCCTCTTACCACATCAGTAGCACTTTCCAGAATTCAGAAGACATTCCCCATCATGCCTTTTCCCACATTTATCACAAACTAGAAACTTAGTTTTCTTACCATCAGACTTTTTTGATGAATTCTTCCCTTTCTCCTGCCACCTCGGTCTCTTCTTCTGCTGGTTGTTATAGAACACATGATCATCAGAAAACTCTATTTCCACCTTCTCAACACATCGAACAAGCTTCTCATAACTTTCAAACTCACGAGAAGCTAATTCCCTTAGATATTTTGGTTTTAATCCTGAGTAAAAACGATTGATTTTACTATCAAGGTCTCGGATAAAATTTGGAGAATACCTTGCCAATCGAGCGAACCTCTCTTCATAGGCTGCCACTGAGTCTTCCTCTTGCCTCAATTCCAAGAATTATCTTTCCATCCTAAGTCGAACAGCCTTAGGAAAATATTTCCAAAGAAACATACCTTTGAATTAATCCTAGTGAAGAGAATCAATCTCATCTGCATCCCTGATATTCTTAACCATCGACCACCACTGATCTGTCTCACCCTTCAAACGATAAATAGCAAGACTAACATTTTGATTGTCTGAACACCGCATGACATCGACAATCTTCTCCAGTGCTTTAATACACCCTTCAGCTAACACAGGGTCAGATGATCCTTTGAATGATGGGGGATGTTGCCTCATAAAATGTTCCACCACTGACATGTTCCTCTACGGTTGATCTGGATGATCTCGTGCATGGATACCACCACCATTTATCGCTTGAGTCAACTGCGCCATTACTACAACAAACTGTTCATTTCCAATTCTAACCATCTCATGATGCTGATTCGGAAGGTTATTTCCATCTGTATGCCTTCCTAGCACTGCTTCCCTGTTTCCTCTGTGGAAAACCATTCTGAACAAACATGTCTTAGATGAAGCAACATGGTAATCTTCAATTTCTATATCATTTCAAAAAAATTTGGATAATCATTTAATATAATTCTATCTCCTAAAGTTTTCTAAACCGACCTTTGATACCAACTATAAGGCCCCAGCCTTAAACATTACTTAATCTTGAGAAATTTCAAGAATACACCTTGATGATCTTTTCAGGTATAGAGTTTTAGAGATTTAGATCATAAAACATGTATTACATTCCACATTTACGAAATGTGGTTACATAAAAGATAGTATTCACTTTTCCCATCAACTGAAACATATTTAAAATAAAACATGGATTCTTTCTTGAAACATCCTTGACACTATCATCATATCATGTACCTTTCCCTTGTCCTGTGAAAAAGATTTCAAAAAAACTTGGGATGAGCATAAAAAACTCAGTAAGGGTTATACAAATATGGATTGGAAACATGAGTTCATATATACATAAGAATGAAATCATACTTTACCCATAAAACATAGGAACTTTAACAAACCTCATCAAATCATGAATATATCATAGAAATCATAAGACATAGAGGTAACTTGAGGCATTCATAACATTCTTACGTATGGAGTAACCCTCTTGGTTACATTTGGAATACCCATCACAATATATTCCCCAAATCTTTTTGGAGAAACCTTAACGTTTCACTCCTTCACATTACCCAATGCATTGGAGAGCTATATCGGGCTCACCCGCACTTAGTTTATCACAGAACCACCTGTCTTCATAATAATTCCCAAGAACCTCAACATAATCGTATCACATAAAACATACATAAAGGACACATAACATTTCCACCTTTCAATAAAAATATATCAATACAACACATTTATATAAAAACATTATGAAAACAATTTTCAATACCAAAACAAAAGAAAAGTAAAACATGGTATTTATTTTTCTTTTAAAAAAAGGTATGTCTTGTAGAGGAAGCCGAAACTCAAATAATGGTCACAGCGGCGGAGAAGTCATTGTCACCGCATATGCACGAAAAAAACATTCCCTTTTGTCATTTAGTAAATTCTTCGTATAAGAAATATTACTTTTGAATAAAAGTTAAAGTCAAAGGGGTTTATACACCATATAAAAGAAGGTTGTGTATAAAACAAAATATGCCTCAATGAAAGGATATTGAGATAAAGTCCCATACCTCGGGTCAGACGTGACTCGGTCATTCTTTAATCTCCTTAATAATAAACATGAGTTAATTTCTACATGTTTAAGAACCTTTTTCAAGTTCATTATTCCTTTTATATCACTTATTTCCATGTCATGAACACTATGTAATTATTTAAGTTAATAACCGTCATTTTTACTATCATTGGTACTTGAGTAAAAAATAAATCCTTTATAATTACAAGTTGTTCATGTATCCATTATATCCAGAATGGTATTCATGATGTAGATATCATATATATCATATATATCCAGTACATTCATGCATTTATAATATTATATGACATTTATAGGTAAGAAATGAAATGCACCGTTCATGGAGACGGTAAGCCGTACGTACGCATGAACGCTACTTCCATTTTTATTTCGTATTTTATAAAATGGAATCATAATTATATAAAATTATATTATAATTCCAGTGTAATATCATATATAATAATATAACTCCATCCTTTATACGTCCCACATATGGTATTAACGAATCAAATCACTTTGAGGGGGTGGTAGTCCGCACTTCCTTAAATGAAGATATCGCATTTACCCATAATGGAAACCATAAAGGTATTCCCAAAATGAAAAATACAGAAGCTTAAGGAAAACATAAACATATTATATATCATATATAAATATAGTGTCATCTTAATTTCCACCTTTGAAGGTGTTAAAAGAATGTTGAACAGTCATCGTTTCAGGAGGGAGAAATTCTCCATCCATGGAAACAATATGTTCTTTAACCATTAGATGTATTTGTGTGTAAGTGTAGCTCAAATCCTTCTTATAACAACATCCTAGTATATGGAAGATACTGGTGTTGTTACAAAAGAAATTAATAAAAATATTTTAGGGGGTTGGAGAAGCAAAATAAAACAAAAGAACACAAATGAAGACATTACCTTAAAATCGGGTAACTCCCTTTGGTTTTAGTTCAAAGGCATCCTTGGTAAGACTTCTGCACAAAGTGAGGCTTTAATGAGTAAGAGAGGGAAGTAGATAGACAAAATGGGTAGGGTTTGGCCCATCCAAAGGCTTTGGAAGTGTGGGTAAGGAGGTAGATGTGGGGGCCTTTTATAAGAGGAGAGGAGGGGCACTCTTGGAAAGTAAGGAAATGATACTTTATTTCAAAATGTGTTTCGGATTCAAAAAATCCCACATTGATATACTTCTAGTTTTAGTTGATAAGGGTTCTAAATCCACCCATCCAATAGGTTTTGGACATGTTTAGGTCATTGATTTTTCATTATATTTTCATTTTATTTAAATCCTTTATTTATGAGGCAATCGCTGCATCATCATGATATCATAAATAATTTAATTTATTAAATGTATAAAAATTATAAAAAAATATCATGATGTAGGAAATCTTTTTATATTTCTAATGAATATTTATAGTAAACAATATGACTTGTAGAACCCCATTTAAAAATTGTTTTAGTAAAAAAACTCATGTTTGTGTCATTTTAATTTCAACATTAAACAAAAATACATTAATGTCATTTTCCTACCAAAGTGGCTCCATGGGGTCCCCAATTTGACCCATGGATTTTCATGGTCGGCCA
This sequence comes from Viscum album, assembly GCA_963277665.1. Classification (NCBI taxonomy): domain Eukaryota; kingdom Viridiplantae; phylum Streptophyta; class Magnoliopsida; order Santalales; family Viscaceae; genus Viscum; species Viscum album. Next base: position 1,873,231,138 of record OY728131.1, read on the forward strand.
TGACACATCCAATATTCGTAGGACATGTGTCTAGGTATTTTAATTTTATTATAATTTCATTTTTTCCTTAAATTGCACTAATTCCCTCTAATCGCTATTAAGAACTTAAAAGTTACTATTTACCAAAAAATTATTTTAATCTCATTGAACCAAATTCTACTTCTTAATTAAAACCTTGTATGTTGGATTTTTTAATATCAAATCATAGAAGTGGAAATGTTTCATTTAAACGAAAAATTAGTTGCTTTAAATACCACTTAGTGGTTTCACTATTCATAAAAAATTGATGTTTTTCCGAAAAATACCAAAACTTCACCGTAAGCTATATTTGATATTCTGAATTCAAAAATGATGTCTATTTTACAAAATTAAAATCATACATGTTATATTAATTAAATTAATAATTAATTCTCTTTGTCATGACAAATACCGTGTTTTTATGAAACAATAAGTATCAAAAGATTGACACCAGTTTACACTACTGGAATGTGGGGTTTTCCCCACGGTTACATACCAACGGTTCTATCAAACCGTTGGTAAGTGATAAAAATAGAGTTTTTTTCCAACGGTTTCTTAGAACCGTTGGGGTAGATTGGTTTTGGGGAGTTTTTCCCAACGGTTCTAGGGAACCGTTGGGATAGGCCTAGTTTTGAGGAGTTTTTCCCAACGGTTCCTTAGAACCGTTGGGGTAGGCCTTCTTTTGGGGAGTTTTTCCCAACGGTTCTATGGAACCGTTGGGATAGGCCTGTTTCGGGGGAGATATGCCAATGGTTTTAAAAAACCGTTGGCAAAGGTTTTCCCCAAATCACCAGCAGCCCGTTCTCTCCCCCATTCGCGTTACAGAGCCCTAACGGGAGCAGCAGCAGCCGATTTTGGAGTACTGCCGGCCGGACCTTGAAGCTCTTCTTCAGGTTATTCTTCTTCTTTATCTCAAAAGGTATTCAAATGTTTGGATAGTATTGAAACTTATTTTTATTTTTCCCTTCAGTTTAGAGGATTTTGGAGCTACTGCCGGCTCCTAAGGGTGAGTTTTCTTGAAAATTCCTTTTTGGATTTTACCCTTTGAACATGGGATGTCATTTGTGAAAGGTTATATAAATCGAATTGATTGTTCGATTTATGAATTGAATTGTAAATTAAATTAATTAAGGGTATTTTATGGTTTGCATTCCCCTTTAACACTTATATTTTATGTTACCATGTTAGATATATTATAACTAATGCATGTGATATCTTTATAGTCTTGTTAGGAGTGTTATATTAAAAATTCCCATGTGAGTGCTTGAATTTTATTTGATTGAGTCGCCATTTTGAGGTGAGTTGTATTAAATACCTTTGTTTTTGACCTTGGTATGTTTAATGAATTGTTTAAATGAAATGAAATTCATTAAATGATTAATAGTAAATAGTGATACATGGATTCTATTAGGATGTCAGGTATATAATCTTGTTTCTATTAACTTATATGCTTTATGTGATAAATGGATTCACAGTGGAATTCCACGGATAGACTCATTTCTTTGAATATTGATTAAGCCATTGGTGATACATGGATCCAAGGGAGGGATTCCATAGATAGACTTATTGAATGTAGAATTATATTCCAATTGATACATGGATTCTTATGATAATTTCATAGATAGACTTATTGAATGTAGAATTATATTCCTATGATATGCGTCTTGTGTGGTGGTGGTGTGGTTTATGTGTTTTATGGTAGTAGTGAAGTGTGTGATTATGTAGTTAATGTGAACCCATAGGTTGAGTATTTTGTGCTATCTATATATCATGTATTTTTATGTTATTTCTACACATTCCCAACCAGAGTTGGATAAACTTACCAATGATCAGAGGTTTTGAGTTATGGGTATTTTTTCTAATATCTAGGATGGTGGTTATATGTTTGGATAGCTACCATGTCTTCCCTACTCTTCCTTAAAAAGTGATTGACCATGTGTTTTTAGGCAAGATGCGATGTGATTGTCCATGTGTCTTCAGGTGAGATGTACTATGATTTCCCTAGTGTTTTTCGGTGAGGTGTGATGTGATAAGGCTATAATAAGATGTGGCATGTGGTTGGGGTCATGTAGGGTAGGAGGATGGCACAAGGTTGATGTTATTCATGTTCATGATACCCTACTAATATGGTTATGGGATGAGTCATGCTGTTATGTGATATAATACATTAAGTTCTTGTTGGTTTTACATTTTTTCAATAACACATTTGTATGTTTTTTTGACATGTGTAGTTGATACCTTGATTATTTTCTTCCTTTATCTTTTACTTAAATGTATTTTCTATTATAGTTAATGCCTATGGAATTGTTTATGACAAAATGACTTATATAAATTCTTTTTACAGAATGGACAGAAGTTGGATGTATGAAACCGATCGGATCTCAGACGATTTTCAAAACAATTTGGAGAGCTTTATAGATTTTGCATTTCACAATGCTTCAGATAGTGGTCGCATACACTGCCCATGTTCCAATTGTGTTGGTAGACCTTGGTTGAGCCGTGAAGAAGTCAGCTACCACATAACCAAAAATGGGTTTCAAGCAAACTACTTTCTGTGGTATCACAATGGGGAGAAAACGAAATCTCAAATTGGTGATGATCGAAATGAAAAGACTGGAATGGAAAATTTGTTAGATGATCGGTTTCCGTTTATTCGTCATCATGAAAGAGAAAGGATTTCGACTCAAGAAGACTTCGATATGAGGACAGCTGATGCATCTAGTGAAAATGATGATATTGATAGGGTGAAAAAATTGAATGATGCTGCCACGACTCCAGTATATCGACAATGCGATAAAATGAAAAAGCTGGAATTTTTAATCCGATTATTTCATGGGAAAACTATGTATGGGATTTCTAATACAGCAATCGATTACATTCTTACACTCTTGAAGGATTTACTTCCAGATGATGCAGATATTCCCTCAAACCACTATATGGCATGGAAGTTAGTTGAGGAACTTGGATTTTCAAGAAACAAAATTCATGCTTGCCCGAAAGATTGCAGTTTATTCTGGGAGGAAACCGCTGAACGAAATGAATGTATAAAATGTGGCACGTCCCGCTGGAAGTCAAAATCTGATGGAACACCATCCCGCGTTCCACAGAAAGTAATGTGGCACTTTCCATTGATCCCCAGACTCCAGAATCTTTTTATGTCTGATGACATATCAATAAAAATGAGATGGCATGATACCGAGAGAAAGAAGAATGATGATGAGTTGGTTCATCCTGCAGATGGATTTGCATGGAAGAGATTTGATGCTCGACATCCTGATTTTGCAGCTGACGTGCGTAATGTGAGGCTGGGTCTTTCATGCGACGATTTTAATCCGTTTGGGCAGATGCTTACTTCGCACAGCACATGACCCGTTTTTATGCACATTTATAATCTTCCCCCATGGTTGTGTATGAAAAAATCTTTCACTTTCATGAGTATACTCATATCTGGTCCTTCTGATCCCGGCATTGATATTGATGTATACATGCAACCTTTAATAAAAGAGTTGAAGCTTCTTTGGGATGTGGGTGTGCGCACATACGATGCATGTTCGAAAGACATATTTCAGATGCGCGCTGCGCTTATGTGGACAATCAATGATTTTCCGGCTTATGCAATGATGTCTGGATTTGAGACGTGTACGAGTCAACCCCGCCTCAATCCGAGGTCGTCCGCTATGAATTTGACCGTTGGACGCCCGTTTTGGCCGTTTATGACACCATAACTGCGTTGTCGGTCACCGCGGGCACACGACAAGTCCGATTGACGTGCCTTCTGCTCGACCACTTCATAAATCACTCACCCGTATTTGTCGTCTGATTTCAGGCGATTCCGACATCGTTCGGCCCGTTTGGACCCCCCTCACGCGCGTTTACGAAGCGCGCGCATCACTTAAAACACGAATATTGAGTCGTACCGTGCAAACCGCATGTCCGATTGACGTCCCGTCTGCGCGTACACGTCACGAATAATAGTTAGAATGTTTCACGGTGGTTTCGGGTGAATCCGTGGTCGTCCGCTATGAATATTACCGTTGGACGCCCGTTTTGGCCTTTTATGACACCATAACTGCGTTGTCGGTCACCGCGGGCAGACGACAAGTCCGATTGACGTGCCGTCTACTCGACCACTTCATAAATCACTCACCCGTATTTGTCGTCTGATTTCAGGCGATTCCGACATCGTTCGGCCCGTTTGGACCCCCCTCACGCGCGTTTACTAAGCGCGCGCATCACTTAAAACACGAATATTGAGTCGTACCGTGCAAACCGCATGTCCGATTGACGTTCCGTCTGCGCGTACACGTCACGAATAATAATTAGAATGTTTCACGGTGGTTTCGGGTGAATCAGTGGTCGTCCGCTATGAATTTGACCGTTGGACGCCCGTTTTGGCCGTTTATGACACCATAACTGCGTTGTCGGTCACCGCGGGCACACGGCACGTCCGATTGACGTGCCGTCTGCTCGACCACTTCAGAAATCACTCACCCGTATTTGTCGTCTGATTTCAGGCCATTCCGACATCGTTCGGCCCGTTTGGACCCCCCTCACGCGCGTTTACGAAGCGCGCGCATCACTTAAAACAAGAATATTGAGCCGTACCGGGCAAACCGCACGTCCGATTGACGTGCCGTCTGCGCGTACACGTCACAAATAATAATTAGAATGTTTCACGGTGTTTTCGGGTGAATCTGTGGTCGTCCGCTATGAATTTGACCGTTGGACGCCCGTTTTGGCCGTTTATGACACCATAACTGCGTTGTCGGTCACCGCGGGCAGACGACAAGCCCGATTGACGTGCCGTCTGCTCGACCACTTCATAAATCACTCACCCGTATTTGTCGTCTGATTTCAGGCGATTCCGACATCGTTCGGCCCGTTTGGACCCCCCTCACGCGCGTTTACAAAGCGCGCGCATCACTTAAAACACGAATATTGAGTCGTACCGTGCAAACCGCATGTCCGATTGACGTGCCGTCTGCGCGTACACGTCACGAATAATAGTTAGAATGTTTCACGGTGGTTTCGGGTGAATCTGTGGTCGTCCGCTATGAATTTGACCGTTGGACGCCCGTTTTGTCGTTTATGACACCATAACTGCGTTGTCGGTCACCGCGGGCACACGGCACGTCCGATTGACGTTCCGTCTGCTCGACCACTTCAGAAATCACTCACCCGTATTTGTCGTCTGATTTCAGGCCATTCCGACATTGTTCGGCCCGTTTGGACCCCCCTCACGCGCGTTTACGAAGCGCGCGCATCACTTAAAACAAGAATATTGAGCCGTACCGGGCAAACCGCACGTCCGATTGACGTGCCGTCTGCGCGTACACATCACAAATAATAATTAGAATGTTTCACGGTGTTTTCGGGTGAATCTGTGGTCGTCCGCTATGAACTTGACTGTTGGACGCCCGTTTTGGCCGTTTATGACACCATAACTGCGTTGTCGGTCACCGCAGGCAGACGACAAGTCCGATTGACGTGCCGTCTACTCGACCACTTCATAAATCACTCACCCGTATTTGTCGTCTGATTTCAGGCGATTCCGACATCGTTCGGCCCGTTTGGACCCCCCTCACGCGCGTTTACGAAGCGCGCGCATCACTTAAAACACGAATATTGAGTCGTACCGTGCAAACCACATGTCCGATTGACGTGCCGTCTGCGCGTACACGTCACGAATAATAGTTAGAATGTTTCACGGTGGTTTCGGGTGAATCCGTGGTCGTCCGCTATGAATTTGACCGTTGGACGCCCGTTTTGGCCGTTTATGACACCATAACTGCGTTGTCGGTCACCGCGGGCACACGGCACGTCCGATTGACGTGCCGTCTACTCGACCACTTCAAAAATCACTCACCCGTATTTTTCGTCTGATTTCAGGCCATTCCGACATCGTTCGGCCCGTTTGGACCCCCCTCACGCGCGTTTACGAAGCGCGCGCATCACTTAAAAAAAGAATATTGAGCCGTACCGGGCAAACCGCACGTCCGATTGATGTGCCGTCTGCGCGTACACGTCACAAATAATAATTAGAATGTTTCACGGTGTTTTCGGGTGAATCCGTGGTCGTCCGCTATGAATTTGACCGTTGGACGCCCGTTTTGGCCGTTTATGACACCATAACTGCGTTGTCGGTCACCACGGGTACACGACAAGTCCGATTGACGTGCCGTCTGCTCGACCACTTCATAAATCACTCACCCGTATTTGTCGTCTGATTTCAGGCGATTCCGACATCGTTCGGCCCGTTTGGACCCCCTCACGCGCGTTTACGAAGCGCGCGCATCACTTAAAAAACACGAATATTGAGCCGTACCGGGCAAACCGCACGTCCGATTGACGTGCCGTCTGCGCGTACACGTCAAAAATAATAATTAGAATGTTTCACCATGTTTTCGGGTGAATCCGTGGTCGTCCGCTATGAATTTGACCGTTGGACGCCCGTTTTGGCCGTTTATGAGACCATAACTGCGTTGTCGGTCACCGCGGGCACACGACAAGTCCGATTGACGTGCCGTCTGCTCGACCACTTCATAAATCACTCACCCGTATTTGTCGTCTGATTTCAGGCGATTCCGACATCGTTCGGCCCGTTTGGACCCCCTCACGCGCGTTTACGAAGCGCGCGCATCACTTAAAACACGAATATTGAGTCGTACCGTGCAAACCGCATGTCCGATTGACGTGCCGTCTGCGCGTACACGTCACGAATAATAATTAGAATGTTTCACGGTGGTTTCGGGTGAATCCGGGGTCGTCCGCTATGAATTTGACCGTTGGACGCCCGTTTTGGCCGTTTATTAACCCATAACTGCGTTGTCGGTCACCGCGGGCACACGGCACGTCCGATTGACGTGCCGTCTGCTCGACCACTTCAGAAATCACTCACCCGTATTTGTCGTCTGATTTCAATCCATTCCGACATCGTTCGGCCCGTTTGGACCCCCCTCACGCGCGTTTACGAAGCGCGCGCATCACTTAAAACAAGAATATTGAGCCGTACCGGGCAAACCGCACGTCTGATTGACGTGCCGTCTGCGCGTACACGTCACAAATAATAATTAGAATGTTTCACGGTGTTTTCGGGTGAATCCGTGGTCGTCCGCTATGAATTTGACCGTTGGACGCCCGTTTTGGCCGTTTATGACACCATAACTGCGTTGTCGGTCACCGCGGGCACACAGCACGTCCGATTGACGTGCCGTCTGCGCGTACACGTCACGGATAATAATTAGAATGTTTCACGGTGGTTTCAGCTCAATCCGAGGTCGTACGCTATGAATTTGATCGTTGGACGCCCGTTTTGGCCGTTTATGACACCATAACTGCGTTGTCGGTCACCGCGGGCACACGACAAGTCCGATTGACGTGCCGTCTGCTCGACCACTTCATAAATCACTCACCCGTATTTGTCGTCTGATTTCAGGCGATTCCGACATCGTTCGGCCCGTTTGGACCCCCTCACGCGCGTTTACGAAGCGCACGCATCACTTAAAACACGAATATTGAGTCGTACCGTGCAAACCGCATGTCCGATTGACGTGCCGTCTGCGCGTACACGTCACGAATAATAATTAGAATGTTTCACGGTGGTTTCGGGTGAATCCGTGGTCGTCCGCTATGAATTTGACCGTTGGACGCCCGTTTTGGCCGTTTATGACACCATAACTGCGTTGTCGGTCACCGCGGGCACACGGCACGTCCGATTGACGTGCCGTCTGCTCGACCACTTCATAAATCACTCACCCGTATTTGTCGTCTGATTTCAGGCCATTCCGACATCGGTCGGCCCGTTTGGACCCCCCTCACGCGCGTTTACGAAGCGCACGCATCACTTAAAACAAGAATATTGAGCCGTACCGGGCAAACCGCACGTCCGATTGACGTGCCGTCTGCGCGTACACGTCACAAATAAAAATTAGAATGTTTCACGGTGTTTTCGGGTGAATCCGTGGTCGTCCGCTATGAATTTGACCGTTGGACGCCCGTTTTGGCCGTTTATGACACCATAACTGCGTTGTCGGTCACCGCGGGCACAAAACACGTCCGATTGACGTGCCGTCTACGCGTACACGTCACGGATAATAATTAGAATGTTTCACGGTGGTTTCAGCTCAATCCGAGGTCGTACGCTATGAATTTGATCGTTGGACACCCGTTTTGGCCGTTTATGACACCATAACTGCGTTGTCGGTCACCGCGGGCACACGACAAATCCGATTGACGTGCCGTCTGCTCGACCACTTCATAAATCACTCACCCGTATTTTTCGTCTGATTTCAGGCGATTCCGACATCGTTTGGCCCGTTTGGACCCCCTCAAGCGCGTTTACGAAGCGCGCACATCACTTAAAACAAGAATATTGAGTCGTACCGTGCAAACCGCATGTCCGATTGACGTGCCGTCTGCGCGTACACGTCACGAATAATAATTAGAATGTTTCACGGTGGTTTCGGGTGAATCCGTGGTCGTCCGCTATGAATTTGACCGTTGGACGCCCGTTTTGGCCGTTTATGACACCATAACTGCGTTGTCGGTCACCGCGGGCACACGGCACGTCCGATTGACGTGCCGTCTGCTCGACCACTTCATAAATCACTCACCCGTATTTGTCGTCTGATTTCAGGCCATTCCGACATCGTTCGGCCCATTTGGACCCCCCTCACGCGCGTTTCGAAGCGTGCACATCACTTAAAACACGAATATTGAGCCGTACCGGGCAAACCGCACGTCCGATTGACGTGCCGTCTGGGCGTACACGTCACAAATAATAATTAGAATGTTGCACGGTGGTTTCGGGTGAATCTCTGGTCGTCCGCTATGAATTTGACCATTTAACGCCCGTTATGGCCGTTTATGACACCCGAACTGCGTTCTCGGTCACCGCGGGCACAGGTCATGTCCGATTGATGTGACGTCTGCTCGACCACTTCAGAAATCACTCACCCGTATTTTTCGTCTGATTTCAGGCCATTCCGACATCGTTCGGCCCATTTGGACCCCCCTCACGCGCGTTTACGAAGCGCGCATCACTTAAAACAAGAATATTGAGCCGTACCGGGCAAACCGCACGTCCGATTGACATGCCGTCTGCGCGTACACGTCACAAATAATAATTAGAATGTTTCACGGTGGTTTCGGGTGAATCCGTGGTCGTCCGCTATGAATTTGACCGTTGGACGCCCGTTTTGGCCGTTTATGACACCATAACTGCGTTGTCGGTCACCGCGGGCACACGGCACGTCCGATTGACGTGCCGTCTGCGCTTACACGTCACGGATAATAATTAGAATGTTTCACGGTGGTTTCAGCTCAATCCGAGGTCGTACGCTATGAATTTGACCGTTGGACGCCCGTTTTGGCCGTTTATGACACCCGAACTGCGTTCTCGGTCACCGCGGGCACAGGTCATGTCCGATTGATGTGCCGTCTGCTCGACCACTTCAGAAATCACTCACCCGTACTTGTCGTCTGATTTCAGGCCATTCCGACATCGTTCGGCCCGTTTGGACCCCCCTCACGCGCGTTTACGAAGCGGGCGCATTACTTAAAACACGAATATTGAGCCGTACCGTGCAAACCGCATGTCCGATTGACGTGCCGTCTACGCGTACACGTCACGAATAATAATTAGAATGTTTCACGGTGGTTTCGGGTGAATCCGTGGTCGTCCGCTATGAATTTGACCGTTGGACGCCCGTTTTGGCCGTTTATGACACCATAACTGCGTTGTCGGTCACCGCGGGCACACGGCACGTCCGATTGACGTGCCGTCTGCTCAACCACTTCATAAATCACTCACCCGTATTTGTCGTCTGATTTCAGGCCATTCCGACATCGTTCGGCCCGTTTGGACCCCCCTCACGCGCGTTTCGAAGCGTGCGCATCACTTAAAACACGAATATTGAGCTGTACCGGGCAAACCGCACGTCCGATTGACGTGCCGTCTGCGCGTACACGTCACAAATAATAATTAGAATGTTGCACGGTGGTTTCGGGTGAATCTCTGGTCGTCCGCTATGAATTTGACCATTTAACGCCCGTTTTGGCCGTTTATGACACCCGAACTGCGTTCTCGGCCACCGCGGGCACAGGTCATGTCCGATTGATGTGCCGTCTGTTCGACCACTTCAGAAATCACTCACCCGTATTTTTCGTCTGATTTCAGGCCATTCCGACATCGTTCGGCCCGTTTGGACCCCCCTCACGCGCGTTTACGAAGCGCGCGCATCACTTAAAACAAGAATATTGAGCCGTACCGGGCAAACCGCACGTCCGATTGACGTGCCGTCTACACGTGCACGTCACGAATAATAATTTGAATGTTTCTCGGTGGTTTCAGCTCAATCCGAGGTCGTCCGCTATGAATTTGACCGTTGGACGCCCGTTTTGGCCGTTTATGACACCAGAACTGCGTTGTCGGTCACCGCGGGCACACGACACGTCCGATTGACGTGCCGTCTGCGCGTACACGTCACGAATAATAATTAGAATGTTGCACGGTGGTTTCATCTCAATCCGGAGACGCGGTGTGGCCGGCACCACTCAAAGTGTCCGTCTTTTGTTTCAAAAGGACGTCATTTTAAGTGAAAAGCATCAACTGGCATACGGAAAACCGACCAAACGCATTCCGAATCTGTTGATAATTTATCCCAACAATCCATGGGTCATATGTGACGTGTACGAGCCAACCCGGGATGAATCCGAGTCGCGGTGTGGCCGGGATAAGTCTAAGTGGCTCTCTTTTGTTTAAAATGAACACCATTTTAAGTACATACGGAAAAAACGAGCAAACCGATTCGGTTTCCATTGAAACTTTAGGAGAACGATCCATGGGTCATATGTGACGTGTACGAATCAACCCCGCCACAATCGGAGACGCGGTGTGGCCAACACCACTCAAAGTGTCGGTCTTTTGTTTCAAAAAGACGTCATTTTAAGTGAAAATCATCAAGTGACATACGAAAAACCGACCAAAGGCATTCGGACTGTGTCGATACTTTAGCACAAGGATCCATGGGTCGTATGTGATGTGTACGAGTCAATCCCGGCTCAATCCGAGGAGCTATGTGGCCGACACCGTTCTAACTGTGTATCTTTTGTTTAAAATGGACATGATTATAAGTGAAATAAACAACTGGCATACGCAAAACCGACCAAACGCATTCCGAATCTGTTGATAATTTATCACAACGATCCATCAGTCATATGTGACATGTACGAGCCCACTCGGGCTCAATCCGAGTCGCGGTGTGTCCGGGATCAGTCTAAGTGGATCTCTTTTGATTAAAATGGACATCATTTTAAGTACATACGGAAAACCGACCAAACGCATTCGGTTTCTATTGAAACTTTAGGAGAACGATCCATGGGTCATATGTGAGGTGTACGAGTCATCCCCGACTCAATCCGAGGCGCGGTGTGGCCAACACCGCTCTAACTGTGTCTGTTTTGTTTAAAATGGGTAGTATTATAAGTGAAAAGAACTGGCATACGCAAAACCGACCAAACGCATTCCGTTACCATTGAAACTTTAGGATAACGATCCATGGTTCATATGTGACGTGTACCAATCATCCCCGTCTCAATCGGATTCCACATATAATTGTCATCTAAATTTTAAATTGAATTATATATGAATTATGTATGTTTATGAATTGTAAATTAATTATGGATGTGTATAGTTTCAGGATCCATTATATGTTAAATGTGTATGAATTTGTTCGTAATTGTATATGTATGTTTTAGTTTATTATAGGTACAATAGTTGGATCGAAAATGAGGTGAGAATGAGGCCTGATGAGATGAGAGGTGGCTAATGTACAGAGCGCTGTGCAAATTGCAGGCTGCTGCAATTTGCAGCCTAGGGTATGCCAACGGTTTTAAACCGTTGGCATAGAATCTTAAAAATATGTTTTTACCAACGGTTCTATGAACCGTTGGTAATAACTCTTTTCCCAACGGTTTAGAACCGTTGGAAAAGAGTTCATCAAAACTATTGGTTTTTCCCAACGGTTTTCAAAACCGTTGGGAAAAACAGTTGCCAACGGTTGTCAACCGTTGGGAATGTTTTTTAGTATTTTTCTCCACCTATAACAACGGTTCAATGTAAACCGTTGGGAAAAGTTTTTCCCAACGGCTTACTTGCCAACGGTTGGCAGAACCGTTGGTATAACATATACCAACGGTTCCCAGGCCTTTCCCAACGGTTCTAAACCGTTGGGAAATCCTCTATTTCCAGTAGTGTTAAGTCCAATTTCAAAGTGAAATTGATTCCAATGACCACCATTGGATTAAATGGTAAAAATATATTCTAATTTCACTTAAAAACCAATTAAATAGATAATCTATTAATATAAATAAATTAGATTAAAAAGTGGTTTTGAATTAAAATACAACATTTTTCACTATTCATTAAAAAATGAACTTTGTCGAAAAAATACCAAAAATTCACACAAAGTAAATTTTGATGTCCCAATCATAAAGAATAAGTTTATTTTGACAAAAATAGATTATAAAAATATCAAAAGATAGATTTAAAAATGGTTTTCTATCAAAAGGTAGTAAAACAATCTTTTAAAAATATTAGTGTATTCCATGCTTAAGATTGGATTTATTCTCATTTTAAGCCTCTAAAACACTGACTAATTCACTAATAGACATAGATAAAAATAACTATTATTCATTACATACTTGGGTTGTCACAATATAATGCATTAATTTATTTCATTTATATAGAACATATAATAATTTTTACAAAACTATTCAGTGATATAACATTTTCTTCCAGTCACATGGCTATCCATAGAAGTCATTTGAAATTTGAATTTGAATTTTGAAATAACTGCATATAAGTTTGTTCTTGGAACCATCCTATAAACTATTGATTATGTTTATTTTATATCAATCCCTTAGTCATTTATGTATTCAAATATATAATAGTTGTTTTATGGTCTTCAACATATGGATCAACATAATCACTATTATGTAAAATGTAAATGTGTGGTTTCTCCTGCACTGTGATGGTATTTGTAATAACAAATCTACCTAAATTCATTTCACCCAAACAGATTTCACAATTTGGAATAATTAGGAGACCTATATTTTCAACCTATGATAGTTAATCGATAAATAAATTTATAGTTTCTTAAAAAATATATCATTTTCCCTACAATATTTTAGAAGAGTTCGATTATTGACCTACCATTTCAAAATCTTCACACACTATTCAATTGGGTACATGAATCGGTAATGGAAAAGAGCACATAATTGAACCTATATATCCAATTAATCCATCACATGGATTATTATATCATTTAATTATGGTGGGAAGAACATACCAAATTCAAATAGTATAAATTAAACTTCTTTATTTGTTATTGGAATCTTTATCTGGTCTATAACTTTACTACACATGGATTTCAAAAGGAAGTTGATTCTGGTTAATGTATGCCATTTATATTTAAGAAAAATTAAATAGAAAGAAACATACATCAAATATAAAATCAATACATGGATATTATTTTGATTATATCCCATGTAACATCCAATAATTCATTAACATGACATTCTAGATATTTGATGAATAACCATATGGAGCTTTTACACTATTAAGAAAAAGAATTTTTTTTATTTTTCCTATATGGCTAGTGTTTCAAATGCTGGAAGAAGAAAATTTTATCTTTTACCCTTTAAAAGTTCCAAATATTCATTTACCTCCATGTCAATCATGTACTACATTAACTTGATGTTATCATTCATTTTCCAAAAACATCTAGTAACATACTAATAAAACTATGAAATACATTTTTTGTACATCCATGACATCATGAAAATGTATGAAATAAATAAATAAATATGGTATATCAATTAAAATTTATCTCTCTATCCAACCTGATTTTTTATGTATTTTCAATGATATTTTACTGAAAAATGTGTCGATATATTTTACATTATAAAATTTTTTATCACATATTAGTGGAGAGAGTTTTGTAACTTGTTTGGTATTCACAGAAAATGTTGTATCCCAAGATCAATATTTAATGTGCGAGGAAAACATTTATAATGTCTTCAATACACAGTCTTTAAGGAATGAATCAACAGAACTGAGTGTGTGAATTCCTCATAAATGGATCACCCCCACATTTGTTTAATGTAATATCCAGACAACTTTCCATAACCAAGAATGTAATTTATCATCTTGTATGACATGTACCTCAATGTGAATTCTTATCTTCTATGTGCATTATACATTGTAACAACTATATCCGACATCAATTTCATAACTTTAATCAATTATCCCAAATAAGAATCAATATCATTATTGGGTTACAGTGGTCTAGATATGAAAAATGACAACATATATTATTTAAAAATTCATGCATAACCTTAGAGGAAAGTAATAATTTAACAATATAATGGGCCATGTACTATGAGTACTACACTATACACCATAAAGATTTATTCCATCTATAGATAATTCAAGATGAAATTTTCATGGCTCTTTTCGAAAGGTAGGAAACTCATAATCAAATTTTCTAAACTAGGGAAAATATGTATGACGACAGAAGTCTTGGTATTTAATTATTATATATGTATTCCATGTTAACACTCTTATACTTTCTTAACATCCATGTTGTCTTCCAAACTATATTATTATACCATTGTACCATAAAAAATTCTTAGTACATGATTCATTTTTCATATATTGATCCATGTCATGGTTTGGGAATTTTATGAGTGATTCATGGTCATTGTGAAACAATATGAATTATTTGGGACAACCATGTATTTTTGGTAGATCATGCACATATAAAGTATAATTATTTTTGCATCATATGTTCGACCATGATGTTAATTTTTTTTGGTATCATATCATTCATGAAACTAAGTAATTCTCTATTGCTAGTGTCTTTCAACCTACATCCATATCTAAAATTATATAACATCAATACAGATGAAAATGTATTGTATTTAGTATAACTGGTATACAATAGTCTCTTAAGAAAAAAATATTTAACTTATCAAACAACATTAGACAAACCCAACGGCTCTATTTAATTTCCATTTTTCATATCTTCTATACGATCTCCATCATCATTTACGCTGGTATTCATACCAATTAATTCATTAACATTTGTATACTCACAATCGATGTGAACATTATATTTTTACCTTGATTAGTCAAATGTTTATTTTTAAAATATATTCCATGGAAAATAAAATGTTCTTACAAATATTTTGGACAGATCTATTTTCAATAAAAACAACTTAAACACATATAGAGAATCTAAACAAGGTTCATATGCTTGACATATTTAAAACTTAAACAACTATTTAAATCCATCTTCATACACTTTGTTCATATGATTATCATGAATCCATTTTAAATTCATAACCATATTATTAGGTTCCTAAAATATTCATTTTATATAATAAATTAAATAACGGAGATAAGATATCCATTATCAAATGTAAATAATAAAGATAATTCTAATAAGGGAACCCATCATTTGATAGCCCAAAATAACTTCCTTTTGATTTGAAGGAAATGAGTAATTTAATTTAAGAAAATAATTAATACCCTATGGTAGGTGTTATAAACAGAATTGATCCAATGGGGAATTTTATAGACAAATTTCATCCTCATCAACCTCATCTACTTGATAGTTATTATTTCCTTTTATTTCTTATGACTCATACCCCATTTCTTATAGATATTAAACTATGTTATGTGAACTACTTTGAGCAACAGTCATCCCACACTGGGTAATAGTTATCATTTTGGATGACTATAGCTCATTGTAGTTTATGAAACAAAAAAGTGACAAGGGATGAGATTCATGAAATAAAATGAAATAATAATATATAGAAGATAACCATGATGATGAAGAAGCTGAACCTTTCTTATCATAAATAATGGGGGATCTTATAATTTTATAGTGTTTATATTCAAAGAATAACTGATACTAAAACTAAAAAAAATAAATATGTTTTTATATAGAAAATAATAATAAATCTTATATAATAATTCATATAGATGCTAATAGAATTTTTGAATCTCGAGTAGTATAATTTTCTAGAAATTTTTTTTTAATGAAAATTAAATTAAAACTATTCCTCATTTCTATAGTTCTACTGTTTCATGTAGTTAATATATAATGGTATATAATAATGATGATTCATGAGTTGAATATAAATGAAGTACATCACCTAGAAAGCTGAAACATACATATCACGAATTCATATATTTTAAACCATTTATATTTTTATTGATATAGATCAACATAATAATATTGTGAAAAAATACTATGGTGCTAACCATTGATGATAATATTAGGTTATATAAATAATTATTTTCTTAAAAATATTTTTTGTTAAAAAATTATCATTAAATGATGAAATTGATTTTATTATGAGAAATAATACATCCATCATTAGAAATTTTCTAAAATATTCTAATAAATTTTGATTTAAATATGTATTTGGAATCATTAATGAAATAGATATAACATTCATGTTATTAATGCTATATTAGTAATCAAAAATTTCAACAAAAGTAATGGATTTTTTATTTTGATATTTATACTCATTCAGTAAAAAATGCGACAATAAGGTTATTATTTTATATTAAATTTGATAAATCTATTTTATGTTCATTAAAAATATGTGAAAAAATTAATTTATAAAGTAAATTTAAATCAATATATTTTCATCGAATAATATGATTGATTTCTATATATTATATTTAAAAATTATGTAAATTAGTTAAATATACTTACATTCTTAATGAAACACCTAAATAACATGAGAAGTATGATTCTACTATTTTATCTAATTAAATTTTACATAATAATGATCATGAATTCACTTGTTTAATATTCATAAAATAATAATAATTTATTATGCGTAGCCATGTTGATGAAATACTAAATTTAAAAAACATCATTACTAGAAATAATTAGATAAAGAAATATTTACCCTCCATGAATAAAATAAAAACATTAGAATAATAGATAATATAATAACAATTAAAGTAAGAATACATAGTGGGGGTTATTATTAAACTCATTCTTCTTATATTGCGAATATGTTGAACACATTTGATCTTATTTGTTTTATAGTTGAAAATACTCTATTTGACTGTAGTGTTAATTTTTCTTAATAAAGAAATAGTCGTATCACAACATTTTCATTCGAGTGTAATTTATTCTTTAATGTATGTGATATATTATAATAAACAAAATATAACATTTTTTGTTTCCAAATTCATTGATATTCTATTAATGCTATTTTGGATCTTTGGAAATGTATAATTAAAATATTTTTATTCTTAATAAATGATAAAAAATTCATGTTTATTTTATAATGATTACCTGAATACATTATTTATGCATGAATTCATTTTTAAATACATTGTGGGAGATTATAAATCCCTATTTTGTGGATATTCACGTTTAAATGTTATGACATTTATAGGATGCTAAATAAAAAATCACCTCACATTAAACATTAGAGTTAGAATTTAATACTTTAAAAACATGAAGACTAAAAAAATGAATCATAAACTTATTAAAGGAATTTAATTTATGTAATATTCCAACGCCTCTTATTTCCATTCATTATGGAAGTGAATAAACAGTGTCAAAACATTACAATTTCATGTAAAATTTAAAGTCTCATCATAATAATTTTATAGATTATATTTGAGATAATTGTTATAAAATGTTACAATAATAATAGTTTTTTTAAATTTATGTAAGATCCGTAAAGATCAATTTATAAAATAGTTATAATGGGATGTTATTGAAAAAAATTAATAGATAATTTGGGCTAATACAATGTTTTCAAAGGTGTGTGCCAAAATGAGGAGCCTAGGCGGTTTGGGGATTCAAGATGAAGAGTGGTGTGGTGCACAACAAAGGCACATAACCACATAATTGATGTAAAAAATTATAATATTTTGTAGATAAAATAGATATAAAAAAGGAAAATCTAACTCTTTTGAAAATATTGAAGAATAATACATAATATGTGTAGGTCAAATTTCCATCATCTTTAGTGGGGGGTTTGTGGGGTCATCATCGAAGGAATGGATTACAAATACAACCATTTGTTTCTTATCATGGGGGTCAATTTGTACTCCAAATTTACATCAACTTGTTCCCCCTGATTTTGGCATCCTTTGGTGTACCTTTACCATGCCTTGCACTATAGCATCTCTTGAGTTGGTGTGTGAGGGCACACCTTTGGCACGCCATAGTGAGGTCGCAATAGGTTCACCTCACCATTCCTCATGCCAAGGCACGGTGAGGCATGAAACATTGAAAACAATGCGATAACACCATAGAAATGAACTATTTATTGAAATGTGTGATCATATTCTAGTACATTCAGTGTGTGGATGTCTTAATATGCTACGAGGAATTATAATAAAGTCCTAAAATGGTTAATACAAATCCAAAATCATAGAAACTCAAATTTGAAATTCATTCTAGAAGGGAAAAAGCGATGGATAATGAACCGAAAAATATAATGACCAAAAAAAACCAAAAGATATCACTAAATAAGAAATCAATGAGTGAGAAGGAGGATAAAAATTAGATACCTTTGATTGATTTTTTGATTCATTCAATAGAACGAAGAGATATCGCCTATGTTTGGATTCATTCGAGAAATGGGTTCATTCGATCCCTGATTTGTTCAAGACATAGATTTGTTCAAGCCTTGATTTTATCTTGTATTTGACGAGGATGAGTGATAACAACATGTGGATTTAGCAGCAAGATTTAGATTTCACGATTAGTTTCAATTGGTTAGGGTTCGTAAAAAAGAATAGGGACACTTTTACTAGTGCTTCCAAAAAAGAACAAAAAAAGATACCTTATATCAACACTAAATTAATAAGAACTCAAAAATGAAATATTTTTTACTGCTAAAACTATTTCATTTATAAAGGATTTATAATAATAATTATAAATAAAAATTTTATAAATATATTTTTATATTTTTATTTTTATTTGTTACCGTTTTATAATTATTATATATATAATTAATTATATATAATAAAATAAATACATTTTTTAAAAAACTATTTATTTTTTTATTAAGAATTATAAATATAGAATTTCTGAAATATAATAAATATAGATTTATAATTATATTTTTAAATATATTTATAATTATCTATTTATAATTATAAATATATTTATATCATTATATATTTTTTTATAATTATATATATATATATATTATAAATATTAATATACTTATGGTATTAATTATTTAAATATATTTATTATAATTTTCTAATTATAAATACATTTATATCATAATATATTATTATTATTATACACACATATATAATTAAAATATGAAAACATTAGTATTAATATGGTAAATATATTCATTATTTTAAAATACTTATTATAAAATTTTAATTACATAAATATATAATTATTTATTAATAATTATACAAATACTTTTCCAAACTATAATATAATAATATATATTTATTTATTTATATCATTATATATATAGTAATAAAATTATACAATTATAAAATTATATTTATATATATAACTAGATATATATAAATATAAATATAGTAAATACTATCATTATTTAAATAAATTTATTATAAATTTTATAATTATTTATAAATATGTAATTATTTATTTATAATTATATAATTAATATTTTAAAAAGTTATATTTATTTATTAATAATTATAAAGATTTAAATTTATAAATATTTTCAATATACATTTATAAATATATATATTCATAAATATTTAAAAATATATTTTTATCATTATTTATGAATATATAATCATAAATGCATGCATGTTTAAAATGATTGAAAATCAATAATAAAAAATAACAATAATTTAATAATATTTAATAAGTGAATATGTTTTATTAATTAAGTATATATTAATAAAAAATATATAGATATATATTGAAGCAATGATGAATACATATTGGAAATATTAAAACATGGAAAATAAATAAATAAAAATAAATAATAGAAAATAATTTAATTCCTAAAAAAATTAAAAACATTATAATAATAAATTTTTAAAATGAATTACTATATAATTGTAACAATATTAAAAATAAATGAAAAAAATATACCTATTAGAGAAAACATATATTAAATGTATCATGTTATAATGAAATTCCAAATTAGATACTAAAATTTCAATAAATTACATAATTGTAGGTGAAGGTATTTCTATATAAGATTTCCTTAATACATAAATATTTTTGTGCATGGGCTGTATATAAAAATGTATTAATTATGTACATGTATGTGAAATCAATATAACACACATTTGATATGTTAAATTGAAAAGTAAAATGAAATTCAACTATTTCCATTACTCGATCGATGCAATTAACCAGTATTTTTAATTAATATTAAATTTAAATTATATACCATTAATCACTGAATATATGACCTATTTTATGTAAAACATAAATATTTTTCTCTATATAAATTATATTTAAGTAAATACTATATATATTAACAGATATATATATATATAACTTTATATGAATATATTTCTATATGAAATGCAATGATGACTATTTATGTATAAAAACCATTAAAAATAATCTAGACTTTAATATGTATTTAATTACTACATTTTATTCATTTCTAATATTTATTTATTATTTATTATTTATTAATATTTATAATTTAGATATATAAATATATATATTATACTTATACATTTTTTTAATAATTTTTTCACTAATAATTTTTTTAATTACTTTGAAATTTATTCATCTTAAATTATTTTGATTAGTTATTATAATTTATTTAATGATAATTTTTTTCTTAATTATTAAAATTTATTTATTTTATATATATATATATTTAATATATATTACTTAATAATATCTATAATCTATATATACGTATATTTAATTTATTCATCTTTTCAGTAACTATTTAAATAATAATATGTCAAATATTTTTATAAATTTACCCATTTTTAGTTTTTATTTTTTTAATTATTTCATTTTATTCACTTATTTTTCTTAAAATATCACTATATTTAATATATACTATTTTTTAATATTAAATTTTATATATATGGAAAATATATTTTTTCATTTTTATCAATAATTATTTAATTAATAATGTTTTAAATATTTTTTAATTTAAACAATTTTATTTTTTATTTGTTTAGTTATTTATTTTTATTCAGGACATTTTTCAACTCTAAAAATGAATTGATAAAGGATACCCTTTATCAGTGTTAAAAATAAATCGATGATAAAGTGTACCTTTTATTAGTGCTAAAAATAAAGCGCTGATAATGGGTACGTTTTATCTGTGCTAAAGAAATGTACTAATAATGGATAACCGTTATGATTTCCAAAAATAATAACTGATAAAAGGTATCGTATATAAGTTCTAAAAAATTGATCTTAAAAGAAACCCTTTATCAATTCTTTTTTTTTATCCTTGATGAAGGAAACCTTTATCTGTATTTTTTTCTAGCACTGATATTGATCAGTGCTATTAAAAGGTAGTTTTGAATTAGTGAATTCTCTCTATAATAAAATAGGATGTCCATATTATTTCTCATTCCATTTAGTTGGTCTCTTTTCAATCTTTTTAAAAATTATTCATTGTGTTTTTCGATTTGACCATGTTATTTGCAGTGTAGTAGATCTGATATTAACAATATGGAAAAGAGAATGAATAGATAATAGATAAATAATGGGGGATAAATACAGATTAATTGATGGAATATGGTTTTTGAACGTGACTATTGAAATGGTTTCCTTTTATTCTCCAAGGAATATATCAAATCATTGTAATTTTTGAATAGTGAAATTGTCTTTATGACTTCTAGAAATCAAAACAAATAATTTCTTAAATATAAGGAATTTAATGACTTAAAATATTCAAAATATTGTTGATAAAATGGGACCATGTAAATATGTCTAGAATATTCAGTCGAGATTGTATAAGTAAAAAACATTGAGGTTGAAATGTTTATGTTTAGTCAATAATGTTTAATAATCCTTTTTAAATTCCATCATTTTTTGAAGACATTCATTAAGGTATAGTACTTTCCGAAGTGGTTTTGGTTTATTGTTTTTATGATTTTTTGTGGGTTCTCTTAGGTTGGGCTACCAAAAATATCTGGAATATAGTTCCCGGTAATCCCATAAATGTTGATTTTCATCAAAAAGAAAAAACTAAGAATGTGGAATGATATTGAATTTGAGGAAAAAATTATGGGACTTTCAGCAGAACACTATTAAGAATTGGAATAAAAGTGTTTTTTTAGTATTTTAGAATTTTATTTATCTCATTTAAATTTTATTCTCTATTATTTATCACTGATATTGAAAAAGTATGAATAATAGATTTTAGTTATAGAAAATGTATTATAAAACATTATTGTTCTATAGAGTGAGACGACCTTGATGGAAATTCTATAGAGTGTTGAGATGCCGCTACTAGGTTTTCTGATTAAATTTATTCAGATATCGGTTCAGGAGGTCATGATTTGATAATTGTTTCTATTATGAACTGTTTATTTCTTAGGATATTTTCCTAAAAAGTGATATTATCAATGTAATATTGAAATTTAAATTTTATAATACAACAATAATGTAGTTATTAATGGCTCATGGATAAAAATATGAATATGGATTCGGGGTATCATTACTATTAATTTTAGATCATTCAATATAGGGTTATTGATGATTCTGATTCCAGGTCAGTATCAAATATGGTTGGTGGTTATTTTATGGTATTCATAAACATTAACTCTAAATGATTATCAATGTTTCTAAGTGATCAAATTTTTAGTAACCCCCAATAGTTCATCAGGGTAATTATATAGAGTGACATTTTTTTGGTAGTTATGTTTAAAAATAATGAGTAATGATGGGAATTAGTTGTTTTTATTTATAGGGATATTGTGTTGAGAATAATGTGAATACATGTATGTGTGATCAGTTTTAGTGGTGAATCATAGTTATCATCCACTACACTACCACTACAAAAATATAATTTTGGACTTCAAAAAAATTCCATCGGTGATATGTTTATTGTCTATCGAGCTGCATATTTTTTTATTGCCCTATCTCATGACCAAATTCAAGACATTAGGGATATGACATTTGATGTTAGATATTATGGTGAGATAATTGTTGATATATGGTTTTAATTAGAACTTTACTTTTTATTTATGGAATTATGAAGTTGTGAGTTATATATTGATATTAATCATTTTTTGTGAGTGTTCTTCTTGTATGATTTGGTTGCAGTTTTGGATTCTTATTGATGGTTATTCTTTTCATCACATCATCTTGTATGTGTACTTGTATTCTATATATACATTGACCTGTGTTATTTGATATTAGGATTCGATTGAGTGTTCTTTTGATCACCACTATTCTTTTTACACTATTTTTGATATTTTCAAAATTACAATTTTGGTGGAATGAGTGATTAATAGTTTCATCTTATAGATATTTGCATATTTGTTGTATACAAAAATTATTTTTATTCTTATGAATAAACAACTATAGATATTAATTATAACATTTGTATTTTGATTCATGTTCTTTAATAATCATTGTTAAAAATAATTTTTGTTTAATTATTAAAAAAATTAGTTAAAAAAGAAAATAGGATAAATTTAAGGGATGCTTTTAAATTTCCATTGGTAAATATATAAAAAATATAATATTTTGAAAATAATTTGAGTTATTTAACTTTCCTATGGAAACATAAATTCCAATAAACAAGTAAATTTCATTTCTTCCATATTTCAGACATGTTTTTTTTATCCGAACGTAGATCTATAAAATTATCTTTTAATTTTCCACCGAAAAATAGATTCATTATTCATTTATTCTTTATCTTGATGTAATTTAAATTATGAAATTATAGTGGTTGTAAATAGTGAAAAAAGTAGAAACTAGGAATATTTTTAATCAAATATTATGATTAATAAAAGTTCCTTGCATATATGTAAAATCCTTGAAATAATTTATTTTTTTATCATCTATTTTTCCTAAAATATTCGATAAGATATTTATTATGATTTCTACTATCTCATTGAATGGTATATAATTTTTATATTTTTAATTATAAATTAATTATGTTATGATATGAGACTATTATTATTATTATTGATTATGTGAAATAACTATTTATAATTTAGTTATATCTCATAATTTTTTGGAAAAAATCATATATTAATCCAATTATTTAGAAAATGATGTAAAAAAGTTATTTTCACATAGGTTATTTAAAAATCCTTGTAAAAAAATGTTTTCATGCAGGTTATTTGAATAAAAGTTCTCAAAAACGCCATTTGAATTTAATTTTTAAATAACTGATGTAAAAATTAAAAAATAAATATATTTTAAAAATATATAAAATTTTATATATTTTTTACATTAGTTTTAGTAAACTCTATTAAAAATATATTTAATACATCACATGGAATGATATCACTAAAATATCATAAAAATAATGTAAAAAACAAGTTTTTATACTAGTGAAAACATTTCAATGGTTTGTAATTTCTTCACTACTATTATTTTATATGATTATGAAATTTTATGAAATTATCATGAAGAGTTATTAAAATTTTAATTTTCTTTCCTTCTAGTTGGCAGATCGACTTCTTATTTATAGCATGTAATTTCTACCATTTATGTAATTTATACTCTTAACTCTAGTTGCTAATCCATTTCCTATTGAAGGAATAAAAGGGGATATACATTGTCTTGTCTCTAACTCAAAAGGAGTCCCACCTGTTTCAGGTTGAGAGAATAATAAATTATGGGACTTTACATATATTACATGTGAATCTTGAAGTATATGAAGTTCATTATAATTTTTTTATAATAGTTCATGAAAAATTTATCCCAAAAACATGATTTATTTATAAAATTAAAGAAATTTAATTTTATAAAAAATGATTTAAGAAATCATGATTTATTAAAAAATATTTCTTTCAATTAGTTTATAATTTTAATTCATGTTCAAATGATAATAAGAAAGAAAATATGATTTAAAATTCTCAATTTTTTTGATATGTGTGGGATTTAGTTTATTTTTTTAGGGTGTGTAATATTGATCAATGATTTTTGATGGTTAAATATTAGTAATATATATGTTTTAAGATATTTTAACATTGAATATAATATTACATGGGTTTATTAATATTTTATATAACAATTCCAAGACATTGATATGAATTTTTAAGAAGTTATGTAACTATAAATTTTAATTTAAATATATTAGTAAAGTATCCTTGGGTTTATGAAATAGTTATTTTTTTATCCTTAAAGTTATTGGAGACTGATTTTGAAGAGAAACTAATATGTATTTTATGTGTTGGTTTTTTTAATATTATATTATAAAGATTTTTTGAATAATTGTCTTAGAAATATTTGACTCAATATTTGAAAATAACTTATTTTTATCATTGGATATTTTAAAATATTTATTTAGATTTAAATTATAATATTTATAGATAAATTGTTTGAGATATTCATGGAGTTAATATTAGTGACATTTAATTTTGAAATTATTCAACATATTATTTTCATTTTGAAGATTAAATTCGTAATCATATATGAGAGGAATGTTTTAAAAACATGAGTTTATAATTTCAGTTAAAAATATTTAAGAAAATAATAATTTTTCTATAAATAATATTTTTAATTACCTTAAATTTTCTTTATATGTAACATTCTTAATGAAAACTATTGTGCTAGTTTTTAAATCATTTGTTAAAGATAGTTACAATTGGAGAGAATAATTTCATGAGAATTGTTACACATCAAAAAAGATACAATTTAAGATATATCTTGAAATAATTTTATCCCTTTTAATTTAGATACAATATTAATTATCAATATCATCTGTGAGATTTTCTATATTATAGTTTTAATACTCAAACTACTATATCCATTTCTAGTAAAATTTGTAAATATAATTCAATGATTATTTATTCATAATAATTTTTTCATTAAAAAACAAGATAGTGAGTATGATAATTTTAATAAAGGTGAGATTCACTTATAAATAAACAGTGTTCATAGATGATACTATTCATTTGTAATCTCATTATGATATTAGTGGTTATCTATTCCATTTATAATAACATACAAATCAATGATTTGGATCCTATATTGTGGTTAAATATTTTAAAAATATTGTGTTCTTTCTATTATTGATTTAAATTCTATTCAAAAATGATATTAGGAGAAATGATATTGAAAGGTACAATACACATATGTTTATTTTACATTATTTCCATAATATATAAATTTTATCTCAAAAATCGATCTCACTATCCCATTAGTGAAATTTTTAGCATCTTTCTGAATCTGTTTCAAAATAAACTCATCTTATGATACATGTGAAAATTTCTCCACAATCAAATCACGCTTGACTCTCTTTTAGACTTGACATAATCTTATTAATTCATAATAACATGTGGGTTGAAAAAAGGAATTGTGTTATCATATATGATCAATAAGGCTAGATATAATTGGGAAAAATACATGGTCATAAGTGAGCATTAGATGGGAATATGGTTATAAAAAGGAAATCTAAGAATATTATAACAAAAAAATCATGGATCATAAATCTTGAGTCATGACACAAGGATTGGAATAACATATTTCCAGAACTAAAATAGTGTATAAAAATTATCTAAAAAACATTAGTAATATTAACATAACAAAATCATAAGAACATGCATAATAGTTTGACAAAACGTAGGAATAGAAAACATATCATTGTGAATAAAACATCATTAGAATTATTTACATGCACAGTCTGGTGGGAGAATCTTATCCCCAATTATACTCATGCAAAATCTTGTGATAATGTATAAACTAAAATTAAACCCAAAAAAATAGATTCCACATTTCTTAACCCTAATTATACCTACAAATAGTATTGTGGGAATAGTTTAATCTCTATATTACCCACGAATAACCTTGTGATCATAAAATTTCTATAATTATACCTTTATTAAAAATCATTATCTGATGAGATATAAAACATAAAATTGTTCATTGGGGGAGATATTTTACCCTTACCATGATCACCCACACACACACATATATATATATATATATGCGAGTGTGTTTGTGTGTTTGATATAATATATCAACCATCAATCAAATAATTAAATCCTATGGATGGAAAATGGGATTCGTCCATTATATCACAGAGAACAAATTTAATGAAAAATGGAATTCACAATAATTCCAATTGGTATCTCTAATATTGACCTCAAGAATATAAACGGTTGATACCAAAATACCAATCACTTTATAAAATATTATATAAGAACATTAATAGGATGATTCATATGAAATAATAATCCAATAATAGAAATTATTTATAGATAATGAGGTAAAAATAATTTAAATCATATATATGTTTTAGAAAACATGTTTATCTTTGGTTAAAAAGATAAAGTTTCAGTCGCATTGAAAATTAATTTATAGAAAAATAAGGTGAATTTTCTGAAAAATATTGAGTTTTAATTTTTTTCTGTAAGTATAGTTTTGAAAAGGATAAAAAAATATAAAAAATTTGATTTGAAAATATCTTTTAAACTTTTAGTTTTATAAATAATCTTAAATAATAAATCCTTGGAAAGGATATAATTGTTTTGAAAATGTGAATAAATTTTCATAGAATGTTTTTAATTTATAAGTAATATTAACAAATATATATTTAAATCGAAATAATTGATTTTCAATGATAATGTGTAGTGGAATATAATATGTTTGATTTTGATTGGATGGAAAACCTTTAAATATATTTTGAAATACCATTATTAAAAACCCACATTATAAAAAGTGTAACAAGAATTACTTTAGAAAAAAAAGAATGGATATATAATGGTTGATAATGATGAAACATAATTATGTATCTAATTATAATGTAAAATACTAGTTGGAAGGGAAAATATAGACAAGTATTTTAAATCTTCATTAAGGAGGATTTATATAATTATGAACTATGATATAAATTTTGTGGAATAAAATCATCATTGTAAAATATTGAAATTAATAAGAAATTTTATTATAGGGGAAAATAACCTACCATGAAATAAAATATAATGGTGTATTTAAATTATTTTGGAATAAATAATCTCAAGAATAAGCATTTTGACACAATGAAGGGAGTTGAGTTATCAAAGTCCATAACATCTTTGATATTTTTGAATCAAAATATATTTAAATAAAAAGATGATATTGTTCATTAGACCCCAATAATAACATTAATATTGTAAAAAAAAATTTATTAGGAAGTAATAATAGCATATAAATGATATCATGATGCATAATAGGAAATATCTCTCATGAAATTAAATTCTAGAGAAAGAAACAATTTCCTTAATTCTTTACATACACTAAAGAACTTGGATATACTTTATAAAAAAATCAATATACTAATCATCTATTTTAGAAAAAAATTTACATATATATAATTTTATTATCATATTTTATAATTATTCAAATCAATTATACTTGTTATTTGATATCTATTTTCTGTATCAGGTGTGAGTAATATTAATCGTGTTGAACTACTTTCATAATATAAATGTTGTTCTTATTTTTCATCAAGTGTTTCATCATAATAATTTCATAAAAGGAATTTTAATTTAAAACTTATAATTAATTATAATGTTATAATTTAATTTTATAATTTTTTTTATTTTAATCCTTCAGGATTAAATCAACGATGAGCACATTTCATGGATTTTTAATGAATGAACTTTGGTTTCATAATTAATGAGTGTAATATTAATGATTAAATTCCAAAAAATAATAATAAAATTATTGAGTTATCTATATCATATATTATTCATACATAAGTTATCATAGTCATTCATGATACTATTTTATAGCATTGTTGTAGTAGCTGATAAGACTAACCAAGATAGGAACATACAATAATTAATGGATAAATACATTTCTTGAAATGGTTTATTTTTGTATAATATCATTATAATTTAATAATAGTTATATAATGAAGAAATTTTTTTATATCATATATCATATTTTAATAATAAAAATAAACAATATATAATAATTATAAACAATTTGATAAGTTACATTATGGAGGTGAATATAAGCATATCATGCAAATAACATTTTTTATTTTTGAAATGGAAAACATGAAATATGGTTACTCTTTATCAAAACAATATGAAGATATTAATTATACTATATATAATTATTTCATTTAATAATATTAGGAAAAAATGATTCCAGTGGGAAATACCAAAAAAATAGTTTTGGAATTGTTTGTATTTACGTTGTGAACTTTGAGTTTCTCTAAGAGGGTTTCATAAAATGGGTGGAATTTTGCAAAAATACAATTTTTAGAATAATAAGTAAGAATAATTAGATTCTATTGGAGGTAATGAAGTTGTTTTTTCTAAAGGAAAATGAAATTTATGGTGGAATTGAAGGTGTGGTTTAAGGCCCTTAGATAAGTTGTGAGAATGGAATTTCTGTATAAATTTAATTTTAATACAAATAGAAAACATGTTAAACATGTACAGGAGACTAAAAAATGAAAAATAATATAGTGAATATTTGTTTTTATCTTTCCAATACAAAATTAGTCAATTATACATGTTAGGCCTTTTACTCATTTGGTAAACCCTTTTTAGCCTTTTTTCCTTCTACTATGGTAATTAGTTCTTACCAATGTAATTTAATTATTATGGGAAGGAATAAATTTATACATATTACAAAATTATTAAATAGTGATTAAAAATATGAAATAATTTTTTTACAATAAAACATATCTGTGTAAAAAATATTAGTTTTAACATTACAACTTGTAAAATGTAAAATCCTGATTGTAGAAAACATGTAATTTTAAGACTAAAATGTATGTGTATGATTAAATTATCAATGTTGTTAATTTTTATAGTATATATTGTTTTATTAATAGGAAAATATATGTGTGTAATTCAATGAAATCAAAAAATAATAATTTTACCTACATAATATTTAATTAATCTAAAAGACAACTACAATTTCTCTCATAGGGAAATATTACTTAATATAATAAAATTTCAAACATAGGTTT
Source organism: Viscum album (assembly GCA_963277665.1). NCBI lineage: Eukaryota > Viridiplantae > Streptophyta > Magnoliopsida > Santalales > Viscaceae > Viscum > Viscum album. The sequence continues at coordinate 1,873,261,291 of OY728131.1, forward strand.
TATGAATTCATAAATGTATTTAGGAATATATATTTTATATACATGAATACTCATTTAATTATGAAGAACTTCATATTAATATTTATTTTATACGTACTTTGTGATATACTCATAAACACTGCGATTTTAGTAAAATTCATATTTTTCAATATTCCCTAAAAATTAGTTATTTCTTAAAAATATCATAAAATTATCCTAAGATAATATTTTCAATAAAATTACAAAATTATTTTTTTATATTGAATGTTAAATTATACAATTATATAAAAAAATTTAAAAATAAAAATAATGAAGTTTATTTTTTTCCAGATAAACATTATAAAATTTTACATATTCTTACCCTTTTGTCTTATCAATTACAAATTAAATTGGGATTATTATATTATTTTTATATAAAAAATAAATATTAAATTATTTATTTAGTTTTTAATATTAATTATCATAAAATTAATTTTGGAAAAATAAAATCATTTTTGGAAGAAAATGTACTTTTAAATTTTATCAATGCTTTAGTAAATAAACATCCATTTTCCATTAAAATTTAAAAATGATATATATAAAATAAATGTAATAATTATATTATTTCATATTTAATTACACATTAAATCATTTTAACTTCTTTTTACATATACCCTTAGGTTATACACATAAGATCATAGAAAAAGGTATGATGTATTGGAAGTGAGGGTTGGAGATTCAACTACTATGGATATTGTGATAATTTATATGAATATGAAAATATATCTCATTCGGTTATCCTCATATCATAGTTTTTGTGCATTTTCATGGGATTGATCTAGGGAAATCCATAGTGAAACTAACCCCATTCCATGATCAGATAAATGATGTTCCTAATGTATATTTTTAGATACCTGATGCATTTTATTTCATTTTTCTTAATATATTCCATAATATGATAACTTACTTTTATACTAGTTAACATAAATACCAAATTATAAAATTTATTTTATTTATTAATGTTTAATAGTTTCATTTTAGATTTTTTTTCAGGTATAATATGTTATTAAAATTTGAATCGTTGAATGAAAATATACTGTGAAATTTCAAGTCATTACATTATCATCGCTAAATAATATGTGTGATCATAATTTTAATTAATCATAACTAATATAATTGTTAAGGGTATCCATAACAAAAACATGACGAGATTTAATTCCTAATAAGGCTTCATCCCCACTATACATGGTGTGAATCAAAAACTATTTATCCCAAATCAACTTCTTTAAGAGTTTTATCGAAGTGAACTATGACATATTTATTTCTATTATCATGTTTCCAAAAAAACATAAAACAATACATTGTGATAATTTCCAATCCAATTAAAGTAAATTATTATATTAATATTAGAAAATATAACTGACTGCATCTTCCATAAAGAAACCATTTTTTAAACTTATGAATATTTTTTTAAATCTTAGTTTCTTTAGGTTGGGTTTTATAATAATCTGCAACCTTATACCATGACATAATAAATCAGGCATAATTAAGTGTAATTAGATTGCGATTAAAAAAATTATATCATCTAGGAGTGTGTATCAATGTGTTTATTATTAACCACAATCATTATTCCCTAATGTAAATATATATATCATATGGAACAAGAATTATTCTCATTTATTACCATTAGGTGAATCAATTCCATAGTAACTTTCATTTTCCAGAATCCAGATAGTGGTTTAATTTTTATGAGAACCACACAATCTATACTTTTCCAAAACATCACGATGTTACCCAATATTTATCTATTTCTCATTGAATAATACCTATTGTTTTCAGGATATTTATCTCATCTTAATCTGCCAAAATATCTAAACTAATCCATAAAATAACTAAACCAATCTATATAAAAAATAAATCATTCTCTGATACCAACTACAAAAAACCTAGCAGAAAATATATTTATTTTACATCATTTCCATAATCTATATTTTAAATCTCAAGAAATATCCTCACAACCCAACAATTAGATGTTTTTGTATTTTTATTATCATCTATCTAATAATCTCAATTTACAACACTTGTGAAAAATTCCACATAATCGAACCATAATACAATCTCTTCAAGACTTCTCATAACATACAATTTTATTCATAACATGGGGGAATGAAACATAATATTGAGATGAGAATAAATTCTCATTGAGGGTAAACATACCTGATAACAATCAATACTCATAAGGGAGATTATTATTATCATATGGGTATAATCATTATACATAGTAAAAGAATACCCTACAACGTATGGATTATAAATTATGAGTTATGGAATAAGGATTGGAATAACATAATACGTGAATTGAAAGAGTGTGGAATAAATTGATGAAAAAAAATTATAGTTAAGATTACATAGAGTTGGCATAAGAAAGTTTACAAGGGTATGAAATAAAAATATAAATTCAAAAAAATATGATTGATATTGTTCCTTACAATAATTATACCCACAGAGAAAATCATTATCTTGTGAAATATTAAATGTTAACTAATTCATTAGTTCACAATATAGGACACCAAATATCATCATACATTTATATGTGTGTGTGTTTGTATGTGATAAGATAATATTACTTTAATACATAATGAAAACCCAAGGAAACAAAATTTGTTTCAATCATCATATCATATGGAACCCTGGGAAAGAAAAATGGGTTCAAAATGTTTCAAAATAGTTTAAAAAAATTGACATTTAGAATGTAAATGATTGAAACCAAAAAATAAATAACCCAAAATAGATTTCATATGAATATTTAGAAGATGATTCAGGATAAAAAAATTCTAAAGATAGAATTAATTTTGAGATAGAGTGGAAAATGGAAGTGAAATCATAAATGATTTTTAGAAAACAATTTTATATTTGGAAAAAATAATGATTTAATGAGAACATCGAAACATTGTTTTTAAAATGTTAATTCGCTTAAAAAAATTATTAAATTTAAAATTAAAATTAAATATTTTATATATTGAAAATACATAATGATTTAAATATGGTAAAGGTAAAAAAAATGAAAAATTTTACTTTTTAAAAATAATCTTTTATAATGGATCCTTGAAAATGACAACAATGTTTAAAAAGATTAGAAGTTATCTTCTTGGAAAATGTAAATTGTAAAATATATCTAGAATAATATATATTTGAAAATATTTAAATTATTAGTAAATAGAATGTGGAGAAGAAGTTAAACCATTTTATTTTAAAATGATGGAAAACACTTTTTACTATTTTCAACTACAACCATGTAAACCCTACATTGTAAAAATGGAAAAAAATGTTCATTTTTAAAATAGGGGAAGAGAAATATGATGGTCACATGTGATAAAAGATAATTAGGTTTCCAATTATATAAGAAATAATTGGTTGGAATAAAAAATATTGATAAGGAGGGAAATCATTCATGATGGGAAATGAGAATTATTCTGAACAATGATATAATTTTTATAGAATAAATTTCCCAAGCTAAAATATGTGAATACAAAATTTATTGTCCCCATAGAGGAAGATAATGATACATGTGGTAAAATATTAAGATAAAAAAATATGGAAGAATTAATTTCAAGAATAATCATTATAATTTAATAGAAAGATTTTAGTTTATTTATCACATCAAATAATTGAATAATTTGAATCACAATACCATTAAAATATAACAATATATATCCATTTTAAAATCCCGTAATTATATGAATATGGAATAAATACATTCATTAGGTCACAATTTTTTTTGAATTACAGAATTGTATACATATGAATCATCATTTACGAAGTTTTCATGATAGTACAAGAATAAATAATTTGTAACATGTTTTCTAAGGATCCACCATGACATCGACTTTAGAAAATAACAAAGAAAGAAAACCCATACAAAAAAATATGAAAAATAATATAATCCTAATTTTTTTTCTTAATTTTGTATTCCATCCAAAAAAATAACATGAAAATGAAAGCTATAGAATCATGAAAGAACAAACACAAGCATAATGTATAACATTGATTAACACAGTTCAGAAATGCATGATATATACAAGGGGAAAACATTGTCACTTATTTTATTTGATTAGATATATAGGATATAACGAAACACACACCTTCATATTAATATAATCATGATACAAAAGAAGTCTCAAAAATATTTTCACATGTTTGTTTTTATGATGCCCTCATTTTAGTAGTTTTTCGTCATAACCATAATCCTTTACATTGGGATTATATGACTTAGGAATTTTTTTAACCCTAGGCTGGACTCTATAAGGGGGTGTGGGTGTCACCTTTGCATATGATATGACTCATCAGTGACTCTTAGTATTATAATGAATAGGTTGACTAATGACCTTCTTATATAGTGGACCAACAAGTATTCTTGATTGTACCTCCATATAACATTCCCAGTTGACATTCTATTAATATGATTGAATTATGAATACCTATTTCAGAATCCAGTTCAACCACAATCATCCGGGTAATAGTGAAAAGAACATTATGATCATGACATTGATGATTAGTATCACTATCTCCACCTGTAAAAATCAACATATCTCTACTAGTGAATTATCTTTAATGTATTATCTCCCTTATAACACTTACTTGATAACCCCCTTGAACTCTATTTGGATATCAGAATATTACCCTTTGATTTTCAACATTTCATACTTTTGGAACAAATAAGGCTAAATCTATGATCCTTCATAAAGCTTCCCATTACAACTCAAAGACTCTAGTATGATTCAACAAGACTACCCTAGGCTAGCCTTGTTCTGCTGATCCTAACACTATATCTCCTTATATAATATTTTTCTAGAATAAAATGCATTTGGTATGAATTAACACCTTTAGGTTAACTCTTATTCAAACAAATTTTATCCATTGAACTCAATCGATTCAGTTCATTATAGATTAAGGTTCTTCCACTGGCCTCATTCTATATATTCCAGGGTGTTGGTTCATGCCTCAAGAAATATTCCCATGTATTAATTCCAAGTTACATACCTCTAAAAAATCCACACACTACCCAAAAAAAATTCTCAAACAAAACCCAAAAAATCTCCCACTAGATATTTTTTTGATGGTCATAGAGAATAATAACCCACTCAAAGAAAATTCTAATGATAAAAAAGTCCCACTTTTTTCATATTCTATCATTAATTCATCTATTAAGGTGAATGTCTGGTTCTACACACATAATACCTTAGGATTACATAATTTTCCATAAAAATAGAACCTCCATCATATTTTGAGACCATACTTCCATTCTATTACATTTTCAAAACATTTCTCAATGCCTACATGGAATTACACCAAAGGCAGTATGAAAATCCATGTTATATTCATCACTAGTTATTGAAATTTAAATCTACAAGTTTAATTGATGTATTGTGTCCACACAATCACTAAATTGGATATATACTTATGAAACTCTTATTACTACATATTCTATAACCTGAATGATTTCATGAACAACCAGATTTACAGTTTTCATCAGAATGACCTCTACTCTAAATTCTTCCCTGAAAATTTCTAAGTTAATCCACATGAATAACTCACACTGAATCATCATTTAGTGAGTCCATCAAATTACATGGTTCTTTTCTCCCAGGGATATATCAGAATCCGAACCATTTCATTGATCGCACCACTAAAGTAGATGTACTTACATTACATTGAAAATAATTTAATGATAATTTCAATAGAGTTAAAATCATTTAATAGTCATAATCAACACTTTAAAAAGAGAAATGTTCCTTGGGATTTCAGTTTTACTTTATTATGATTTAACATTATTATGGTTGTCTCATTTTCTATACATTAGGAATGAGGGAAACAACATGCATCCAAATTTTCAATTTCCAAGAACTGCATAAAATAATGCTTAAGATTAAAATTTTATCCTCTTTCATTATGCTTCATCCGAATAAAGGTACATTTTAGAAAAATGAAACTCCATAAAGATAAACCATTGAAACATTTAAATTCATTTACAACCACAAAAAATTCACTACATACCAACAATTTCCATAGATTATTAATGTGAAATTCTCATTCTTCATTATCTTTCACTGTAGTGAAGTCATGAAAACCATTCCTCATATTACATCATTCGGTCATATGATTTCTAATATTCCAGGACTCAATATAGTTTAATCATTTCAGAGCTTTGAATCTTTCCCACAATATTAAATCATGAAGAAACCTCATATAAAATTACATTCTCTTACACATTCATAATGCTCCCACTAATCATCTTACTTTTAACATAGAAACTATTCATTACCATGCCTTCTTCTGATATGGGATCAATTAAACATTTTAATTATTCAAATAAAATTCATTAGTAATAGGTTTTGAAAAATTTGATAATTATTTCATTTAGTATAAGATATTACAAGAACCATTAGTCTTATAATAATATCCCTTTTTGTATTAATATATATGATGAATAAGTGAACTATAAAATAAATCCATTGATGTGAGAAGATTACTTATTACTTTATCTACTACATAATTCTAGGAATAGACCCCAAAAAATGATTATAACCCCATCAATCACCTTATTCTGTAGATTTTTTACATCAAATGGAACTTAAAAATCATCCATGAGTAGCATTCCTAACATTTTATAAGAACAATAGCCTCTACTATCAGGTGTTTAGCGATGCCCATTAAAAAATAAAAAATAATTCACATGATTCTACAATTCTAAGTAATGTTTAGAATATGCCACATGGCTCCCATATCTTGAAAAATCTCAATATATGACATCAATGTGTATAAAATTGATATATTCTATTGATGTCCTCCAGAAATAAATGATAGATGACCCATCCTTGAGGAAATCATAGTCTTTATCTAAGATCAAATAGCCCCCATGAAAATAGAACACATAGTAAAAATCCAAATAGTCATAATTTTTTTCATATCTAGAATCCCATTGTCACCACTATGCTATCGGGGTAATATTCATTTGAATCATTGAGGAAATTCTTTTAATAAATATTTTTCACAATTGCACATCCATTAGAAAATATAACCATCTACTTGATACCTCTATTTAGGGAATTAATGTAGTAACATCTTATAATACATCTATGGGAAGCATCCAAAAGAAAAATAGAAGTGAAATTATGGAACTTGATATCAAAAGATCCCCCCAAGACATTTGTTTTCTGAATAAGGAAGGCCTGGTAATATAGAAAACATCACTATTTCAAAAATCTTATCCATGTTATTTTTATCTATTCTTTATCGTTTAGAACATTTAATTGGCACATAGAATCCATTAAAAACTATATTTATAAACACAAGAAAATTAAAAAATAGGTATTAACATGGTTAAGACGTTCATCATATATCCATGGTATAAATGAAAAATATAATTTAAATCATGGATAATATCATGTTATATAGAAAATTACACCATTTTATCACTATAATAAAACTAACTGAATAAGGATCAGAAAAATTTTCTCATATTTCTTCTTCTTTAGATACCCAATTTCATATTTTTTTTCCATATCAATAACTATAGCCTTTAAATTTCATTAATTAAAAAATTTATAAACCTATGATGGATTCTATAAGGGGAAGAATCAAGTAATCGTTTTTAAGGCCTAATCAATCGATTTTAGTCACGAATTTCATATCTTGACCAATGTGGTTCTTATAGAGGTAAGTAATTGGTATTTTAATCAGAACTACCATTTAAAATTCATGGATAACCTTCTATCTATGTGAGATAATTCTAAATGATAGTATCAGTAAATAAAAAAAATGATAACATATTGATAATAGAGTAATCTATCATCTAATATTTTCACTAATGATTTTCAATAATATATTCTTCTAGAGAAACTATTTTAAGTGATTTAATTTCTTTTCATCACTTGAGTGACTTCCAAATTACACTTACTTGAGAAAGATCTAAAGAAATATTCAGTTATTGTAATTTATCAAATTAATTTTGGTCAATAAATTTCTCCATAACAAGACCTCATGACTCCATGATCCTTTCAGAATTTGGTAATTTAGTACTCAGACTCCAATTTACTATAACCAAACAACCTCAATCCATAACTATACTAATCCAAAATCCAATGATACTTCTTTAATGTTCTTTTATAAGTCACTATATTTGGCTATAATGAACAAATTCCAATTAACTCCAATTAAACCTTTACTATATTTTAAAATCAATTCATTCATCCCTTTTAGGATGAAGGTTCTTCCATTTTCCCCATTTCAATCACGCCAAAGTGCTGGTGTAATTTCTCCATCTATATTCGTAATTGTTTCCTCTAGGTACTCCACATTCATTGCTTCAACAATTGAACCAAAACAATTTCTCATGATAAAACCTATATTAATCACAAAATATCAAATTAATAATGGTGGAGAAATGGAATATGATTCAAGAAATTTATTTTATAGAAAATTACCCCTATCCATAATTCATGACTACCAATAGCACATGAATATCTTGTATAAAAATTAATTATGCAAATAACCAATTTAATTATATTTTTCATTTCTATAAAGGTTTATAAAAGTGATTTATAATCATTACTTAAATTTTTATGAGTTATTTATTATCCAATATCAATATTGAGTGTGATTAATCTAGATCATTTGAACTAGTGTTATAAAAGATATATTATTCCTCATTATTATTCCAATGTTCATCATTCCCAAATCATAAAAGGAACTAGAATTTTTATCTTATAACTATTTATATTTTTATAATTTAATTCTATGGTATTTTTTTATAAACACTAAATATAAAATCCTGGATGATTATGATTATGTATTTTTTTTAAAACATGGATTTGTTTGATAATTAATGGGTTTAATCATATAATTTACATTAAAAAAGAATAATTGAATAATTATTTTATTATTAATACCATATAATATCAGTATTCATGTTCTTATAAAAGATCATTTTTTTATTTTATATTATTTTTTGAGTAGTCAGTTGGACGAACCCAAACACCAACTTACCCTATTTAATGGATGAGTATAGATGTTAAAGTTGTTTCTTTTAGTAAAATATAATTATTTATGAATAATGAATATATTATTTTTTTATTAATAATTTTTGAAATTATGTTTGAAGATATTTTGACAAATTTTGAAGAAACTACATGAAAAATTAGAAATGTTAATTCGTGGATATGGTATTCTTCACAATGCATGAATATTGTTTTCAGTTTTTATAATGGAAATTGGAAAAGGTTGTTAATTGTCACTTTCAAAACATAAATAAATTATGTATAATATATATATTCAATTAATTATATAATATTGCAAAAAATATTTTAAATGTAAATATATAAAAGAATTAATATTTGGGGAAACATTGTACTTACATTACTAACATTGAGTTTCCGTTGAGGGATTCCCCTGAATAAGAGGACACAAGAAAAACTATTATTTCATATCTATGTTAATAAAGTGAAATAGTACACAATGAATGTAAAGGATGTTATTTTTTTAATAGGAAAATGTAATTTACTATGGTCTCAAAGGTGTGGTGAGATGCCCCTTTATAAGTGATTAGAATGACATTTTTGTTATCATTTCAACATAATGGCGAGAGACCGTACGTCTCAAATGTCATGTGGACTCCAAAATGGTAAATAAAAGAGTTGGGATATGTTTTATTTGTCAGAAAATCTCAAACGCTAAATTAGAAACATTTCATAACATATTAAGACTTTTAATCTAGTGGTTAACCATTTTTATACATTTTTTGAACTTTATAGAAGTAACTATTTTTTTACTTAATTATATTTTTATGACTAAAAAAGGAAAATTATTAAATATAATTTAATCATAATTACACATATGAAAAATATTTAATCATATAAAATTTTTATGTGTATGAATTTATAATTTTGTTAATAGTTAATATAATAGGTAAAAACTGATTTTTAGAAAAAAATAATTTTATAAAGATTAAAATTTATTTTTAGAATTAAATTTTCAAATGTTATATTTTCATGATATATTTATTTTATTATAAAATGAATAAAATTTATCAGGATTTAAAATCAATATAAAATATAATTTTATCAAAATAACATTTAATTAAAAGAAAAGATAAAAATAGTTTCTTGTATTGGAAAACATAACTTATGTTAATAATATGATAAAAGTGGGTTTCTTAAATTTATGATATTATTTGAAAATTTATATTTTAACTCATTAAAATAATATTTTAGCATGAAAAATGATATATAAGATTTTTAGTTATACTTACTTTTTGATATAATCATAAACGTAATAATTATAGTAAAAACTGTATTTTTCCCTATTATCCTTAATAACACTACTTTTAGATTAGTATGAAAAAAATATCCTTGTATAATCTTGTCAATATATATTCAATAATATTTTATATTTAGTTAAATATATGTTATGTATTTATATAATACAATTCTTAAACAAAAATTTATTAAATATTGTTTTTATATGAAAATAACATTTTTTTTAAATTTTAACCACTCATATTTTGATTTTGTATAAATTAATAATTATAGTTGTTTTAATAATATATATATAATATATATTTTGGATTATATATTTATCTACTTAAAATAAATCAACTAAATTTAGTTTTGTAAAAATATATTTTAAAAGTGAAATGATCTTGTTAATTCTTTTAGTTCATCAGTAAATAAGAATTCTTTTTTGTAAAAGAAAAAATGAGAATTATATAAAATTAAAGTGATAAATAATTTATTAAAATAATAATGACATGTTTATATAATCATTATTATTATTATGTAACCCATGAATATCTTTATGTAATATCTAAATATAAGGTAATCTCTAATGTTATTCGATAGTGTTGCTTCGACATACTTGGATCATATAGTAATACACATGATCTTAAACATACTTCTCATTAAATATAGACCATATATTATTTTTTGGATATTTTTTTCACGTACTAAGGAAAATCCTAATTAAATATACCTCATTTTGATGCCCAAAAAACAAAGCATCAAAAGATAGACTTACAAAACTAAATTCTTATATATTATATTTTTATTGTAGATTTAATAATATAGAAATATCTTTCTATACATACAAATTTTTTTATATATTATAAAATCCAAATTTTATTTTAATGTATTACCATTTATTTTTAGTTCCATGTTTTTTATAACAATATATTGGAATAACATTTATTTGAGGACAATACATAATGAAATTTCAGCATATTAGAGAAGACAATAGTGAATCTGAATATTAAAAATTTTAGATTAGTTTAGTTCTTTGGAAAAACCATTAAAAAAGTGAAATAATGGTTCACCATATCTCATTTTTGTTTCCACTAATTCTTAGACACCATATTATTTAATTAGATACAATATAACAGAGAATTGGATAGTGAGATAAAATTAATACCTCTTTAAAAACCATTTGATAGATTATTGATGATTTAAACACTCATAAAAGACATATTAATTTAATATGAGTGACCCTAATATGATTATCCTCCCATGCATTATCTTGTTATGTAATTAATGAAATGGATTACCCTAAATTATATACAAATATATATAACATTGATGATATGGTTCTACTTTAATTGGTAACCGTAAATGATATGTAACCTGAGAAATGGTGTTGAAAAAAAATCATTAAATGAATTTAGTATAGCTATTTTCAACTATACTATATAATAATATATGATAAAAACGAAATAATTTTCTACTTAAAAAGTGATTTAATGTAATAAATAATTAATTATACTGAATGATAAGTGCATTATAAATCTAACCTTACTAAAAATTATAATGTAAATAGGGTAATAAATATTTTTCGATATAAAGAAAAATAAAAATATTTCTTTTCAAATTGAATTATAATGAGAAAATATAAATGATTTTCATTATATAGAAAAATATCATAAATTGTTAATATTTATATATTAATTGGGAATGTTTCATATACTAGGGAAATTACTATATGATAATGAACTCATTGATGAAGCTAAGAGGATGGTAAATATTTTAATATTAAGAATAAAAAATATTATCAGATATCTAAACACACATGATTGTTTCATGGGAATTATATTTGTATAAGAAAAATGATAACATGGATTTATATGATATTAGAATTTCCTTAAATATAATTTAAAAAAATAATGAAATTGTATATTTTATGTTTTAAAACCATTTTATCAATGTAATATACCAACCAAAACAACAAATTATACACACATTCTCAATATGATTGGGTATGTAAATTATTTTTTAATATCAAATTTTGATTTATGAATAGATTTATATATTGATTTGATCTTGTAATCAATGATGATTATATTCCAAAAAATTCCATTTTAATTATTATATAAAGAATAATAATTATACTTTAAGAAATAGATGTAATCTATTGAGAGTTATTGAGAATGACAGTAGAGTATTTTTTTCATAAGCTACATTAATATTCTGTATAATTATAAGGATAAATTTTTTTTATCTTAAATATGTAGAAGAATGTTTTTGGATAGTCCAAAAACATGTTTTTTTCTTTTAATCCAATAGTTATTATCACTAAGTATGGAAATTTATACATTTCCTAAAGGAATTACAATGAAAAATTAATTGTCATAGAGACTCTAAATAATTATTTAAACATCATAGAAGGAATATTTTAGGTATTTATGTTATATAAATTAATTATTAAATTTTATATTTATTGTTATTTGATACTAATTAATCATTAAAAAATTATTAATATACAAGGAGACACAAAATAGAAGAGTTATTGAGGGAGTGAGTTGGAGGTGTACGTATCAGAGAAAAATCAGGAGTTGTTTCATTTTAATAAGGAATCTATGACATTTATATATTTATTTGATTCTATCCATCAATATTGATTTTTATATGTTGTTTTTTTTTCTCTCCATTTTTTATATAATTGAATAGATATGTGGCATATACTGAAATCAATGTTTATTTCATTAATGACATTTATTTGTTTTGATTTATAGAGTTAATGATTGGATAATCTAATATATAACATAATATGAAAAGTAATGTATTGATAAAAGTAATATTATTTTTATGAGATTCAAATAATAATAATATTGTTGAATATTTATTGAGATATCAAAAAAAGTATCTTTAAAAAATAACAATTATTTTTTAAAATTCAATAATTCTCTAGATATAATAATGAATGTTATTCATATAAGATAAGATCATATGTTTATTTTTTGGAAATTAAAAAGAAATTGAAAATTTATTTTCATTGGTAACTAAATATCTGTTTCCATTAAAAATATATAATATAAATATTCTAGGAGACTATGGGGAGTAGAATTAAACTTAATGATGCTCAATACAGTGAAAATATATGTGAAATAAATGATGAATCATATGATAGCTTTTTTATCCTAATTACATAAGATAAATTTAGAATATACTAGTTTTAATAAGAATATTACAAATTATGTGTTAATTGTTAAACCTAGATGATTATTATTAAAGAAGGTTTTATGATAATATTTAATAAAAAAATGTAAAAAAATTAATAGTATCTATTGTTAGTAATAACATTATTTATATAAAAACATATCATTATAGGTTATTAATGAAATCTGTTACATAATTATTTATTTAAGAATGTTAAGATAAGGATAAAAATCATAATTTCACAATTATACAATAAATTATTTACAAGATGCAACTTTACAAAATTATTTTTTAGAGGTATGATATATTTGTTTTTAGACAATTTTCTGTTGATGTTATATGAGTGAGAGGTTTTTGAATGTTTTAAATGTTATTATAACATCTTATAAAAATACAATTAAATGTAACAAAACATAGGGTTTTTTTATGTACATATTTTTTTATAATATTATAGTATTTATAATGAGGTATATATTTTGTTTTAAAAATTATGATCATATTCATATAATTCAATCTTGGATAGTAGAGAAAGGGATGTGGCAATTCCCTTTAATTCATAGTCTGCAAAAAGTTTTTATGTTATAACAAATGGAAAAGAATATGAGATGACATTATGATAAATGAAATAATGATAACATTGAAATATTACATCCTACATATGGGTTGGCATGGAATACATTAGATAGATTACATCCTTATTTTGTATCTGACCCACGAATTGATAGATTGGGATTATCCTATAATGGTTTCACCCTATTTATCCAAATGCATACTACACAAAGTAAATGGCCTATTTTCATTCACATTTATTACATTCGTTCCTAGATGTGTTTGGAGAATTCATTTAGTATAATAAGTATATTCATATCTAGAACCATTGATCCAAGAAATGATATTGATATATACTTGTAGCCATTAATAGATTACTTAAAGGATCATTGGATTGTTAGTGCACAAGTGTATAATCCATTGAAGGAGTACTTTATCTTTTTTATAGCTTTATTATGGATAATAAATGATTTCTCTACTTACGGAATGATGACCAGTTGGATTAATAAAGAGAAATTATCCTATCCTATTTGTATGAAAAGTACATGTTCCTAGAGATTATTTTTTTGATGAACTTTCAACTTCATTGGGAATCAATGATTTCTACCGATAGATCATCCATATAGAAAAAATCATAGAAAATTCGATAATTCCTTCGAGATAGATAAGAAACCTCAATGAATATCAATAAATGATATTGTAGAAGAACCTGATTATTTGAATTTTGTTCTTGAAAAAAATCAATCAAATATTTCAAAGTAGAAGTTTATTGATATTAATTGAAATAGAAATTGGAGAAAGAAAACCATATTATTTGAGTTTCAGTTTTGGACCACAAATTTATTGCGTCATTGTTTGGATGAAATGTATATATAGGAAAACAATTATGAGATATTACTTGATACTATTTTAAATGTTAAATAAAAAACAAATGATGATTTTCAGTCACATCATGATTTGATGGATTGACGTATAAGAGAAAGACTTCATCCTGAGTAAATTATCCAAACTAAATGTAAATTCCCTTTTTCCTAATATTAGATGAAAAATTTAGAGAAGAAACAATTTCAAGAGGATGTGGAATGTTTAAATGTTCCAGATGATCATTCTACTAATATTTCAAAAATGTTGAACACAAGAAGATATGAAACAAAAATTTATTAAAAACCATGATGACCTTGTCTTGTTACATGAGTTGATTCCCATTTCCATTTGTTTTTTACTTTCAGAAAATGTTAGAGTTTTTTTGATTAATTTATTCCATTTTTATGATGTCCTTTGTGCCAAAATACTATATATAAGTGTTTTTATGAAATTGTAGAGAGATTATCCAATTATTATTTTCAACTTGGAGAAAATTTTCGCACCATAAATTTTCACATGTATGTTATATAAGATAGTGCATCATCCCACAAAGTCGTTTTAGTGAGTACTATATCAAGTCGGTGGATGTATCCAACAAAAATAATTATGTTTACATTTAAATATTATATGAGAATTAAATATCATATTGAATTCTCTATTGTGAAATTTTATTTTTCACAACAATTCATGGATTTATGTTCATCATACATAGATACTATAAATATGAGGTCTAATCACCTAATAACAACTGAAGATGGCCAATATGGTCTCATTTGTCCATGATTATCATCACTCCCCCAAATATGGTTGATATCTAGATTATACTCATTGGTTATGATTTACCTGATATTATTATAATATTTTATGTGTTCTCATTAAATTTTCATACATCATATCAAATTAACTAGTATATTTTATTCAATAGTTGAATATAAAACTATCAATAATGGGTTCAATTTATGTTTAAGCACATCTCTTGTAATTCATGAACATGGAAAAGTGTTGATATTTTATCAATATAAATTCTAGAAATGAAAATATATCACATTATTTTATGATTCAATTGTATCATTTAACTTTATTATCTATTTATATTTATCTTAGAATATTATTTTAAATTACTAGGTAAAAAATTATTATTATGATTACAGTAGAAGAAATAGAAGAATATAGAGAAATGAAAAACATATGTCTCCTCTGGGCACTACTATAAGTACAATTTATATTTAAATATTATGGTCTTCCAAAATATTTATCTTATTATAATTAATTTTATTTTATCATCAATGTAATTTTAGGCTACATAATCAAGGAAATAGTTGGGTTATGACACTAAAGCTGATAGTATGGCGGGGGGTACAGCTATGATGGATTCTACAGTTCAGTTTACTACTATTCCTTTTGTGTCACAATGAGGTTGTCCTCACATTATTCTAGATCCATATTTTACATACCCATATTTTAAAAATCACTTTCTTCTCACACCCACATTGGATGGTTGTTCTCAAACAATCAAACCTTCTTATTTTCCAATCCCACCATCCACTGTACGTGGCACTGTGCCCCCATATATCCCACCGCCATATCCATATTCATATCTAGCCTCATCTATAATAGGTTACCCATCATGTTTTCTCCCTCCATCAGTACACATATAATAATATACTATATAGAGTAAAATTATCATAGATATACCACCTAATATAGAGACTACTCCCCCACCTCTTGACGTAGTACTTCCAGAGTCACTAGATCCCCCATATACTGGTATGCGTTTAAACATTGCTGTTAGTGATTAATGATAAATTCATTTGTATTTTTTCCCATTAATTTTTTTTATTAGTCCCATCATTTACCAGAACATTATGCCACACAAACATGAGATAGGTATGGAATCGATACATGAAAATCATTGTTGAATACCTAGAAGACGGTGTTATTATTGAAAAAATTGTATGAAATGTAAAATATTTTCAGCAAGACATTCTAATCCCAACAATATCATTCTGATTCAATAAATAAGTTTCAGGGATGTTAGAAAAAAAAATGCAAGGATATATATTTGGGTAAGTAATTCTAATCACCTCTTATGTAAAATAATTTATAATATCTTCTTAACAAATATTTTGGCCATTGTGGCTCTGATATAATTTTCCTGATAGAAAAATTTCATAGGATACATGGTTAATGAAATTAAGAGAAATTTGGAGATTGTACAAGCTGACTTATATGTTGGTTGGAATAATAGAGTTATTATGGATCTTGAATAAATACATATGATTCATGAATACCCAACATCGTAATACAAATATATGATCAGCTATTGGATGATTCTAGGGTATAAGGCATCTATTAAGAATATATATATATATATTTATTTATTTATTTGTAAAATATAATTAATGTATAAATTAATTGATTAATTTTTTTAAGAAAATTATTTAATTATTTTTCTATATGAGAAATTTGATAGGAATAAATGAAAGTATAGTGGAATGAAACCCATTTATACTCTTGGACACACATTACTCAAAGATTAAGAGAAAGAACAAGTAAATTAACATTTAAAATATTTATCATTGTTTAGTGAAATTATTTTGACATTTTATTTTAATTTATTAATTTGGTTTTTCTATAGAAAAGCATTGAATATCGAGGTTTTCATTCATCTTTATACTTTATATTGAACATTTATAAAAAAGAATGATGGTATTGTGAAAAATACGAACACTACGAAGACAGTTGTATGTATGTTTTAATTTAATTTAATTTAACTATATTTAATTCCATATATTATTTTATAATTTTATTTTATTTTATATATCAATCAATATAATGATTTTGATGAATTGGATGAAAAATAGTATAACAATTATATACCAAACAATCATCTACATTAGGTATTATGAGATGAGCATTAGGAAAGAATACGTTTTTTACTTAGGAATAAGATTGTACCATGTTGACACTAGTCATCTGAAAATGTTTCATTGAGTAATAGATCATGTTTTTCACAGTGGAATAAAAGAATTCCTCAATCAAATCAGCATCTAAAAAATAAAAAAAGAAGATAACTAAATATATCATCAATGTAATGTCTACCATTTCTTTAATATTTCTTCCATAAGAAGCTGTGTCATTTGATGCTTGTTTTATGTCGATGCATTATAACTATATAGAATCCCCTATTGGAGTCATGGCTATTTTCGGATCTGGATATGGTGCTAGAGCCAGAGTTGGAGCCGATGTCATGGTCAGTTCCAGTTCCGGTAATGATGTCGATGCTGATGTTGATTCTAATGAAGATGTAAGTGGTGTCATAGATGGTGATTGTGTTTTTATAGGAGGCGTGGATGGGGGGTTTATTGGTTCTAGTGATACTGATATTTTGAATCACTATTGATGTAAATCGTATTTTTGGGTTGTTAATATGTTTAATTTTTTTATGATGTTATGTTTCATTATTGTAATATTGAATGTATTGCAGTGTTTCTCTCTGTTTCTATATATATAGAATTATTGTATTATAATGTGTTCTTTTTTCTATTGTAGATATGATTTATTATTATTATATGGAATTGTATTTTCATTTGATGCGACCACCAGACCTTCTCACCGACACTGCTCTGTGGTAGCCCATACCTGCTTTTATGCCACTCTAAAGGTATATAGTCCAATTTTCCATTTTTTAGTGATTCAATTATCTTTATTCTATTAGTTTCTCCCCATCACTTGTACTTATTCATTATATCATTTTTAGGTGAACCAATTACATTGGAAGATGGATAACATGAACCTTATGCCATTGATCCAGAAAAACAAATCAATTTTATACACTACATTTAATAACATTTTATTTTTATTATATAATTTCAAGTGGCGTTTTTTTATTTGAGTATCTCAATTATTTTTAATCATGTTGTTCTATTCTCATTGAACATCAAGTGGAAGAGGTTCTAGTGGTGTGCACAGTGTGAAGGGGGTGTGCATGGGTGTGTCTAGTGGAGGGGGTGAAAGGGGTGTGGAGTGGTGAAAGGGGAAGGGGGAGGGTGGGGTTGTGTATGAGGTGAATGTGGTGTATAGGGGGTGGGGGAAGGGGGAGGGGGATATGGGTGGAAGGGGTAAGGGAGGGTGCATGGGGATCCACGGGGTGTGAAGGGAGAATTGGTACAAGGGTTGTTTAGGGGGAAGGAGGTGTGTATGGGGAAGGGGTGTGCAGGGGGTAGTAGGTGGGGAAGAAAGTGGCGTCATGGGTGGGGGTAGCAGCGTGGTAGTGGGTGGGATATGCAGCAGGTCAACGAGTGGGGCATCAGGAGGGGTAGTGGGTGGGGAAGGAATCTACGCATGAAACAGGGTAGCAGGTGAGGTATGTAGTAGGGGGGACATTAGTGGGGAAATAGGTGGTCTAGGGAGAAAAACCGACGCACTTAGTGATGTTTTTGGGGGCTGCCACCAACCATTGTGGTAAGATGATTATGCATCTTGACCATATTTAGAAATTGTTATTTGTTCCTTTTGATTTTATAGGTATATAAATTCCATGAATATATAGGAATCATATTTAAATTCACTTTTGATGTTATATTTTCAGGCATTTGGTCACCGAGTTATGGCCATTTCTCAAAAGTATGGACAGTACAAAGAAAATCCAGGCCATTATGTAATACTTTTCTTTTATTATTTTTTCATAAATCGACTACATATTTTTTTGATTTATTATTTTTTGTTGTTTTGTTATATTTACGGAATATGGAGACTTAAATCATGACATGGGGGATGACAATGTATATTGGGTTCATATATAGTGATATATACATTTTTAGATTCTATAATTTAGAAGACTGATCTTTGGCTGGATATGGGATAGTTTATAATGTTGCATCGTTAAATTATTTTCAAGTGACATGTATATTTGAATGAATATATGTTAAAAAACATTTAATTCATTTATTATAATGTTTGAATGAGATGTTTGGAGGATCTTAAAATTGACTACTGCTCTACAATATTTTTTTATCTTAAGTGATTACTCAAAATTATGTTCACTTATATTATTTAGTGACATAACATGATATATAAGTCATATCAAGGTGTAATTCAGTACATTTATAATATTAAGAATATATTGAATTATAATTCAATACGATTGATAGATATGTACCCTTTTTAGGGTCCCAAAATGCACTAAATCATGAGATTTCAAGTAGTGAAGATTTTTATAATTTGGTTATAGAAGGATATTATCATATGTAATAGATTTTTATATGTATAGAATTATCATACATCATAAATTTGGTAACATGAAGAAAAATAATTTCATCAATTGATTATATAAAATATGGTTATGTGGTGAATATGTTTATGTCAATTTTCATATATGTAGAATAAAATACATGGATCCTTAGATCATACATGGATTAATTTATGTATGTAAGAGAGACATATGTATTTACTCAAGTGATTTGGATAAAATAGCCTTCTAGGACTCAATATGGAATATATACGTACACTATATAATGAATCTACTACTATTATACACTACATGATACAAAAACACTTTAACCGAATACTTGAACAGTCTACAATATTGGAACTCATGAATAATATTGTTTTCATATACATGTTTGTAGTATATTATCAAACTACATACTGCAGAACTCTTATGAAAATTACTTGTGCAGGTGGTTGGTGCACGCATGGGGGAGGTCAGAATGAGTGTAATATCCCATGTAATTATAGAATAATAATTTTTCAAATTTATTGATTTTTATGAATTTTAATTTACATTAAATGGACTATATGATTGATATCATACCCGATAGACAACAACAAGCTTCCTTGAGATCATGCATTGCACATAAATTGAGTTATACCGAAAAATAATATATCAATTATATTATTATTTGATATTCTAGTTTTCTCATAGCCGTTATAATGAAAAAATTGAACAATATTAACTAAATTATTAAAAAAAATGTTTACACATGTTTATATAATTATTAATGGGGTAGTAAATAAATTATAAAAGAAAATAAAAACCAATTGAATATAAAGGATGTTTTTTTCTGAATGAAACAATTAAAATTAAAATAAGTGAGTTTATAAGATAAAAAATAACTATTTAATGAATCTATTAATTAATTATATATGAAATATATTCAATTTACAGTTTAAAATTCATCTTATAAGTTTTTTATACATGATATAAGAATAGATTCATTTTTTTCAAATAAATGAAGTACTTTTTAAAAAATTCAATTTTATCCCTTTTTGATGGAAAACCATTTTTAAATATAGTTTAATTTAAGTTTTATATGTATTATTTGAAATAAAATTATGATTTGGATAAGGTAAATCAAAATTCACTGTGGTTGAAATTTTTTTATTTTTTTGATAGAATTTATTTTTTAATGAATAGTGAAAAATACTGCATTTTAATTGAAAACTAACATTGTATATAAGTTAATATATTGTTAGATTATTATTTTACATTTTTTTAATATATAATTATATGTATTTTTTATCATTTAATTCAGTGTTTCCCATTATATGTAATTTAAAATATAAATTCGATATAAAAACATGTCAATATTATGATGGGTTTTAATTATTAAAAACTAATTTCTTCAATCTGTCAATGGAATTAACATTAAAATAATTTTAGTAACATTTTTTATTATATAAATTTAATAAATGTAAATTCATGGCAGTAATCAGTACAAAATTTATGATATAAAAGGATCACAATTTTCTTTTGAAAAGTAACATTATTATTTTATTTACTATAGTTAAAGTGTAAAATAGGTAAATAACATTTTAAAAAATATTATAATAATAAAACTCTACACTAGCACTTGTCATAACCTTATTGTATTGTTTATGTATGCCAAATACAATCATTGGTCAGAACCATTGGCCTTTGGAAGCTACTTGGGTGTGATTAAGTCATTTATAACATTTAATTTAAGGTAAAGACAAAAATATCATAAACATGTACTTATAACTAATATAGTTTTAATATTGTCTAATATAAGTGATATCTTAATAAATAAATATTAATTATAATTATAAAAATGTTACTTACCTCATGGTATTTTATTTGTTATTTTTATACATTATTTATTTAAATTTAATTATGACACCAAGATGATGTAGTGAAACATTTATTAATGAATGAATCAAATATGCAATATTATAAATTTTAAAATAAATAATTTTTTTGACCTAATTTATGTCATAAAATAATTTTATAAGCAAACATGTCATTTTAAAGCTCTAGTAAATATTTTTCTCAATTTTATCTCTCATTTTTTATTTTATTTAAATTCGATGAAATGAATAGTGTAATTATTGATATAATTGATATTTTATAATAATAATAATTTATTAAAATATCAAAAAATCATAATTTTTTAAAAAGAATAAAAAATTGGATTTGATAAATTATAATACTTTATTAATTATACAATTATGAGAAATTTACCCCATATGATTTAAATTTATAGCCCTTATATATTTAAAATGTTCTTATCACAATTAAAACTAAAAGATAAAAATTAAGGATTAAAAGAAAGGATAAGGTTTTAAATAAATTCAATACATGTCTAAAAAGTATTATATGAGAGGAAATAGAACAATCCTCAATTTATCTTTTATAAAAATCATGCTGGTATCATTTGTATTTGTCAAATTAATTTATATTAATTTAATGTTTTAAGATTCTCCAAGGGTTTTCCTCCCCTCACCTATAAAAAGTTACCAACTCATATCAAATTATTACACATGAAAAACCATTTGGATCAGCACATATCTACCCAAACCCATTACTATAATTCCTCCCACATCCTTGAGGCCTTAGTTTTTTCGAAACCACATTAAATGTGTTAAGGTGTTGTTCAAAAGTGATCAAATAAAGTAGAGATATCAATTTTTAACTGTTTTTGTATTATTTTTTATTATAATTAGATAAAATATTATTCATAATAGATGAAATAATAACTACAACATCTTAAATATATTATTATGTTAATATGTTAATACCATTAGCTAATTACATAAACAATTACATTAAAATGGAATGGATATTTTCGTTCTTATGTATGTGTGAACTATCATCTCCACGAACCTATCTAATTCGTTTTCTATAGCCATCTCTCATGGATGGTTATAAAAATGGAATTAATGTTTATATGTGATATTAATGACATAAAAATAATTATAAGATCATAATATATCATTTGTTATCTTTATTTCAATTCCCATAAAAATGATCACGTCATTCGAGCATACATGTGAATTATCTCCTACATGAAGGGATGTGACATGTATTTATTCTTTATATCAGTTGTATGATATATATTAGTATATCTAAATTATTATTATGATTTTAATTATATTTTTATCATTCTGGAAAATTAAAATAATTATTAACATATTTCCATAATTATAAATGAAAAATGGAAATGTTATTCATGCATACGTATGACCTAACATATCCATGAATATAACATTGTTAATTTTTCATAGAAAAATGAATTGGATAATTTAAAATTTATAATTTATGTATGAAATTGATTATTATGCAATTAATTTTATTTTGGAGATGATGGAATTATCACCACATGTACTATTGACATCAGTCCATGTTAATTTTCCACTCATGTGAAGAATATCAACGAAATATTAGATATGAAATTAAATAATTATGTAAATTTTTTAACGTGGTAATAATTGATAAAAAAGGAATAATAAAAATGAAATAGGGGTAGGCTGGTTCAGGGATCCCATTATCTAAAATAAATTATATCATTCATTAATTTTCTTATTTAAAGATGATTTCTAGTTATGAAACTTTTAATTAATTTATAGAGCTTATGGTTCTGAAAATATTGAATAAAATTTCTTTTGGACAAATGAATACAATTCTGCCCTCTCTATTTTATTTTCAATATTAATCCATATCTTAAAAGTCATTATTATAATTTTTTTCAGGTTTATGTGGTTCAAATGAAGATGTACATGAATCATATATTGAATGAATCATTAATCAAGGTTCAAATTAGACATCCAAGTAATTGCAAATGTGCCTATTTTAATGTTTTATTTCAATTTAAAAAAATGATATATCTTTCCCACCAATTATTATGATAATAGTTATAAAATTGAATTTTTAAGAGAATATCTGATACATTTATAATATTCTATTTTTCTTTTACCGTAGGTCAGTGGAATTTTTTTGATCAATTATTGTGATGTTAGAATTACTTGATATTCCACGTGCATGATAGTGTCTATGATTTCAATGATATTGGTAATATACTATCTATTTTTATCTCTATTATATCTCTCAATTTTTCAATATTATTTTTTAATAGATTTTATCTTAGGATTCTTTTTTTGAATGTTTTTTTATTTTAATGTAACTATTTACTGTTAGAATGGGGGTTGTTACATTTCTTACAACTTCGTTATATGAGCTTACTTGTTTTGGGTATCGAAGGTCGGTTACAATATTTATTACATGGTAGTGTTTCTTTAAAATTTTAATTCACTAGTTGATATTAGATTTATTTCTGAATTTTCTTCATTTTTTTAAATAAATGAATATTTACTATTAATCAGTACCATTACAGGTTAATGATGAGGTTATTTACAAAGTATTAGAAATCATTTATTTTGAGGGATTATAATTTTTATAGTATTTTGGGATCATTGGATGATGGATTCGTTCATGACTACTCACTATAATTTCTAATACATTTAAGGTGATCTATGGTCATAATTAATTTGTTATGTTGATTTTTTGTAAAATTTATTGATTGTGTTTCCTTATTGTTGGATCATTATTTTAATATAAATTTTATCTTACTGATGGGGAAAAATTCATTGAGTAAATTATCAGCATAACTACCTTAAATCAAAAAAGCATGTAAAGTTTTTTTATCAATTCTTTGTCGCGGATGTATTTGTGTTTGCAACCAAGGTAATTTTAATGTTGATGAAACAGAAACCACTACTAATTATAATATATATTTTTAATGAAAAGTATATACTATAATTTAATAAATTTCAACATTCATATTTTAACATTGCATAACACTTCCCAATCAAAACAATCAAGCATTGAATATGGTTTTAAAATATTTTCAATGATTTCAAATAATTACAATGATTTTAAATAACTGTTTCTTATAGTGGATGAAACACTCAGTAGAGTAAGGTGTGTTTAAATTTTTTTCCATTTTATTTATTGCATTAACACAGTTTTAAAATATGTCTATAATATATTAAGGAAATATCTATAACAATGGTTTCAAACTATGTCTATAGGCATGAACTTTTTTCCACAACAATAGGACATGGGGTCCACTAAACCATATCTATTACCTATATCCATAGTTTAGTGCCATAAATCCATAATTATAAACTATGAATACAGCCTAAATGTCTAGTAGTGTCAAATCATCTCATAATATACTCACTTCCAAGAAACATTTCATAACATCATTTGAATCTATCATAAAAAGCTAAAATAATTTTTTTTTGTTTTCCATGATTTGGTCATATGAGGGGTTCATCTTCGACCCTTTAAACATTATTTTTTGGGAGATCATGAATGATGAATAAGAAAACATTAAACTAAGGTTATACATAATGTAAATTCATCCTTGGGTGTTGGTTATACACATCAATTAAAATTTCATATAGGGAAATTACACACCTAATATTTTTCCTTCCAATTTCCATTCCTCTAGTGGATCGTATCATTGGTGTATAATCAACCTTAAAGGATATGGGGATACGATAGAGATATTGAAATTTTATTTCCCAATAATGTTTCTCCCATAATATTCTAGATGGTGAATGTCTACATATTCAGAAGAAATATGAGGAGAATATTTATCTAAGAAGAAATATATGAATGATTTTGGGGTTATAGAGTAATGGATGTATTGTAGCTAAGGAATCATAATAATCAAGGTTTTGGGATCCCTTAGAAACATAGATTTAGTCTAAGGGTGTGATAAGGCCCCCCTCATTTCATTAAGGTGAGCAATTTAGAGTGATCATAAAATTAAATTATATAGACCCTATAAATTGTCTATAGGAATGGGGTGAAGAATTAAATACTACTGAATAATATGTCAATTGTATTTGAAAAATAAACTGTGTTGAATTTTATAGATATTAGAATATATAATTTTTTCCAAATCATTGGATGTAGTGGTATATGATGAATCTACACAACACATAAAATAAAACAATAAAGAATCATCGAGAAATTGGGATATATTTTTATATCTTTGTTCTACCTAAATACTCACTCTCAATCACCCAATGGTAACTATAGACCTATATCTTGTAACTGGAGGACCTATTTTACTTTCATAGTAAATTGAAAATGTTTTCAGTTGATTTTTATTAATAATTATTGATGGTAAATATATTCATAGTCTATATGGTATCACATATTCTATTGACGTAATGTTGGGTGAGTCTGGTGATGAATACACTCTGGGAGGTGATTCAGTTATGGTGGAGTCTCTAGGGAGGGTGATCATATTCCACCCACTAATGTGTCTGAATATCGCACACCATATTTTATAATATTTCACACAAATGTATTCTATAATATCAATTGTTAAATCTTAATATCACTAATTTATAGTTTCTATCTTGTGCAAGAATAAAAAATTATGGACGAAAAACACGCTTTAAAATGTACTCGGGATTTCAAGGTAATGAATAATGATAAATAGACAGCATGTATTCAGTATGAGGGAGTATTATTTCTTCATGATTCTATGTGGTAATATCTATCCACCATTTAATTATAAACTCTAAATATTCTAACAATATTCTTGTTCTATTTTCCAATATGTAAAATTTGTATCTATTATTTTTATTATGATTTTTATACTATTCGCAAACTATTTTAATATCTATTATAGAGCATGCGTGTTAATTTGAGGTGTCTCTGATGGAAATTTTTGAGAAACCTAATGATTTTGGGTGGTAATGGGTGATGGAGATTTCCTCAGTCACTTATGGTTTCAACCTTCCAAATGATGTCACTACAAAGAAATGAATGACACATGAAACCCCCCATCATCATTATGATAAGTGGCCTGACATCCCTCTACATGGGATGTAAGTATTCCTTTTTTAAATTCTACCTTACTTTATACTTTTATAATGTAAAATAATTTTCAGCTTATTGTCATAGTGTAACCCCTATAGTGTATCACCAATAAGAGTCGGTTCTTCGTATACTTATAGGAGAACATAAACTAATCACCAATATGATGATCAATGGTTATTTTAGAAACCTTAAGATAAAAATTATCATTATTGTGGGGACATTAGTATACCAATGATGAGAAATTTTAGGAAGGAACCAACTATCTATGAAAATTCTATCATGACTCTAGATGTGGATTTGACATCTGTGGAAGATGAATGTAGTGGTTTATTGAATATATTACCTTCAAAAGAGATTGTAAAGGACATTATCTTTTCATATAGATTGAATCATTGATAGTTATAATTTTCCCTAATTCCTAGGTTACTTATCCTTTTCTCACATAATTTCTGAAATATAACTCCTCTCTTGATTATGAGGATGAATAGGGGACATACAATGATTATGAGAAGTATCTCTCAGGTAGTGGACATGGAGTAATATTCATAGAATCATAATCCAAATAGCAGTAGGTGACTTGGAAGGATAGATGATAATCCAATTATAATGGTTTTTGATTATTGAAATTCACATTGTTTAATAATATGTAATTTATGTAGTGGATCACTACATCCTTTCAAAATAAGAACTATTTGGGGAATGAATGTTTAAATATACCTGAGTTTCCTCTATGGCTCATAGTGTAGTTTGATTTTAGATAACTTATTAAATGATTTCAAAGTGGGATGTTTTGGGGAGTTGGCTAGATTAATTCACCTGTACATAAATTTAAGAGTTCTCACACATAAGGAATTATTTGACCACTACTAAAGTTTCATTGTATCAATCCTCATATTTGGTGGTAGAGTGAAAGGGCCAAAAAGATGTGTTCTTGATGTAGTTAGTTGAGATACGAGAATATGTAAATGAGGATATGGTGGAGCTATCTACACTATAACAGGTTGTAGAATCCTCTATGAAAACGATGTCCAATCATGATATGTTGATTCCATAGGAGTAATAAAAGTGAGACATTGTATCGAAAGAGAGACTTTTATTTATGGATAACCCACTTTTTTTAATTTAACAAATATACTAAATGTCTGAAATATATATTTTTTATTTTCTATCTCAATTATTTAATGAAACAGTCCACCGTATATTTTTAAACCACTTTATTCAAGCTCACTATGAGAAACAAGAGATAAATGGATCATTATTCATATTGTATAGTAGTGTGTAACAACAATGGATGGGTTGGGTTGATGTGCCACATCGATCAGCATAGACAACCCAACGAGATTGGAGAAATCAATTTTCAAGAAATTAAAAATTTCTGATTTTCCTTATCAACCTGATACATACCCACTGGAACAACACCAAGGGTGTATGAATTCCACTTCACCAAAGGGGTAGTGGAAAAGGGTATGTTGTGACTACAATAGTCTATATTGATGGATAAAAATCAAAAATATAATTATGTTGACAATGACCCTGTTTAGAATAGGTTCCACAATTGTATCAATAAAATGTAATTACCTAGGATAAGTACATAGGATGGGAGGAGATTCCTTTAAAAATGATGAGTTTTTATGAATTTAGTTTTTTAATAAATTGTATTTTTTTTGATAGATTGTGTTTCACCAAAACACTGAGTTATAACAAACCATGAAAAAATATTTATATTGTTATTTACGCATGACCATTATTAAAAAAACTATTTGAATTTAAGGCCTGAATTGGATGAATTTTTTTAAATATTAATTATAATGATTCTATATAAAGAAAACATTTCTATAAAAAGGAATTTTTTTTGGTATAGTATTTAATTGTATTGAAAATAATATTTTCTCAAAAAAAAATTTCTTTTCGTATCAACAATAAAAAATTCTTTTTGAGAATTTTATACAATTAATTAGTAAATAAAATTTCATTTCCAATTAATTATATAAAAATTATCCTAGGTTTAGTCGTTTACATTTTTATGTAAATATTTATTTATAAATTAATAATGAAAATACTAAGATTTATTGAAAATCATAATTTTGTTTAAAAATTTATATGCATAATATTTTTCTAAATGGGTCAATAATATAAAATATGTTTAATAATATATATAAATCTAATCTATTTTTCCATGATTATTTTATTTTTGAGTCATTATATAAAAAAAATTTAAACTATTGAACATTATGTCTCTGGAAAACTGTTTTCTCTTCACAACTACAGGATTAATAATAATTTAAAATTTTCGACTTTCGTGAAATGATTTTTGAAAAACATATTTAATATTTTAAATAATAATAATTTATATTATCTAATAGGGTAAATATACTTTTTTTAAAATTATTTATATTAAAAATGTAAAAATTATTTTTTGTGGTTATGCTAAAAATGGATTTAGTTGGGGAAAAAATTACAATAGTAAGTGTTAAAAATGAACTAAAACCTTTACAAAAAACGTCAAATAACCATATTTAGACCAAATATCTTCTATTATTGTGAAGGGTCCATTATGGATACATTTTTCATGAGATAAATGTGGGTACACCATTTTACCTTCAATTATTACAATATTTCCACTCACCTAACTTATAAAAGGCCACCCACTCTCCACTACACTTCACACATCAATCATCATTTGTTTTTTAACATCCCCAGCTTCCCCGGTGCGCTTCTCTTTGAATAATACAATAGAGTTTGTTGTGCGCAACTTCGAGTTCTAACACAGCACAACCAATCAAACTAGTCGTTATGAATATTAAGACCAACTTTTTTAACTTTAATAAATATTATATTTCAAAATAGACTTCATTTTTTGATTTAGAATATCAAAATTAGCTTCAAGTGAATTTTTGGTATTTTTATGAAAACATTAAATTTTTTATGAATAGTTAAAAGAGCTGAGTTATAATTTAAAACAGAATTATTTTATTAATATTTATTTAATTTATTTAAATTTATTTTAGGTAAAAATAGATAAATAATACCTATATAAGTTCAATGTAATTAATTGGAGTCAGTTTATAATATTTTTAGATATATAAAAAGTTTATTGAACTTTTCACCGTCTTTTATAAACCTCCAAGGAGAATTTGAAAATTCATATAAAACATAATTTTACCGCTTCTATGAGTAGAATTTAAGAAATACAAGAGACATGGTTGATATCAGTAAGAAAAATGTGGTTCAATAATATGAAAATAATATTTGGCAAATAATAACTTTTTACTTTTATTTACCACAGTTAAAAGTAAATAGGGTAATTACGGGTAAAAATGATATTATTATTACCCTAACACATTTCCTAATTCTATTGGAAAAGAATAATCGTCCAAAAACAACCTTATTAATAAAATATAAACCTCTTTTGTCAACTTCGTTAAGATTAGGACATTTATTATTATTTAATTCAAATATGAGTTTATAGAGTTAAAGTCAATGTTTAATAATTAAAACATTTTTAATATATGGTAATACATAAGATAAATTAGACTATAAATTTTAATTAGAAAGGTAACAGTATTTCTTACATAGTGGTATTTTATTTATATTTTTTAGACATTAAATAATATAATTTATTTATGACACAATGATGATTCAGTAATTACTTAAGTAATTAAATATTAAAATAATTGATATTATAAATATCCAAATAAATTTAAGTTGATACTTTTTATGAATTAAAATAATTTTCTAGTATAATATGACATATTATAGTTGGTCACATGAATTGTTTTCAATGTAATGATTCTGTTATATATTTAGAAAAAAGAAAGTACCAAATTGTGTCAAAATTGACATAAAAGTGTTTTTAAAACAAATATTATATTACAAATTAATATTATGTTCATAAAAATTTAATATTCGACCAAAATAATTATATAATGATATGTGGATAATTAGTGAACATCTTGGGGTTATCTTGGAATTATATAGTATGTTTATTAACCATATAATATAAAAATACAAAATGACATGCTAAATGTCAAACTATTTAACTACGAGTTAAATCTATAAAATAAAGGTAATATAGTGACCCAAACATGTCTAAAACGTATTTCTTGGATTGTTTTCGAACTATACATACATTATACTTTAATGAATCAAATTTTTAACCATTAAAAACCTAAAATGATTTAATTATAATATAATATTTATAGATTTTCCTAAGATTACCCTCACCCCTCTTATAAAATGGCACTCCCCCCTTCTCTCTAATTCACAACATCAAAGCCATTTGTCTCAGCCAAAACCTACCTATATAACCTCTCCACTATCCTCCCTTCAACCTAGATGGCATACTATAGTCATAAATCCATCATAAAGATCCTTTTGATCAAATAAAAAGGAAGAACCTGAAGAAGAGGTAAATATTTCATCACCTCTTTCAAGTTCCATTCTTCTTCCACATTCTTTTTAATTGTTTTTTACATTATAAAATAATATCTCCAGTATATTCTATATACTGGATGTTATTATAAATATGGTACAACCTAATTCATTATTATATCCATCCTTTGAATGACATATCACAATACGTGCGTACATACGGCTTACCATCTCCACATCGTGGTGTAATTGTTATTCAATACATTATTATTAGAATGGGTATAATAATGACGTTTAATTGATGAAAATAATAAAAATAACATGATAATTATTATATATATATGATATACCATCCAATTATATATTATTCTAATACCAAATAATGATATTGTCGCTTGTGCGTACGTACAGTTTACCGTCTCCATGAATGCGATGTGATTCATTCCTCGTCGTATCCATTCAACACTAATTTTCATTATATGATTAAAAATAATGTTTAAAAACTTTATATCATTCTGGATATGAATAAGAAACATCCCTTACATAACAAATATGACTCACATATCAAATAATATAAAGAAAAACAAATCCGTTAACACCAGAAACAATGATAACACTAAGATATTATTAACAAAGAAATGTTAAAAGATCATATATTATATAATATTAATTTATATGATTCTTGTATAATTTACTAACAATTATTTCACCATTATACAAGGGTTTAACCTATCCTTGACCAAGTAAATGTACATGTTAATGGTTAATTCTACAATGTCTTCATTATCCAAGGTTGTTTATATGTAATTATCTATTGAGACCTCTTTATCATCCACATCCATGTTTCTGAAAAATTTACTTCAAAAGGTTCATACTATTTTATAGACTATTGTTTAATATAATTTATTCACTTGTTTGAATTTTATAATATGTTTATAAATAATATTTCATCATTTTCCAAACAAGTTACTTTTTGACCTTTTCGACAAATTTAAGGTAAGAATGTTTTTTTTAACGTATACGCTGGGTGCGTCAATTTTCCATCATTATAACATCATGAAATCTTCCCTTACATACTTATAAAAATATTTTCAAATATAAATGTTTTTTTATAATTAAATTACTTTTAAATGATTTTAAAATAGATATAGATATCCTTCTAAAAAGGTTTTGATTTCATCTATGTCAACTTCATTTGATTGATTTTAAGTTTTGTTGAAGATGATCTATTAGGATAAAAAATGTCCATGTTGTATTGAATGTTATGTGATATGTTTGACTGTGGATGTGTTATTTCATATCATTAATGGTTTACGGAAAAAGTATTTACATTTCATATTCTAGTTTTAATACGAATGTTTATGTTATGTTTAAAACTTTTCATTTAAGGAATGAATTGGACATAGTAAGTGACGGGTGGAGCCGGATATAGCTCCTCGATGCATTGGTAGGTCTTGTGAGATAAACTGATGTCTTGGAACAAGGCCTTGACAAAATCTTATTTTTATTTTTGGCACAAGGCCTTGGCTACATGGTTATGAAAGTCTGGCATTATGCATTCCATCATTATGAATGTTGCTATTGATATTGCATGGGATTATTCGACTTGTAAAATATCCATGTGAATAAGTAGATGACATTTAATAGATTTGTATCTTTTCCATATTTTTATGAAGTTCATGTTTAAAAGGATTTTTTTTTAGTTTTATACATTACATTAAATTTTTAAGCTTATTTATGAAATCTTTTGCTATATTTTTATCGTTACTAAATTTCTGAGCTCACCCCTTTCTATATTTTATTTTTCCCAGGATGCGAAAATGTATATTATGAATGACCTATAGGGATAGTCTATGGTATCTCAGTGATGACCGTGGAAACAATTTTGTTGTAGTTTTCCATTTTATATTGTAATGTAATCCTTATGAATGTATCTAGTACATCCAAGTCGACTAAACTAATTGGTGTTTCAAGATTTGATCTTTTGTGATCATGCCAATGATACATAATAATGCACCGACTCTAGGTAACTATGGTCGGGTCTTTACATTTAAAAAAAAATAAAAACCCAAAAAATCATCAATTCTCTACTCTCATCATATTAATTTTATTTTGATTATAATTTCATCATAGTTTGGTTTTTTGATTAAATCCCAAGGAGGTTCCCCAAAGAAGATGCAACATTATTCAATAAGGATTTTTATTTATTTATTCCTCCGCATTCTATGGTTATTAATAAAAAATGATGATATAATATACCTTTTATATTAAATACAGATATATATTTTTTAATGGGATTACTTATAACACTATCTTCATCAATAAAATGGGTATTGATAACGTTGCATGTGTGTACAATTGAGTACCCCATCACGAATTGATGTGACATGTTTTCCATCGACAACTCTCACAGTTGGGTATAATTAAGGATATATATATATATATATTTTAATTTTAACATGAATATAATAATTTTAATTTATCATCATATATAAATATTTAATTATTAATTCTATAGATAATATAATGTCATTTTTTATGAGTACGGTGGACTACTCCCTCGCAATGTGATGTGATTATTTTTTTTGATTAATTTAAAATGGATTGGAATATGGGATATGTATAATGAATATATTTTTTATATATGAAATATTTATGATTTTTTAAATGTAATATGTTATAAATATTTCGTTTTCATAATCCTCTTAGTAAATAAAAATAGTCTCCATGTGTACATATGACCCGCCATATCCATGAGCAGTGTATTTCATTTTATTTATCTATAATTTATGGATTATTATGAATAAATATATACCGAATATATATGATTGTAATATCATGGTAAAAAATAGGTCCATTATAGATTCACGATAAAAGAGGATGCTACAGTGTGTAAAGATGGGATAGATGCTGATCAGGTAGTGGTGGAACAACCCCACTGTTTGGCTATGATTGCTACGAATAACCAGTTTCAGCGAGACCAGTTAGTGAGGTATCAAGAGATGCAGTACCTTGGGAAATGGGGGCATCTTGCTGAGAGTGATAAAGAAAATGATGGGGAAAATATTAGGCCATCATACAGTGATATTCTCTATGCAGGGAACAAGGTGATGCCAGTGACCCAAGACAATATGATTTCCTCTCCGCGAGGAAGGATTAGGAAGGACTACTCCCATTTTCCAAAGCTGATGCCTACCGGATCTACTGTCAAGAGTATGCACTCTTCCATTGAGTTTCTTCCGCTGGAGCGGTTGAATCTGTGGAGGAATTATGCTAAGGTTCTGAAGCACTATGAGAGTTTGTTATGGGAATAAGTGACTGAGGAAGAGTCCATTTATCATTGAGGTGGTGACGGGTGTGACTTTGATGATTTGTAATGGTTGTGTTGGGTCTGTGATGCTTGTTTCATGATATTTTCATTTATTTTAATAAATGGTCAGGGGTTATTACCCTGGCTACGCTTTCCTGATATAGGTTCATGATAAAAGTAAGAGGAACAAAAATGACAAATAAAAACATTGATGAAATACAACAAAAATATAGCCCAAAGCAGGACTTCAACATGGAATTGTTAAGAAAATTGTAATAAAATTTCATATAAAAATCTTATGTTGTATGATATATATAATCATATATATTTATTAGATGTCTAATAATGTTATAAATAGTGTAAATTAGTTTTTTACATGTACTAAGGAACTACATACTTAAGCTAATGGATTTTTGTTTAAATTTTCATTCTTTGTGACATATGTTATGTTCTACCACAATATTTTTTATGAATTGTATATACATCCCATTTTTCAGGTTATATCATGAATATACTTATTTAATTTTTATTTATTGTATCATTTGATATTAATATTTAAAGTTACAATGATTCAAAAGATACTAATGTTTTAACTATTTTTTGATAAAATATCATCGAATACCGGGAATATTTATAATTATGATTCTGATGATGAAATCATATGAATGATATCTTAATAAACTAATGAATTAAATTATACCATACTTTCATCATGAGAATAATTGTTTTACTATTTTATTCATCTATTTATGTACACATAATACCAAATTTTTTTAAGAAAAAATAGTTTGTTCATCTCTCTTAAGTCGAAACTCCTTTTACTTCAAAAACCCTGTTTTTTAAAAAAATGTACAATTTCTTTTATAATTCTAATTTTTAATTACTAAATACATTTTAAAAAATTACTTACTTTTTAGATAATGTTTTGAGAGAAATCTCCATATCATTTTCCAAAACAATATTTATTTGTCTTTTACCCAAAATGTGAATGGCATCTTGGTTTAAATATGTACCGAATGAATAGAATTTCATAACATCATGGAAATTACCTTATTTGAATCTTACACAATATTTTTTCATGTTTATTTTCAAATAAATATATTTTCACAATATTTTGTGTTTTTTAGTTTTAAATCGGTTATTTTTAACAAAATCATATTTTCTTCAAGAAAAAATCTATACGATTTTTCATTAAAAATATTATTATATATATGGTGTAATCGTTTGATTTTACTTAATCATTACTTTGGATATGATCCAATGAAATAAATTATTCCTTTTCTAGAGGTTTTTGGTTTATGATGATTTTTATGAAACTTATTTCACTTTTAGGGGTTATAACATAACAATATTCTTATAAAACACAATACATTTAACACTGATTATGCAATGATAAAATGATAAAATGAATGTGAAACAATTTTCATTTCAATATTTTATGTTATGATAATTTTTTTTGAATCCAATTTATTTTCAATTTTTCTAATATAATGAGTGTTTTTTATCTTGTGGTACACATATGTATGAGTTTATTTATGTGATGGGTGGAAACTATATCTCCATCTAATGAATTAGCTTAATATTGATATCTCATGATATAATTTTGACTGGGGTGGGGAGTGAACCTTGTTCAGTAAAGGACTCTATCCAATCTGATAGTTAGGGGAGTGAACCTTCACAACTATGATGGTATGTGGAGTGAATCTATTCCACTATAATAGTATCTTTAAGGATATTTTAACTACTAATTAAATTTTTTACAATTCTTATGTGTATGAAAATATCCATGTCTTGTGTATTGGTTATGATCTTCTGGGTCATGTTATTTTATTACCTTATGAATAATTTATTATGAACTGCAACTCTTTATTCAATGAAATATTATTATGACCTTCGTAAAAAAATTCATGGTTTTAAAATGTTAATTTCTTTTTATCATAACCTTACTCTCCTGTTATGTTTATGTATCCCACATATTTACCCTAAATGTGAATTTCTGATCACATTGAATTATGTTTATTTCCCTTGTGTTATTATGAAATATATTATTTATAGTTTTACTAGATGGGTTATAGAAATTAATAACTTAGTGGGAGATGATATATATCACTAATAAACCAATTTTCCATGTTTCCTTGTTTCTGAATAAACTATAAATTTTTGATTCTATGGCATGCGATGGTTAATATAATGAATTTCCATAAAAATTTATTTAATATATATGTATGAAAATATTGGTCAATTATAATTGGTTCTATAGGATATTGGGATGAGAAAACTATTTTATGAACCCTTAAGATAATCCTAAGTTCTGGGTAACATCATAATATATTTGATGATATTATACTAAAGGTTTTAAATAGAAATAAATACATTTATGAATACAATAAACTGATGTCATTATGGAATTGTTGTAATTAGTGGGTATTAACTATGAAAAAGCTGTAATTGGATTTACTGAAGAATTACTCATTACACGCTAATGGGACGTACTACGCACTTGGTTTTTCACTCTCAAGAGATACTTTTCCAAAATGTCATTTCATTTTCGATCCACTATGAAATATTTATGTATATAATAATCATGTATGACCAAGGATAAATCTAAGGTGACATATATTTCAAATAAATTGTCTTAATATAGATATAAAAAATTATTTTCATGGAAATTTGGTTTTACACTATGATTAGGGTTTCTATGAATATATTTTTTTTTGTTTTAGACGATGTCTAGAACATGAGAAAATCATATTAATGCGGAATGAAATGGAAAGTTACACGATTTTAATCTAAATTAGCTGAATATAGTTTGATGTTGAATGAAAATTATTATTTCTATGCTCACATAAATTTCTTAAGCTATAAATCGTTCTTTATTTTGAAACAAGAAAACGACGGAAGAAAATTCTCTCAACTACATCATAATAAAAAATCCAAATTATTTTGATGGATATTTTGTTCAACTAGTTGATTTGTAATGGATTATCCTCAATAAAAAGATATTTTAATCTTATAATGATCATTGGATGAAAATATCATTAAGGTGTCTTCTATTTGGATGGTGCAGCATATAAATGTTCAATTCTAATCATGAATATGATTAAAATGATGAAATTGATTCCATAGACTGGGATGAGTTCAAGAATGTTTTTTCAATAATCACATTCCTTTAATTATTTATATTGGTTTGGAGAAGGTGTCTCCTAAGATGAAGAAAGAGGATGATGTATCCATTGATTTATATGAGAAAAATATTACATGTATTTGAATGTATAAATATGGTATTATCATCCATCCTAAAATCCAGGTTGATCGATTCATCTGTGGGTTAAAACAATTTCTCTAATGGGAATTTTCCATAAGACACAATTTTTACTCTGAAGAAATTGTTTGATCTTCAATCTAGGTGTTAATGTATTATGTAGGTACATATCAATATTATTTTTTGGATAAGAATAAAACTATAAAATTAAAAATAAGAGAATAAAACTATGATAAGAATATGTTTTTATTTTATACTAATAGTGTTGGAAGAAATGTGGGGGAAATTATTTTAATGGGAATAGTAAATTTTTTACGTGTGGGATGGAAGGCCATATGGAAATCGAATTCAAAAGTGATGAAAATAACAAAAATATTAATGATAATAAAGGAAAATCTTAACAGAATTCTTCATCCACTATCCAATGTTTCTAATACAAAGAGTATAAAAAATCTGATGAAAAATCAAAAATCAGAAGGTTAATGATGATTATTGATTTCAACAACCTCTTAAGAAAAGAGAGGATGTAAATTCTCCTAAAATAATAAGTATATTAAAGAGTGTGATAATAATGTGGGGAATGGTCCACTTAGCCTTAATTTTTTAACTACTAATGTCTTATTTGTATTTAGATCAAATGTTTCTATTATATATGATAAAATTTAGAAGGGTATTAGGTTTCAAAAAAATATTGTAGCTTTACAATTAATAGTGAAAATCCCTAGTCATATGATGATCACATCTAAATTATAATATACGTCTCTTGTTGAGAATTTTAGGAATGTGTTTCTTAAAAAACCATTCATTCTTCTTGTAATTGAATTTAATGTTTTCATAAGCATAAATTGGCTTTATCTACATAAGTCCCACATTAATTTCTGAGGAAGGGAAGTGTTGTTTGTAATTACAAACTATCATAGGATCATATATATGTGTAATAATAAATATAACATTTGATGAAAATAAAATCCATTGTATGTGTTTTGACACCTACTTAAGAGGGGCGTTTTGCTCAGATAATTTGGGAGAAACTATGTATTTATGATATTACTATTTTTTTTTGAGTTTATTGATAAATTTATAGGTGAGCTTCCTAGAAATAAAAAATTAAGTTTAGTTCAAAATTGAACTCATATGGTGCCATTCTGATTTCCAGTACTCCTTGTAGAATGACACTGACTGAGTTGTAGATATTGAAGAAGACACTTCAAGATAATCTTGGAAAGGGATTAATTCTTCCATGAGTGTTACCTTGGGGGTGAAACCACTCCCTTATTAAAAAATTAATATGGATCAACGTGACATTGAAATGAATATTGAGAGTTGAATAAGGTCACAATAAATAAAAAATTTCCTATAGTTTTTTATGACTTATTCGAACAACTTCATTGAGATGAATACATTTATATGATTAGCCTTTGATCTAGATATCATCGATTTAGGGTCACGAAGGAAGATATACCCAATACGCCATTATATACAAGGAATGTTCACTATGAATATATAGTGATATCATTCAGTCATATTAATTCACATTCTATCATTATGGATTTAATGAATATACTATTTATAAATTATAGTTATTAGTTTATGGCAGTCCTTATAGATGACATTATAATAAATTAATAGATGAATTAAAACAATGAACAACACATGAGTATTGTATATAGTTTCATGTTTAAAGGGAATGTATATGAAAATTTTACAATGTGTAAATTTTTTATAGAAAAATTATCTTTGTTCTGTCATATAATCTCATGAGGTGGTATATCTGTGGATGCATAACTAATGGAGGCTACTGAACATTTGACTAAAAAAGGTGACTTCATACTGATTTATTCTTTGAAATTATATATATTATCAAAATATTGTGGAAAATTTCATAAGACAATCCATCCAACAAACTACGTTAACTCAAAAGAAAACGCAGTATCTCTGGATAGATGAGTGTAACAAATACATTAAGGAATTTAGGAGAATATTAGTCGGGAAACCTATTATTTTATTAATCATTAGAGAATATGGTTTTTAATATATAGTGATGAATCCTTGTAGGGATTGGGATATTTTATTTTGTAGAATGATAAGGTTATAGATTATTCCACTTAAAAAATGAGGGTTCATGAGAAAGATTACCTAACTCATGATTTGGATTTAGCTACGTTGATTTTTTCATTAAGCTTTTGAAGTAATTATCATTACAGAAAAAGTGGGATATATATACAAATAAAAACATTAAAGTATATATTCACATAGAAGGAGTTACATATAATCTATCCATGATGGTTAGATATGATTGAATATTATAAATCTCAATACATTACCATAATGAGAAATAGAATAAGTGGGATGATGATTTGAGTTTAGAAAATAATGATATATTATCCATGATAAGGATGATGAAATATCCAATATTTATGGATTTTCAAAGAATTGATTTGAAAATACAAAAGTAATGAAAGAAATATTATCTTCCTCAACTTAATGTTCAACCATCTATCCAAGTAAAGATCAAAGAGGAACAAATGAAATATATATAAATAAAAAAGATGGTTTGAAATGATCCTCATGTTATCCTTGATCATTTTGGAATAATAACATCCATGAACCATATATGTGTCATGTCCATAAAATATTTAAAGAATGAGCTGTTAGTGTAACCTCATTATTCTTAATTATCTCTTCATACTAGAAATATGATGATGTATAAGGATTTGAAAGAGTATTTATATTGGGATGTATGATGAGATATATCTTATAGTTCGTAACTAGGTTCTTGGTATATTATCTAGATAAGGATGAGAGATAAAATTCTAAAGAGTTGTTACATACATTACCCACATCAGAATGGTATTGGGAAAATATCACCATGGATTTTTCCATCAAAATCCACATAACATTTAAAACATGTAGTAATATATGGGTTTTAGAGATCATTTTAAAATTGTAGCACACCTCATCATGATCATAGAATATTTATCTATGGTTTAGGTTTTCATGATATATATTAAGGATGTGGAAAAGTGTAAAACATTAAATTAAATATAATTGTGATCTTTGGTTTACCACAATGTTATGGAAATGTATTGAGTATGGTCATGATATAGAGATCAGTTTCTATACTATGTGTCTTCCTCAGAAAGTTGATTAGTTTGAAAGAACAATTTAATCCATATAAGTTATATTGAGATATTTCACTATAGAATTCATAGAATCTTGGGATCAACACCTTCCAATTGTTGAGTTTTCATATAACAATATATTTCACATATGTATTTAGACGGATCCATAGGAACCCCCTATGAACTGATTTCTAGAGATCGATCGTACTATCGTATATTCTCAAAAATAAATTTATTGGAACATGTGATAGCTCAAGGATTGATTGATATAGTTATAATCATTAAACAACACATATAAAATTAAAATTTTTTATAGAATAGTTTAACTCATAATCATTGACATGATCTGTAATTTTAATTAGGTGATCTGTTGTTTCAAATAATTGCATCATGTAAGAATGGTATGATATTTGAATAGAATGGGAATATAATAGTTTGGTATGTCAGTCCATTTGAAATTAGTCATCGTATCAGGATAATAGTCTATGAGATGATTCTTTCAAAAAACCTATCTCAAGTCCATGATGTTTTCCATGTATATGTCCTAAGGAAATATAAAACCAAACCATATGATTTTATAACCAGAGATGTCATACTGATAGATCATGATAATTCTTATTACGAATAACTGAGGAATATTCTAGCCATATAGAGAATGTTTTATGAATCAAGACCACTCAGCAAGTCAATGTTTAGCGGCCAAACCACCAGTTTACAAAGACACATGAGAACATGAAGATGTAATAAGGTAGAAGTATTGTAAGTTGTTTTTTTAAAAAGTGATAATATTTTTATGGGTAAATTAATTTTACGGGGTGTATAATTTAACACCCTCAGTAAATATTAATATAATTTTTTCAAATAAACAATATTTCTTTGATAGATTGTGTTATAAGAAACATCATTTTTTAATGAATCATGACAAAATATTTATATTTTTATTTAAAATAGATCATTATTGAATATAATTTAATAATGGTGGTATTAATAGGAATATTTTTTAATGTATTATGTATAAAAGGTTTTATATTAATAAAACATATTGATAAAAATACATATAATTTTATTTATTGTCTATATATGTTTCATGAATAATATTTTCTCAAGAAAAATTATTATTTTTTTATAAAAATATTAAATTAATATTCAAATCATTGAGAAATTAAATAGAAAAAATAAAATTCATTTCTAAATATATCATTTGAAATTTATCGTAGAGTAATTTTGTGGTATTTTTTTAAATGATTAATTTTTTGATGAATAGTGAAAAAATATTTGTTAATATTTAAAAATGTATCTTTGATTAAAGAATTTATATGTAACATATGCATTATAAAATGATTTTATAAGTAATAGTATTTTAAGTACATATAAATATAAATATATATATTAATCAAATTCTAGTCAATGTAGTTTTCCTCATTTTGAAATTTGGTAGAAATGATTTTCAAATTTTTGAACATTTTCTATTTAGAAAACGGATTTCTTGTCGTGAATGTGGGTTCAATTTTAAATCAACATTATCCACATATATAGTTTGAATTTGAAAAAATTGATTATATATTGAAAATCATAATAATAAATATTATCAAATATGGTCTATAACATTTTTGACCATATTTAATAGTAAAATCCAAAAAATTATTTATCATATTTGTGTTAAAAATAGGTTTACTGATTGTTAAACTAATATTATATTATCTAAGAAAAACTCAAAACATTTTAAACACAAATTTAATTTACACATTTTTATATCATATATTCTATTATCTATAAAGGTATATTTTTGGTCCTTTTTAATGACAATATCATGGGTACACCTCTTGTATTTTAAAAATTACAAGTGTGCCACTCACTTCATTTAAAAAAGGACAGTCATATCCTTTACTCATTACACATAAAAAACTCTATGGTTCCAAAAAAAATTCCCAACTCACATATAAAATCCCTCCTATAATTCAATATACATTATTTTTTCACAATTCTATTCTATGATGGTATTTGGTGCAAACCCAATAAATTTAACCAAAGAATAAGAAACATTCGTCAAGTGCATTTTTATTTTATTTCTTCATACATATCATTAGAATTTTATTAAACCATGATGATATAATATCATAATTATGTTACGTACACATATATATTTTTATTTTAATTTAATTACCAAAATATATCTCTACTCCCCTAAATGGAAAACAATATTGTCTCTTGTCTATACGGCCGACTGCCGCATCACCATATGTTTTCACACATTATCCATCAACACATTTCATAGATGGGTATATGAGGGATATAATGTATATATATTATATTTATAACATAAATATAATTCTATAAATATATAATCATATATAATTTTTTACATTCAAGTCCATAGAGAATACTACAATGTCATTCGTGAGTACGCTAGACTATAGCCTCACGAAGCGATTTGATCCTTTTCCACATATTTTTTACATGTATGGTCATATGGTATGAATTTAAAAAATATATTTTATATATTTTACATCTATTTTATTATTCAAATTTTATATATTATTTACCATTACTTTTGTTCATCCATCATGTAATTTTAAACAATGTTCATGCGTTTGTACAACCAACCATCCCTTAAAATGATGTATTTTATCTTCTGTCTCTAACATTTATTGATTAATAAAAATATTTATTAAATGATTATAAATTGTTTTTATAACATTCATATCATTATATATTTCATTGAACCATAATAAAATAACAATTACCCAAAATAAAAATTAAATACATCGAATAAACACAAAGAAATTAT
Source organism: Viscum album (assembly GCA_963277665.1). Lineage (NCBI taxonomy): Eukaryota > Viridiplantae > Streptophyta > Magnoliopsida > Santalales > Viscaceae > Viscum > Viscum album. The sequence continues at coordinate 1,873,305,135 of OY728131.1, forward strand.
TTCCCAAAACACGACTTTATCACATAATTATTAATAAATGGGTCATAAAAGATCATAAGTAAATAATATATGGTATTATATATATATTTATGGTTCTATAATAAATCAATAACATTATTATATTTTTTATTGAATAGATTGCAATGTCTGCAATGAATGTCTAGACTTTTTGTAATTGATTTTTGTCTCAATTTTTCTTCTTTGTGACATTAGTTATGTTATGACCCAATATGCATTTATGAATATTACATAAATAACCTTTTGTCCTATTATATCATTAAGATATCTATTTTAAATAAATTTAGTTTTCAATTTGATATTAATCTTTATTTCTAATTTTGATTAAAAATATACCAATTTGGTTAATATTTTATGTTACAATCTCATCAATTATTTGAATTGTTTAGGATTATGATTCTAATGATGAAATATTATGATAAATAAATCAAGAAACTCGTGAATTATTTTTATTATGTGGTCATTTCACCAAAATAAATTTCTTCCCTTCATTTTCATCTCTTTATGTAATTATGATACCAAAATAATGTTTTTATGAAAATATATCTTTAGTTCTATCTCCATTCAGAATCCATTTTTTAACCAAAATCATGTTTTATAAAAAATATTTATTATTATAATTATTAAAAATACATATTAAAGCATTTTTTACAAATGTGTTACTATTTAAAAATAGTTTTGAAATTAATCTGTATGTTATTTTTAAAACCAAGATCTGTTTTTATTTTATCAAAAATGTCAAAGTAGTTATTGGTTTGACATGTATAACATGAATAAAATTACATGATGTTATCACCATTATTTAATTTGATGATTAAATTACAAATTATCAATTTTATTTTCAAATAAATGTATTTCCACATTATTTTATCACTTTTTTTTATTTTAATGTGCTGATTTTCAATGAAACGATATTTTCCCTAGAAATGTTCAAAGTTATTTTTATTTCATAATCATTTTCCATCTAATATGGAATAATCTTATATCAGATATTCTTTCCTAGATATATTTTCAAATAATTATATTATCACTATTTCTTTATATGATTTATGTTTTTTATAGAAAGTTGTTTATGAACCCTATTTCTCTTCCACTAGCTATGTACAGGAAAACTTTCTTATGAAATCTACTAATTTTTACATGAGATAAGAATTGATGAAATGGTTATGAATCCTATTTATTTTCCCCAATTTATGTGATTTTTAATTTTTATGAAACCTATTTCATTTTATGGGATATGATATGATGAATTTTGTTTATCATAATGTGACACACATTTGTATGATTTTAATTATAATATGTTTGGGACATATATATCTCTATCTAATTAATTTAGTGTGTATTGATATGTAATGGGATAAATTGGACTTGAATGTTGATTTAACCTTGTAATATAAATTTTTTAACAAAGTAAGTCTTGGGAGTGAACATTAACAACTATAATGGTTTTGTGAGTGAACCCATTCCACTATGATAGTATTTTCAATGATCCTTGAAATAGAAATGAAATTATTTTTTATACTAATGTATAATCTAAAAATCCATGCGTTGTTCCATTGTTTTGATCTTGTGGCTCAAATTATTTGGTTTTATTATTTATCAGGTTGTAGGAACAGAAATGATATTTTATATGACCAAATATTATGATCTTTTATATGATAAGTATGGTTTTCATATTTTAGGACAAAAAATTACAACCTTATTCTCATTTTATGTTTATGTATCTCCCTTGATTACCCTTATAATGAATTTTATATTTCCCTTTATTATGTTTCATTTCTACAGTATTTGAAGAAATGTATTATGTACCATTTTTCTATGAGGGATGGTCGTTATAAATAAAATAGTAAGAGATGTTGCATTTAACCTATGGACCAATTTTTTATATTTCTATTATTTTAAAGGCACTATACTTTTACGATCCGTGTTCTTGTGTTTTTGTAATATAATGAATGTTCATCAATTTTTTTTAACTATATATGTATAAAAATAACGGATCGTTATATTCAGAGTACATTATGTTGTCACATTTTGGGAGTCTATTTTGAATCGATGAGTGTTTTTCCTTAAGTGTGTGTAGCCTATAATGGAAGTTGGATATCCTGCATTGTGACATCACTATAGTGGAGTCCATTTGGAAATGCGGGAGGATATTGATCCATGTCAGGGAGCATAATGTGTGCTCTTGGAAGAGAGTGGTGCTCTGGAATCATTTAAGAAATCATAGGGTTACACCATCATTAGTTGATTGTATCAATGAAGAATGTACGGAATGAATATAGGCCAGTGGGATAGATGCAAATTCACACTGATTTTGAGAAATTAAAATGAGATTCAATCATCCTTATGGGAGGGTAATGGCCTATTCTGAAGGGATATTAGTTTAAGGTCACATTTATTTTTCAAAATAGTTGTCAATATAATATAATGTAGACCATTTGTGTGAAAAAAACCTATAATAATATATATTTGGAAATTTTTTTCTTATATTTAGATCATAGGGATTAGATAATGGGTATCTACTAGTTTAGTATCATTCAAACTGAACGGTTGGGTATGAACATCTACTTAACAAAAAGGTCAGGTTTCTCCTAACATGAATGGGGAACCCAATGCTAATATTTAATACCCATAGGTTGGATGGAAATATTTTATAGTTCTGATGTGTGTACCATGGGACATAGAAATACATACATAAAATATAGTTAAAACAAACCAGAATTTATTTTATAAATATTATATTGAAAACCCCCAATAAGAGTTACAATAGTTAGAGTTAATGATGAATATACCATGGAGTGTAAAAGTAAATGGTTATACAAATTAAACCACAACCAAGAAAGGGAATTTCCATTCGAGAACTTAGGGGGGAGAAGTAACCTGATGGTGGGTTTACTGAGTTTTTTGAACATATAAGGAAATGAGGGATTATATTTTGGGCCCAATATTGAGGATTTGGTTGTAATTTTGTATCGTCGGAAGTGGGATTCAATCCATATATAGTCCTTAGGGGTGGTGAAATATGTGACTCGAACAGAAGTGAATAAAAATTAGGACATCAATGTCAAAGATGTGGGTTTTCCTCTTAGGTGAGAACCATGCCATTATATAGTTTAATGTTATTAAATGAGGATGCATCATATTATTTTTAATTCATATATAGAGGACACTAATCATACATTTCAATAGTATATTGTAAAAAAGGTAGTTTAATGTAACATGGAAAAGATGATGAACTTGTAGTATAATTATCATATGGTGAGGATGAAAGTGTTTTGTATTTTAAAATGAAGTAGTTAATAACATTCGTGTTTATTAGATTTTATTTTGATGTGTATTAGTAGTGCTAGGAAAACAACCAACCAAAATCTCTAAACTCAAATGAGTCACAATCAATGTGTGAAAAAATGGGAAATATAATAATATTAATATCACAAAACAATGTCGTATAGGGATTTATAGGTTGTGATTAAAAAGTTATATAATTCAACATAATGACTGGTTGATATTGGGAAACTAGTTGAGTATAATTCAATGAGATTGATTCATTCTACCAATATTTATGGATTTATAAGAGTGTAATACCGAGGGTGTTAAAATTACATTTTAACACAAAAAATGTGGAAGTGAAGATAATTTTGAACTCCGTGGTTCAAATCATGAGAGGAGTGATATGTAATCTACAGATGACCAGTGGTATTACTTAATGAGTGTTTATGTTATTATACCACTAATGTTGGGGGTATAGAGTGTTGATGTTGGCCACTAGAAACAATGAAACTGAAAAATACTTCATGTTTCTATCGAGACTTTTTTCTCAAGGATATATACCCTAGAAATTAGTTTGGTTGAGATTGAGGCATTATGATCTCAATATAGGGAAGTACATTTGGAAATGTATTATTTTTTGGGTTTCAACCTCAAGAAGCCTAATGTTGGATAAAAATAAATAAATATGTTCAAGTAAAGTTCAGACACTATAGTGTATCAACTATCATTCACTCAGAATAAGAATGGTGAATACTAATGCATGTTGGATGGTATTTGGGCGAGTGTGATTAATGGAAAACACGTGTGATAAATAGATAAAAGGGGAAATAGAATGGAATATTATATATCTTCGGAGACTAGAATAACAACTAATTATTCATAGTTTAAATTCATATATATTGGAAAATATTTTTTTAGTTTAATATAATATCACTTTACCATTAGTGAAATGGTGGTTATGTTAATACATAATTTACCAGATTTTATTGCATTTGTGTTTATAAAACGTCAAAAATTTGTTGATAATGTTTATCTATCTATGATGAAATAAACCTGATATGAATTTAAATCCCAATTATAGCACAAATGACCACTAGGGTGAGTTCACCAAATTTAATGTTATGATTCTTGGACCAAATGTGCTCTTGAGATAGTCTATATATATATATTAATTATTTAAAGAAAACCAAATGTGATTATTCATTTTCAATGTAAATATATATAGTCTCTAAGCACATGCATATTGTTTATGTTTAACATTTTTCAAGTCAAATTAATTATTTTTAATCTCATTTATCAATGTTGAAGAATGTGAAATTTTTTTCTTAGGTAATGGATGATGATTTTCAAATTTAATATTTTTTTATGATTATTAAGTTGTATCTTGTTATCGTATATATGAAAATGAGTGAAAAAAATACCAAACAGGAATGGAATTCCATATTCCAATACATATAACCAAAAAAATTACAATACAAAATTTAAGACTGTGCTGGTTAGGCCATTATTCCTTGTTTAGGGTCCTCAAACTCGGAAAATCCCCTTATAGAGTAATATTTTCTATATTATTGTAGAAAAATGTAATCTTGTATAAAACCAGACTCAATGAAATAATGATAGATAATGGGAATATCTCATTATTCCAAATATATGATAATCATGAATGAATATATATCTCATAAGAATGGTAATCAAGCCAGAAAGTGTTCTTAAATTTGAAACTTCAATATAGAAATATCTCATACAAAGGGAAAGGCATGCGACGTTTTGGGTAACAAAGTGAGAGGAAGTAAACCAAAAACTAACATGATTATGAAGAAGCTATCCCCTAACACTGACCAAAAAAGAATCCCCACTATAGATCTATATCATAGGTGGAATTTTAATGAAATAAGATAGAATCCTTGAGATGAGTGAGAAAATGGGGATCAACATGAGTTTATTGAAAATACCATGTGATATTAGAAAATGAGGTTGGATATTTTATATGGGAATTATATTAGGGATACAGACATCAATATATATTCCATATGGTAGAAATAATGAAATATATAGTTCTTGAAAGTGGAGTAGTAGGGGAGCACAACTAAATATGGGGGTTTCCACTCAAGAATAGTCAAAAACATCTCTCACTTTAAAGTCATATCATGAGGATAAAACTATATAGATTAAAATTATATAAAAAGGAAATTGATCTGGAATTTTAATATGATTGAATATTTATAATAGGAAATGTGGTTTTATTTCATGTGGCTAAGACTATGGGGGAGTTACCTTCCATTGATGTTAATGTTCCTCAATCATGTTTGAGAAATGATCAGCCAAAACCCATAAACCCATGTCATATATGACTTATGGGAGGGAAAATGGAAATTTAATATTCTATGAATCACATGAGATATTTAGACATGGATTTATTATTTAATGTAGGAATGATATATATTCTTCTACATAAACACTGTAAAGATAGGGAAGTAATTTTGTGGGTCCACTAGATAGGTTTAATATGCTAATGATAGAAAACATATGATATGGTAACACCATGCAAGATAAGACACTAATTGAACAAATTAAGGTGAAGGTAAATTAAATTTTTACCTCATGGAACTGAATTACAAAAGAGGTGATAGATAGGATAATGTTGACCACTAGGAACATATGAAGAGAGGATTATACTATATCACTTTTAAGAATATTGGAAAACACATAGAGTATGAAAATTGGGAACAAATAAGGACTTGTATCCATCATTTTACAATAAAAATTATTTCCCCCATGACATGTACCCTATATGATTGATGATTTGAGATTGGGGTGTGGTTTTATCATCATAGGTAAGTCCATTTTGAATTAAAATACATTTAGGAAAATCCAGACATTGATGACACAAAGAAAATATTTATCAGAAATTAATATGCTAAATATGTGTTCTATGCAGCTTGGGGTTACACCATCATACATTGGGCATATCGATAGGGCACACCAATCCTGATGGAGTGTTAATCCCAATAGATACCTCAAAAAGGATCCACCATTGCAAGTGGGGAACAAAGAATATCCCTATTATTTCATTATTTATCGTTATGTTTATTGTAATATATTAGTGATGAAATCAATATATAAAGGGGTAATGGAAAACCCTGATGTGAACTAGGTACCTAATGCTCATATAGGGAGCCTCAGAAGAAAAATCGTGTAGTTTATAGTTATGATTCTTACAATATCTCTTCTGAGAGAATAATTTTATTATTTATAGTTTGGAAAAGACCACATGATCAAAGAAAACATTATATAAAGACAATGTGGGATAAATGTGAGACTTATGGGTGGGATTGATAATTTAATTCTACGTATCAGTATATATTTTGTATAGGGGAAATCAATCCATATGAAGTTCATTGAAAGTGTGGATGTATGTGACTAACACTATAGTGAGATGTGTGACCTCTCATGAGAGTAATTTTTTTTAATTTGAGTATTTTGAAAAAATATAACAGCTACATACATTGATATTTTTAAAATATGATGGAGGGAAATTCGGATTTATGTCATGGTAAAAGCACATTGATCATGAAATTTAATGTCATGTGGCAAGGAAGATATTCTATGTATCTTAAGGTCAAATATATTGTGCTGTATTTCATTGAATTTTGGATCCAGTGATGTGGAATCATTTTAATAAGTTTAAATTCATATATAACATACTATTATTCACAGTAATTTAATTCATGTCTTGTTTATTAGGGTCTCGTGTAGCTTATGGTCATATAGGGGGGAGTTGTGTGGTTGGCAGTTTATGGTTTTAAACTAGGGATTATAACCCAATGTGATGTTTTAAAAGGTACGTCTTGAAAAAAAAATTATTATTCACTGTTATAATATGGTCAAAGTCTATAGTTTTTATGTGAAACCCCGTATATGTATGGGTTTCATTTTTTGACAAAATTTTAATTTTTGTGTTTGGTGGACTGTTTTATTTTTTCCATCAGAATTATGATTCGATTTATAATGGTTATAATGATTTAATATTTCATATTTTACCTGGAATATGGTTCCGCAAGGGTTCGTAATGCCTTGAGAGATTTATGGAAGAGAGAGAGTTGGTTGTAGTAGGAATTGAAATGGTAAAAATGCTATAAAATCAAAGTATAGAGGCCAATGGCTAGCTGATGGACTTTCAAGGGGAGAAGGTTCTCCCTAGGCTCACCTTCTTTCTGGTGCGACTTAAATTGGACAGTATATGTAATCCTAGTAACATTTTTTTAAGAGGGAAAAAGTCCCTTTTAACCCCTCACTGCCATTTCTTCTTAACATTAATATGGTCATGTTTGAATCCATTATCATGGAATGAAAGGAATACCCATTAATTTTTTTAAAATATTGTTTCTCTTGTGATAATGGTTCATTTTATATTTTTGTCAGTTTTGTAGGAAATGTCTCAGCAAACATAACACTCCTATTGACTTGGTTTTTTATTCTGGTTCTTGTCTCAATTTGTTCTTCCATTTAATTTTGTTTTTCTTACTCATTGATTTCTCCCATTTATACTCTAATAATGTATGATACAAGATGAGCGGGTATCTAAAAGGATTTGGCTGGCGGATTAATTTAATTTCCACTAAAATCATTTCTATTTATTGTTTTTTTGGAGTATGCAACCATGCTAGATCATCAGATGCTTGACATGAAAATTAAATTAAATTTAATAGTTATTATTTTGATGTCTTGGATACCCCTTTAGACCTAAATATACATGTAGGATTAAAATGTTCTTTTATTTTTACTGTTTAATAAAAATTATATACAAGTTTCATGAAATTGTTTCAATTAATTTCAGTGGTTTAGGATTTCCCTTGGTAGTAGATGGATTCTATTTTAGAATATGGGATTCCAAGGTTGACCTTTGGTAACTAGTAGTTGTTTTTGGAGATGTAACTTTTAAATAGAATTATGAATTTTGTTTAGATAGTGATGTTTTCATAAATAATTAAACTTGTAATTTTTTTAACTAACCAAATGCTTGATATGGATTGAAATGCTGAATTGTTTCATGATTATTTTTAATATAAGGAAATTCATGATAATAATGGAAATATATACGAGAAATAGAATACCATATGATGAACCATGGATTCCATAAGCAACATATTGGCCTATAATTCCATGGATGAGACTTGGATTCCACTATTTGAATCATTTAAATGTTTAGAGTAAAGAATTCAATAGAATCAAATAAGATCTATTACAACATAATTCCTTGAGAGAAATAGTGGATTTTACCATGATTCAGTATTGAGAATTCCATGGGGAAACTCCCTCATTTGATATAGGCAATGTATACATTTTTTGAATTACAGGGATTAATATCAGGGATTCTTAAGAGTGCCCCTTTTTTTAATATCATGTAATAAAATCTCTAAATTTGGAATGATTAGTATTTGTGTGGAATAAATCAGGTGGTATATTGGATTACAATTTTGTTTGGATGATATATGGTAGGGGTAGTCCCTTGATACAAGATAGAAGAAAAATTACATTGAATATTTCATGGAGGGAATTCTCTTATGAATCACCTAGATTCCTCTTTGGAAACATTATTTTAGTGTCATTGGTAGTGTCACATGTAAATTGATCAACACATGATGCATAAAATTATTCAGTGATTTTGGCGATAGATAAATAAGAAAGTGTTATCAGGAGTTTTAATATTAAGTCATGAGGTTTGATGATTCCATATTTATGAAAACAAAATAATAAAAATAATAAAATAATTGTCTCATTTATTTATTTTGTTCAGTTATTAGTTAAAATGATATATTGTATTTGCATCAATCGTTGTTGGAAATGGAATAGTGAGTTATAATAACACATTTTTGGGACTTCTATAAAACTTTTGTACATAAAACAATCATATTTGATACTTATATTAAAATTTAATTTAAATATTTAAAATTTTGTTAATGAAAAAATCCCATTTATTTCAACAATTTAATAAAATGTAAAAATTCACAAATAATGTTTGGTAATTAATTTTTATGATGATAATTTTGAATTATTATTTATTTGAATAATATTTTTGGACTATGTTATGATTTATTGGTTTATTTCATATTAAAAAATACAACCAAATAGATATCCCTCAACCATTGGGCTACCAAGACAGTTAGAGAACCATAAGGTGAAGGTTGAAAAACAAGGACTGTTAAGAGAACCTTCCAATGGAAAGGATGTGACTTACAGGTGGGGAAAATCCCATGCATTGTGTTCCCCAGGGGGTAGAGTCCTTGAGATGTAAAGCTGGGGAAAACCCACAGTAGATGTATTGTGCGGTGGGAACCATTTAGTATGTGCATGTGTATCTCAGATCCCACCACAGTGTAGTATTATAAGTTTATTCATCCACAAATATACATATAAATTAATTTGAAATTGTTGATCTATTATGATATGGGATTCACTGTTCAATTATACAATTCATTTTTATCAAATTTTTGTAGTACCACCTCAACCGCATGACACCCACGCTCAGATAGAAACTTCTACCACTCTCCTCCACTTTAATGTCATATTATGTCATCATAACCTTCAATAATGTATAGCAAATGGCTTGGAATACATCTATGAAGCTTGATATTGATAAGATTTAAACTCCCAGTACATCAAACCACCTGGGATCACCCCAAGGACCACATATGAGTACAATGAAATTCATTTCGAAGCATCTGTCTACTATGAAGGCATGATGTCTTAGTGGAGGATCCCATCACCACATCCTTTTCCTCTGCCTCAACTATTTATCCAATAAGTAACTGAATTATAATCATGGATTCATTCCGCATTGCCACATTTTCCTGAATGAGAACCTCCTAATTGTTTCACTATGAATATTGAAAAACATTAGAATTTATGGTATATCATAGAAGATAGAATGGGTCTCGAGATGACTCTCATTTTTAAATTAATTCAAACACATGAACATACATAAAAATAATAAGTGGGGGAGGGGTGGTGAGGAATATCTCCATGATCATAAAAGGTAGTGGGTTTATGTGATGATAAGATTCTATTTGTGAGGGAGCAGTCTTCAAGTTGCTTCAATTTTTATTGGATTATTTATTACTTTAATAATTTTTGTTTTTTGTTTCTTTAACAGTACATAATATTCATCCATTTTTTTTAAATATGTCTATACACTATTTCACCCACTTTTATTCGTATTCTACTTCTTAGTTTTCTTATTTCTCTTCTTCTTTTATCCAATCTATCTTTGTTTTAATTTTAGATTGTTTAACAATTTTATTTTAGTTTATTTTATTTTTCTCTTTGTATATTCTATTCCATCTCATAATTCTTATTTTTATTATATATATATTTTTCTATTATTATCATAATTGTTACCTCTTACCCTCGATTACGAGGGGATATCTCAAGGCTTGGCCTTAGGGAAGTTTAAGTGTTCTTGTCTTCTAAGATTAAGTATTTAATGTTTTATTTTATGGTTGTGGTAGTTGCACATGACATTCACAAGATTGATGATTTTATACCATGTGATGAATCTGAATTCTAATATAATTATTTTATTTTTTTGTTTTCCATCCCTTGTATTTAACACAAGCTCATATAATGGGTGAGTTGATCCATTTAATGGATAAAATGGAATATTATGGAGTTGGGACATGGAACGGGTCACACTATCGACTAAGGTGTTCAATCCAATATGATTACAAGAGAATATATTTTTAGATTATATAGGAATTTCAAATGAATAAACAATAAATAAAATATTAATTGTTGATGAATGAGATCTCAGTATCAATATATTAAACTTAAATTTAAACAAATAAAGATGAATAATTGTGGAACTGTAAACCGAACCTAAAGGTCTAGTACATTCCTTGTAATCTCATTATTTTTTCCTTTCATGGTAATTTATAATTGGATATAGTTTAAATTTTTAAAATAATAAAAAACAAAAAAACATCATTGATTTATGAAAATAATAAAAACAACAGGAAATTATTTCTTAAGTGAATTTAAAAAATTGTGCAACTATGAATCTCTTCAAGTGATATAACCATATTCATCCATTAACCTATATTATGGAGAAATTAAACATTTTCTTTTTCCACAACCCATGCTTGGAATCAATCAAAACTGGAACCATTTCAGGGTTTCCAATGATTTAATGCTTACTTTTTTATTTTCAAATTGTAAATGATTTTATTTCTTTAACAAATATGATAATATATATATATAATATTATTTTATATAATGTATCAAAACTTCTATTAATATACATTGATTTACTTATCAATGGTGAGAAAACTATGTGAATAAGAAGTAAAATATTATAATATATCTTCATATTATGAACCTAAGGAAGAAATATAAGATATATAGAAAAATATTAAATGGATAACAACATATTTCCATATATTCAGATAGTGTCTTGAACATGAATTATTGTATGTTCCACTCATTTCCACTAATTTCATTGAAGACATCCATCATTTCAAGGCCAATATCAATAAATATCGAGAATACAACCATTTAAAGAACCAGATCAAAATGAACACTATCAGCTATTGTAGATTCAAGATGAAGAAGACTTCCCAACGGAGATACATATAGGAGATCATCAAGATATGGATAACATCTAGAACAAGTATGAGGTAAAAAATGAACACAGCATTCATTATATTGTATAATATCGACCAATATTACTATATTATATATCCATAGAAGAATAAACCACCTAATTTTTGGAATTTGAATATAATATTGAGGATCCTGACTACTTACCTCAACTTTCCCCCATCCAACTTCAAGAGGCACATACTGCTAAAGAAGATATTGAATTTGAGCCAGCTCATGGATTTTTTCTTATCATAAAATATCTCATAATTGGTTTTATTAAATTTAAATTTAGTATTTTCTCCCACAATTTTTATTTTTCAGATTTTTATAATTCATATATTTCCTTCGAGGAAGACGAAGAAAAGACAGATGCACTTACTAAAGAAAACATGGATATTTCAAAACTAATTGAACATTCGTTAAAGGATTTCCTTGAGGAAATATATATTCCTGAGAACGATTAGAATGAGATAGAAAATTCTGATTTTAAAAAGGTATAATTATGATTTTAAATCTTCATGTTTAAATTATATAAAAAAAATTTATTCTAAACTTCCTTTTGAAATTAAAATTCATACAATACATATTGCGCAAGTACATGAAAACAAAGAAAATGTTACACAAGTTGTAAAAAATATAGGACCCACTTAGGAGATTGAACAAAAATTTATCATTACCTTTATTTTTAAAAATTTTCAATTTATCCTTAGAATTATTGTTTCATGAAACCCGCTAAATCTATCATTTTGTGCTTGAATGGAATGTTCTTTCAGTTAATTGGCCAATTAACATTTATAGGTCCAATATTGAACATGGAATCCCCAAATTAGTGGAGAAATAGAATGATTACGTCTGGAGAAAAGGGAGTTACCTTTTACCATTTATCTTTTATACTCCCAACGTTTTTTATATGAAAACCTGTTTGGAGATTTAAACTAGAATTTTAATTCTTATTCTCTAAATTTTTTTCATTCCATTATTTATCATAGGGAAATGAGTTTATCTAGTACCTAGTGATTTTATGTTTTTTATTTCAATGATATTGACTTAGAATGAGTAAAATGTTGAAATGAATTATTAGTCTGAAGAATTGATATTAAAACAATGACCCATGATTTTATAGAAATAGTTGATTCATGTAAATGGAATTTCCTTACAATTATTCATGATTTTAATTTATTTAAAATTTGTGAAATTATTTTTTATTATTAGTAATTCCATAAGTTATTGTATAATATTATTTGTTCCATTACAAAGAGTATTTATAGACCAAACACAACCTACTCTCTCTTGAACATAATTTATGAGGGATCTTGAGACATTCCACTATCTAGAAATTTTTTTGTAATATTCAATGTTATGACTGTAAAAACACATCTAATATTGTTGATAAATTTTTATTGAAAATATATTATCCTTAATACCACAATTACATTATTCCTAGTTTAGTCCATAGAGACCTTTAATTACATTGTTAGGAATTTTCCACGATTCAATCAATTATTAGGAATTCCAACCCAACTCTTAGTATTCATATGATAATTTAAAATTTGAGTGTGGGGGTGAGGAAGTCATAGTGAAGAGGAAAAAATATATTGTATGTAAAAAATATGGGGGAGCCTAATTTTGAGTGTTTATAAAGTATTTTGAATCATCCATTGTATATTATATTTACACCATCTTGAATAAAAAACAACTAAAGGGAATATGTTTTATCATTGAGAAAAAAAACTAACCATTACTAGTCTGTTGATTTCTAACATATGTGGTTAGGTGGTGGATGTGAGGTTCATTCCAACAATGACTATTAAAAATGGGAAATAGAAAAAAATTATTTTATAAAAAGTAAAAATGTAGAGAAAATTTAACAAGGTTATCCTAATTCACAACAAAAAATCTAGGGTTTAAACGCACATGTATTTATCAAAGCCACAATTAAGAGTTGATACGTTGAATACATATCAGTTCTAAATATATTTCTAATAAATTGACCTTTTTTCAGCGCTTTTAACAAAATTGATAAATTGAAACTATATTAGCGCTTTATTTTTAGAGCATATAAATGGTACCTTTTATCCGTTCTTTATTTTTAGTGATGATAAATATAGATTTTATTAATACTTTTTAAGTGTTCATAATATTCCGAATAAAAATGTGAAAAAAATGAAAATTAATAAATAATTAAAAAATGATATTTAAAAAAATTAAAAAATTTATTTATTAAATAACTATTGATTAACATGAATAAATTGATTATATATTATTAAATATTTAACATTTTAATAATAAGATAATTATGAAAATTAATGTTAATAAATTGAATATATTATATATAGATATATATTAATGTAAATAAAATATGATTTATATATTATAACATATTTATCTTCTTTACATCACATAGTCATATATATAGTTAATAATAGATTATAATAAAAACATTAAATGAAATAGAAATACTAATCAATTAAATAGTGTAATGTACATATAATTTAATGTATCATTTGTTTTTTCAATTCAAAAAAGATGAAATGTGGGTTATATTGATTTAAAATATACATAATTAATGAATTTTTATATACAATGAACACAAACAAAATGTGCCTGTTTTTTAAATATTTTAAATATGTACATATTTTTAATTTATTCAATTTCACTCATTTTCAACATATATGTGTATGAATGAAGTCAAAAATATATATAAATATTAATTTTGAAAAATATTTCTATAATTATATATAAATAATTTTAAAATTGTAATATATATTTTTAAAAAGGAATATAATTTATATATTTATATTTATATATATTTATTAAGTATATATATATACATTTATATAAATATATATAATTATAAAATCAATTATCAATGCTTAAGTAATAAGAATTGATAATGGTAGGTGTTTATCAGTGATTTGTTTGCACTGATAAAGATTAGGCTTTATCAGTGCTATGAAATAGCATAACTAAAATGAATTTTTTTCAGTGATAAAACATTATCGCTAATAAATATGGATTTTATCATTGATTTTTTAGAACTGATAAAGAAATACCTTTATCAACAATAAAAAATTGCTGATAAATATTCCTTCTATCAGTGCTTATTACTTAAATGTAGATAAAAAGACTATTTATCCTCATTTATTTGTATGCTCATAAAATAGAGTCACAATATACTTAAAAAAACCTAACCATTTACGAAGCCTTTAAGATATCAGAGGATTTCTATGGAATCCACCCACTGCCAGTTCTCATCCTTGGTAAATCGCATCTGAAATAACAGCACTCATCTGCCTTCTATTTCTCAAACATCATCTTACATGCAATGATAGGTTGCTGTTAGGGTTTCTGAAGCATATTTTCTTCAACCTAGGGAGCTAGGCCTTGTGATTATCTTTGTGTATTTTTTATTTTGTTTTTTATTTCCTATTTCGTGATTTCTTGAGTAATTTGTTGCCTGGTCCTTGTATACCATTTTCCAATTTGATTATGAAAAATTTTATTTTTTATGAAATGTTATTTTATTTACTACTGATTTGGATATACTATTTTGGTACTTTTAAATTGTTTTTTGGAATCAATTTTCATTTCTCTCATTATCTATACCAAATATTTATCCACAACATTAATTCATAGTTTTGAATTTATATTAATCATTGGTTGATAATATTTCAAGTTATTCATTATCTATTTCTATATAGTGATCTTGTTCATTGATACTTGTTCAAGATTTCATAATATTCTTAATAGCAAAGGGGTTATAATTATAATACCATTATGAGTTAATATATTTCATTTTCACTTTATAGATATTTATGGTATGGTTCCCTAACACGGAATCTATAACATGCTTGTTTTATTTATTTTTGAAAAACATATGCTAGATTATTAAAAATTGGTTATATTTTCATGTTAACTTCATAGAACTATAATAAAAAAATAATTTCGTTATAAATATGAAATTTGTTATTATTTATTTTCTAATAACAATCCATGATATCATTTTATATGATCCATCATGTTGGTGGATAGATTGACCCAAAAAAAAATAAATGTAATAATCAAGGGATGAGAATTAATATGATGTAAGTTTTTTGGAATGTATTTATTATATATGTATAATTATTATATTTTGAATTTATTGAAGTTGTAAATTAGTATTTGGAATAGGTAGTTGAAGAATATAAATGGAAAATAAATAAAAACATTGGCAATAAAATAAATGGAATCATATCTTCTACTGAAATATTTCATCATATTGAATAATATATGACATTCTATTGAGACTAGAACCAATTAAATTGTTAATGGATGAAAATTATAAGAATTATTTGTAGCTTATAATTAGGGATCATAATTTTTTTTCTAAAAGCGTGGTGGAGGGGTTATGATATAATTGAGAAGGAGGGCCATTTTCTCAAATACCCATTCCTTAAAGTGTGATAAAAAATGTACATCTCATTTGGATCAAATGTGAAGAAACATGGGAAATGTTTTCTCAATTACCTATAAATATTAAAGGTGGTTATTCATCATGGAAAATAAAATTATGTTGAGTTGTCTATAAATTTCACCTATTAATGAATCCATTGGATAACACCTACCATAGTAGATCACTTTTTTTCATAAATCCAATTACCCATTTTCATTAGAAAACTATTATTATTTGAAACAAATTTATAAATATTGAGTTTACCTTATTATAATTGTCTATAAAATTCTCCTTTATTATAATTAATATCTCTTGTGCATTAATTTATATATTGTATGAAGTTAATCTTTTATGAACCCAATAAGATGGATATGAATCAAAAATGGATGCACTCTAATAATTTGAAAAATGAGAATGAATATGGAGTTAATGTGTTCACCATGATTGCAAGAGAGCAGTAAGATGGCCCTTCTAAAATCTCTGCTCATGTTTAGTTTGTTTTTTTTAATGAAAATTAATGGAGAAGAGATCTAAGGAAAATTGATTTATAACAGAATAGATCAATGATATAAATGTGCGGCTAAATATGGGAAAAAATAAATGTGTACATTGATTAGGATTATACTGTAGTTTATGAATCATTTGATATGAATAAAGTTGAATAATATAATGGTAATCAAAAAGAAGAAATGAAAATGGAAAATGAAGATGAAATATGTGATTATCAAAATATGTTTCAGGAGTAAAATATTTTTTGTATGAAACCTTTCTATATAGTTCATATTAAATACACAATATTATCTGCAATATTGAAGTTATATAATTTGATAGATGAAGCAGATGGAGTGATGCCAGCTTTAGAAAACTACATTGTCATCAAAATGATATACAACCAGAATAAAATGAACTATCATACCAAACATATGACTATAAATGAATGTTATGTTAGTTGGAATGATCTCTAAAAATACTCAATTTTCCAAATTATTTAAAATTATTTTTCATGGAGTATGAATCATTCATAAATTTTTTAAAGAGTGGCGCATATCGATACAGGGAAAATTATTCTAGTCCATTGAAATATGTATTGTAATTTACTAGCATTCTATAGTTTATAAGAATATATTCCTATCAGTAAATAGAAAGGAAATTAACATGGAATGGTGATGCAAGAATTAAATATTGTAACCTACATTATCCAACAAATTCTCCTCAGTTAATGAAAATTGATTTTATGTTTCCTAAGCATGGAAATGATCCATGAAAAATTCATCTGACATTATCTACATATGGAATAAATTATTTTGGTGAAAAAATTATTACTCAAAATATATAGCCCGTCATGTTGGTAAATTATAACTCTTTTCCATGGTTATGCATGAAGAGAAAATACATTATTGTGTCTCTACTTAAATCTAGACCAAAGAGAACCTTTAATGATATTGATATATATTTTGTTCCATTGATCTATGATCAAGAGTTGATGTGGGATACATGTGTTACAATTTATGATTCCCATAGAAGTTAAGAATTCACATTGAGGTCCGTTTTTTAAGGATGGATAAATAATATTCTCGCTTATGTACATTTATCTGGATATAGAATTAATAGAATGTTGGTGTGTCCCAATTTGGAAATAACATATATACTATGTTCAGTTGAAACATTCCTCGAAGACTATGTTTTTAGGAAATCATAATTATTTACCTGGATGAAAAACATAATGATCGCGGACAACAACATTTAATGGGAATATCGAACAGGGTACAACACCATCTCCAATAAAGGGAAATCAATTACTCAATAATGTTTAATATAGTGACACTATTTTTAGTAACCATTTTTTGATATACCATAAAAACCATGTTGGAAGAAGAGATCAATTTTATTTGAATTATCATATAAGAATTTTTTTATGTCAGACATTTTATTGAAGACATGCATGAAGAAAAAAATTGATATTGTTATTGGAACATAATGAAATGTTCCGAGAAAAATGATAGATTGCATCAAGGCTAGGTTGGACTTAATTGAAATGTGGATAAGGGAATAATTAGAAGCTGTAAAGGGTAAAAGGTGGAATTTCAATCCTCTAGAATAGTACACTCTATCCCGACATGAAATATTAAAAAATTTCATTTTATTTACAAGTGTAAAATTCCAACAAGGGTATTAATCAAATATCAAGACTATCGTGAAAATGATTAATTTTATGTTATAGGGAATAAATCACATGAAATTCAGGTTCTGATGTAAGATTTAATGCCTATTAATTTCCATTATATTCTTCCTAAAAATGTATGTTATACATTAACCACAATTTTCTTCATTTTCAAATCCATATACAGTAATTTTTTTTACCCTTCAACATTTCCCATTATGAATAAGGAGTATACAGTCATATTATTGGAATTAGAGTTGTTCTTCCAACCATCATTATTTTATATAATGGTCCACATGATAGATCAATTGGTTAGAAAATTTCAACTATGTGGTCACGTCCGTTGTAGATGAATGTACCCCATTAAATGTTATATGATGATTTGGAAAGGTTATGTAAATAATCATAGTAAGTCAGAATGTTGTATTGATGAATGATATATTTTAAAAGAATACATTGAATTTTACACTAATTACATATTAGTTGTTAAAATATTCAGCCACAGAAAGTATATTATCTGTAAATACCTTCTGGGTGAAGTGATTTCTAGAAGATTTATTTCAACAATTACCTTGACAGAGCGTGAGCAGGCACGCCTTTACATATTACAGAACATCATTAATATTGATCCATACATTGTATCCCACAAAAAAATTCGTAGTGATTTGAATCCATAAATTTCTAAAGGATATATATAAAATAAACATAATTAACAATTTATAGGATGGTTCAGTGATCAAATTTATTATGATTTATTAGAAAATATGAACTGAATTGCTGAATGACATTAATGCATATCTATAGGACCTAAGGAAAATGATATATCTTACAGTGGTTTTGTAATCAATAGTTATATTTTCTATAAATAAGAACATGATGACATCAGTATGATTAAAAATAATAGTGTTATGATTCTGGCTGAAGTTATTTGAATATATATTTCCAAGGATATAAATCCCATTTAGGAAAATATGTCATATTTTTTTCATTATCAAATAGATATAAAAGTTGGATTCTATAACATTTCAAGTGCGTCTTTTCCATTGTAAAAGTGATTACAATATAAATCCAATGAATGATTATGAAATGGGATTTGAGATGGTGAATTTATTTGTGGATGTGGAAAAAGTCATTTTTTTCATTATGGAATCACAAGAAGTGCATGAATTTTATTTCTCTACTCAATAAAAAATAATTGTTTGACTATCCTACAAGACATGAAAACAAATGTTGAGTCAGATGAAAATAAGATCGACGATGAAGCTATCATTGGGGAATAAAAATCAGTTCATGTCATTCCCAATGTAGAAAATGTGTTATACAATATAGGTGACCACAAATAGGGTATTTGTATTCTTGATATAGGATCCAAATCCTTGAAACTATTAAAAAATAATGAGAGTTCAATGAGGAGGTTAAATAATTTTTTACTATATTTGGTTTTTCCTCATAATATTATATATTCTTTACTATATTAGTAGAATATAAATTAAATGATTGACTACCCTTATAGACAATGTAGTCTATACATTATGATGTTTAAAATCCATCAGATGAATAATGTACAATGAAAAAACCCTTTAGATAGATTTAAAGGTAAGTTTAATATATTCTTTCTATATTTTTCAGAAAATTTATATAAGGAAATATTGATTTAGTTTACATTTTTCATTCAACATTTTTTATATTTTATATGATTTTTGTCCATATGTCATGCCTTTAAAATAAAAGAAATGACATTGTCTGTAGTCAATCACAGAGGTGATATTGATGTTTGTAGAGTAAAATAAATGTCTATAGAATTAATGTATTGTTTCATATTTATTTTTGATTTACTTATTTTTTGTATTCTTCCCAAAATAATTGTTTTTTACACAATTGGATTCTTTTTATCGAGTTTGAGTGATCTTTCCAGATTTAACTCCTTTCTGCACCAAAATATTTGTAGACATATTCTCCCAAAAAACCATTCACCCCTAAAGTGTAATATTTTCCAATTTATTTTTTGTTTATCCATGAACATTGTAGGAATATAAATGATGCTTTATCGGCTCAATTACCAAGGTAATGTTGATTTTTACATAGTAAAAACATTGTCTATATAATTAATGCATTGTAATATATTTATGTATAACTTATTTCTTTTTAGTATTACTCACAAAATAATTTTTTCCTTATATTGGTGGATTCTTTTTTTGAGTTGGGGTTATCTTTCCATCTTTCATTCAATTATACACAAAATAATGCACATAATTATTCTCTCTCAAAACCTTCCACACCTAAATTGTTACATTTATCATAATATTTCCAGTTGTCTCCACTGCATTTGTAGGAAGAGAAATAACGCTGCATTTTCTCAATTATAGAGGTAATCTTGAAGTTTTCATCGTAAAATCAGTGTCTATAAAATTAAAATATTATTTCATATTAATGATTAATTTATTTCTTTTTAGTATTACCAACATAATAATTGTTTTCTTTTTTTTAAGAGGATTATTTTTTTTCGTTGGGGTGATCTATCCAAATTTCATGCCCCTCTGTAATAAAACATACATAGGTTTTTCTCCCTAAAAATCATTCACCCTTGTAGTGTTGAATTTTTCAATTTATTTAATTTTCTCTCCACTGCTCAACCATAGAATTAATATTGATATTTTTATAGTAAAATCATTATCCAAATAATTATTATTTGTTATTTCATATTTATGATTAATTTATTCTTTTTTAGTATTACTCATTATAATTTCCTTCTTTTATTGGTAGAGTATTTTTTTCGAGTTGATGGGGTTCGATTGAAGCTGGTCATGCAGTGTTGGAAGATTTATATATAATGTCAATGGATAGGTAAGACTCAAATTATTTATTTCAATTAAAATTTCCTTAATTTTAGAAAAAAGGAAACTGACCTACTAAAAACTCATAAAACATGTTAATATTTTTTTGATACTTTAAGTAAGTGATGTACTTGTCATTTATGAAATTTAAGATTCATTAGTACCTAAATATGATACATGTTGTGCCTGAGATGCCTCAATGTGTCTGTTAGCTTCTTAAAATCAACATTTTACATTAAAAACTGTCTCTCACATAAAACTGAGAAAACACTATTGGATTTTCTGGATAATTTAGTGAATGAATAGAAAAGTCATTTGTGAAATGTAGGAATTAGTGTAACATCAAACCGACACACGATGTCAACTGTCTGAGTCAAGGTGTGTGATTCAATTTTAAATAGAAATTTTTGTCAAAAAGAAAAGTGAAATACTAAAAACCATGAAAATACATTAATATTGTTCTGATACATTAGGAAAATGATCAATAAGTGACTCGGAATGTGTATAAATTAACCAAAACTCAATTCGATGCACGATGCGACCAATATCACTCGATGTGCATCTTTATTTCAAATTGAAAACAATTTTATTAAAAAAATTAACTGACCTACTCAAAACTAAACAAAAACGTTATTATTTTCATGATACATTAGTAAAATGATATAAAATAGAATTGAGATGTTTCCAAATTATCCAAACAAATATACGACTTACGGGGTGACCAATATGTCCCCATGTACTTGTTTTTATTTAAAATTATCATCAATTTGAGTAAAAAAAACAAAATGATATACTCCAAATTGAGAAAAAATATTAAAATTGTTTAAAAAATTTAGGAATATTATCAATAAGTCATTTTTGATGTGTAGAAATTAGACCCACCTCAATCTGATACATAGTGTGATTGTTATGAGTCAAAGTGTGTGATTCAATTTTAAAATGAAAATTTAGTATAAAAAGAAATGTGACGTACTCAAAACAAATAAAACACCATCATATTGTTTAATAATTTAAGAAAATTATCCATCAGTCGTTTGGGATGTGTCCAAATCTGGAGCATCTCAACCTGATGCACGGTGTGACCGGTATGACTCATAGTGCAACTTTTTATATAAAATTGTCCTTAATATTATTAAAACGGAAAATTATCCTACTCAAAAATGATAGAACACATTCATACTCTTTGATTCTTAAAGAAACAATCCAAAAATGTTTCTTGACATGTAGGAATCATACACACCATAATCTGATGCACGATGATCCCTGTATGACTCAATGTGTATGTTTTTAATTTAAAATTGATATTTTAGTTCAATGAATTTCATTCACTAAAACATAATCAAACATGATCATATTTTTTTTATAATATCAGACAATGATTTATAAGAAATTTTTATGTACATGAATCTGTTTCATGTCATACTGATACACGATCTGATCAGAATGAGTCAAAAGGGTATTTTTCAAGATTAAAATGATATAGTGTAAGAAAAACA
The DNA here is from genome assembly GCA_963277665.1 of Viscum album. NCBI lineage: Eukaryota > Viridiplantae > Streptophyta > Magnoliopsida > Santalales > Viscaceae > Viscum > Viscum album. Next base: position 1,873,327,983 of record OY728131.1, read on the forward strand.
CAACTAAAGTACTCAAAATTGAAAGAAAAAACATTCATATTGTTTTGATACGTTTGAAAAAGGATCTATATGTAATTTGGGATGTAAATTTATCATCCTCAACTCAATCTGACACACTGTGTGACAGATATAACTCAATATGCTTCTTTTTATTTGAAATCGTCATCAATTTTAGTAAAATGAACAATTGTCCTACCTAAAACCAAGAAAACACATTCTTATTGTTCTGATAATATTCATAAAATAACTGTAAAGCATTTATGATATGTAGTAATCATCCACACCTCAATATGATACCTGATGTGTCTGATAAGACTCAATGTGTCTGTTATCTGTTTAAAAAAACATTTTAGTTAATTTTTTTTACTAATTTAAATCCAATCAAACGTGCTCATATTTATTTGATAATTTAGGAAAATTATTTTCAATGATTTTTGATGTGTAAGAATCCGTTTCACATAAAACTGATACACTATGTGATCAAAATGAGTCAATAGTTTTTGTTTCCAGTTTGAAATGACATTTTTGTAAAAAAAGACAACTGACTTACTCAAAACGATGGAAACCCATTTATATTGTGTTGAAACATTAGTAAAATAATCCAAAACTCGTTTAGGGTTGCTAGGAATTAGTTTCACCTCAATATGATTATTGGTGTTACCGTTATGATTCCATGTTTGTCTTTTTATTTAAAATTGAAATCAATTTTAGTAAAATTAACTATTTATATTAATTTAATTCTTTATATTATTAACAATATAAGTTTTTTCCCTATACTAGTGAGTTATATTTCTCGAGTATGGGTGAATTTTTTGACAATAGAAAGTCTTGGGTTACGAATAAAAGAAAATGGAACATTAATGTCTTTGATTATATGTAGTAATTTGTATTTATTTAATTATAGAAACTAATGTTTGAAATGTGTATAATATAGTTTTTTTCCTTCTATTTGTGTAGTAAATTTCATTTCTTTTAAATCCTTTATTGGGGGTTATTTTTTGTAGTATCATGTCAGTTTTTGGTGTTGTGGTATGTTGTTACATAACATTAATGTGGTGATACAATGTGTTGTAACAATACACTATTGTATGGATCTTTATCATCACTTCTATATTTGATGATAAATGAATACATTATCTATGATTTTAAAAGTACTAATAAATAGAGCCTTCATCCATGCTAAAAAATCAATGATAAATGGTTCCTTTATCAGCCATTTTAAAATTTCTACTAATGATCCCAATTATTAGTGCCCATTTTTGTGCCGATAAAGGACACCATTGTCAGTAATCATAAAATACCCGGGCTTTTAACCATTCTCATGTATTTAGCACAATTATTTCCATGAAAAATACCATTAGTAGCGTGGGTAATGGGCCATTTTATAGTAGTGATTCATTATACGTGCTTATTAATCATAACCATTAATATGTTTTAGGGAATATCAAGTTTTTATTTTAGGGGGATAATTTAATTGATCAATTAAATTTAATATCTTGTTTTATACATTAATAGATAAACCTCTTCCTTTGATACGTAGTTTTTAAGAAAAAATTTATACCAACCATCAGCCTCGTAGTCATTTGAACCATCTTTACATGTCCTAATGATTTCACGTTCCTTTTTTCATTACAATGGGGAGAAAGTAGTTTATTTTCATGCTTATGGTCAAGGAAAATATATTCATTATATGAGTATATGTTACATGAATTTGATTCATTAATGATGAGAGAAATGATTCAACGGTGAGGTAAATGATTATATGTCATGTTGTATAATAATAAATTGAGCAACTTGAATTAATGAAATTAAAGGATGCACCATTTTCAAATGAGGATGAGTTAATATTTTTAGAAGGATTGATCTTTTATAAAAGTTGAAATATAATTGATATTTTATGTGGAACATATAAAATTTATTTACGATTGATAATTATTTTATTAGATTTATTTGATATTTAAATACTGGTAGAATTGATAACATCTTTAACTCAATGTTAATATATAATTCCTAATGAAAATCATTGTTTAATCCGTGAGGCATTTTACTAACTAATATCTCATTATAATTTTTTTACACAATTTAATGATTTTTTAATTATTTTAATGAAAGCCTCCCATGTATTTAAATGATTTATTTAATGTGTGAATCCACAAAAAAAGTAATAAAATTAATTTATATTAATGAGAATGTTGAATTTGTAAGGGTTATTTATTTGAGTTTTTATGACATTTTTATTAATATTTCTAAGGTGTCTTGATTTAAAAAATACAATCAACCATGCAACCCTCAACCATTGGGTGAGAAATCCACTTAACTATCCTACAAGGGATTGGCAGGAAAAAAAGGACCAATAGGAGAGCCTTCTAATAGAAGGGATGTGAGCCACAAAGGGAGACCATGACTGTGTATCATGTCGCTCATGGGATTGAGATCATGGGGTGTAGTGTTGGATCAAATATTTTGTGGGCCATGTAGTGCAGAACAACTCATTTATTATGTTCATGTGTATCCAAAATCCCACCATGGTGAAGGCCTCGAACCCAATTTATCCACCAATTTGATTATGAACGAATGTGAACCTATTCCTCTCTATTTATGTGGGATTTATTTCATAATTCTTAATTTAATATATATCAGAATACCATCATCCCATATAGAGAACATGATTTCCATACTAGGATAGAACCCACCACTGCTATCCACCACCCAACACCACCATATCCATCTGATTTTTCTGAGAAAAACCTTATGAAGCCACTTGTAAAGCACACACTCGAGCCGATCACCACTAATATGGCATCAAACCTCCCTCGATCGCCTTAGGGACCCCAAACAACAATAATAAGATCAATTTCAAAGCATCTAGCCACAATAAAGGCTATATGACTTGGTGTTGGATCCCCTTATATCTTTCTTCGCTGCATTCAACACTACTACAATAATGTGCAACTGATGTTTTCCCATGGAAATATTCTATGTCACCTTATACCAATGAACAAGAGCTTCGATTCTAGTCCATGATGAAAATGAAAACACCCAATAACTCCATGTGTATCTTTGAAGACACCACGATTCTCAGAATGACTCTAATTTTTAAAATAATTCAAACACCCAATGATATATTAAGATCTAAAGGAGGGGTGGTGTGGTGGATCTCTATTATTATAAAAGGTAGAGGATTCAAGAGATTACTTGAGTTCTAATGTAATGGATGAGGGTGTCTGAAACATAATTTTTTTTATTTTCTTAATCTATACATCTTATTTTTAGATTCTTTTGCAGTCTGAGAATTCGTTCATTCATTTAGTTTACAAGTTTAAATACATTGTTGGTTCCATGAATCTTCTTCTTCTTCTTTTCTCCATAATATCATTTTTTTATTTTTTTATCTCATTTTCTTTTCATTCCATATCACTCTTACAATATGTGTTATAATTATTTTTTTTATTTTTTTTATCTAATTCTCTTATTATCCCCATTTTAACCTCTTACCGATTATTAAGAGGATCTAAATCGAGGCTTTGACATGGCTGAGCCTAGTGGTTCTTTAATTGTAATCCAATATTCCTTGTGTCATATTTTTTATATAGTAGATGTGAGTAACATTCATTAGTGTGGATATTTTCATACATGACATGAAACTCAATTGTAAATATTTTTTTTATATTTTACATCCCTTTTATGGGACACAATCTCAGCATACTGTGTAGATGAACTGTTCACGGAATGTAATATCATATGATGGAATCGAGTCCTAAAAGGTGTGACACTCTCAATTGAGGTGTGTTTTCACCCTCAATTATAAATGGACGTTTAGTTTAGATAGATTATTCATTTGTTATTTTCAATGAATATATACATGAATAGTAGTTGATGAATCAGATTTCATGATTGATCTATCAATCCATGATTTAAACAAATTAATATGAATAATTATGGAACCTAAAATTGATCCTAAATGATATGTATTTTCATTTTAATATCATTATGATTTCATTTGATGTCAATTTAGAATGTCATGTATTTTGATTTTATAAATTAATCAAATCCCAAAAATATGAATTCTTTAAAAAAATAATATAAAAAACAACAAAAAATCTTAGGTGAATTTGAATAATGTATGTGGAAAATTGTTAAACCTATCAAATGAGATATCCCTTATTAACCACTATGATACACTAGGAATCTATTAGAAATTTGATTTTTTCATAACCCATGATGCGTGTTCATTAATAACAAAGTAAAATACACTTTTTATAGATTTATCATAAGGGAAATGTTCAATATGATACTTGTTTATATGGTCTGTATGGGGTAGGGAGCTAAGAGATTGTCTATGTCTTTGAATATTTAGAGTTCAGAATATTTTATGTCCATTTTCAATTTATATTATTCTGAAATAATATTATTATCTTTATTTTTATCTATTTCTTTCATGTATGGATGTGTAATCATTGTAATATTTCATCGGGGCATGATTTATTGTTTTACTATATACTTTTTATTTATCTATTTTTGTGGTTACATAAAATATTTCCAACATTTATTATTATATTGAACAATCTAGTAAAATGGGGATAATCTCCCCACAGTAACCTCAAAGTCCCACACCATTGGTTGATAGCATCTGGTATATGAGGAGGCACACATGAGGTCATGTGTCACACCATCATGGGTTACCAGTTTGGTGGTTTCTCAGTATTGACATTAATTTTTTTATGAAATTTGTTTTATTCTCTGTTATTTTTTCTTCATGGATGAATAGATACCATGATATTTTCATATTATAGTAATAATACAATTCCTAGGTTCAACAACCCCTCACACAAGTAAAAAAAATGCTGGATAGGATGAGAAATTTTTTCTTGTTTTTAAATTTCCCAGTTGGTTGATTTCCACCGTCAGTGATGAACTATGGTGTGATATTATTGACATATTTGATAATATCATTGGTATTTGTGTGGGAATAGATCAAATACATACTCATGAATCATTCTAGTTATACAGGATCAATTTTTCATCTATATATTTCATGTAATTGATAGCTTCTATGTAGTTAAATGTGCTAGTGTTTGACATATTGTTGTGTGTTATATCTACTAAGGATTTTTTATACTTATAGAATTACATATTTTAGAGTGTTTAGTCATTTAATTTATTTTGAACAATTTATATGATGTTTTTCACATATTGGTGTATGGTATAATTCGACCTGGAAAAATCATAGAGTAACCCGATGTAAAATTTTATACCAAAAAGTTAGATTCATTAGGTGGTGTACTTAGGTTATTATGGTATCATTAAGAAGCTTAAAATGTATTTTCCCATACCACATGAATATGTTATACTATAATTCTAATCTTGGTTTTTTATATCTCAATAACAAATGATCAGTTAATTATTTGAATATTGATGAGAATGGAATCTTATAAAATGTAAATAATGGGATATGATGATTAGAGATATCTTAATTTTTTTGTTGGGATCTATTAAATTGGGTTCTATACATAATATAATGATTATTTTCACACTATAATTTGTGATGATCGATTATATAAAAAACACATTGGAAATGATCATTTAATTTATAATGAATCATGGATGTTTAGTGAATACATATTGTATAAATTATTTGTGAACTAACTTAAATTAAGAGTTTGTTTTGGTGAAAAAAAATTTCATTTACTTAACATATTTTTCCTACATAGTTTTTGAATGAAATCCTATTTTACCAAGCTATAAAATTTAAAAAAATAGAACTTGTGAAATGACTTAGAAATTTCAATCAATTAGATAAGTATTTTTTATCCCTGATTAGTATATGGGGCTTGAGGAGTACACATTTTGCGACATTATGGGTTAGATACTGTCCTACTTATGGGTCGGTTGGTCAAATGATTGATCATGGGTTGTGATATTTTTATTGTAATTTTTTATATACACATGTGAGACCCTGGAATATCTTAATTGATTTGGTTATAGGTCTGACATGGCTTTGATATGTGTTTGGAGTTATTTCTTGGGGTCTTTAGGTTTCTTTTTATTCAGTTTTTGGCTAGGTGGGATGGCTTAGTGACCCTTATATGTGACCATTATTCATGAATAGTTAACATTTATTGATTCATGATGGTGTACCATGAGGGGGTTTATCCTATTTTCAAGTTTTATTAGATGTGTGTGGATTTGGTAGAATCATTAGCTTGGGGGATTGGTTCACATGAGGTTCCATTGAGAATGTATTTTTGATTCACATAGAAATTGGGTTTTGTGTGTGTGAATAGATGTCATTATAGTACATTTTTTTAAAACGTATTATGAAAGGAAGGTTTTTTAGCATTTAGAGTTAGTTATTTTATGGTGGATTTTCATTATCAAGGTCAATGATGGTCCTAGTTGGGATGGTCTAGGATTGGTAGGCATGGTGAAACACTATAGTTTGTTATTAAATAATGGGAATTTCATGAAATCATTCATCTTGATAATGATGATTCCTTAAGAATTCCTTGCAAAGGGTTTGGAAAATGCTTCTGGGTAACATTTTCTTTAGAGGATTAGTATTCCTTGATTCTAATAACTCATGATTTTTAGGACATATGTGAGGGAATAATTCCACTAATTCCTAAACATGTGGGTTTTTTTGTCCTAGGGTGCCCTGTGTGGATGATAGAAGCCCTTTATTGTAATGAAACATAGTTGACGGGTGTTATTTGGTTGATTAAGGTTATTTACTAGTTCTTAATCTATTATGGGAGTGGGTATTAGTGTTTTACGATTCATGGGATTGCAAGTCACTGGTTGGAAATAAATATCAAGAGAACATGAAACCCTTGGTGATACGATGAAATTGTGATTGAAATCATACTGTTGATGGGAATGGATTTATTACGGTACTATGATTAGATGGATTGTGATTGAAAATATGTTTTCTCTCTTACGACTATGTGGTGTATGGGTTATAGGCATGGTATTTAGGATTGAGGTTAGTAGAATGTCTCACATATATGTTAGTGGTATTTTGTTTGATTATTATAGGTTCTTGGGAAATTCCATGTTGGTGGAGTGATGTTAGATGTGGAATCATTATTTCATTTTGGAGATTCATACAACTGTATTGGTTTCAAAAAAGATGTTCTTTGGGAGGGGGTATTATGAATTCGATGTGTATATGGATCAAAGGAACACTCTTGCATGTGTTTAAGCATAGGTGGCTTTCTAATGAAGTTATTATAAGTGAATCCTGATGGATGAGAGTGCACCATAGTATGTTTTTGGGTACATTGATCTATCATTCTCAATTAGGTATTATTGTATACTACCGAAGTTTTTCCTGTATTCCAAAAATTTTTAGTGAATATTGGATCATGTATAGTGATTGAGTTTAATATTGAAGGACATATCCCAAAATTGGGTTCGATGACCTATGGGACATGGGCCATGGATATAATTAGTTTTATTCCTTTGGAGATGATTGGAATACTCCTTAGTTGGGTGAAAAATTTGATGGTGGTAGTATTGACCCTTGTGATATGTTTTTTTATATCTACTGATACTAGTCATAGTTATGTGGAATATGAATAATTGTTATTTTTTGGATATTTCTAGAAGAATATTAAATGGTTGTATTGAATAGTGTAAGAGTTGGTGTATCAGATCAATACATTCTACGTCTATCTTAATGTTGAATTTGATCGATGGATCATTAATGATCGTACCAGATCTCAATTATGGATTTAGTTATGAGAACTCATGGGATGTATTCATTGTAAAATACATCATTATTCGGTATTTAGGTGATGCATCAGTGGGTTTAGTTGATCATTTGAGATGTTCAACTAGTGATTTCAAAGTTTTTTTTTCACATGTAAATGGTTATGCTGGGACAAAAAATTTACATCCTTGGAATCATGTGGTTGGGAGATGGTGAAAATCATTCATCTAGTCTAGGGACAATAACATTTATTATACAAGATTTTAACCAGTTCCCTAAATAATTGTTGGGTGATGAATGTTCACTAGCATGTTTAAAAACCTTATATTGACAAATCTGGACTATGTGTCTAGTGGGGTTTCAATTGGATCAATAATAAGTCATGTGAATCTTCATTTCGAATATATACCCTAATATAGTGTTCATGTTGGTTCCATGATCATGAAACACAAGAATGGATCTGTAACACAATATTTTGGTTTGAGGTGCATATCATATGGGATTTCAGTTGATGGATGATGGTAAATATTTACAATGGAGGGGATCATACAATTTAAATGATTATAAAATGATGTTAATTGTATATTTTTTCATAAAACATTAGGATTGATTTGTTAATTAACCCAGTGGATAGGGTTTAGTTCTAGAAGAACACCTTGGTGAGTGGGTCAGTTGTACTAATTTGTTGGAGTTGGCTAGTTCGAGGTTAAAGGTTGGTTTTGGGGTAACTATAAGGTGTTCATATTAGGTGGAAGTTTTAGTAGAGATGATGGTGGGTTGATTGATTATATGTATCTTTGGTGTTTATAAGGGTTACATCGGTGTCAGTGTGGGGGCTAGGCCTCAAAATCATGGTAGTCTTAGAAGAGAGACTATGATTTTCGATATAGTTTCTATTGAACAAGCTCATGTTAAGACTAGCGAGATCAACCTGACAGGTATGTTGTTAGTGAATCTAATTTTTGAGGATGTTTTTATGGATGTTTAATCATGTTTTAGTTTTATTTTAAATCTATGTCATAGTGCACATACCTATGGTCATTCAATAATTAAAGCTGGTTAACATAGTTTTATTATGACTATATACAATTAAATGATAGTGATTAATTAATGGTTAAAAAATCAATGTTTCCATGTAGTATAGATCTGGGTTGATCAATCATATAATGTGGGACATTAAAATCTGGATTCTATACAAGATTAGGTTTTTTGAGAAAAAAATAATTTTTTTATTTGATGAAGTGGTCAATTTTCCAAAAAAAAATTAGAATTTAATTCCAATGTTTTGAACCCTTCAAAACACGAATCAAGTAATTTGAAGGAGGTTCTCTTGGGGTTTGATACTTATTAAGATAGTTCAGTAAGACCTTAAGGTTTCCATGGAATGAAACTAAAGGGATGAAGTTCCACAAACAAGTTATCTGAAGGCCATCAGATAACTAGTGGCCTTAAACTAGGAGCTTATTCCTTGGATCACCAGATAGTCGGTCAGTCCGTCACTATAAATCTATTAGGATACTATTTTTTTCATGGAGAAAAAAATTGGACATCTAACTCTGATTTTCTTTTAAGCATAGAAATATCTCTTTTGAGGTCTTTTTGAAGGGCATATTAGTCTCAATTCGCAGTCTTTATCTAAGGTAGTTCTTCTAGCTTCATGGTACATTTTTTATCAAATATATTATTTTGATTTCTCAAAATAATTATAAAACTCCTCTATAATTCATCTTTATTTTCTCGTATTGTCTCAATTTTCCTCCATTTATTAGGTTGTACCCTATTTGTTGGTAATTTGTATACATCATCAATTTCAAACATTTATACTTAAATATAAACAGGTTATTCGGAGATTGGGTATCAATATGGTTAATTTATGTTTTCTAATTTATTTTAAATTAATTTATTGTTTCCATATTTTATTTTGGGTCTATATAGTCAACCCAGCTCATCAGATTCTTGTCCTGAATATTAAATTATTTTTTTAGAAATTAATTTTGATGAATGGGAAACCCCATGGGACCTAGATAAACATTTAAAAATATGATGAACACTTTTTGAAACCTTAAATTAGGTAGGAGAGGATATTTATATGGAAATATAATAATTCATTTGGGTTGTTTACTATTTATCATATTTTTAGATGGATTTTACTAATGAATATGGTTTTAAAAGTTAGAAACTCCAGAACTGGATGTAGTTTTTGGCCATTGGACTTTTAAATATAAATTTTAACTTATTTTAGACAATTATTTTTTCCTAAATTATCACAAATGAGAATTTTAATAATTCACCAAATTATTGTCGAGTCTTGAAATGTTAAATTGTTTAATGTTTAATTAGAACGTAATGAATTATTTGAAAATGATATAATTTTATGTGATAAATAGACATCAATGGGAATTCCCTTGGATCATTATTAAATATATTATTGTGTAATCCCATAAATAATCCTTGTATTCCACTAGGAGAATCATGTCAATACATGGAGTATAGACATCCTTTGATTCAATCAGGACCAATTATATTGAATTCCTTAGGTTTACCAATGGATTAGACCTAGATTTATTAATATGAATGTAATGGGATGGATCCCCATTGGATTTAAGTAATTTTAATATTTTAAAAATTCTAAAAAATTAATATCATGGATTTTGAAGGGTTTTAATTTCTTAATGTTCTGGTATGAGATCCTCATATTCAATAGGATTTGTATTGGTGTGGAATGCCTTTGGTGTAAGATGGGTTTCTAGTAAATATGTGATACATAATTCAAGGAGAGTTCCCTTATGTGTAGATTAGATAAATGTTTTACAATGATTATTTTAGAATGAATTTTCTATACGAGTTACTCAAATTATTATTAGTCCACCTGATTATGGTTTCCCTAAAAGTGTCACTTGGATCCCAATTGAGGGATGTTGGTCCCAATTTTTTAGTGATGTCTAGGATTTCTAATCTAGGTAATATCATCATGGGATATCATCTTAAGACTCAACACATGACAAGGTTCAATTAATTTACACTATATATCCTTATTTATTTGATTCATTTTTTTATTACAAAACCTTATGATTTCTTATCACAAACTATATTTTCATTAAGAACTAATATTGGTGGCCTACTTTTTTAAAATCACACGTTGCTCATGCTTCCTTGACACATGGGTACGAAGGTAAAAACTCCTTGGTTGTAGGTTGAAGCTTTATGGGAATACATGATTTGATAATTACTTTTATCGTCTATATAGAGATGGTTACAGATAGTTAGGCTAGGTCTTGGGACGTCTATAGACGATGATGGTTTATGATAACTTTTTAATTTACTTCTAGAATAGTGATATTTTCTTGATTATTATATATTTTCTACTAGTATCTTGGTGGTATCATTATGATATTTCATGGGTTATAATTTGGTGTTTTATCATCATCCATTTATTAATCAGGTTTTTAGGTAATTGTATCTTTATTTTATTTTCATATATGTTTGGATAATTCATAATGATGAAACAGTATCCCAAAAACAACCTCATAAAACATCAACATAGAATGGTTTCCCTTGGATTATTGGGAGGCATGCTTGATCCATGTGGGACATCGGCCCCGATGCACCAGTCAAGTGGATTCTATGTTGGATAATTATAGATAGGCCCCTCCAAATTATGTTTTATATTTATTTTTTTATTAAATTTCTGTTTTTAGTAGTAAATGACTACACCAAACCACCTTAGAGGAATGATCGGAGGTGAATGTTCTTTTTTATCATGTGGGGACGTAGTTTTTTTGGACCTAGTGATTATGATGTTCAAAGAGTATGAAGTTATCATGGGATTATATAGTTTATAAATATACTTTGATCAATTACCTAGTATCAACATTATATATAAATCAATATAATGTGACATTAGTATAACCATGATGGAAAATACTTTGTCTATCCAATATTTCATGAGAATTGAGTTTCATAGGTGGAAGTCCATGATATAGTCTAATACTCATACAATGAATGAGAGAGATTTTTGGACTCTATCTTATTGTTATGATCCACTGTATAATGTTGAATGTTATAGTGGACCATGTTTAATTATGTAATCATTATATTTTCTAATGTGTGATGACATGAACTGTAGTATTATTGTATATTACACTTCACATTCATCTTTTTTAACTCAAATACTCATAATTTGGAACCATTTGTCTGGGAATAATATGAGGGATCAATAAACATTAAATGATGTATGATTTTGAATAATAAATAATGGGCCTTGTCTTGACCTCCTTGATGGGAATGGATTCATCCCATATTGAGGAAAACTCAATGGTTAATGAATAATCATGAACTCTTTGGTTACTGATGAGGGGTAGGGTCCAATGATGTCAATTCACCATATATAAAATATATTATATAACCAGATGGTATTTAGAAGATAAATTGGATGATAAAAAATATTTAACATGGATCTGTAATATGCGACACTAGTTAGTGAATTCCATAGTGATAAAAAGCATGTTACGAAGTAATATTTTCATCTTCTTGATCTTGTGGGAGATTGTCAATCATGATTGATAAGCTCAATAAGTACTATAAAAACATCCAATATGAAATGAAGAAATTATGTTCCTTGGATGCATTGGAGAAATATATTTCTATCTTTTTTTCTTGTATAAAACTTTAATTGAATTATTAACATAATAAAATATGAAATTTTTTATAATTTGGATGACTTGTTCATGCTCAGATTGAATTTCTAGAAGTAATCCATGTTGGCGATAATCAATCAAAATTTCAATATAATAATACATTTCTTCTATTTATAGAGAATTTCAGGAACTCAAATTGTAAAATTAAGTACTAATTTGATTCACCTCTCAAATCCATTCATCTAGATACGTTTGGGAAATCACTTTAACGTGGGCTATGTAGGTGATTAGAGAGTCCTAATCAAAATCGACATGGGATGTGAAAATGTTTTCTAGGGAATTTGACCCATCATTCTGAGAACATGGAACACGAGATACCATCACAATACATGGAAAAAATTCCATAAACACATGGGTTTAATTGAGAAATGGAAATAGGTAATGTATACTAAAATATAATAACCATTCAATTTATTTGTTACTACTCATGATTCTCATTTTACAAGAACACAATGAGCTAGTATATCAAAATCCAATTCAATACTAGTAATGAGGGATTTATAATAAGACTCATTATTTTTATGTCCCTCTAAGACAAAATAAGAGTATGTTATTAGGGAATTTTTGGGAATGATAAAGACAACTCTAAGGTCAAGCTGATTGATATTTGAATTGTTCAGCATTATGTGGGACAATCATTTGGATACACTATCAATGTGAATATACAATTATGGTGTGGATTTATCAATGGAATGAAATGGATCATTGGGATAATTGAAATCAAGAAATAACTCCTTATGTGTTTGATTGACGATAAATTTTTTTTCTGTTTCTTCAATTAACATCATTATAAGGGATGAACCTAAGGAAAAAATTGTGTTTTATCTTTTCCATACATCTAAAACATATAGTAAAATTGGAGTGATTTATGTTCTACTTCAATTGGTAAATTAAAAAGATTAGTTAAAACACATGATTCTAAAGGTAATAAATCCACTTAGGGATCTCAATACCAAATAAAGGTAGTGATTCTCTTTCTTTGAATATCAAAACATGATATCTCATACCATGAGACTGAGGTAGTGAAGGATATACTCTTTACAATTTTTTTACTCCTTATCTAATAAGGCACCAGGAGATCAATTTAGGCCTATCACACAGTGGGAAAAATAATTTTGATGAATAGGAATCATGATAATTTGGTGTTAAAAAAATACAAATTGAAGTCAATAAATTCATTTTGGAATTATTTTTTCAACTATAAGGAGGCTTCATTTTTCCACAATGTCAAGAAAAAAGATCACTTGCCAACCATACTGGTGATAAAATTCCAGATGTAATCCAGAAACCCATTAAAGCATTAATTCCCTCATAGATTATTTGTAGTCATAATGTCAATGAGGGATTCAATTATATTTGGGTCGATCCTAATTCCACTAATCCAAAAAACAAATATTGGAAATTTTCTCAAGACATGATCAAAAGAACACTTCAAGAATTTCATCTTCTAAATATATGCATGGAGCATGTCAAACACTGTCTCCATATCATTGATATGGTCCCTTCAGTAGAAGTATTTGACTATTTAATAATTAAAAATAGAAATCCACCCTCCTTTCAAAGAGGGTATTGATGTTTTGAAGCATGGACTTCTTGGATATTATTGCATCATTCTTCAACATGATGTTAATCACAAGGTATAATTAGATTCCCTATTACGACTTCAATATATTTGTCTCTACATCAATGAGAGACATCGAAATTTGGATATACTCTATGTATCTATCCATAACGGAGGCCCCCATGAATCTAAGAGTTACATCAATGTAAAAATATTTAACTTTTTTGAGGAATTCGTACTTTGAGTAGTGTTGTTTGGGATCTAAAAATTTGTTAAATAATTTGAAATATATCATTATATTCAATACAGAGATAATTTTGTTCATTTGAAACAGGGAAAAAACATACCTAATAATGATTCAGTTAATCATATTTTTAACTTCATTATCAATCATGGGACTGTGAGAAGAGTTCATTATTTTGGGTTATTTCTTATTTATCTAGTCCATCAATAAGATCAAGATAATTGATGATGATATACGGATCATTCCCTGGAAGCACCATTAGATAAAAAAAATAAATCATGATGATTTATAAAAAATATTTCCATGATTCAATTTTTCATCAGATTGAATGATGAAACTGATATGTGACATATTTATGACTTACTCGATAATAATGTTCACCTTTATCACCTCATAAAAGATAGTGGAAACTAATTTTTTTTTGGTAAAAGGTGAATCTTATATGTCTTCAATATATATAGTATTAATTTTGGATGATTAATTTATCTCTTTTGACATAGGATATTTCATTATGGATTTATCTTTAGATACAAAGTAAAATACATTGAATGAAATATCATTCCCTTTTGAAAATATGAAATCCTTGATGATGGCGTCCAATTTTCCTATCCCAATGTAGTTTTCACTAGAGTGGTTTTCCCAGAATTTTGAAACAACACATTTTGGTCAGCTACTAATTACAAATCCTATCTCTCTGAGATATAGAATTTAAGAACCGATTTATGAGCATATGAAAAAATCCTTGACTTGAAACAATATAGGGCTCCCCATTTTCCAAAGTAACATTCCTTAAATTGAGTTGTGGATTATCTAACTGCTATCCTTAATTTCTAAAATACTAAAATGGTGCTCATGTTCATGGGTGGTTTCTTAAAGGATGTGGATTCATAGAATAAAACTACTCTTTAGGTAATCCAAAGAGTTTTTAACCTAGTTTCAAAGTCAATTGTACCATTTACATGCTCATCTCATTCAATAGAAAGCTACATTCAATCCTTATTGTAATATCTGGCATCAAGTAATGGGTTTCACAAGAGTCAATTGGGTAGATGTCACTATGGAGAAACCCAACACAATCATGGAGGGAATCCATATTATAATACCAATATTATGAGGAATTATATAAATGAAAGTGGAGTCAAGGACTTTCTAACAAGGAAATTAATGAAATTTATTTCAAGACAACCAAAAATTCGGTATTATATACTATATCACAATACTAGGCCATTAGTTGATTTTTTTATTGGATCATTTTGACCTTTTCATATCTTTGAATCACCTTGTTAGACTGGTCCAAATAAGTCTTTTTTTATACATGATTATTGAGAATTTGGGATTGAAGGAGATAGATTATTGGTCCTTTTTCTACTTAATAGAAAATATGTACATACCATTGATAATTGCTAAGATGTAAAGGGGATGCATTTTTCCCTGTATGATTTTTCACTAAAAAACACTAGGAAATCATATGAAAACTTGGTATTTACCATGTTCGATTTCCTCTACAAGGAAAACATCAGTATTAGATAGATTTTCCCTATGCTACATGGGTCACTTCAAGGAATGTATGTTGGAATTTAGATTATCTTTTGATTGGTGGAGCACATCAAGGATTGAGAGCTTGGTGAGTATACTAGTGAGGTGATTGATAATATTGTAGATCAAAACTACAGGAATTCTTTTTCCCTATAGGGGAAACTACATTACAAGAGTTATGGATGTCCCAACTATATAGGGTGGGGTTTTTGGGTTTAAACATACAAAATTCTTATAGATAATTAATGGTTGCAATTTTACCAAGCAACCGACCAGTATAATGAATCACAAAGATACACCAGTGGATATCATCAGGGATTGATATACCTAATAATATTAGAGAAACAATTTTCATTTTTAGGTAGTAACATGGACAATATTTCAAGGAATATATCCCTAACTATTATGATTTCTTAGTGAATAATATCCCTTTTTAAATAATATTATTCAGAATTTTTAGGTAGTTTCGACTAGAAAGAATTATCTATAGGTTTTAAAAATCAGTCCAAAATTCGATGGTAATTGAATTTTTTTAACTATTTCACATTGTCAACATATTATTCAATACTGTAAAGGTCCATTGATATTCAACCCAAATTAGAAGGCATGATGTCCATGAAGGTGAAGATCACCTTTTCCACTAGAAGAGTCTCTTGATCATCCTTAATGTTATGATTCATGTTCTTTTGATCTTTATATGAATTTGAAGCTCGCATTGATACTAGATATGATGTCTTTTCTAGGGAGGGGTTTGACTAATTCATTCACACATAGATTATCTCCTGATATCATGAGAATATATTTTATGTTTTCCAATAGTTAATTTTCTATGATACTCTGTCTAAGAATCACTTTAAATCCATATCATGTTAATAGTGTTTGGGGGTGGTAGAATTGAATCTATCAGGTATGTGAGGGTTTTTTAAAAAAAATATTATATTATTTTTATTTCTTAGATCTTTTCTTTGGAGACAAATCACCTTTTATGGGGTTTTAATGTAAATTTTGGTAGTGAAAATAGTTGGGATGTTTTATCAACTGTACATCATATGAATTTTTGATTTATTGAATATTGAATAATTTTTTATCAATGAAATATAGAAACAATCGTGAATAATTATCTTCCTTTTATGATTCAAACTTGTTATTTGTGTTAGTAAAGGGACTATATTTTTATCACTGATAGGGATATGTGAAATATTATCATTATAAGAATATGCATGAAGGGGATTATTCTGAAGAGTTTTTTGGTATATATTTGGAGAGGGGTGGAATAAAAATTACAAAATATGTATATAATAATAGATTTATTGATGATAGGGGAGGTGGGAAACAAGATCAAATTTTTTTATTTTTCGCATAACCTCTTTGAGATACTAGGTTATGTGAGTGAATAATAAGGATCTACCTTATTATTTGGGGAGATTAGGTTTGGGATCATCTAATCCATTATTTTCCCCACGCATATCATAATTAATAATTTTTGGGGATGTTGAATGTAAAAGGAGTATGTCAGGATCACAAACTAAGATATAATGTTGGTGATGGGTTAATTGCCACAATGTATTCACATAGATAGGTTAGTAGCACTCATCTTATGAAAGGTGAGCATAAATTGATATGAAAACTATTGCTGGATATCATATGTTATGGTGATGGATTGTAATTTTATATTGAAATTTTAAATGAAGGAAATTACATCCATATTCTAAATAAAGAGATTAACCTCGGATACTTCCTAAATCTTTTAGGTTATGAATATATTTCCATGATAAAAGGATAACTAGGCATTGTGATGTAATCGATAAATCATTCTACTAGAGGAATAAAAATATGGGATTACAATATTTGGATGTGGGAGATATTTCAAAATCCCTTAGGGAATGTATTCTTTTTATATAATATTTGTTCTATATCATTTTCTTTGGATTCTTGGAAACTGTCATGGAAAATGATCAACTCATCTAGTGGTGATTCATAATCTATAAACACCATGCTTAATGGATGGCCTGTAAAATAGAGAGTCCATGTTCCAATGGTTGGATATCACATTGATTGACCATAAATGGATCTATATGGCCAAACTATATCTCATGTGATTAGAGAAACAAATATTTATTCAGGTGGATTGGCCATGGTTTTTTCAGTTGATTAAGTTCCATAGGAAGTTTGATAGGGTCATCTTATACATCTCTATCATTATATTGGTATCCTTAGTGGATCACATCATTAAGTTTCTTAGAAATATCGTGATATTGATGAAACAAAAATATTTGAGGATCTATTTTGGGCATTATGATGGCTTCAATCATACAAAGGATTCCACTCTACCTATGCAAATTCCATGGTTTTAGTATGTTTTTAGGAGTGTTTTTGCATGTGTAATCATAAGTCTAATTTACTGTCTATAATAAAGAGTGAGGATACTTATAAAAGGGTTCACATATTATTAGTGGTTCTATGGTGAATATTATGTGTCATCTGTCATTCTACTAGTGTAAAAATCATTACTTTTAGAGGGTCCAATAGTAATGACATATACAATTGTGGTGTTCGGTGGTGGATAATTGATGATATCATCAGAATAAATAGTATTGGAATATTATTTTTCACATCTGATAGGTCCAAACAAAACAACATCATATTAACTGCATACTCAAAATTTTACATGTGGTGATTCCTCTTCAATGATAAAATGAAACATTGTGAGTCATTCACTACACACTTTTGGACATTCTATATTCATACCAAAATCTATGATTACTATGTAAATTGATGCACACTGAGTTAAACCATTTAGAAGTACATTGAATGGGCCAACATGAGATCTAAGATTCTTTAATAGGATAATTTATGCAATTTAATGTGGTTGAAATTATCCCATATTTTCTAAAAGTGATATAATACATGGTTTGTAGTAAGAAACTATAAGATAAATATGTGCACATTATATTTTTTTGAAAACATGTTTATAAATTGGTCAGTGGCTAGGGCCTCCCATAAAATCTCATATTCCACTTAATATTTCTCAGATTTGTAATCGTAATATGATAAAATCAGTTCTATTGGAGTAATTAGATGGAGAAATGAATACCCCATTTTTATGGATCCCATAGTCGGTGTTGTATTGTCTTTTCTAGCCTTCCACTCTATGAAAAAGTGTCATACTACAATAGATAATGCTTCAATGGTGATTCTATCATTGGAATG
The DNA here is from genome assembly GCA_963277665.1 of Viscum album. Lineage (NCBI taxonomy): Eukaryota > Viridiplantae > Streptophyta > Magnoliopsida > Santalales > Viscaceae > Viscum > Viscum album. The sequence goes on from OY728131.1 coordinate 1,873,346,942, forward strand.
GGATTGTGTATCCTTATGTTGAGAGATATCACGATTTTCTAGTGTCTATTTTTTAAAATTTTCCACATCAATAAATTGTAGGATAAATCCTAATATTTCCCCACACAATGTGTAGTGGAAGAGGGAAATGATTTTGATGGAATTGGAGACGGTTCCATGAATAACCCATGGAAGGAATCGGTCACTTCTTGTATACATATTTATATTTAATCATCTTTTGGGACATTATACAACTTTTTTCCAAGAAAATAATCCTTAATATTATGATTCCCTTCCCAAACGATTGTGGTAACGGAGTAACATATATAAAAAATGAATCATTAATTGTTTGGAATTATAAATTATCTATTGTGTTATATAATTAATTTCCATTATAAATATTTTATAGATACTGTGAATGGTTTTTTAGGGTGATTCTGACAATATCACGTAGATATTTTCGAAGGGAATTGTTGTTGGATCATTACGAAGATCAGATGGGGCTATTGGTATCATTAGGAGAATATTCGTCTTAAAATTTTTTGTCATAGAAGGATCTATATCACGGCTAGTAACACCCCGTGTTTCCGAAACCATTTACATTCCTTAAATTCTATGCCAACAATTTAAATGTATGATTCTCTACTATGATATTCAATTTAAAATTTATTATAAAATATGTCATATAAGAAATCATCTAATCTAACAATACTTTATTCATTCATAGTGGGACATTATCTCTAAATTATGTGAAACTAAGAATTACATGAAATAGATTATTATATTCCGTAGATGTTTACATCACTTATTTTATCTTATATTGATATTTAAAATAAATACAAATTATAATTACCATTATAATCAAGAAATCCCGAAGACTATCTTCTCCCTTGCGAATTTATAATAGTTGAACTAGACGAATAATGATATAGTATATCTTTAAAGGAGAAAGATTGTTGTAAAATGGAAATATAAAATTATTTTAATTATATGTGTGTTGTGTGATGTTAGAATATAATGAATTATTAGGAGGTAATGTTATTAATATAACCATTTTAGAGAAATCTTTATTTATATTAGAATGATTTCGTAAGGTCTTCTTCAATGGAATTGAAATAAATTAAAAAAATAATTTCTTTTAAATTTTTTAATATTCATTTTATATATCACCTAGACAATATTGTTTCAAAGGATACATTACTCGATATCATTCTTAAAATGAAACACTAAGCTTTAAGTGAATTGTAATATAAGATAAAAAAAATTATTATTTAATTTGTCCATTATATCCTAGCCATTAATTTGGAAAGTATGATTAATATTAACCATACTATGACTTATAAATATATTATGTTATTAATCAATAACAAATTACTTTTTAATTTTGAAAAAATTATCATTTAATTTTTTTGTAAAGTAATTTTATTCTTCAAAAATAAGTTTCAAAAAAATGGGTTTCATTATATTAAATGCACTAATATTATAATTAATTTATTACCAAGTCAGAAGTATAATTTGATAAAAATTATATAATTCTTGAAATCATCTTCTTAAAATAATCTTTTGAAGATATTTAAATAATTTATTGAAAATATTATTTTTATTGAATAGTGAAAAATATTCATTTTTATTAAAAATTGCCAACTCATTTTAAGCATTTATAATGCTAATTTATGTTAAAATGGTATCAATGTAACAAAAGTTAATTGATGTTATCCAAAATATAAATCATATAATTGAAATAAATTTTATAATTTATTTTTGTAACAAAACTTTTTTTACATAAGAATGTATTTTCTTTAAAAAAAATTGGTTTGCATCACGTTTTGTAGGTAAAATTATAAAATAAATTATTCCACTTGAGTAAATTTAATTTAAATAAATTTATTACATTTTTTAAAGACAATAATTAATATAATTTAATATGTTGAAATTTATTTTTGGTCATTATGAATGGAAACCATAGAAAATATTTGACTCCTCGTAAAGAGACTTATTGTTAAAACAAGATTAAAACAATGAGGTAATACTTTAAAATGTCACTAAAACATTTCGTAATCATATTTGTTGATTTTTTTAAAAATATATATGCTTAAAGATTTAAAAAATTTATTTTAGGACATTTTTTAAAAATTTTGAAACCCATGATTTATTGTTAAGAAGATAACTTATATGTTACTCAATTTATAAACTCTTTTTGGATATTTTCATTTAGTGGAATTATTAGAAGATGAAATTATGTTTTGGATTACTCTAAAACTCAAAAAAAAATTACATTGACTATTATTTAACCAATAAAATCATGTAATCAAATTTATTACTTTGTTTCAATGATAAATTATTTTAACACTCTAAACAATAATTTTCCACAAACCATTTTTCATGTGATTTCTAATAACATATTAAAATTAATTCCTTACAAAAATATAAATTGAACATGATAAAATAAATTCAAAATTTTGACTCATAATTTTGAAATTCGGTTAGAGTCCTCCTTTTATATTTGATCAAATTATTATTTTTTTAGAGAAAAATGATAATATATCAGGGATAAGGTCAAAATGGTTTTAAAGTGTTTTATCTAAGTGATAAGGTATAAAATAAGTACAAAACATGTATAAATGTAATTTATGGAATTTATTTCTACTCAATTGAAACTAATATTTAAATTACATGTGCATTCATGTCTCAATCAATGATTATGATATATATATATATTAATTTTTTTATGTAATTATATCTGTATAATTCCACTCACTTGTAAAAGGTATAATATAATCCTATTTTACTCACTCCTGTTAAGGACATTAGTTTAGATGAGACCTACACATGTATATCATCAACTACCCTCACCATGTATTAGATGTCTATGTTTTAGTATTATTGTCTTAAAAAAGCACCTATCTTTTTCAATGATCTCAAATCAGGTTTATAATGTTTTGATGATTTCATGTTTTTATTAGATAACTCTTTAATAGAAAAAACTGATTAAATGACTATTTTTTGAACAAACTAGAACAACATAACTACATGTAAAATGAAAATGTGGTGGGAAGTGTTTGACCTTGCTGTGAAGTACAAGTTACTATATCACCTTACTACGTGTTATACTTCAACATAACGAAAGAACAAACTACTCAATAAGAGTTAGATGAGAATCATTTGCATTTGTCATGAATCATGTATGAATTCAAGATTCAACTTACTAAGGAATGAGAATCTTTATTCTACATGTATAATCATACAATCGTGAGATGGAGTTATAACTACCATGTCCCTGACTAGGTGAATGAAATTAGATACCCCATGAAGATTTAATGTTATCTTTCCATGTAATGTATTTATATTTTATTATGTAAAATTTTGACCATTTGTTTTAATATAGATAATACATGAAGAAACAACTTACCCCATTAATTCATTAACCTACCATATCAAAAAATGAACTGACCACAAGAATTCATGGACAAACCATGCCATATTTTAGGCATCAACTTACCATGTCATGTTACCATTGGATAAACTAATTATGATTTATGATAAGATGTATTTCCATGTATAAAATAAAAGTATAGTATTTCAAATATCTAATGAATTGTGTTTTATGCATTAAATGATGTGATAGCACAATGAGTTTTCTCTAATATTGAGATTAGAGAATATATATCATTAATTTTATGTTTTCTTGAGTGAAAAAAGATCAATATTTACAAGAAAAATATAGTTACACACATTAGATAATAAGAAGAATGAACAATGTAAATTCTAATGGAATGTGATTCAAGTAAAAGCTATTTTCTAGAATCTTCTATAAAAACTCAACTGAATCCTTTTAACGGGGAAATAAATGACATGATCCCAGAAATCTGGTCAGATTATGTTGTACCACATTTTTGTTATTATATTAAACATCTCTATTCATTATTATTATTATTAGAGTTGTGTTTGTATTACTCTATTTATCTATAAATAGTCTCATGTACCAAATTAGAGAATACATAATATTCACCCAAATCACTTTAATTTTATTCCCATGAAAACATTTACAAGAGGTATTGTGTGACATGATATCATGTCTCATCCCATGAATAACTGTGGAATATGATTTGTTCATGGATATCCTTGTGATCTGTTGTTTGTAAAACATTATATGGTTTATGGATGAAATTATTTAATAATAAAAAACATAGTAGTTGGTGGCTGGAAACTAGAGCATATTGTGTCTTCGAATGAGACCAAACCCCTTGCAAAAATTCTTTTCTATTTTATTTACTAAAATATGTTTACTATTATATATATATATATATATTAATAAAATATATACAATACATTCTATACTCTTTAAAAAATTACTTTTATAGTTATTCATAACATATGATTTTATAATGTGTTTGATTAATTAACATAATTCCAAAAGTTATAATGTTTAAAACTTATTTGAACTGAGACTTAATCTGTCTTCTGATAATCTATTTGAATGATATAATTTATATATTTATACAATTATTTTTAAAAGTGAATTTTTATTAAATTTGGGGATATAGTTTTTTAATTTTTTTATTATATAAATATTTATTTAGAACTCCATTCCCCCTCTTGAGTTACTCACTCTGACAAAAATTTGGTATTAGAGGATTTAAAAAATATTATTATCAGGATTTAGTTGCATTTAAATATCATAAATTTAAACAATAACTAAATTTATTTTTTTATGCAAAAAATAATTAACTTTGTATAATCTTCATCGTTATTTTAATGTAAATTATTTTTCTCAATGTCAAGTCATGATGTAAATTTACATTGAACGTATGGGATTTTATTTCTTGATAGCCATTAATGATAAATATGAAAGACCTCAACCTCATAGAGTTGATTGGATTGATGACACTAATGTAGTATATGATTCTAATTTGTAAATAAATAAATGAATATACTGTGATTTAGGCGATTATAAATTTACCAACATATTTACATGAGCCACTACTTTTGAAATCAGTGATACACTAACTATTTCCCATTAAATTACTTCTAATGGTAATGAAATGAATTTAAACAATTAAAATATTAAATATGATACTTTTAGGATGAATCCTGATGAATCTATATCTGAAAAGTACCTAATGTTCAATGATATTGTTAACATCATAAACATATTGGAAAATAAAATTATTGACAAAGATTATGTCGCACAATTACTTAGATACTTACTGGTATTATGGAGATGAGCATTTGTATCCATCATAGAAACATAAGATGTTAGTGAACTACTAGTAAAAAGTTATAATTGGAAATATAATGATCTATAAATAATAAATACAAGTAAAAAAATTAATAAGAGGATTAATCCAAAAGAAAACATGTATCATTGAATGCTTATTACTCAAAAATAATAGAGAATTTTAATGATTAAAGATCAAGTGATAAATAATCACCTACTAATAGTGATGAAGAAATGGAAAATTTGGCTAGAATATTTAAACGGTTATATAAAATGTATAAATTCATTAGGAGATGAAATTAAAGAGTAATTTATCACAATAAAGGAATCTCGGGAAAATATTATAGAAACGTTGATTCGTCAAATGAAGTAATGCGCTATTAATAAATAAAAAAATGATACAATTAAGAAGTATATCCTAAGTTAAAGTATATGAAATGGTATGAGAAAAATAATTAATAATAAATATTATGATATCAAATTAGAGTGATTCTAAGTAATTTTCTAGTGAATTGGACTGAGGTAGAGAATATATAAGTGATAAAGCTAATATGTGTTTTCGGATAATTACACCAGAGTTATTAATTATCCTTTTTTATATATCATATTCATATTTAAAATAATTATTATTCTAAAAATAAATGTGAGAAAATTTACAGTAATGAATTATTTGAATACTATAATCTATAGTAAGACCAATTTATTGAAATAATAAATAAATAATTTATTTAAAAAACTTGTATTTAATGCCTAATCACTTTAAAAAATATCATACAATAGAAAAATATTAGAATAAATTATTTTTTAAGGAAAATAATCATTTTAATTTATCTAAAGAAAAATTAAATAATTATCTAGATAGGTTCAGTAATGGGTGAAAAATTATTATTCTTATTCTTTTTAGATAAAAGGTTCTTAAATATAATGCTAGAATATGATACAAACTTGAATAGAGGAAAATTAATAAAATAATTGTTCAATGGTCTAGTTAGGATAGTTTCTCTAATAGTTTTTATTCTACTGATCCTAATATGTTGTTTATTTCTATGATTCTAAGACATAATTATTAGAAACTATAAAGACAATGATGCATTATTAATGTATTTATCACTAACATCTCTATAACCATGAAACCATTTGTACTGAAATGTTTTTGAATCAAATCAATTTTGTAGGTAACTTGTTTGAAGATATCTAGTATACCAATATTGTATATATATTGTGGATGTCCTATATATGTGAAAAGGGGTAACTAAATATTCTAAAACAATATAAAATATATGGTCGACATTCCACTTTATGTGACCCTTCACTAATAAAAAATATTAGACTCGTCCGAATCAGAAACGCTTTTATGGTTTTAATTTATAGATTATTAATTGTACATGGACTTAAATATAATATTATTGGAATATAAAATTTTTATGATGATGGTTTTCATGTTATGTTTGAAAAAAAACATGTTTAATGTTTTTAATTTCAAACATCCTTTAGTTTTTTCTAAAATGATAAAGTAATATATTTTTCAATAGATTTAAATTTTTTATTTTCAAAAAGTTTTTCTTATTTGAGTGCCTTTGAATAATATTCATGGATTTGGAATATGATACTTGGACATTTCAATATTCACTCATATCAGAAAGATGACATGAAAATTTTTACTCATGTATATACATAAGATAAATTTAAAAATGGGAAAAGTTAAAAATTCTTATCAAAATGGACAGAATCACAATATATATTTTAAATAGATGAAATAAGTCTCAACATCACCAAAATTAGATTTTATTTACATGGATTTGTTCGGACATAATAGAGTTTCAAGTTTTGAAGGATAACACTACAATTATGTTATAGTTGATGATTATTCATTATATATATGGTTGTTTTTCCTTTATTATAAAATTTATTCGCTATATTTTTTTTATAAATATTCTTGATCTATAGTGAATCTTAGAAGACTTAAAATTAATCATATAAAAAGTGATCACAGTTGTGAGATTAAATATCTAGAGTTTGAATCATTATACTCACAACATTTAAAGAGTAATAAATATTCTACTCCAAGGACCTCATAATATAATGTCGTTGTTAGGAGAAGAAATATAACCCTTCGTTAAATTTCTTTAACCATTCTCAATGTGTATGGTCAGCCTATTTATTTTTTGTAATAAAGTATCAAATTAATTTTTTATATAAGTAATAGTGTTATAATAAGAAATGTTATAAAGAATATCCATATAAATTACGAAATGGAATAAATTCATTATTTTATTACTTTAATGTTTTTGGTTGTAAAGTATTTAAACTGAATAAGAATTTAGAAAATTATTTTTTCAAGGGTGATAAGTTAATTTTCATCAGATATTCTATAACCTCTAAACCATATATGGTAATTCAATAAAGGGATATGATTTTATAATAATATATAAAATTAAAATTTTATGAAAAATATCAATGTGATCTTTTGAACTCCTTAGAATATATTTCGGTCACCATTATTTTATGGACATAAATTCTAAACTAAGTGATAATTTTGCAAGACCTCATTTGAATAACTCTCCCATTGTTGATAAACATCATGAAACTAAATATATATAAGATAATTGGGTGTTAAAAATTTCTATTCGATGAGTTATTAGGACCAATAGATATAATCTAGTAGATGGTTTTAGACGTGATATAGAAAAAGGATTTTAGACTATAGCTTTTCTATGAAATTAAGTTGAACACCAAACATTCTTGTAATAGCATGAACCTAAGAACATCAATGATGAAATTAATGATCAATTCTGGAAATGAATATATATGTTAATCGAAATTATTTTGAATTTAATTAAGCCATTGAAAAAGATTAATGACACAAACACTACCAAACCAATTATACTAAATGGGTTTTTTATAAATAAGGTTTATGAGTCGGGTTCAATAATTTGAAATAAATCATGATTGATTGAATAAATTCATAGGGATGAATAAGGTATTGAATATGAGGAAAAAATTATACAATATCTTGACATGAATCAATTTTAATGTTTCTTACCTATGGAAAAAACATAAATTTTAAACTATATCAATTGGATATCATGAGTTTATTCGTAAACAGTTATGTTGTTGAGGACTTTTCTATTGAACCACTCCCATGATTTTAAAACCGTAACCTTCCAAATGATGTTTCTAATTAAGAAAATAATTATATGGTTTAAAAGAAGATCTTATATCTTAGTATGATATTATTATTTAATTTTTTATTTATAAATATTTTAATAAAAACATATTAGAAACTAAATTATTTATTAAAAAAATTTGAAAAAAAAATTAATAGTACAAATATATATTAATGATATTATATTTGGATCATAAAAAAATTCACTATTTTGTTTCTTTTCAAAAATGATGAAATGTGTATTTTATTTGAATTTGATTGGTGAACTTACATTCTATCAATATTTTCATATTTTACAAAATAAATTTAGAATTATTTTAAATAATAGAAATTACATAAAAGAACATTTAAAACCTTTCAATTGGATAGTACTAATGATATTGATTGTATAATAGGAACTAGTGGTATGTTGGATCTTGATTAAATATGGAAATCATTTTTACATACCACTTATAGAGTTATGATTTAAATTTTACTATATTTAATTACAATCCATCTTGATATAATGTTTAGTGTGTGTATTTTTCCAGTTTTCAATTAAATCCAAATGATTGAAATTTACTTGATGTTAAAATAATTTTCAAAAAACCATAAAAATAAAACCATTTATGAATTTTAAATCGTAGAGGACAATAATTTTAATTGTTCAGTTATTCAGATTCATATTTTCGTGGTTGTAAGTTAAATAGATTTTTTTTTGAAACATGTCTCTTTTTGGGTATGTCCCAAATTTCATGTTGTAGTATGAAACGAAACTCTGTTTTAGTATCTAATTTAAAGGATGATTACATATCTATAAGAAGTTTTTGTACGTTGATTTTATGGATAAGACATACGTTACTAAAATATTGATTCCAATTTTGACATATCACTATAAATATTGATTATAAAAGTGTGATAAATATTTCTAAGAATCATATATCAATTTCTAGGAAAAATCATATTGATATAATACATTCATTTCGGAGACATCATTTGTCACGACCCGTCCTCGGGGCCCGTGCCGTGACTACCCCAAGCCCGCCTTCCATAGGCCAGGGGCTGGCGACTAGCACCAAGGCGTAAAATCCCAGTAAACAGGGAAGGCATTGCCTTTATAAGTAACAACCACACAGAGTCAGCAAGCGGAAAGTAAAGTGCAGGAAAGAAAAGGGGCCGGAAATACAAGCCCAACTGTAAAGTACAACTGAAAAGTAAAGTACAGCAACTGAAGAAAAGACGGCGGCCTCGTGTCGTCCACTGGCAATCCCACCTGAAGGGTGGGTACAGATAGCCTCCAAGCTCCTCGGGCCCCACGTCCGCTCTGAGCACGTCCCGTCCAGTGGTCCACCTCCAGGTACCGTCCTGCTCCACGCCCCAACCGCGATCAGCGCTGTCCGTCGTCTGCAACCAACACCACGAAGTGCGGGCATAGCCCGTGCAGGGGTGAGTACAACTACTCAGTAAGGACCCCGAGACCCCCGAAGGTCTCTCGAAATCCACAAAGGATATAGCACAAAAGAAAGATGCAATCACGAAGTAACATCTGACTCGACTTAGGTATATGCCCATACATATACCTAAGTCCCCAATTCTAGCTCTGCTCACGAGCTCAAGAACAACTCAATCCACAAAGGAAAGCAAGACTCAAATCCACAAGGAGAGTAAACAGTAAATCCACAAAGGATGGTTCAACACAATCCACAAAGGAGAGTAACATAAGATTCAGCTCAACCAGGTATACTTTTTCAGATGACGTCAAAGACGATCACTGATCCGTCTAAGTCGTCGGACCCACGAAGGATCGATAGGTACTAACCCCCGCAAAAAGACCCACGTAGGATCGGGCTCACACAGAACCTGTAGGCAGTGGCTCACACAGAACCGGTAGTAAGGACCCACGGAGGATCGGGCTCACACAGAACCTGAAGCACTGATCCACGTGGGATCGCTGAGTGCAGTAGTCGACGCAGTCCACTGAGGATCTCTGCACAGTCGTCGCCGCAGTCCACGAAGGATCTCTGCTCTGCCGTCGTCGCAGTCCACGGAGGATCTCTGCTCTGCCGTCGTCGCAGTCCACGGAGGATCTCTGCTCTGTCGTCGAGGTCACAGCCAGCGCTAGGGTTCCCGCACGTAGCGAGCTCGTTTAGGAGGGTCCGCTCCACGAGCCGAGGGGCTGATACATCAACTGACACGTAGTCCGAAGTTGATGTATCCAAAAGTTCCGTATCGACAACAGGATCTCAACGCAACAGACGGCGCGTCAATCGGACGCCCGGTCTGAGAGTTATTGGCATTTTCGTCCCAGGGGCCCGGTTGGTTTTTAGGGCAAAACCAACCCGACCGTACTCCGCCTGTATCCGATCCTCGGGCGGAGTATGCCAAAAGTTCCGTCTCACTTAGAGGAAACTACCACAGCTGACGGTACGTCGTTCGGACGTCCGTAGCTCAAGTTATGAGCGTTTCCGCTCCGAGGGCCCGGTTGGCTTCGTGTACGAACCAACCCGGCCGAACCCAAAGTCTTCCGAAACCTTGAGTATAATATACCGAAACGACCGTCTCGATCCAAGGATCGCGTAGCCGCTGACGGTTCGTCAATCGGAGGTCCCAGGCCCAAGATATGGGCGAAAGACCGTAGAGGGCCCGAAACGGGGGTACTGGGCCCGGGGCGACCCGGCCCGAACCCCCCCCTGGGGTCGGCCGAACCGGGTCGGCCCGAACCGGGTCGGCCCGACCCGGCCCGAACCGGCTCGGCCGGGTCCGGTCCGGCCTGGGCGCGGCCCGGCCGACCGGACCGGCCGGCTCGGCCTCGGCCGCGCGGCCGAGGGAGCCGCTGCCGCCGCGGGTTGAACCCGCGGCTTGAGGGAAACCGCGGCCCCGCGGGGGGGGCCGCCTGTCACGCGGACGCGGCCGGGCCGCCGCGTCCGTCCCGGTTCCGCGCGGCCGCGGAACCGGCCGCCGTTGCCGCCGCGGCTTCAGCCGCGGCGGGCTTCCTCCACGGCGGCGCGCCGGGCGCCGCCGCCTCCGGTCGCCGGCGCCGCCGCGCCGGCGACCCGCGCCGCCGCCTCCTTCCGCGGGCCGCCGGAGATGCTCCGGTGGCCCGATTTGCCTCCCGTCTGCGCCGTTGTTCCTCCCGGGATGCGTCCTCCACTGCGGAATCAACATATGGCCCTTGCGTCGCGCTTTTGCCGTCGCTCGCCAAATCCGCACACAAAGGAAGATCGACGGAGGGTTGCCGGGTCTTGTTCGTTAGACCCGCACCCTCCGCGTTAGTCATAAACAACGGGAGAAACAGGAAAGAAACCAATCAACAATTTTAAATAAATTAAAATTGTTTCGTGATCGGGTTCTATATTTCAAAAGAATAAACACGGGATTTTAAAAAGAATTCCAACATCCCTTACCTTATCGTCGTCGTCGGATGAGGGGTCGTCGCGGAATTGCTCGTCGCGGAAGATGGAGATCGCCGCGTCGTCGCGGAATCGCTCGTCGCGTCGCCAATCTCCGGATCAAGATCAACGGATTTAATTAGTTTAAATCCGTTGATATTGAAATTAAAAAGGGAGAAGAAAAGATCTGATTCTCACCTTTGTTGCCGAACGAGGGTCGGCCGCGGAAGAAGAGGCGTCGCCGAAGAACGTCGCGGGTAGATCTCGTCGACGTCGCAGATCTTGGTGTGCGTCGTCGAATTCCGGTCGCCGGCGTTCTTCGCGTTCTTCGCGTTCTTCGCGTTCTTCGCGTTCTTCGCGTTCTTCGCGTTCTTCGCGTTCTTCGCGTTCTTCGCGGAGAGGGTGGAGGAACGAAGATTCTCTCAAATCCTTTCCAAGGATTTTTATGTTGGTCTTATTTTATAAACATGCCAACACGAAACCGGTTAAGAAACGATCCATCAATTCGTTGAATTAATTCAACGAAAGAAACGACCCATTTAATTCACGAAGAAACAGTCCATTTAATTCACGAAATAAACCGCCCAATTAAATGGTCTGTTAAGAATTAAAGAAAACGCGTCGGTTGACTTTTCAGTTACTTTGACGGGTTTTCGCGGGTGCGTTACTTAGCGAAAGAAACGGCGGGGCTCGTGCGGGTCCCACCGCACAAATATCCTACCAAGGGGTAGGATATTTCTGGATAGCATCCTATCCAGTTCAACTCAGTTCAAGCCGTCTTTAAGTGACTTCAAGTGGCTTCCAAGCAGCTTAAGTGAAATAAAATAAAGTTGTCGCACAAACTTTATTTTATTTCTGACTTAAAGCCGTAAAATTTAAAAACCACGTCTGAGCAAACGCAACTCCGGAAGAGGCGTTTCTAAGCAAATACCGGCGCTGCGATTTCATCGGTGCCCTCAGAATTCGATTCCGGGCACCGGTTCAAAAGATAGAAAAACCCGCTCGTCCGTTCACTGAACGTACCCGAGCCAAACTTCGGAAATTGATTCCGGGCACACCGGGCCTCGGAATCAGGTGCCGTCTGAAGCTGCGTTCTTGTAAAATTCCAAATAAAATTAAGAAAAAAATTTCCTTGAAATTTGCGGGTCTTTACATCATTTCAAGAACGTTTATATAATTTTGAAAATCATTTATACTGATCATCAACTTGCTGATATATTTAAAAATCCTTTTAATTTTTTGGGAAACAATTATATTTGACATGAATTATTCATGAAATATAATGTCTGAATATTTTTATATAGTTTTTTATTTCCAATTTTAATATGTTTGATTTTTTTTCAAAGAATATTTTTGGACGTAAAAAATGTTGTATGCTTCACATGGTTAATAGTTCATCAATGAGTCATTGTTCAAGAAGTTAGTACGCTTACTATGAACACATACTCATTAGGTCACCATAATTACCATTTGTATTTAGTCATATGGTCAATATAATTACCTAAAAATCCTTGTTGCATATATAGCATACTTTTTGTAAAGTCACGGTCAACATTCCAATTGTAATTATGTTACTAAGAGATCAAGAATTAGTAGAATTTCCATGTAAATATTTTTTGATGATTTTTTTTATAAAATATTTTTAGATGTAATTTCAATATTAAATATAATTTTACACCATAAATTATTTAAATTAAAATGTTAATCAGAATGCAAACCATTACCTATCTATTCCAATGGATACCCTTTATCCATTTATGATATTTTGAGAAGATCAGTTTCTTTGAACCCGAACCTCTTACACTATCCAACTCAAAACAATCTACTTTACCTACCATTTACAAAAAAAGAGAGCTTTAAAATTGAAAATAAATACCATTGATGAAGTGAATGGTGGAGACCACATTTCCAGTTTAGTCACATCCTTCAAAGAAGATGAAGATGTAAAAAAACTATCTTGGGTGCATCTATAAAGCTGAAGAATCTAAATATCATCATATGGAATGTTATAGTGGAAAAAAAAGTTGATATACACTACTTGAAATAGTGAGGATCCTTATTTTATGATTACATTTAGGAACAAGCATTGGTTACAGGGTTTAGATAAAATGGAACATGTTTTTATCCAAATCTAATTTTTGATTTTTATATAAACATTATTTCTTACCAACATATAAGAGAGATACAGTAAAATCAAGGAGAAATTGTGATTTTTTATCTCATTTCATAATGATGGGGGAATATTTTGGGTTTACCACATAGGGTAGAATATTAGTATTATGAAATCTCATATCCTGAAAATCATCCACATTTTGATTTTCAGAATACCTTCTATGGTCGAATTAGAAATGGAACCCAAGGTAACAATTGACTATTGAATTTAGTGGATAATATAGACTTATGGTAACATTTTTTCAATATGTATTTTTCCAAAGAATAGAATAATTTTGTGTCAATAGTCCTATTTTTCTATTTATGATGAAAAAGTCCATTTAAATCAGTCATTAAAGATATGTTTTAATAATTATGATTTAATTATGAAATATAGCTTGAAGGATAAGTTATTTACTTTATCCTAAACACACTTTGGCGTTTCTAGAGACTAGAAACATGGTTCCTAAAATGGATGAAATAAAAAATTTCATCTAATAGTTGTTTTCTACACAAAATATTTATAAAGAAATTAGAGTAAATTGGAATCAATGGAAACTAAAATATATGGAAAACCTAGACAAACTATATGATCATTTTAACCTTGTAATGATTCCTATCATACCTACGGATCTATTAAGTCAAGGTCAAGAACCTGATGAAGTGGTGTAATAATAAGATGATGATTTTTCCCATTCTAATGAACCCAGATAGAATGTATATATGGAATTAGAAGAAAAAAATGAATGAATATATATAATTTTAATATCATTATGAATAAGATACCAAAAATTTTGGGGATGAGACGGAATGGGATCATTCTATTCAATCTAATGATGTTGAGGTTATCATATAAAGATACCCTATTATTGGAATTAATAATAGGAATCCTATACAGAGTTCACATTCTTAGGGGAAAAGGACCCCTAGATCACTTTTATTTTTCTAATATTATCTTGATTCAAATTATAAAGATAATGGAGGCAGTAAAATGTGATATAGTGGTACTCACATTCACTTTATTCTAAGGATTTGGAAGAATAATTTATTTTAGTGGATGAAATTGAAGAGATAATTGAGAATTATAATATAATTTTACATGAGGAAATTATTTCTATTTCTGATAATTGTGAATTTTGGATATTTTTAATAGAGTTATGGATCATAATATGAGTGATAGACCAATGGAGGATGCAATTTAGGTAGATTATAGGCATCTGTGTAGTGAAATATCTCCCACTTCTCCTACATTTTCTATTCAATCTACTTCATATGTCACTAAGGATGCTTAGCATTTTTCAAATAAGATATGTTAGATCTGTTCGACCTATCATTTTTTAAAATTTAAAAATTCTTTGTAAAATCTAGAAAATAAGATATTATTGAAGTCATTAAATTCGTTTTTAACCTTTATTATCCAATATTTTAATTTCTATATAAAGAAAAAAAATAATAATTCATATTACAGATCTTCGGTTGGAGGAGTGAAGGATGCTCTATTTGAAATGATTATTCAGTTATACCTATAACACCCCTGAAAAGTGAGACTTAAAGAAGCTAAATGTTTCTACCCATGTCAACAAGGCGCACCTTCCTTTTGGGAGCCTACCTAATTAGAACTCTACATTTTAGCATACTTGGCCTTGATTTGTAATCAGGATGGGTGACCTTCTGGGATGTTTCCCATGGTGTGTGTGAGTGTGGAACAAACACACTAAAATAACAAGTGTTGGCCTGTGGGGATAGTCATTAGTCTGATAAAAGACCCTAGTGAGTAATTTCTTATATTTTGTTGGGAAGCAACCAAGGTATTACAAGAGACCCTTGGGGTCCTTTGATAAGGTTCATGGCTCGGGGATGCGGGTCATGACAAAATGGTATTAGAGGAGGCCCTTGTTATTTGGGGTGTCCAGTAGATGGAGATTAGGACTGTCGAGACTCGAGAGGTAGGTACGGGAAGGAAATTATGAACCCTCTCATGTTCTGAACCTCAGTTCGCGAAGGGTATTCCTCGAATTGAGTTCTTGTATCTATATTATTTCTTTTGGATTAGGGAATGACAACATAGGCAAACCGATGTTACATTGTTATTTTACATGGAGTAGTGACCCATGTGGAGTCTGCGTACACAGTTTAAGTTCATTCTAGTCATTGATGTTTACTTGGGGCATGAACCACTACCATGTAGATAGGTTAAGCGTGACTACTAGTCCCTCTCTTTGGCGATTTGATTCAAGTTGTGTACTCTCTTGGGTTTTGTGGGTGTAAGTGCACTTTTGGAAATGAAAAAGTTTTTTTGAAATGTGAATGTTCTCTTTTAAATGGATTACAATTTGTCAAAGGTATTTTAAAACCTGAAATATCTTTGCCTAAAAATCTTGTGGTCGCTTAGATCTGGTAGAGATATGGTTTGGGTGCATCCTCGAGTACTATTTATGAATTCTTGCACATGTGAGGGAATTCGTTGTAAATTCTTGCTGGTGTGTATAAATAAAAGTGGATGAAGACGTGTGCACGAGTTCATGTGATTACTGAGGTGTGCACGTGGAAGTAAACGAATGAAGTTGTTTTTCTAATGTGATTTTAAAAAGTGAAATGATTTTTAAAATTGACTGTTGTTTGAAAAGTGGGATTCTGTATTTGGAATGTGGCCTTGAAGGAAGGTAGTTTTGAAATCAAAAATGGAAAGGGGATTTTGGAAGATGAATTTTATAGTTGTGTTTGTATCTGCGTGTTTATTATGAGCTGGTTGTTTTAGATGAAGTTGTTTTATTTGATGTTGCATCGACTTGATATCAGTTTTGGTGCTATGTTTTATATTTTGTCCAGAAACTGTGGCCCAAAAAAGTCATTATGATTTCTGATGAGTCATTCCTAGTTTTTGGTCTTTATCGAACATTTTCTATAATTAATGGTGATTGAGGTCTGTTAAAGGTAGTTATATGGTTTTAAGAAATCGATTATTTTTTTAGGATGTTGGGAACTCCAGTATGTTAGAGTTAGAGCTATCCTGGGATTATTTGAGTGTCCGAATTTGGATGAATGAGAGTTGCTCACCACCACTGTTAATGCAATTTTTGATGAGGCGGGATGTATTTAAATCCATCTTCATCCGATGGTTTATAACCGATGAAGTGAAAACGAAGAAATAGGGAAGAGCTTATGCATATTCAATAAGGAAAACGAACAATGAAGACTTTTGTTGACCATTTCAAGGAGCTTGTGTCCTTTTCTATGGGGGTAGCGTCACAAGATTTGATGAAGACTCATCTCCTCATCAGGGGTCTTCATCCAGATATCAAGGAGCATGTCCTCCCTTCAAGGGACCATTGTTTTGAAAAGTTGGTGGATGAGGCGTTTTTAGTGGAGTTGGTATCTAGAGCGCAGATGGTTGGAAATCTAGCGTATCCTGCTGCTCATGAAGTTTCCCCATATTGAGAGATGGGCATGCCAGAGCGACCTATTCCTAAAATGTCTTATGTAGTGGTTCTTGGATTCCAGTTCTTCAGACCGTTCAATGGTGTTCCACCAGTGTGGTTGGTTTGGGCATGTGAAGCTGTCATGTTGCATCCCTATGAAGACATGTCGTCATTATGGCTGTCTGGGTAATCTAGAGAAGTTTTGCAAGAATCATCGCCTGATGAAGACACTGCGACTGAAGGATTCCAGTGGCTGGATATGAGTCATGAGATGCTCCATCCATCAGATCCCCAACCACAGGTCTTGGGGTGAAGCTCGTGCACAGTCAGAAGTTTCCGTGGGTGTGAAGCCTCGGATCGGGGTTCATGTTTTATGTTGGTGGTGGAACATCTAAAGATGTTTCATTCTTGTTTTTATACTATTAGTTTTTTCAAGTCATTGTAAGTTCATGATTATATTGTGGGGTTATGAAGAACATGTTCTGTTGTATTCCAAACTGTTTTGTTTGTTTGATCTTGGTTTTCTAAATCGTGCGCTTTTCATAAATGTTTTTTGTCCCTTGTCTGGATTGATTTTGGTTTAGCTTTGTTCATTTAGAGATGTATGTTCCTATGAAAGAGCCGATGTTTGTGGTTCTTCTCAGGTTCACTTGTTGGTGTATGTTCCACTCTATGTTTTTCCCCTAGTGTTGGGAGTGTTTGGTCTTGGTCAAGAGTTACAAGTTTTAGTGATGGTATTGTTTTCTCATTCTATAGAACTTAGTTTAGATCGGTTAGGAGTTCCCTTGTCACCCCCTCCTGGGGTGGTGTGTTTGGGTGTTAAAATTTCCACTCTATTTGAGTTATTATGGTGGGGAGAACCCTCTCGTGTTCTTCCATTCTCTTATGTTGTGGTTTCACCTGGTTTTATTTGGGCATCGATTCTTGTTTGATCCATTGTTCAATTGGGTAACTTTATGGGGGCAGAAAGTGTCTGTGGTGCGGAGAATTGTCGCACCCCGACTTTTTTAATAAATTTTTATTTTAGTATTACATGGCTACAGGCCCTCATGCCAAGGTCCAGGATGGGTCCCGAATTCAAATTTTTGTCGTTTAATACTATTTCTAGGTTTTAGACCCGTGCATGATCGCCGCATGGTGGGATATAGCTTCACAGTCAGCTCGGGTGTCGTGAAAACGTTCGATGATTAAAATGAATAATTATTTATTTAAATAAAGTTTGTTAAATGTTTAAAGTGTAATAATAATATTATTATTATGTAATTAATAAACATTATTATTATTGTGGCATTATTATCATTATTATTATTATTTTTATTATTTGTATTATTATTATTTTCTTTGTTATTACAAATTTTATTAATATTATCTTTATTATTTGTAGTTTTATTATTATTATTTTTATCTCTCATTTTATTGTTTTTATTATTTTTATTGAAACTATTAGTTATCTATTACTAGTTTTATAATTAATATTAATATTATTATTATTATTAGTTTTGTTGTAATAATAATATTATTAATCTAAAAAAACCCAAAAACCTCTAGCTACTTGGTCGCCCCCTTTTCCCCCCCATATGATGTGTGGCGCCCTCTCCTTTCCTAGTTCTGTAATGCGTACCCCAGCCCCTGCCCCCTCGCCCTCAACTGTCTTTTTGCCTATTCACCCAATCCTTGGTCTGCCTCTTGCCTCAAGGCTTCCCCTCCACTTGTCCATTCCCCCTCGCTCCCCTCCGTCATCTCCCCTCCTGGCCTACTAGTGCACCCGGCCTCGCCCACACTATCACCTCGCACCCACTACTCCAGCCTGCAGCTGGCCTTCTTCACTTTGGCCTCCTGCTTACTAACCCCACCACACTCCATCCTGAATTCCCTCACACTCAGCTCATCCAAGACTTCCTCACCCAACACCTCACCCCTACCTCCTGTCCCTTCGATCAGACCCACTGCACCTCAACTACCGGACAACCTCCCAAGTGCGTTTCACCTCAACCAGCCTCAGCCACTCTCGGTCGGCCCTCTGCCAGCCGTGTTCACCTCCCATGACCAAACACACCCCATTTCCTATTGGCGCGACCCTCCAGTGCACACAACCATCATCCGGTGAAACTTTCTAGTGCGGCCTCCCCTTCGGTACTCGCTTTCTCCTTCACCCTTCGATTTCGGATTCATACATGGATGGGTTTTGATTTAAGGGTTAGATTATTAATTTCTTGTGGTTGGATTCCATTGAATATGAATCTTTAAATTATGTTTACTTTATTTACATGATGTTCACATCTCTTAGGTTGTTGGTTATGTGTTTTTGTTGTTAAATTAATTATATTATGTTGAAATTGATAGATCTCTATTTTTTGGATAATCGTTTCACCCATTTAATTCTGTTGATGATTTTTGAGGCGGATTATCGTGGTGCAGATTTCGTGTTTTTTAAAATAATTTTTTTTTAACTAAATTTGTGAGTCTCTAGTTTCTAAAAATATTTTAGGTTGTTTTTTGATACTGTGTTTCATTTATATTATAAATAGGGTTTGTTTTGATGGAAAACTAGTTTTTGTGATGATTAATATCTTTTTATTAGAATGTGTATTTAGTCTTTCTCTATGCATGTCATGTGTTTTCTATTTTAGTATTTGGTGGTGTGTGTATGATCAAAAAAAATTCTTTGGATGAGTTTTGGGTGTGTGGGCTATGGGTTACTATTTGGAAATCATTTCATAAATATTAATGTGTTTTATGAAATAATGTAAATGGTGTGACATATGTTCTGAAAACATGTCGAGGTGGTTTTTACACCTTTTGTTCATTTCTATAGTCTTAAGTCAGTGGTTATGGGTTTTTAGTTGTTGTGCATTTTTTGCAGCATTTGTCATTGAGGAAAACTCGAGATACTATGGCCATCGACTAGAGCATGTTTTTGTGTGAATGTGAGGCGTGACACGGCATTTTTTTTGGACAGTGAGACAAGGTAGGTCCCCCACTACACTCACCATTAAATTTAGAATTTATTAATTTCATGATATTTCATTGGTTTTTGTTAAATGTGAAATAATATTAAATAATTATTTTTTGAATAATGATTTTCTGTAAATGAGACTATTTATTTTTATGCATCCCAAAGAAATTATTTTGTTGATGGATTGTCGCACAATAGTGAAAATCATATGTTTGGCCTTTGAACATAATTCATGGATTTTCAAGTGTGGTTATGGTTTGATGGTAAATGTTTTCTTATGACGAGTGAGAAAGTTTTTTGGTTTCTCTTAAGAAGTGATGTTTTCCATTATTGGTTGTTAAGGGTTATTTGACACTTTAATAAAAATAAATTATTTTGAAAACCCTCTTTGGAGTGACTCGGGGGTGACCTTGCTGTGCATGTCAATTTTATGGGTTTTTGTGAGTGATGTTTGTGTATTGGAATTGGTTTCTTATTTGACATTGTTAAATCACCCCCTTTTTATTACACGTGTTTACATGAGAACCATACATAGTAAGTGGGTCTTCTGAGAACAATTATTACACTAGTTTAGAATACACACTGGCTAGTGGCCCTTAGAAAAGACTTTGCTCTTCTATGGATTTGGGCCCCTCGGTTAGGCCAGGTAGGGAAACACCGAGCATTTGGGTGTTATGGCTTCATTGAGTATGGTATTCATTTGGGATGATTCACATGTATAGTACGTTCTGGATTGTTCACGACCTCCAAGGTTCGACCCATTTTTTCATTAGTGTTTATTTTTATGTGGCAGATGATTGAGAGGAATATTTCGGTTGTTGGCCCCTATGTTCAACTTATTTTCCATTTCCCTTAGTGTGTGTTGTGTGTTGTGTATGGTTTTTCCCTATGAGTTACAACTAAAATTTGAATTTCTAACTTGTTCACAGAAAGGTTTTAAAATGCAATTCACTTGTTACTTTGAAAAATTAAACTTGTTTTTAAATTAAAAAGGGTAGTGGAGTGTTACATTTATTAGAAATGGAAGTGTGTGTGTGGAAACCCATATTTTTTATAATTTAGTTCAAACCTGGAATTAGTAAATTTCTTTGTTTAAAGGTGGTGCATTGAAAATAGTTTGTTGGCCATGCCTACTAAGTTTTAATACTCAATTCTATATTGTTTTCATATTTTTAGTTTTGTTGCAAGCTTGACTTGAGCATACTCATCATTGGAGAGAGTTGGTTGGGGACATGTGAGTGACTCTCAGAGTCGCGAGGAGTTTTGGTCATTTTCAGGTTAGTTTGCTATTGTGGGTTGTTCCATTATTTTTTGTGTCATTTATTTTCCTTTCTTTATTCTACTTTTCCAATTCTTTCCTTGTCTTTCATTTTTGGGACAAATAGTTCCTTCATGTTTAGTATTGATGACCTAAACTAGTTTCCAGCCCGTGGGGATCGAGAACACCCCTCGGGCCAGGTCGCAGACCGGATCAGGTGACCGGTTCAAGGTCGACCTGGGTTAGTTCAGGACAAAAGCCTATGGGGACAATCATTAGTCTGATAAGCGACCCTAGTGAGTTAAAGCCTATGGGGTTATGGGAATTAAACCAAGGTATTATAGGAGACCCATTAGGTCATATGAGAAGGTTCATGGCCCGGGGAGGCGGGTCGTGAAAACTGGTATCAAAGCCAATACCCAGCCGAAAGATTGTAGGCACTTCTTGGGTTTAAGGCTTGAGGTCCACAACGAGGGTGTTGTGCTTTAAAGGGGTGGATAATGTAACACCCATGGAAAAGTGAGACTTAAAAAAGGATAAATGTAACTACCCATGTCAACAAGGTGCACCTTTTTTTTGGAGCCTACCTAATTATAAATTCAGAGTTAAGCATGTTTGGCTTGGAGTAGTAATCAGGATGAGTGACCATCTGCGAAGTTTCCCTTAGTGTGTGTGAGTGAGGAAAAAACACACTGAAACAACAAGTGTTGTCCTATGGGGATAGTCATTAGTCTGATAAGAGACATAGTGAGTAATATCATATGGTGTGTGGGGAAGGCAACCAAGGTATTAAAGGATGCACATGTGGTCATATAATTTGGTCCAGGGCCCGGGGAGGCGGGTCGTGACAATACCGGTGGTTTATGAGTGTTGTGTTCTAATCTAACCCTTTGTATTTTTTTAGTATTATTTTGATAGTTATAGTTGAATTCCATATCAAATAGTCCATTTGAGATGAGTTAAAATTGTTGTTTGATAAGTTTAGAAAGACTTGTGAAGCTGTATATGATAGGTTTGAAACCCAAGCTACCAATCCCCTATCATTATATTCATAGGATTCCAAGAGGTCTAATCATGATCGAGAAAAAATCAGGGTGATGCTTGATTATTATCTGAGATCGATCTTCACGACATCATATCTAAAATGAATGTTTAGAAATATTTATTAGATATGAATATGACCCCTATAAATCAAGATATTAAATCCCATTTTTGATTATTAGATCTATGAAAACATTTATCAAATATTTTATGAAGATTTAATATGATTTCCTTCAATATTTGAAGCACTATTCGTGCACAATTATTTATTTCAACTTTTTGATGGAACATTATGTCAATAATTTTTACACAACCATGATATCCCACTGATATACTCAATTATCACAACCTACAAAATCTTCTTCCATTAATGATTTTTTCCTGACTCTTTTGTATGACATTCAACAACATAGACAAATTTCAAGGTGTGTTTTCATTAGATCCCCTACATCCTCATCAGATTATGAGACTACAACTTTTTCTACTACTATATCCATAATAAATGATCTTATACTTTCTAATGATGCTAGAGATGTCACTCATTAAGATTCATATATGTATTTCACAAACATCCCACTTTATATTCTTTTAGTAATCCTTATTTATGTGTTAATGATAAATTTTATTTTACTCTCATATGTATTTTATCAAATTCATTATTATTTCTTGTTTATCATCCCAAATGGAGGTGTAATGTGTGATTGTAATGAGTAATGACTAAATGAAAATAAATTGAAAAATTAACTTAAATATAATTTAGGGGAATGTTTTTAATTATTTCAGTAAACTAATAACAATATCTTTCAATAAACTAAATATATACATTGGATGCTGTAAATTAATTTTAATTTACATGTATATATTTGGGATCATCCAAAAGAGGAATATTGTTGTCTTAGTCTGGAGCCTCTATATTTTAATGGTCACAAATCATGTTTATCAAAAACGATTTACTAGAGAAAATTAAATACCAACCATTTAGAAGTAACCATACCATCCTAACCACAAGTTCAATTCAATTTCGGTATTAATGGTTTGTTCTTATAGTGACGCTCAACTGACTATGTCACTTTAGTGAAAGTTATACTTCACCATACCACATGAACACACTTCTAACCATGATAAAGTTGAAATTATTTTAAACTTATTGAACTTTCTGTTAATTGAATATTAAACATATTTTACTTTGAGAATCACTTTACTATATGTACAACAGTCCAACCATGAGATAAATTTGTACCTACCGTGTACTTGTATGTATCAATGAAATTTCCCACTGTAAGAAGAGATAATTTAACTATGCCATGGTATGCATATTTTTAATATAATTATCATATCATTTAATATAATGACCAAGTGAAGAAACAACAAACCACTTGAATACACACACTTAATGCATGTGGAAGTGAACTGACCGTATAAAGTGATGAATGAACCATTAAATCATTATCACATCAATTGATTGTGCCAGGTTTACATGAACTCATCTAACCTTGATTATAGTGAAGATATGTTGTTTTTTCATACTTGATATTTTTGTGTTTAAAATATCTAATAACATATTTTTGAAGAATTAAATGATGCACCAGTGCATTTATTATTCTCCAATGGCTAGATTAGAGAATATCTCTCCTCATTTAAAATTTTTTCGAGTAGACATCATAACAAAAAGACCTGAAAAAGATAGTTACATTAATAAGAGAAGAAGAAAAATATACAATGTACATTCTGATGAAAAGTTCTTCTATGATACTATTTTTTCTTTATTTTTCAGAAAAAACACTTATGAATCCATTTAAAGATGAAATCAATGACTATTGAATCAATAAATTATATAATACTATTCTTTACCAAGTTCCTCTTATTATATTGTCTTATTGAATTTGTTTATGCTTAAATTTCTAGTTATGTTGTTTATAACATTTTTTTATCATTCAACATAGTCTCATATTCTAAATTTAAGAATAATATATATTCTCTCAAACCCTTTTATTTGTATTATCATAATATATATAATAATTCACATGTGACATGCTGTCTTTTTTCATACCATGATGAACTGTTGAATAAGTTCTCTGTCTAGATTTCCTTGTGATCTACTGTTTGTAAAAAAGTGATCAAGGTTATGGATGATTTTATATTATTAATAAATCTCTTGAAATAATGTTATTTCAATGTGTATGGTGTAACACCCCGATATTTCATAGTACATTCTCTTATTAATGTAATCAATAGCTTGCGCTACACATGACATCAAGTTCGAGGGCCCCAAAACCTACCAAACTAGTCGTCCAGAAAATGTTTTAATAGTATTAACAAAATTTTGAATCAAAAATACTTTCTATAATTTTAGAATCCATATTATGTGTTTTTTAGACAAATTATAAGAACAAATTTATTTTTTCAGATAAAAAATTTAATTAAAAAAATGCAATTTTATATCCTTTTAATGGAGAACCCTTTTTTAAAACCATTAATTGACACTTATATATATTAAATTTGAGGTAATTAAATTATTCATTATATGAGGTGTATAAAAATTTAGTTTGGATAAATTTTTTGTACTTTTCTAATAACATTCCTATTTTGATGATTAGTGAAAAATACTACATTTTAATTGAAAATAACTTTTTTAATCAAATTAATTTATAGTGTTAAATGATGAATTTGAATTGTTTTGAAGTTAAATTTGATAATATTTTTATCATCTATTTTATTGTAGTTAATTATAAATAATTTCACAAATAAATTTGACAAAAACACATGTCAATCATTTGATAGTTTTTACTTTTTAAAATAACTTTCTTTTTGGCATTGACAACATGAATTAATATTAAATTAACTAATTAAAATTATATGTTTTGAAATTGGTAAAATATAATCCATTTTTTAATTAGTAATATCAAAATTATCTTAGAGTGAAGTTTCGGTTTATTTCTAAAAACATTCAGTTTTTGATGAATAGTGAAAAAGTCGTGTTATTTTTTAAAACTGACATTATATTTAAATAATTTTTTATTATATCTAGATTTATTTTAAGTCAAAATAGATATATAATACCTATATAAGTTCAATTTAATTCAATGGAGTCATTTTATAAGAAAATCATTTGCATAAATTTTCATTGAACTTTTTACCGTCTTTACCCACCTTCTAGGTGCATTTGCAAATTTGCATAAAAATTAATTTTACCACTTCTGTGAGTTGAATTTCAAAAATCTGAGAAACAAATTTGAAATCCGTATGTAAAATTTGTTTCAGTAAGATGAAAATAATTTTTGGTTAATAGTTAATTTTGACTTGTATTTACCACGGTTAAATGTAAATAGGGTAATTAAGGGGAAAATGATATTATAATTACCCTAAAACATGTACTAATTATATTTTATAAGTTTAATTCGACCAAAAAAATCCTTAGAAATAAAATATGATCCTTTTTGGTGTACTTGTATTATATTTGGACATTTATTATTATTAAATTTAAATAAGTGTTAAAAGTGATAAATTCAATGTTTAATAACTAATCCCTTTTTAATATATGGTAAGTCACAATATAAATTCGTCAATAAATATTCATTAGAATTCAAAAATTATTTCCTACATTATTTTATTTTATTTATTATTTTTGGACATTAAATAATTTAATTTCTTTATGACACAATGATGATGCAATAATTACCTTATTAATGAAATATTAAAATAATTATTATTATAAATATCCAAATAAATGTTAATTGAGACTCTTCATGAATTAAACTAATATTCTAGGTTAATATGACATGATAGGTTTGATTAGATTAATTTTTTTCGAATTGATATTGTTTTTTGGACTTTTACAAAAACAAATAACTAAATAGTATCAAAATTGACATAAATTATCTTTTAAAACAAATAATATATTATTGGTAGAAATAATATTCCTAAAAATATAAGGTTTGGTCAAAGGGCTTAAATAATATTATATATGTCATTAATGAACCTCTTTATGTTTTCTTGGATGTTTATATTATGTTTATTTATCATATACTGTAAAAATACAAGAAGACACGGTAAAAGTAAATCTATTTAACTAAGTGTTAAATCTATATGATGAGGTTAAAATGGTAAACTAAACTTCTCTAAAACCTATTTGTTAAGATTTTATCCACTCATCCACTTCATATTGTAAAAATAAATCACTTTGAAACCTTTAGAAACCGAAAATTAATTTATTATAAAATAACCTTTTAAACTGTTTCTAAAGTGACCCTCACATCTCTAATAAAAGGGTACTCCCCCTTCCCTCAAAATCACACATCCAAATCCATTTGGATCATCCATAAAATACCCAAATCTTGTCCTATCATTCCTCCCATAGATATAGATTTCTTAATTTGATCATAAAGTCAACCTAAGGAGCCCTGTTGATCAACTCAAAAAGAAACACCCAAAGAAGAGGTAATATTTTCACCACCCTCATTCAGGTTCTTTTCTTATTAATCTTCCTAATTATTTTTGTTTCCATACCAAAACAATAACTCCAGTACCTTATAAATATTTAAATGTTATTTTAAATATTTTACAACCATATTCGTTATTCTATCCATCCTATAAATGACAAAGTCACCATACATGTGTACGTACGGTTTACCTTCTCGACGTTGTGGTGTAGTTTGTCACTCAAAAACATCATTAATTGGATAGATATAATAATGAATATAACATATGTAAATAATAAAAATAAAATTTTAATGATTATTTATATAAGATATACCCTCCAATTACATATTATTTTACCATCAATATAATGATATTGTCACTCGTGAGTACGTACGGCTTACCGTCTCAACAACATGATGTGATTGAATTGCACATTCACCATTTAACAATGATTAAAAAAAATATTATTATTATGTATTTAATATATGACATAATAATTCTAATATATATATATATAAACTTACATATACTTTATTCACTTACTTCCCTTCAATACGATATGAAAACAGAAACAACATTTATGCGTATGTACGGCCTACCGTCTCCATAAACATTGCCTTCCACTTCATATATCTATCAATTATAAATAGTTATAATCTAAATATATATGATATATAAATC